>OU963919.1:7896861-9096861 GCA_902850365.2 Chilo suppressalis
TATATCGTGGCTAGCAGAACCCTTAGGAATTGGTGTTATTAGTGCGCGTTTCCATTCATGCGGCACAATACCGTTGCTGAATGACAACTTAAAAATGTGCAGCAGAGGGGCAGTTAATGAGTCAGCACACTTCTGAATAAACAAAGGGTGTATACCATCTGGACCCGTTCCTTTATTCGTGTTAATACCTCTTAAGTATTTACTTAATATTGTCTCTGAGATATCTATAGTAGCCACATCCAACAAAGCGTTACTCGGTGGATCCGTCGAAAGAATGGTAGGGTTTTCTGATGTGCTACTTACAAAAACTGAGTGGAAGTGTTCACTAAAGAACTCACAAATACGTTTCCCATCACTACTACTCTGTCCTTTATAGTGTAGTAACTCCGGTATCCTACTATTAGCCTTAACACCTTTTACGTATGTCCAAAAATACTTAGGGTAAGATTTAATTTTGAGTTCTGCATAACTTATGTAATTTTTGAAACATTCTCTCTCCATGTGTTTTGATCTTTTTCGTAAAAGTTTAAAAGTTTCATAATCTAAAGGATTCCCATACAACTTCCAACGCTTATGAAATTTTCTTTTTTCATTTAAGAGTTTTCGCAGGGGCTTGGTATACCATATAGGATGGGTACTGTTGGATGTGATTAATTTTTGGGGTACGTATTTCGTTATAAGATCATTTAAAAGTAAGTAAAATTTAGAAACGCATTCTTGCAAGGTTAAGTTCTTGAAATATTCTTTCCAGTTCACACTTTCCAGCTCATCATTTATCAGATGATAGTCTGCTTTCACAAAGTTATACCTAAAAGTCGGTGCTGGCTTAAGCTCAGAGAAATTATTTATATTTAAACAAATTTGTAAAGATTTGTGATGTGAGTCTTCGTGAGTTAGAGGATGTGAACAACTATAAATATCACACTCAGTGCTACTTAATACCAAATCCAATATTCTATTATTAACATTTTTAATTCCATTATATTGCTGCAAATTACTGAAAGACATAAAGTGCCTCAAAGTGTTGACTGAGACGTCACCACCACCTTGAAGCAATTTACTGGGGGTGCTAGTATCAAGCCACACCGCACTGGAAATGTTAAAGTCACCCGCCAATAGATAAAGGTCATGTGGGCGTTCATTTAAAATATCACCAGCCACGCTAAAAAAGCCCTCCAAGGCATCACGGTAACCCGGACCGTGCGGTATGTATATACAAGCAATGTTCAGGTGTTTGCTGCGAGCTGCATTCAACGGTATAGATACCCAAACACAGTCGCAAGAGGCGCGCGGCGGGACTGGCCAGGCTCGGCACAACGGCCGCAAGTCAGTGCGCACGGCGACAGCGACGCCGCCACCACGTCTCGCACCGCTATCAACCTGCGCGCGGTCACACCTGTATATAGTATATCTGTTATCGAAATATTCTCTATCGTAAAAATCGGGAGTCAGCCAACTTTCGGTTATACATATGAAATCATAGGCAGAAGCAGTTACCTGTGTCAGGAAATCATGTGATTTTGTTCGCAAGCCCCTAACGTTCTGGTAATAACCTAGTAGTTTCTTTACGGACGGACCGGATTGTTTAAGATACAAGTATGAGATAGGTACTGATAACAACAACGAATCACAACACTGAAATGATTTTTAATAGGAACTTTCATTAGGTAAGAGAAATACTTTATCAACAGAAAGTGATTTATAACAAAAAAATGGACGCATAAGGCTAGTGAGAACAAAATTTTTAGACCTATGAAAACATAATTTACTGTAGAATTTGATATGGTTAAAATTATATAAATTATATAAAGTACTGGGCTGACATATAAAATAAATAAATATGTAAGAGGGAGTTTGCTGCACTCATTTATCATGAAATCTAATAATAAATATGAAGCTATGAGAACATAATATACTGAGTAATTAAAGTAAGTCAAACATTTATATAGTGTTTTGCTAGTACATATGACAAAGAATCGTTCAAGAAGTCATTTAAGCTTAGACAGATCTGATTCACTGGTTATGGTTATAACCTTTGACTCCTTGCTCTTGCGCATAAATATCTTGCAGTCCCTTATCCACAAAAAGGAATACTCCAAATCGGATTTTAGCTGCCGAGCTCTTTTCAATAGAAGTTTGTTCCTTGGAGTTAGGTGATCGGACACATAGATATTTTGTTTAGGTCCCGACAGACCAATGTCCACGGTGGAAAGTGATCGTCGCTCTCGAACTGCAGCTAAAAGTTTATCTTTAGCGATACGGCGCGTGAATTTAACAACTATGGCTGGAGGTCGTGGGCCGGTCGAGTTAGCGTCCGCCGCCGCCGAACCGCTGATTTCAAAACGCCTCACACGCACTACGCTATCTATGTCTTGTTCACTCAGCGAGCAGTTAACTTTATTACTGATGACATGCAATAGGGTGTAGAGGTTTTCACCAGCAGTAACGGGGATTCCGGAAATCTCCACGTTGTTCATACGTGAGAACTGATCCCGTTTATGATTTTCGAGCTCAAGTGCCGCAATAGCGTTTTTCGCAGAATCCAAATCAGCTTTCAATTGCGGTATCACAGAAGATTTTTTCTCTGTTTCTATAAGTCTGTCCTCAATGGCGCTAAATCGAGATTCCATCTCACAGAATTTTTTATTCAATTCCTGTATTGCCGTAGTAACATTTTGGATGTTGGTATTCAATGAGGCAAAGTCGCCACGGAACGCTCTCATCTCCTTAAGGACATCGGCTATACTTGCCTCAGCGTTCGCTGGGGAATTGGACGAACCCCCCACTCCCACTGCTCAACAACATCGTCGCAGGACATGTCTGCATCTGTCGATACCTGCTCAAACTGCCGCCTCGTAGGTGTTTCATCTCCTTTAGGACGTCTGGATGTCATGTTACAAGTGGGACAGATCCATTTGTTCTTAGTGGCCATGTATGCCTGCGGTGACATGTTTAAACATTTGTAGTGATAATGTCCCTTACAACCCACACAAGTCAATACCTCTATACGATTAATCTTATTCTTACAGGCTTGGCAATCCATGGTAATAAAAAAAAAATGTGTTGGTATAGCCAAACAAGTGATTCTATCAAGTTGTATCTTATAGAGTTGTTAAGTTTTGTTAAAAGCCCCTAAAAAAACCCCCAAAAAATTCCAGCCCGTAAAAAAGTCCGTTTTAACACTTCTAGCCCCTAAATCTGGGGGCAAAACCCCTAAGTTAGGAACCACAGACCAATAAGAGAACAAGTTTCTCCCTTTTTAGAGAAGGCAAAGGGAACAATACCCGTACAGCCTAGTGTTTAGTTATATTTAATAATTTATTTTTTACATTACAATGTCAGTGTGACGCATTCTACTGTTTCTTGGCACGAAATGCATCGCGTTGGCTTTTTCCTTAAGCTTCTGTGAGGTAGTCAACACTACAATAAAGTTCTCACGTCCATTTGACGGGAATCGTGTATATTTCAAAGATTTCACTAATTCTTCAGTTGCGCAGACAGTTGTAACACAACATTACATCAATTTTATTTCACAATATCCACTAAAAACGAATTTAAGAATAATTAAATTATGACGCCAACCGCACTCGATGAAATCCCGCCAAAAGCTCCCTTTTTTTAAGATTCTCTCGTTTTAGGATAGGCAAAGAGAACAATGCCCATACATCCTGGTCTTTAGTCATATGAATCTTATTTTTTTACATTAGAATGTCGGTGCGACGCATTATTAAGGTTCTTGGAGTCTTTGGCACGAAATTTAGTTGGTTTTTTCGATAAGCTTCTGTGAGTTAGTCAACACTACAATAAAGTTCTCACGTCCACTTGACCGGAATAGCGTATATTTTAAAGATTCCACTAATTCTTCAGTTGCGCAGACGTAGACGGTTGTAACACAAAATCACAAAAAAAAATTACAATATCCACTATAAACGAATTTAAGAATAATTAAAATAAGACGCCAAACGTACTCGATGAAATCCCCCAAAATAAACCTTATATTGAAGGGATTTCATCGAGTTTCATCGATTTTATTCTTCTTATAGGGCATGCACGGTATGTGCGTTCAGCCAACGTCAAGTAAAAAATTAAGGAAACAGTTGAGGAAAAAAAGAATCGGAAATATTAAGAAATTTGAAAAGGATCATGATTGTAAAAAATATATATATATCTACATTTAAAGTTTTATACTATTGAGCAAAAGGAATGATATAACCTCCTACGACCCAGTTTCGAAGAGAGTACTTCCGAGAAATAATAATAATATTTATTTAACAATAGTAAAATGATACATGAACATTAATTTTACAATAAGCACCATACCAATAACATGTTCAAAACAGTGCGAGTCTCAAACTCCCAAACTAGGACATGTCCTGTATCTCAGGAGTCAGTGGCTCATCCCAGTTAAGTAAACTCAATCTCAATAGCGTACTTAAGAACATAATGTTATGAATTTAATGCAAATGATTCTGTATCTGTTTGTGTGCGTGTGTGTGTGTGTGTGTGCGTGCGTGTGTGTGTGACTGTGTGCGTTTGTGCGGGTGGGTGTGTGTTCATGCGCGTGGGTGCGTGTACAATAATAGGTAGTTTACCTAATAAGATCTTCAGTTTCCTCATAATTGTATTTTAGAAGTAAATCACTTACAGTTTTTTTTACATTATGTAGTGTCAATGAAAAAATGGGTTTTATATTATGAATTTTATTATATAATTTTGTGCTGACAGCGTTATATTGTTTACTAGCCCATGCTGTGCGACACATGATCTGGGAACAAACAGGAGCACAGTGACGTCTTGATGATGTGTCGAGCTCCAGAGGCAGGGAAGAGTGTTTGCGTAGAAGCATACGAAGGATGGAGAAAGACCTAATGTCCTAATAAAGTACTGACCGCCCAGAAAAAAATTGTTTGTATCTGGTTAACCTCAACACATAACTGCTGTCATATTTTAGGGGTGAATATTTATTTAGGCTTGTCAGACAAAAAGAAAAAACACCAATATCTTTTGTTCTTTATTTAGCACATTGGGCTGTCACGTATGAATGTGTGTGTACAGCAAATCGACCAGTCTTCAAAATCTTATAAAAAGTTATATATTTAAAAACTTAATACTAGCAGAGATCAACAAAATAGCTTTCACCTTTATCAAAGTTATAATAATAGTTAAATCTTCTTTCTCATAGAAAGCTCAAATATCACACACAAAATTAAAATGTTGGCATCAAAATCAACGAAACAATAGTATTTGTACCATTAAAGTTTTATAACTGACCTTTTTCTAAAAAAAACTCAAAAACCCCTCAGCGAATGGGAATTTTAACAAAAAAAATATACTAATAATTACCATTATTGACCTATTTTCATAATAGGAATTCAAAAATCACATTAAGTTTATGATTTTCAGATCCTTGGAGCTAAATCAATGTAACTAAAAATTTACGGTTTTCGCAATATTTCCTTTATCTGTACTATAATACGTTACTTCGTACCAAATTTCAAGATTCTAAGTTCACGGGAAGTACCCTATAGGTTTGGATTCCCGTGCGAGTTTCGAAAAGGAGATTGCTCAGCTTCCATACATGTTTGGCCTAAAGACCAATAATTATGAAAAATTGTTTCCTAGATTCGAAATAATATATAAATTACTGTAGAACTGAATATTATTGACGAACACCCCTGAGAAATTCTATAAACCATATACACTGAATGATTTTGAGGTTATGTTTGCGAAAAGTTATCATAATTTTATAAAAACCAATAAGATGTATTCTTAGTAATAGTTAGGTTTATAATGGTAAAAGGTAATTCAAATGTAATAACATCGCACTTCTTACGAAAAACTATTTTGAATTTGTATAAATAGCTGTAAGTTTTCCATTCAAATAAATAAATAAATTTTTTTTCCAAAAGGCTGTTAAAATTTTGCCAAGGCTTTATTATTTAAGCTAAAAATTATGCTTTGGTACAATTTTCGATGTAAAATAAAACGTATTTAGGTGGCATATTAATAACCCAGACCAGTTAATTAATAATACACGTAACGTAATAGGCTAGTTGCTCCTTTTTGGAAAAAGGTTTTAAATGGTTAATAAATGTTCTATTAGACAGAAAAAAATGTATTGTATTTTTTTGAGACCTAGAAAGCTACTTTTTAATTTTAAAATAGACTTTTCATGGACATACAAAAACGCTTTCGGCCATTTTAGTCTATAGATTATCTATGCTATGACGTCAACCGGTAGTAAACAAAAACTCTTAAGCACGTAGAAAATAACTTAACTGAGTTTATAATAAAGAAAACATGATATTCTAATAAATACCACGAAAAATATAGTAAGTATCATTATTGTATTGTACGAGAATGTAAAAATACATCCTTAAAGACTCCAGGAAAGTTATAGATTAAAAAGTGCCGAAAGAAATTAACCTATAATAAAATTTATTTTTGCGAAGATCACTTTGTCGTAAGTACTCATTGAATAATATTTTAAGTCGCTTCATTTATTATCAGTTTTAATTTAATTTAATTTTATTATTTTATTTGGGAAATTTACAGACAAATAACAAAGTATATTAAAACTATGATCAGTCACATGCTAATAATAAATTTCCACATAAATACACTTACATAAAATTTCTTAACTCACATACAGACAAGATATAAAAATGTCTAACCAATTTTGAGGTAAATGATGTTTTAACGGTGATTGGGTTCGTTTCGTGTGGTCAGTTGAGCGCGTCAACCAATCAAAACGCTTAAAACGACACAAGCAAAGACCGCGAGAGCAGCTGTCACATGAGGAAGTAAATAAAATACCGCGTATCTACGCGTTCATACAATGAGTGGTCGTTTTGTTTGTGCTTAGTGAATATTAATGTTTTTTTGAAGAAGTATTGGAATTGCAGGTAAGCAAATTTTAATTTACGATTACCAAATAGATTAGTTACTCACTGAAAGTACGGACAGTTTAAAAATTATAATATTGGATTTATAACGATGTCTGTAAAGTTTTCATGGTAGATACGCGGTATTTTCATGATTTGTATTTCATTTTTTATTGTACTTACGCGGGTTTTACTTTACAATTAATACGTTTATAAGAACATAACTAAGGAAACTAATTTATGTGCTAAATATAAATAAAATCTACCTATAACTAGATACGAATATCGTTTTCTATTGCAGCCAAATCCAAATATGTTTAAGTAAAACGTTTCAATTATACACCAATGCCATACATTATTTCAAATAAGTAATTACTACAATTTCTTATTCAGATAATCATGGAAAAGGATCGGGATACCAATGTAGCAGAGCTTACTGATTGCAACGTAAAAGTTGTAACTTTAATGGACCTAAAAATACGACGTCAGGAGCTTTTACGTAAAAAACAAAAAGTTTTAGACAGAATGCTTCCCCAAAATCCATCTCCAATTTCTCATCCACTTCAACCTACGTTTGAAGCTCTAACTACTTACGAAACTACAGATATTGATATTGCTAATTGTGACACCTTGATCTTTGATACTATTTGTTCAACAACTGTTTCCCCGGACGATGCAGAAGAAACTGTCACCTATCCTCTCAACAACTCCATCAATGAACCGCTTGCTATCCCGGATATTGCAGAAGAGACCATAAATATACGAATAAATATTTCTCCTGACGATTCTATCGCCGATTCAAATTTTGTACCGCTCTCTGATATCACGAATGTAGAGCCTATGTTATCTAATGATCTAAATTCCTTTCCGGAACAAAATTTAGAGGCAGATGCAGCAAAAGCGTCAAGAAAACGAAAACGAAAAGCTGACCGTGAAACCTGGAAAAGAGATTTAAACAGGAAAGATAGAATGTTAGGCAAAGCTTATACTGGGTTTAAAAAAGTTAATAACAAGTATATTCAAAACGAACCAAAACCTAAAAGAACTATGGGTCCTAAGTGTAGCTCGTCATTTTGTGCACGTAGTAAAATTCTATTTTGTTCCAATTTAACTGAGGAGACACGACAGCAAATTTTTAAACGTTTTTGGAATATGACATGGAAAGAGAAAAAAATGTATGTAAGGTCGATGGTTGACACACAAATTGTAAAAAGGAAGACGACAGGAAGTGAGTCTAGACGATCGGAAACTAAACTATATTATCTGCAAATAAACGGTAAGAAGGAAAGAGTTTGCTTAAAATCATTTTTAGCGACCCTAGCTATAAAAGAGTGGACTGTTCGCTACTGGATTTGTAAAACAGTAGACGTCAATTCTGATCATACAAATTTTACTCCAAGTTTGCCTACCTCTAAACAAGATTCGGTAAAAAGTTACCTCAACTTATTGCCCAAATTACCATCACATTACTGCCGCCAATCAAGCACTAAACAATATTTGGAACCTTTACTACAATCCAAGTCACAACTATATAAGTTATACGTCGAATATGCCTCATCAGCATCTATGCCAGTTGTCACGGACACCTCCGTCACATACACACTTTATATATATGTATTTCTCTATGAATCTGTGAGCTAACTCTTTAGTCTATTAATGTCAAGTGTTCAGTTTTTTATTGCACTCCTTTTTTATACAGTTTCGGTGTTACAGTTTATAGTCAAAATTTCCAAAATAAACCTGTTTTCCCATCCCATCCGCCTTTTCCTTTGCTGTCCACGACATCTTGGTCCTTCAGCCGTCGTATTTTTTTTTCATTGAATTAGCGTTTTAAAATGCTCACCAGAGCTAAGGCAGCAATGGAGATGGCAGAGCCTTCTCAAGTTGTGGGTGGGGAGGCAGGAGAGCACAGTGCTGCTTCTACGTGTGCATTTTCAGCTACGTCGTCACAGCGAGCTAGTCATGTAGCTCGGCAAAAAGCTGCGGAAGCTAAGCTACAACGTACGCTTGCCGAACTAGCCAAACAAGCTGCGATGGCTGAGGAAGCAGCCGCTCGAGCGGAGTTTGATGCAGAAACGGCCGCCATAGAAGCGGCTGAAGTTTGCAGTCGAAAGTCACTAGCATCATCTGCAAGGCGGACAGCGCAATGGGTTGAAAAGGAAGCCCATGTCACTCAAAAGTCGGTAACGCCCTTACTTGCAGATAACACAATTTTGATGACAGGTCAAGAACCACCCAAGGATAATCAGGTACCTTTGTTCTTTCGTGATAGTGCTCTCTGTGCCACGCAACCGCCCTTCGTCACCCCTGTAATCCGTTCTCCGGAAGACGTTTTGGCATCTGCGAGGCATAACGAATTACCGTCAAATAAGGTACCTTGCAACGGGGCTTCTCATCAGACAAATGGACAGACTAATGACTTGTGTCGTTTAACTTCGGCTGTGCTGTCTTTGGCACAGAATTGTAAGCCACACAACAATAATATAGATCTAGTCAACTTTAGCGGCGACATTGCCGAATGGCTATTATTTAAAAAGAGTTTTGATGACACGAAGGCCTCTTTTACGCCAAGGCAAAACGTGTCCCGTCTCCGTAATGCTATTCGTGGCGCAGCGCGCGATTCAGTAAAAACCTTACTTCTTACGGCAGACGAACCCGAGGTTATAATGGGTAGTTTAGAATTACATTTTGCTCGGCCTGATGACATTGATGTAAATAATTCACAAACACAAAATGTAAATAGTGTAAATACTCGTATGTCAAACATGTCACTTGTCAATAATGACAGTGTACGTCCCGGCAGCTGCATAGAGAAAAATTCTCCGGCCAGTGTAATTGACAACGACAAAACAAATTCTCTATCCTTTTTAGTAAATGAGAGAGGTCGTATGACTAGTAAAATTTTATTAAAAGTTGTGCCTGTTATAATCGTTGGGCCTGGCGGGGAGATGCCGACGTACGCCTTGTTAGACGATGGGTCAACCACCACTCTGATTGATTCGGATTTAGCTGATTCTATAAAGCTTTTTGGCCCCGAAGAAGAGATTTATGTCGGTGGAATAAATATTAATCGCAAGGTTATTACTAGAAAAGTTAGTTTCAGTATAAGAGGTAAGAATCGAACCGATATTTTTACAATTGACAATGCAAGAGCCATTCCGAATTTGGCATTGGCTCATCAATCTGTTAGCTCAAAAGATATTGAATCTTATTCTTATCTCTCTGACATAAAGCGCAATTTGACCTATGATTTAGCAATACCTAAAGTACTGATAGGCATATGTGACTGGCATCTTTTGCTTGGTAAGGAGGTACGCAGCGGTACGATCTGGCAGCCAGCGGCTATCAATACGGCGCTTGGCTGGGCGCTGTATGGGTATCAACCAAAACTTCATCAAAGTTCGTTTGCGGTTCATGTTTGCGTTTCTAATAAATCCGGTAAGTATAGTACTATAGATAAAGACGAGGAGCTTGATCTATTGATTAGGGAACACTATAGACTAGACTCCATCGGTATTAAGCGGCAAGATACGTTCACTGCCGAGGAACAAAAAGCAATAGATATTTTAGATCAAACAACGCGCCGTCTATCTAATGGCCGTTTTGAGGTAGGATTGCCATGGCGTGTGGAGAAATCCTACATAGCAGATGGCTACAATCTAGCATTACACAGGCTGAATTCTTTGACTAAGCGTTTCAAACGCGATTCTGTTTATTTTAAGCTTTATTCTGAAAATATTGAAGCATATGTTCAGAAAGACTACGCCGAAAAGGCTCCAAATCTTCACGACACCCCTGATACTTCTTCGAAGCGATGGTATTTACCACATTTCGGAGTGTCTAATATAAATAAGCCCGGTAAGCTACGCATCGTGCACGATGCTGCAGCACGGACAAATGGAGTAAGTTTGAATTCGCTTTTATTGCCAGGGCCAGATATTTTACAGTCGTTATTAGGGATATTACTCAAATTTCGCGAAGGAAAAGTAGCTTTAACGGGAGACATTAGAGAGATGTTCTCCCAAATAAAGATTCGTGACCAGGATCGCGATCGTCAGAGATACCTGTGGCGAAACGACATCGACGGCTTAGTCAAAGAATACAGAATGTCGTCTTTAATTTTTGGTGCTTGTTGTTCCCCATTTATAGCGATGTATATAAAGAATAGAAACGCTAAGCATTTTGAGGCTGAGTATCCAGAGGCAGTGAAGGCAATAATAGAAAACCATTACATGGATGATTACCTTCAAAGCTTTGATGATGTTAAGCATGCTGCACAAGTCGCAGCTGATGTAGTTCACATACATAGCCAATGCGGCTTTGAAATGCGTTCGTGGGTATCTAATAATCCCAAAGCTCTCGAGTTTTTGCCGCCTCATTTAATTAATCAAAACGTTAATTCTGTTAACATGAATTTAGAGAATTCTAGTTTACGAGTTTTGGGAATGCATTGGGTCCCGCATCTTGATGTTTTTATATTTAAAATTAATGTTACACAACCTCTTTTAGAAGAGTTGACTAAGCGTCAAGTCCTTAAAGAATTGATGAAAGTTTTTGATTCCTTAGGCTTTCTGTGCCCCATCATCACCTCAGGAAAGATACTGTTTCAAAAAACTTGGCATTCAGTAAAGGATTGGGATCAGATTCTTCCTGTAGATCAACAAGATATGTGGGGGGCTTGGTTCCATTGCATAATATCAGCTAATTCGTTAGTAATGCCTCGCTGCTATTTTTCTACCATGGGTCCAGTTGCGCGAGAGTTGCATGTCTTTACTGACGCGAGTAATCAAGCTTACGCGTGTGTCGCCTACTGGCGTTTTGTTTATTCAGACGAGTCAGTAAAAGTGGCGTTTGTTATGAGTAAGTCGCGAGTCGCGCCACTGAAACCTGTTTCAGTGCCTCGACTCGAGCTTCAAGCCGCGTTGTTAGGTGTAAAAATGGCCAGGACGATTTGTGAACAGCAAGGATTTTCACCCACGAAAAGATTTTTTTGGTGCGATTCAAAAACCGTGCTTGCCTGGATTCCGGGAGCGGCCAGCGATTCAAACCCATTTATACGAAATCGCGTTGGTGAAATTTCGGAATTCACCTTTATAAATGAATGGTTTTGGATACCAACAGCATCAAATGCAGCTGATGCTGCGACTCGAGTCATGTTAAATGGGGTGGATTCGCTGGATAGGTGGTTTCAAGGCCCGCAATTCTTATTGTTTAATGAAATCACTTTTCCCGCGGAACCTGAACCCGCTATTTCTAGTTTAATTGTAGAGAATACTTTAGTTATAGGGCCTGTAAATATCGTTCCTCGTTATGTAAATATTGTAGCTAATGACACTAGATTTAGTTCCTGGCTGCGACTACTACGTGCTACTGCTAGAGCACATCAATATTTGCGACTGTTACGCGATAAATCTGCTCGCACATGCTCACGCCACGTAGAAGGTCTGCACCCCCTTCTTTGCAAAGATATTAGAAGCGCAGAATTGCACCTGTTAAGGCATTGCCAAAAGGATATAAAGGAGACCAGTTTAAAGAATATTTGCACTATGATGGACGAGAGCGGTCTACTACGTGTTGATGGACGAATTTCTGCTGCTGATGGTATCCCAGAAGGAACAAAACGACCGATCATTTTGAATGGTCGACACCATATATCTCGCCTTATTGTCGCACACTATCAATGAAGTACGGCAACGTTTTTGGGTTACACGTTTGCGACCGACGGTACGTGCCATTGCTGCGTCATGTCAGGTGTGCCGAAACAGAAAACCAATGCCATATGTTCCACCGATAGCAGACCTACCAGGCGATAGACTTATACACCATCATCGCCCCTTTTCAATTATCGGACTGGACTACTTCGGGCCAGTTGAAGTCACTGTTGGCCGCCGTAGAGAAAAACGGTGGGTTGCCCTCTTTACATGCTTTTCGACAAGAGCGATACACCTCGAAGTGGTAGTAAACTTAACAGCAGATTCCGCAATCATGGCCTTATGTCGATTTATTGCGAGGCGTGGTTGTCCCCACAAAATATTTTCCGACAACGGAACTGCTTTCGTCGGTGCAAGCCGCGAAATCAAAAGAGAATGGCAATCGATTCGACCTGAAATCATTGATTTTGCAGTCAACAAGAGTATCGAGTGGCACTTTCTACCACCATCTGTGCCATCAATGGGAGGTGTTTGGGAGCGTCTAGTGGGTTGCGTCAAACGCACCCTTTCTGCAACATTAAGACAGAGAGCTCCACGAGAGGAAGTTCTGTCGACGCTTCTTAAGGAAGCTGAGAGTATTGTTAACTCCCGCCCACTCACTCATGTCTCCGTAGATATGCAAGATGCTCCAGCGTTAACGCCCAATCATTTTTTGATCGGCCAGTCGTCGACTTTGCCAGTTCCTTGCGATTTAACGGACGATGACCTTTTGAGAAGAACCAATTGGAGAAAGGCTGTTAGATTTGCCGACCATTTCTGGAATCGGTGGGTCCATGAGTATCTACCAGTTTTGACCCGTCGAACAAATAATTCTGCGCGCTCGTCTCGAGATATAGTAGTTGGGGATGTCGTGTTCATTTGCGACTCGAACTTACCACGTGGTATGTGGCTAAAGGGTAGAGTGACCAAAGTTTTCCCAGGACGGGATGGAATAGTGCGAGTGGCGGATGTGCAGACAGTTGGAGGAATTTTGAGACGACCAATTCGGAAATTAATTAAGTTAGAAGTAGGTTCGAATGCATAAAATATTGTGTTTTTTTGTCATAGTGGTGATTGTTATTGTGATTTTTCTTGTTTCGTTTTGCGATTTTTGTTGAACAGTTGCCTCATTCATTTAAAGCAGCTAGAATTAGTTGTTTGTTGTGTTTCTTTCTTACAATCGTTAGGATTAATTGTTTGTTCTGTTGTTTTGTACTTACTAATTTCTGTTCATGTTAGAGTTTTAGTATACATAGATGTTACTTATCGCTGTGAACAGAGGTCAGTCCTTGCTTTCTTTTATTTGTAAACATTCGTTTACGAGGAGGGCCATGTCACGGACACCTCCGTCACATACACACTTTATATATATGTATTTCTCTATGAATCTGTGAGCTAACTCTTTAGTCTATTAATGTCAAGTGTTCAGTTTTTTATTGCACTCCTTTTTTATACAGTTTCGGTGTTACAGTTTATAGTCAAAATTCCAAAATAAACCTGTTTTCCCATCCCATCCGCCTTTTCCTTTGCTGTCCACGACACCAGTAGCTTCGAGAAAGCTCTTTTTAGACATACTTGCGGAGCAAAATATCGCCTTGTTTCAACCTAAAAAAGACGCGTGTGACTATTGTTCCTCATACAAAGCAGGTAATGTTCGAGAGGAAGATTACCAGCGCCACATCCAGTTGAAAAATTTGGCTCGATCTGAAAAGACAAACGACAAAGAGCTTGCAAAATGTGGGAAAATTCATACCTTAACTGCGGATCTACAAGCAGTAAAACTATGCCCTTCTTTGTCAGCTAGTGCACTATATTTTAAAACGAAGTTAGCTGTCCATAACTTTACTGTTTATAATCTAGGTACAAATGAAGTGACTTGTTACTGGTTTGATGAAACAGCATGTGATTTAAAAGCAACAACGTATGCTTCGTTTTTTGTTGATTACCTAAGAAACCTGCTAAGTGAAAATCTCAAAGACGTTGTTATATGGACCGACGGATGCACTGCTCAAAACAGAAATGCTGTTGTATCGAACGCTCTTCTCAGACTAGCAATGGATAAAAATGTTACCATCACTCAAAAATACCTCGAAAAGGGGCACACTCAAATGGAGGTAGATTCGGTCCATTCACTTGTTGAAAGAAAACTTCAAAATATTGAAATTTTTTTGCCATCTCAGTATGCGTCTCTGACCAAGGAGGCCAGGAAAAAACCTTTTCCTTATAAAGTTATACAACCAGATCATACCTTTTTCAAAGACTACAGCGCCAAAGAGTATCAAGTTTATGACTCCATAAGACCTGGGCGTAGTTCTGGTGATAACTGTGTAGTAGATCTACGAGTATTGAAATATAATGCCAATGGTACTATAGAGTTTAAAAAACATTTTGATGAAGAATTTAGGCCATTGCCCCGAAGACCAAGGAATATTTCAACATTGATAAGCGAAGTACCATTTCTTTATTCTTCTAGATTGCCTATATTGGAGAGTAAATATTTACATTTACAACAATTAAAGACTGTAATTCCCAGTGACTGCCACCACTTTTATGATAATTTACCGTTTCATAAAAAATAAGCAAGACTGCATTATTACATTTTTTAGAAACGGTAAATTATCAATACATAATGAGCAATCTCATTTATACTGAATTAAGTTTTGTACTAGGTATAAATGTTACAGGTTTCTATTTTAATAGATGTTATAAAGTTTTGTTATAGTTTAATTTGCGTTTTCGAGTCAAATATGTTTAAAATTTTGAACTTTATTTATTTTTCTGTTTTTCATGATGTGGCAGTGGTTATTATTAGTAATAGGTAACTTTTCTACCTCTTAAATTATCAGCATTGTAGTTCATGGTGATTGAAATATTAAGACTGATTAATCTGAGATATAATAATTATTGTTAAATTACTTTAATTAAGTAATAAAGGAACCTTATAATATTATAATGTTTATTTACACCCTTTTTGTATTACGCGTAACTAAGAAAAATGCGTAGCGGCAACCCAATTTTGATGATGCAATACCGCGAAAGTGATTTTATTAATTTGCTAGTTAATTTAACAGTATATATACTCTATTAGAAGCTAAAGTACATAAATTCATAAACATGTTATAGTTTAGTCGGCCGTAGATGTTGTAATACCAAGCATATTAAGTATTTTTTCTCTACTGTAAAATTGATCATTAGCGATTTACGCGGTTTTAACCACTGTTGGTTACGCGGCATTACAGTATCAACGACGATATAACACTTACATAAATTTCTTAACTCACATACAGACAAGATATAAAAAATGTCTAACCAATTTTGAGGTAAATGATGTTTTAACCATTAGAGCATTAAAATTACTGATAAACTACATTTCAAAATATTTTCCTGTCAAAATTCGCTTCACCTTTGAACAGCTAGTATAAAACAAGTCAAGATTATCAGATGTTGCATTGTTGAAGAGTCTAACTGCTCTGATAATAAAAGAATTCTGACGAAACTTAGTTCGAGCAGAAGGTGCATGTAAAATGGGTCGTTGCCTTAATGATAGGTTAGGTTTAAGTAATATTTTAGGTAAAAGTTCAGCACAATCAACTGTTCCATTAGCAATTTTAAATAAGTAAATAACATCACTTATGTTTCGTCAAAGTGTCAGTGGTAGAAAGTGATAATGTCTGCAACGGTGTTCGTAGTCAATTAATTTTTTTTTTGCTTTAAAATCTAAGTATTTTAAAAACCTTCCCTGAATAGACTCAATACTAGACTTATAAATTTCATATTGGGGATTCCAAATTTGGCTAGCATATTCGAGGTGACTTCTCACGTACGCACAATATAATATTTTGATGGATTTCAAGTTACGAAAATCAGAAGATGCCCTCATTAGAAACCCAAGCATTTTGTTAGCTTTTTTAACTTTACTGTCGATGTGTTTGTCAAATAATAATTTATTATCATGTAATACACCTAGGTCATTTATTTGGGTAACAACCGAAATTGGACTTTTGCCAAGAGTATATTTAGAATAAATTATATTTGTTTTACGTGTAAAAGTCATATGAAAGCATTTTGAGACATTTAAGTCTAATTTATTGATAAAACAATATTGCTCAAACCTGTTCAAATCTTCTTGAAGGTCTTTGGCATCGGACTCACATGTAATAGCTTTCAAAATTTTTAAGTCATCAGCGAATGAAAGAATTTTGGATTTCTAAAAGCAGTCACTAATTACCACTTCTATTCATAAACGAAGATTATGAATAGAAGTGGTCCTAAAATTGAACCTTGCGGTACGCCTGCAGAGACATGACTCCATTTAGATATGTACCCTTGAACAAAAACGGCTTGTCGCCTATTATCAATATATGAACAAAACCAACGATACAAGTCTCCATGAATACCAGCAGCTGCTAATTTATTCATAAGTACGCAGTGGTCAATACGATCAAAACATTTACGGTAGTCTGTATAAATAACATCAACTTGAGCCGAGTTATTCATGCCCTCCGTCATGAAGTTATTAGCTAGTATGAGATTAGACGTTGTTGAACGCCCAATTAAAAAGCCGTGCTGTCTATCATTGAAAGTGCATTTGAGTGTAGCATATACTTGGTGGTGCACTATTCTTTCTAAAACCTTGGCGAAAAGACATAGTTTTGAGATGGGACGATAATTTTCCACGTCCGATTTGTCACCTTTTTTACAGGGGTTACGAATGCCGATTTCCAGATCGAGGGAACGATTCCTTCTCTTAATGAGCGATTAAAAAGAACATAAAGAGGAGTAACCAGACTTTCCGCACAGCGTACAATGAATAAGGGGGGTATGAGATCTGGACCACCAGATTTAGATAAATCAAGCCCTTTAATTAATTTAAGTATTTTCGCTTCCGAAACCTCGATGGAAGCTATGCTACTTGGTCCCAAACTTTCAATATAGTGTGTTAAAGAGGGTTTGTTAGATACCCCAGACAAGAATGTGGAATTAAAGTAGTTTGAGAATAGGTCGCTTATCTCGCCACCAGAGTCCGCCTGAGTGTCTTTAAACTTCATCATATTTGTTATTCCATTAGATTTATTTTTGCTTTTGACATATGACCAAAATGATTTTGGGTTTTCGGCTATATTAGATTCAATTTTGGGAACGTAATTGTCAAAACAACTTTTTTCTAATCTAACTGCTCTATCACGTAATAGACTAAATGATTGATAGTCAGAGAGATTTCCATACGTCTTATACTTCCTATGAAATTTGGATTTTTCTCTCAATACTTTAATAAGTGACGAATTGTACCAGGGAGGATAGCGATTAAATTTTATGCGCTGCAGAGGTATATTTATCCCTAAGCTCGTATAACTTATTATAAAATAATTGAACAGCTTTATCTAATGGTTCCAATTTCAAAATAGTATACTAATCCATTGTATCTAGATCTGCACAAATGTTTAGATAATCGCCTCGATGAAATAAAAAATTTTTGCCATAGACACTAGCCAGTATCTTTATGTTATCGAAGTTTATTGTTATATACAGTGATTTGTGGTGGGCATCTTCAGGTACTAGCGGAGATTCCGAGACAGATACGCTCATGTTTGAAAGAACTAAGTCTAATATTCGATTATTTACGTTAGACTCGCCATTAAATTGACTCAGACCACAAGAACATATGATATCTAAAAACTCTAGTATATGCTCACTGTGCGGGACAGAAAGTGATTTGGACTTACGATTTTTTTATTTTCTCCGATAGCCTCTAGAGCAGCGCTGGTCTGCCTGTATTTTCGTAAGTTTCCGGATGTTGTAGGAATGTTATCTTGAGCTAGTCCTAACTGTCCTTCACGTAATCTGTTGATTTGATGATGTTCCTTTGTGCTCGTTGAACAACCGACGCGCGGCGATGATATGTAATTTGGGTCGGGGCTTTTCGTAAGTCGACCGATCCTTATGGCGTCGTAGTAGTAACAGGCAGCTGACAGATACTGCCTGTCTACCCTCGTATTACAATAAAAAATCGTCCAAGGGATAGGAAAAGGTGGGTAAGCGGATGTAATGTTACGTTATCATATCTAACGCATTCAATATAATTTGAAACCGAACATGACCGCCCCCCAAAGAGCTGCTAAGCTCTTTAGCATATTCTAAAATTGACGAGTTGACTTTCCGAATAAAGTTGATTTCAATTCCAAAACTAACTGAGTTGATTTTCCGAATTAAGCTGATTTCCGCATGGGTAAGAATGCAAAATCCAATAAAAACTCTTAATAAAGTTAATTTACCGATAGGATTGGTTGCACAAACCGCTGATGTACCATGAAGTTAAATTAAAATGTATATAAAAAATATGTTTGATAATAAAGCTAAGTTAAAAAAAAAGTAATTATATAAAAAATTGTTTTAAATTAATTTGCATCGCATTTTGGCAATGGACACACTTTAGTTAATGATCTGAGACAAGACCCGGAACTGGTCCTAATCTCTACAACGCGTACCACGCCATCTGTTCCAGGATGGAGCGCAGATACTCGTCCCTTTCGCCCCCTAAGGGGTGTAGTGTGATCGTCTTTAATTAAAACCAGGTCACCCAACATCAAATTGGGGATGGTTTTACACCATTTAACGCGCTGTTGAAGATTGTGAAGATATTCACCCTGCCATCTTTGCCAAAAGTGATGCGAGATTTTTTGCACTAGCTTCCAACGTTTGAGTAATGGGACTTGAGAATCATCAGATGCTTCCTCTGGTAAGCTGACCAAAGGCTGGCCGATAAGATAATGACCAGGAGCCAAAGTATCAAGATTGGACACGTCATCTGTAAGAGGACATAACGGTCTAGAGTTCAAAACAGCCTCGGCTCTAGCAAACACAGTGGACCACTCTTGGAAAGTGAGAACCTGCACACCAACTGTGCGCAACAATAACTGTTTTGCCGACTTGACCGTCGACTCCCAAAGCCCACCCATGTGTGGGGCGTAAGGCGGATTCATGTGCCAAGTGACACCCAATTGATCCGAAAGCAAGCTCTGAGCCTTCAAGTAATTAGCAGCCCCTTGAAAGTTTTTGCCGCAATCCGAGTAAACATCCGAAGGCATTCCTCTTCTCGCGACAAATCTATGAAAACAAGCCAAAAAGGCTTGGGTTGTTAAGTCAGAAGTGACTTCAAAGTGAACAGCCTTCAAGGCAAGGCATACGAAGACACAAAGATAAGCTTTGAGTGTCTTCGCCCTGCGCATACAAGAAGCCTTTATGGTGAATGGACCTGCAAAGTCGACCCCTACTCTGGTGAATGGATAACTCAGCCGTACTCGACTGGGTGGAAGATTACCCATAAAGGGTTCCAGAGGTTTCGCCTTTAGCCTGTAACAGCGATGGCACTGAAACACTCGGTTTCGAACAACCTGTCGAGCAGACAAAATCCAAAACTTCTGGCGAAGAATGTTTACGAGTATAGAGGGACCCGCATGACGATGGAGCAGGTGATGATAATCAATGATTAGATGAGTAAGATGATGCGCCTTAGGTAATAACAGTGGATATTTGACAGCGTAAGTCAAATTGGAGTGCCTGAGTCTTCCGCCAACGCGAAGAATACCGTGTGCATCAATAAAAGGATCAAGGCGCTGCAATGGGCCCGAAACAGGTCGACCTTTATTGATGGCTGAGAAGTGGTCGGCGTAGACTTCACCTTGCACCAGCTTGACAAGGGTTAAAAGAGAATTGCTGAGTTCATGGACCGTAAGACGTCCCTTGGTTCGAGAGTTGGCAGATCGTGCGTTAGAAATAAAACGCAGAAGCCAAGCAGTGATACGTTGTAACCGAGAAAAGGAACTATATTTTGTGATAAGTGAGTGTCCGAGGGGATTGACTTCAACTGCAGCCAATGAGGAAATAGCTTCTGGTTTCAGACCAGGCAATGCCGAGGTATCGACGCATGGATTCGTAGGTCAGGTGGATGGATCATCCTTTAACCAAGAAGGAGACCACCACAGCTGATGACCTACGAGGACATCGGCAGTAACGCCTCTACTCGCGCAATCGGCAGGATTGGACGCGGAGGGTACGTATCGCCATTTTGCGGATGGTATTAAGCCCTGGACCTGGGAAACACGATTTCCCTCAAAGGTCTGTAATTTGTGCGGTGAAGTGCGCAACCATGCTAAAACGATGGTGGAGTCGCACCACGCAATGGCACCACTTATGCTAATTTTACCATTAAATAGTTCTAAATAGTGACCGATCAGACGAGCCAGAAGCAAAGCACCGCAAAGCTCGAGCCGTGGGATGGTTAGCTTCTGTCGCATAGGAGCAACTCTTGATCGACCGCGAAGGAGATGAACACTGACCTCGCCGGAAGAGTGCTGAGTACGAAGATAGATAACTGCGGCGTAACCACTTTCGGATGCATCGCAGAATCCCATGATCTCTGATGCGTATGGTTGTGTACTGAGTATGTATTGTGATATTTGTGGCAACTTAACGTGCTTAAATGCTTCAGAGAATGAATCCCACAGCATGATGATTTCTTCGGGAAGTTGATCGTCCCAGGACATTTGTAAGGCACAGACACGTTGCATCAGAACCTTAGCGTAAAACGTAACAGGTGCTAAATAGCCGCACGGGTCATAGATGCGCGCTAAGTTAGATAGAATTTCTCGCTTAGTCCTGCATCTACTGAAACTTGAAACCTGATAAACGAAACTATCCGAATCCGAATTCCATGCCACCCCTAATACCTTAAAAATGCTGTCTCCGGACTCTTCAAAGCGAAGAGGCTTCTCCAGATGATCATCAGGATATGTAGCCAGAATATCGGAATTGTTGCTAGCCCATTTGCGTAGCTGAAAACCACCCCCAGCAAGAACTTCCACCAACTGCTGCTGAAGACGTTTGGCAGATGGAAAATCAGAGGTACCAGTAATGATGTCATCAACGAAGGTATCATTCCTCAATGCCTCCGCTGCAGCAGGATACTGCTCAGCATTAAGTGCAGCTAGCTCGTGTATGACGCGCATAGCCAAATAAGCTGCTGGAGTGACTCCATATGTGACTGTAGTCAGCTCAAACTGTTTGATAGGCTGATCAGGAGACTCACGCCAGAAGATGGTGTGATACTTGCTATCATCTTCATGTAGCTGAACTTGACGATACATCTGCTTTATATCACATGTGAACACGATAGCATGAGTTCTGAAGCGCAATATGATATCCTCGACATGCTGTTGTAACTTTGGACCAGCCATTAAAAGCTGATTAAGTGAAAGACCGGAGCTAGTAGGCGCGGAAGCGTCGAAAGCGGAAGCGGAAGTGCTGTAGCACGAAGCTTAGTGGTGCTGCTCAGTGTTGCCAACTCTACGTCTTTTTACGTAGATCTACGTATTTTAGGCCTTTTCTGGAAACCTACTAACTTAAGTCCCAGAATCTACGTATTTTCTTAATTTTTTTCAAATTTGTAAAATAACTTAATTCACTAGAATAAAGAAGAATATTTTATATTAAATATTTAAGAAGATGTATCTAAACACTCTTGCATCTTGTAGAAAAGGTTCCCGTTATTGGTTTTGTTGACTAAATTAATGCTGGACGCAGGATTTGTGAAAGCAGAAACGACAAAACTCTTTGACTTATTAGGTACATTCATAACCTTGAAAATTGTATTTTTAAACTTTTACTATTATCAATGAGTACCTACTCACATCGAATTGATCTTTGCAAAAAGAAAACGACTTTCAGTCGATAAAGTTACAGGATTTAGCAAGTTTTAAGCATATGTTCATGTGTAAGTTGCGTTTATCAAAAGATAAACGCAACAAGTATGTTTTTTCTCTTGGCAATTTATTATTAAACCATAACTTTTCTAGAGTCTTTTACCAAGTGTATCATGATAACTACTATATTTTTCATGTGATCTATTAGAAATCATGGTTTTATAATATTAACTTACAAAGTTTATTTCCTTGCTTGCGAGTGTTTGTTTACAAATGTTTTGGCGCCATAGCATAGATAAGTCTATAGACTAAAGAGCGTTTTTGTATGTCTTCTAGGTAAAAAAAAATTTTTTTTTCATTCTGATAGAATAATTATTAACAATTTAAAACATAATTCCAAAAAGTGTCAACTAGCCCATTTAACAACAGTTTATCCTTGTCATTCTCTATACAGAATGAAAAGGAGAGACTGATGTTAAATTAAGTTTTAAATTTAGAGAACCATCCAGAATCGGCACCCACCAGTGTCTGTGTCTGATGGTAAATGTTTACCACAGCATGGTAAATGCTTCCAATGCAGCGACTTTTCCAAGAACTCTTCGTTCTACCTCCCATTCTTAAACAAATTGTATAACAAAATACTCGTTTTATTCGGTTTCAAATAACTTCTTCATTTCACTCAGAAAAAAGTACGTAGATCTACTTACTTTTCATATGCAAAATTTACCAATTCTACGTACTTTTCTCATCGGGCCTACGCCTTTTTCAAAATCCGAGTTGGCAACACTGGTGCTGCTACTTTCCTTTAATACACCGTGGTGTGGAATATAATAACGATCTGCTGAATCGCCCGGAGTAACGAGACGCATATGACCTGCTTGAAGGTAATCTTTCATGAACTCTATGTAGAGTTCTCTGAGACGGTTATCCTTGCTGAGTTTCCGTTCTAAGTTATAGAATCGCTTAAGAGCATTATCAAAACTAGAGCCCAGTGCTATGCGCCCCGACTTGAAAGGTAAGCGCATTATAAACCTACCATTAGAATTGCGAGAATGAGTCTCTACAAAATGTTTTTCGCAAAGCATATCCTCAGGATCCTGTACGTGATGTGCTGGAACCTCCTCAACCTCCCAAAACCTGGAAAGAATGGAGTTGAGATCAGCAGTACAGGCCATTGACAGAGCTTGATGCGAAATGTCGGAGTCCAATGGGGCTCTACCCATCAGAATCCAGCCAAAAATAGATGAGTATGCTGAAGGAAATCCTTCACCTAAAGATAGCTTGCGTCCGTTAAATATTTGTTCATAGAGCTCTACCCCTATAAGAATATCTATGGGCCCAGGTACAGAAAATTTGTCATCAGCCAACTGAATGTCTCTACATCTTCTAGCAACCTCTTGAGAGATTTTAGTGCTAGGAAGAACACCAGTAATATGCTTTAGAATAACTGCAGTGGTTTCCAATGGTGGAGAGGTTGGATCCATTATAGATTGTATCGCACACTGGATACTTCCATTAGTGCGTTGTCCGCTAGACTCACCCAAACCAAAGAGTGTGAAAGGGCTAGAACGAGGTAGCTGCAGTTTCCGTGCTAAAGACTCAGTGACAATTGTAACCTGTGAACCGCTATCAATTAAAGCTCGAACTTTGTGTAAAATATTATTCGCATCTCGGATACCAACCACAGCCTTTCCCAAAACTACAGTAGATCCCTTGTGGATACTGCATGCAGGGTAAGTCTGGACAGTAGAGCTAAGTGTCGATACTGCAGCCTCTGGCTGGATAGTTGCTTCTTGAGAAGTACGAGTAGTGTTGCCTAAATGAAGTTTTGTATGATGACGGCCATGACAAATTTGACAGCTGCTTTTAGACTGACATTTATTTATAGAATGAGTACGTAAACAATTAAAACACAATTTGTTATTAGTGACAAACTTTTTACGATCAGCTGGTGTCATTGAGTTGAATTTATGACAAGTATAAATACCGTGATCACCTCCGCAGCAGTAACATGTATAAGGGAGTTTGACCATAAATGATTTTGATGAATTTGGTTCAGCACTATTATGGCTGCTAGAGTAAGAAGTAGATTTGGATCCCATGACAGCTTCCAAAACTTTAAGCTGATTTTCCAAAAATTCAAGTAATTTGTTAAAGGTTGGAATGTCATTAGTTGATTCTCGTTGATGATCCGCCTCAAACTTGCTCCTCAAATCCATAGGAAGCTTACGTAAAATTATGTGCAATAATATAAAACTCCAAGAGTTTGTTTCAAAACCTAATGCATTTAAAGCTTGAATATTTTCCTTAAGTGCATTAACAAGTTTCCGTAAGTTGCTGTTAAGTTGATTTGTATTTATGTTTATGTTTAAAATAGCTTCTAAGTGTTTATCTGCAATTAATCTTTTATTTTGATATCTATCCTTTAATAAATTGTATGCAATATAGTAATTGCCTTCTGAAAGTTCTAAGTGTTTGATAAGATTCAAAGGTTCCCTATCCAGCACTGACAGTAAATAGTGCATCTTTTGTACACTAGGTAACTCAACATTATTGTGCACTAAACTATCAAACATTGCTATGAAGTTAGGCCATTCAGTATAAACACCAGAAAATCTAGGTAATGTTATTTTGGGTAAAGAAAAATGTGTTGATTTATGTACCGTATTTGTTTGTAATTCATTTGACGTTTGAGGTTCGTTTCGTGGAACTAAATCACTTAATATCTGCACTGAATAATATTTATCATAAAAAGTACCAAACTGCTTTTCCAACTCAGCTTTAAAACTTTCATCTGTTGACATTGCGAATAAAAAGTCGTGAGCGTCCTGGAAATTGTTACGATATACTTCAACGTCACGCAAACGAACCTTAAACGATGCTAATAGTCCAGGGTCTCGTTGAGATTGTGAACTAAGTTGATTTGCTAAGTTATATAAAGAATCCATAAACTTCATGTTTGCATTCAATTTCATAGTAGTAATTGCGCATCTTGGTGCATCATCCGACACTACAAGTTTGGATTTTCCTTTCTTATCCGATGCCATTATGTAAATAAGTCGATATTCAATAGAATTTAACTATATCTTTATATATATAATTCTTCTGTGAGTGTCTATGTCACTGAACTTCTCTTAAACGACTGGACCGATTTTGATGAATTTTTTTGTGTGTGTTCAAGGGGATCTGAGAATGGTTTAGATTCACAAAGACGTGTAGACAGGACAACGTCTGTCGGGTCCGCTAGTTAATTTAAAAATTCAAAGGTTCTCATGAAATATTTTCAACAGTGACAATGACAAACGTCAAACACGAAAAAAAAGTTTAAAAAAGTAATTTATAGCAATGGATTCAAACTGATTTGCTAGTATCGGTTGGATATTGAGATAGTGATGTGACTGAATGAATCAATATTGACATTCAGTCAAAGAGTAAGGGTGCGGCCAGAGTGCACTCAGATTCAGAGTCAGATTCAGATTCTGAAAACAAGCGCGAGAAATAAACAGTGTAGTCGAAGGTTACGGCCAGATTGCACTCCTGATTCAGATTTAGATTCAGACTCAGAAAACAAAGCGCGAGAAAAAGCAAGCAACCTGCTTAGACTACACTGTTTATTTCTCGCGCTTGTTTTCGAAATCTGAATCTGAGTGCACTCTGGCCGCACCCTAAGGCTGAATGATACAAGTAATCACAGATTGTAAAGATAAAATAAAAATATTATGACTTTGATAATTTTCTACCCACAAAACAAAAATTATTTGAGAATTTGGAAAAATGTTTACCCACGAATTATGATGATTGGCAAAAATGATAACGCAACTTTTGGAAAGAAAATAGCGGATATAATGTTACGTTATCATATCTAACGCATTCAATATAATTTGAAACCGAACACTCACTACTTGAGCTAGTGTTGGGAATTAAGTCGGTAATATTTAGATTTTTAATCCAAGTAACACTATCACCCAAGTTAAAATCTCCTATAATGACAAATTTATCAGAGGGGTGCGACATCTTAATATCAAATAATTTGTTTATAAAGTTATGTAGTTGCTTTTTGATCGAATAACCCATAGACTTGTCACATATATAGACAGTACATATATGCAAATTGTAAGAAAAGTGGGGTTGGCTTTTATGAAATGTAATAGTGACCCATATGTCTTCAGCCGAGCTCCGCCAATCAAGTCTTTCAATAGCCATCAAGTCATGGTTCACTGCCAAGAGTACACCCCCACCTCTAGACTGCCGCGTACGAGACTATTTGCGATCGCGCATCCACACCTGGTAACGGCTATCAAAAAGTTCGTTGTCCAAAATACCACCTGTAAGCCATTTCGCCGTAATCGATATAATATTGTACGTGTTTAAATGTACATTACGTAAAAAGCCACTAGTTTTGGTACAGTTTGTCTATAAAGTCGTGACATGAATGTTTGAGGAACTAACATTATTCATGTGTCTGGCAACACCAAACTTATCTACATCAACTGTCATCGAGTTTCAGTTGTGTTTGTGGTTTTCCTTTTGTATTTTTTATTGTTTGGATTAAACTGTAATAAATTAAGACGAAACTACGCAGAAAGATATAAAAATGAGTAAAGTAAATCGGAGTGACACGTGGTAAATGCTTTTTAAAGTTTTCCAGCGATGTTTCGAAGACTACCAAGCTGGACGAATTTTGTGGGATTTGGATGATGTTTATGGGCGAACAGCATCTATGACGGGTATGTAATCTATTTGTTTGTAATCTGCCTGAAGTTACAAATTTACTCAATTTACGATTTGAGACCAAAAAAGGCATTGGTGATTCTCTAAACTTAAAACTAAATTTACATTCTGTCTCCTATTCATTCCGTATAGAGAATGACAAGGATACACTGTTGTCAAATTTAAGTTTAGATTTAGAGAATCGTGCCAGAATCGACACCATTGTTAACATTGCACATTTTTAAGTTAGATTGACATTGATGTCGATTCTGGCATGATTCTCTAAAGCTAAACTTAAATTTGACAACAGTGCATCCCCGTCGTTCTCTATACAGAATGAAAAGGAGAGACTGATGTTAAATTTAGTTTTAAGTTTAGAGAATCACGCCAGAATCGACACCATTGTAAATAGGTAATATTGTAGTACGACCATTTCTTTTGATACGTTATTATGGTTCAACTCGGTCAGGTTTTCTACCAATTTAAATTAATTGCTTCATGTCAATAAGTTATTGTTTCTATTCCGTTACATATTTTTTTACCTTTTTTCAGGAAAATCAGAGAGTACAGTTAAGCGGATAGTCAAAGGTTTTAAGAATGATGGAAAGTTTGAAACTCCTCGGAAAACCGGCAAGGCCGACCAAAGAAAGAAATGGTCACAGAAAGAACCATGGCCAGATGCTTTTAGTGAAGATACCTATCACTAATTTTACTAACTGCACATTTACAAATTGTTTATCTAAATAAACTTTTTATATACTACAAAATGATTTTTAGTATTATTTTCTTAACAAGTGTGTTAAAAAACGTCGCATGATACTTGTGTGTATTGATGATTACCTAACGGTTCTGGTCTCAATGGCACCTCAGCAGTAATCACCAACATTACACACTCTTACACTATAAAGTACTATTTTATCTATAATAATTTTATTCTGATTCAATTAAATATGCTTGGCCAAACTTTTTATAAGCATAGGTACCTACTATATATAAAACAGAAACAAAATACGACTGAATAGTGTGATATTAATTACCTATTTTACTTGAATAAACTGCTAGTATCAAAAACATTTTGGTCCGACTGTATAGGTTTGCTACATGCATACTAGTGGCGCCATCATTTAATGTCACGACTTTATAGACAAACTGTACTTTGATAAAATATTTTTAATGAAAGTACTTTTGAGACAACAACCATAATCCGATAGCTAAATTATTAAGCGTCTTATATTCGATATAAATATGAGTGAAAATGCAAGTAGCATTATAATATGTCTCTGCGTAAGAAAAAACTAACGAAGGCTTGTCAATAGAAAAATACACGTATTAAAATGAAATAAATATTAAGAGATAACTAAAGCGGAACACCTGTGCAGATCATTAAAATTGTTAGTGATGTTAGGAAATGACACTTAAACCTGTTAAGGATACAGTCGAAATTCACGTGCATGGTTGAAAAATATATGCACAAAAGGACGTTTGGAAATGACCAGCAAAAAATAAACGATAGAAATGCAAGTATACAACAACTGATTCTCTCAAACATCTTCTGCAATTATTCATGATTATTAAAGGGAAATGAAATAAAAACTTTACTTTAACGTGGGTAAGAGACTTCAAAGTTAATACTTGTCTACAATTTTGGCAAGGTCCTTTTCCGATTTTATCAAAATCACTGGTGAAGTATCTTCTAGCCGTGCGTATATTTTGCAGTATTTCACCCATACATATTGAAACCCCTTTTCTGCTGCAACTTTCTTCAACTTAGATTGCAGCATCTTGTTAAGGAACAGTCAAGTGATCATTCACAAAAAATTTTTGATTGCCTTGCAAATTCAATAATGCAGGTGTCGCGACGGAAACACCAGTCGCGATGTTTGAGGTGGCAACACATATCAATTGGACGTAGTTACGCGAAAACGTTCCAACCCACAAGTCACTCGAAAATGAGTTACCATAACCAGGGTACTATTTTTGACATATTACATCATGTGCACACAAAGATGCTAGTATTTTTAGGTTAGTTTCATCAATAAAGTTTAACCCAAATGTTCCAACCCACCATTATGCCAAGGACGTGTACTCAAAATAAAGTAAAAACATTACATGCATACTGAAACATATTGTTAAAAACTCTTAATAGAATAACATATCGTTATAATGTTCCACTTGTCTTGGAACATTATACTAAATTCATAAAACGCACATTTAATGGTTTCTTAAATGATCCATGTGGGTTGGAACGTTTTTGCAAAATCTTTATACATTTTTTATTTCTGCAAAAATGTTCCATGTAATTTGAAACCTTTTAGATTAATCCATACTGTTTTTTTAAGCTGCGAACACTGTTCTAAATAAATTGAAACCTTTTATTATAATATATTATTTTCTAATTTTTTGCTATAAACAATCCACATATACTTGATCCATTTTTGCTATTAAGTATGTTCTAGAGAATAAGATATTTTTTACCAAAATAAATAACTATGGTATATTTGGACGTAGTAACGAGAAAATGATCCAACCCACAGCAACCCCAATTTGAGATAAACGCAATTTACACACTTTTTCCCTGTAATTATTTCAGGCAAATACTATTGGTTTAACTATGGAATGCCAAACTGATTATTGAATGATATGCATATTTTTTGTAAATACATAATACAAGGGGCATATAAATAGGTAAAACGAGTTTGAAATGTTTTTGCTAAATTAATTTTGTATGAACCTTGTTAAATAGCAATTATGCATAAACTTTCCAAAACGAATTTAAGTGTATTATTTTATAAAAATAAACCAAAAAGAAATATGTAAAATAATAAATAACAATGAGGAACATACAAAAACAACAAAAAAAATATTTGAAAATGTATTACAAAAAAATAGAACGTGATCTTTTGAGTTTAGAACCTATGCCAAAAATTTGCTGATATGGTTCCAAAAGTTATCAAAAACTTATATTATAAACATTCAATTTTCATCATCGTATTCTATGATCTCGAAGTCCGGAACTCCACCAAACCCATCAACATCATCAGTGCTTCTTCAGAACTTTGAAGCGTTCTATAAAATTGAAGGCAATCCTCGGGTATGTAGTGGTACATGGATTGTAAGTCCACTAATTTCGCTGGAGCAATCGGTTTGTCGTTAGGCCACAATAAGCAAAAATCAGATTCTTTTATGTATTGTAGTTCTCGTTTTATTCTTTTATCAATTTTCAACTCATTGAAATCGTCTTCCATCGTAGACCGCATAAAAATAGAAAAAATTATATCTTTATCCAACTTAATTTCTTTTGTATGTAGCCAACTAACTTTAGATGAGTCTGTAAACTTCTTCCTATTGATAATCTTCTTTTCCAGTTTAGTTGTACTATAAAATCAGTCTTTGTCATTTTGTAAACTTGAAGAGGTTTAACTTTTTTACTTAGTTCTACAATAGTGGTATCCATAGTGCATCTAATGATACTGGGCATTGTTATGTATTGGTAGAAGGAGAGGTAGGAAGAGGTGCACAGGAAGTGGATTGCCTTCTGTTCTGAAGAAGCACTGATGATGTTGATGGGTTTGGTGGAGTTCCGGACTTCGAGATCATAGAATACGATGATGAAAATTGAATGTTTATAATATAAGTTTTTGATAACTTTTGGAACCATATCAGCAAATTGGCATAGGTTCAAAGCTCAAAAGATCACGTTCTATTTTTTTTGTAATACATTTTCAAATTTTTGTTGTTTTTGTATGTTCCTCATTGTTATTTATTATTTTACATATTTATTTTAGATATATTTATAAAATAATACACTTAAATTCGTTCTGGAACGTTTATGCATAATTGCTATTTAACAAGGTTCATACAAAATTAAATTTAGCGAAAACGTTTCAAACTCGTTTTACCTATTTATATGCCCCTTGTATTATGTATTTACAAAAAATATGCATATCATTCAATAACCAATTTGGCATTCCACAGTAACACCAATAGTATTTGCCTGAAATAATTACAGGGAAAAAGTGTACCGCTAAAACACAAAATTGCGTTTATCTCAAAATGGGGTCGCTGTGGGTTGGAACGTTTTCGCGTAACTACGTCCAATTGCCGCTATAACTAATGTCAATGTCAAGTAAGCCGCTCTTTTTTCTCTTCTTGTTTGTTGTGCTATTTTAACTAATATACTATTATTACCTTGTACTGTTATTTAATAACTGTTATGTGCCATAAAAATGTGCCTACCTGATGCGTGCCTGTTTACGAGCTCGAGAACCAACGGAATATAACAAAAGCTAAGTAGTAGAATAGTTCACCTAAATATTAGCCTATGTACCTGTGTTTACCGGCACGGTAAAAAGATACTCTCTCACACCGGCGTAAGAACGGGAAATGCCTGTGTCATTGACATAATTATAACAATATAAAAGGAGGTAAAAAGATACTCTCTCATACGGTGAAAGTACCGGCGGCGTTAAAGGCGTGAACCGCCTGCGGCATTGACATAATTATAACAATATAAAAGAGGAGGGCTTGTGCTTCTGCAGGAGGCAAGTCCTAGGGTACCCTACCGAAAGACCACAAGAGAGAGTGTTATGGCATGCGCAGCGCTATGTCTGGACGGAGCTGGAATAGTGGCTGAGCCAGATGGGAGACGTTCCATAGTAGTGCCATAAGAAGTGGGCGACGCGACTCTTCCATGTGGGCGCACACATGCAAAGGTTGCGTGGGGAGCAGGCGACGGCTTGGCTCTCATGCTCACACCGCTCTGCAGGAGCGTAGGACACATGGCATGTTAGGAAATCTCCGCATCGTTTAAACAGCTAAAGTAGATTGTTGAGTTAACATGGGTAATTGACATATAGATGATCTTGATACTCATTTATGACAATATTTATGTGTTCTATGAATCCTGGAATCATACCGTGATGATGGTGTGACTCCGGGACTTAGTGGCACCACGCAGTGGTGTCATAATTTTATTTATACTTACAGATGGAGTAAGAAAGAGATGAGAGGCATGGACGGACATTCGCTGGTGCTTGAAGGTACATACAATATAATCTATGGTAAGTAATCACCCTTCATCTCTCGATTCTCCCTTTGTCACGTGTCTATCGTCAAAATCTCGCGATCCACGGTGGATACGTTTGTATCACGGATATGGGCTGCATTGGCAGCCCCGCCCCCAAGAGGGTCATGGTGGAGGTGCTGGGATCATTCTAGAATGGAGTGATCCTAGAACCAGAGAGACTTTCAATAACTAAGCAGAATATCCATGATTGAGGGGGAGACGAGTGATTGGTGGAGCGAATGTCTGTCCAGCAATTCTGTAAATGAGGTTTGTTACATAAAGATTCAATGAAAATTTTCTGTATTGATCATGAATGGGTATCCTAAAATTATTATTGTTGAGTGATCTGACTATACTGAATTGTGCATATTGATCACATCATAATATATGTTAAAAAATAAAAGGTAAATGCAAAGCCAATGTTAAAAGGCACCTGTTGAATGAGTTTCAACAATAAGGCACTGTTTAAATGAAGGTTCTGAGCTGTTTGTACATTGATAAATTGAGAGCAAATGTTAAAAGGCACCTGTTGAATGAGTTTCAACAATAAGGCACTGTTTAAATGAAGGTTCTGAGCTGTTTGTACATTGATAATTTGAGAGCAAATGTTAAAAGGCACCTGTTGAATGAGTTTCAACAATAAGGCACTGTTTAAATGAAGGTTCTGAGCTGTTTGTGCATTGATGAGTTGAGAGCAAGTGTTATAATAAGGCATCAAATATCATTGTAAGGCACTTACGAACGAAAGTTTCGAGTTTCATACATTGATACTTACATTGACAAATTGCTATCAAATTGTTGGCATAAATAAAATCGGTTGACAGGTATCAACCGATAGGTGGCACTAGACGTTTGTTTGCATACCAAAATGAGCAAAGTTGTATGTTGGCAACAAGCGTAATGAAAAAACACAATCATTACTCTTTACGATATTTCGCAATAAAAATGTGAGATATTTCATCAAAAATTCAAATCGTAATTTATGTGCTCCAATTTCTTGTATATTTATACTTAACCAAATTACCCATATAACAAAATTAAAACAGAAATTGACTTGGTACGGAAACGGAAATATAAACAAAATGGTGATATTTTGTGTTGTCAACAATGCACTTTACAATTGTTAGTGTTGGGGTAAAATCTATTTATGATTAAAAAAATATACGATACTTTCGTATGTGATACCATCAGATGACAAAATTTTAATAAACTTTATTAATTGGTTTATACCAATGCGAAGTCTATGACAAGGCTATACAATATAACCTTGTTACATTTTGTTGTGTTACTTATCGGAACATGTTATAGATGTAAGATATTAAAGACAATATTTTTAATAAACCGTTTTATTATTTATTTATTTTGGTACCTTAAAACTTACTCCCTAGCTTTTACAGTATGCACAATATGCTCTATTGGTCAATAGAGTATTAATTAAAATTATAACATAAATTGTTGAACCTGAAGTTACTCATTTGAGTAACTTAATGTTTCGTATTAATAATACGGTTAATTTCGATTGATTGATATTACATCTTATTATACCATTTTACTAACACGTGTGGATAAACGTATTGTAAATTGATAGATTTATAAAGGAAATTGTGTTTCATAGTAATTATCGTGCGTGTGGGAACGTTACTTTCGAAATGCGATTTTGTATCGACCTTCGATACGAAGTTGTCAGTTCCCGAAAGGGACATCACTATTTCCTTTATGAAGATACGCTCCATACACTGAGATTTGGCGCCATTAGTGAACAGTAGCACAATTTTGTAAAGAAAAACGTATTTATAAATTGTTCACAGATGCAGAGAACAAAATAAAACACAGTAATCAATTGGTGAGTATAATTACATTGTTTAATCAACAGAAATTAGGAGAAACCTTTAGTTTGGGCCACGGCGTTTTGTGAGCGGGAAGTTGGTATTTACTTCATCAAAGTTTCGTACTAAAAGTTGAGATTTGTCATGAATTTATAACTAGTTTCAGCGTCCTCATCATCTGTCCACAGGTTTCGGAATTGCTAGATAGGAATTTTGATCGATTTAAGTTGTTTCAGATATACATCAGTACATGGATACTGTACTATAAGGATAATTATCTACGGATTTAGAAAGAAAGAAGGGTGAAGGTGACCGGAAGGGTTATCACCTAAAGCTTTATCAGGGCAATATAGGGTAAGAAGTTTCTTTATTTCATTGCATGATCAGTAAAAAACTCAACAAAGACATAATGTTCTTGTTTTAAATTCTGACAACAAACAACAAAACTATTTACAAACTTTTAATGATTTTATTTCGAGCTAGGTCAGGTGTAATCCAATAAGAATTCAAAGTAACAAGAATATTATTGATGTACTAATCATAAATTATTGTATTTTGTGTGTGTTTGTGCATCGGTATACTTACTTGTTTGTTGATAGTTGACACATACAGGATCCAAATTAATGATATTTTTAGTAGAAAGCTCAATGAACATAATGAATAAGTACATTAAAAGATATACTGATCCGGAGAATAGAATTTACATTTAAAAACTGCTGATGAGATTTGTTTAATCTTGTAAACAATGATGTCAGTAGCGGCAACTTATTAACTAATTTGGTTGAAAAGTACTTGTTGATTTTTCATTGAGATTTACTTGCACATGAAGAGTCACATGTTTAATGATAATGAGGGAATGAATTAATGTGTTCATCTAAATGAATAATATAAAGTTTAAGATAAACAAATCTAACTTATATAAGTTTGATCTCATTGAGATAACATGTGAATCAAAGTTATGATTGACATTATTTTATACAAATTACTAACTTAAAGTAACAACAAGACACAAAAGTATCCTTTTGTATCCTTTTTACTTAATAAAAACAAAATGCATTCTTGTTGTGATTATTTATCTCCTAAATAAATAATATAAACTAAACTACCTTATAGTGTAATATTGAATACTCAATTGAGTACCTACCTAAACTTTTAACATTTTACCAATTTCACCAAACTTTAAAGCAATATTTCACTTTGGAAAGTTTTTCTTAAACTTATTTAAACTATTGACTTTAGTTTTAACTAGGTACTTGTGTTTATGAAAGAGCAAGGCTTCTTAGTCATTCTGAGCAATTGATTTATACTTGAGTGAATTTGACCGTGTAAACCAATGAGTTGGGAATTTAAATGAAATTGTTTATTGATTGATAAACTGTGGCAATTGATTACATTTTATTGAACAATGCATACAATATAAGTGAATGAGATTTTAATAAATAAATATGAAATATATTTAAAATTATTTTCTACTGTTAAAGTTTAAACAATAGTAGTATGTAGTAATTAATGACTTATTAAATTCTCAAAATTAACATAAAAATTTAACCGAAACAAATCAAATTAAGTTTGATGCTTGTGGTTAGTGACATTGTTGTTGACGCAAAAAACATTGAATTGAAATAAGGAAACAAAAGTGAATTTACCATTTTGATGGTATCATTTCAGATTACAAAAAATAATGGAGTCCGTACTAATCTCAAGGCTTCACGATGTGATAAGGCATATTGAGGCACTTACTAGTGAATGTGAGGACCTAATAGGTACCACTAATATGGTTACTTTCAACAAGGCTAAGGCAGAAACATTATGCAAAAAATTAGAGGCGTTACACACAAGATTTTCTACAGAATTAAGCAATTATTTTAAACTTAGTAATGACCCGTCGGCGGACGATATCTCCAAATTTAGTGACATTCAACTGAAGTCTGAAGAGATCTTAATAGAACTCACTACGGAATTGAATAATCATAAGGAAACGTCTAAAGAAACACGATTTAATAATTCTGTGGTTACCAGCAAGCTACCCAAGTTAAATCTTCCAGAATTTGATGGAAATATCCTCCTGTGGCAGCAGTTTTGGGATCATTTTTCCTCGAATATCGACGAACGTAATTTACCAGAAGTAGACAAGTTACTCTATTTAAAGTCGTCATTGAGCGGTGACGCTAAAGGAATCATCGATGGATTGGAAATTACGCACAAAAATTATCAAATTGCAGTTACCACGCTTAAAGAGCGTTACGGGAAACCTAACCAAATTATCGATGCTCACTACGCTGCCTTGTACAAAATCAAATGTGCAAGCAACACAGCTGCTGTATGTCGTAAAACGTTAAATGAAATAGAGAAACACATTAGGGTATTAGGTGCGTTAGGAGAAAATACAGAACATAATCATCTGAGATTTATCATCACTGAGAAATTTCCTGAAGATATTATTTATGAAATGAAGATTTCACTGAAATCTGATTCTATTGAGGACATGAGGAAACAACTGAAAATTATTATTTCGGCCAGAGAAGAAGCTAGCCGAATTAAACAAGAAAGAACATCGAATAATGATAGTTATACAGTAGAGACACTTCATGCGAGGGATAAGATAAAATCAAAACCACAACAGTTTGTACAAAGGAACTTCCGTAATAAGGAAAGACTAAACGAAATGAGAAGGAAACCGTTTGTGAATAATGTAAGAACCTTTTACACAAAAAACAACTATCGTAATAATGGTAATAATTACCGTCCAACACCTCATTATCAAATACAAAATACATCATATGCTAATAAAAGAAAAGGAGAACAAATAAAACTAGTTTTTACGGGTTAATGCACGAAACTTTATTTATTTATTGACGTTTCGCAGCCTTTTCAGGTCTGCATCGTCAGAATAAATGATGTGCGTGAAAACCTAAGAAACAAAAAAGGAGAACATCTAAACAATAAGGACTTTGTTTCAAAACGAATCAAACTTAGACCCTGTATTTTCTGTCAACAACAACACTTGAACGACGAATGTAGAACAGTAAAAACGTTGGATCAAAGAAAGGAAAAACTAGGTCAACGATGTTACAATTGTTTCAGTCCAAACCACCAACTCAACGCTTGTTCCGTCAAAAAGAGTTGTTTCTATTGTGGAGTTATAGGAAAACACAACAAGGCTATCTGTCCTAAGCGTTATTCATACCATGGAGGAAGACCAAGAGATAGACCAAAAAAAAAAAAAAAAATCAAAATGACTTGGAACATTATAAACAATGAAACTGGAAAATCTAAAACTCGAAATACTAGTTTTAATTTAAACATTGAACATAGAAATGTTACATCAGATGTTGAAGTTGCTACAGCATTTGAGAACTTTTTCACTGATATTCCAGTTTCAACTACAAAATCTTTGAACTCGTCCCCCATTGCGGCTGAATCAATATTAAAAGAACACACAAAACAATATACTAGTCAATTTAAATTTAAGTATGTTAACTGTAAAGATGTAATAAAATATTTCAACCAATTAAATAAAAAGAAAACTGCGGATCTGTGGGGTAACTCCGTGGATGTTTCTGGATCAGTAATTGAGACAATAGCTCCTATTTTGGCTAGCATTTTTAATCAATGTGTTGACTGTGGTGTTTTTCCTGATCTAATGAAACTCAGTAAAATAACTCCATTACATAAATCGGGTAGCACATCTGACCCCACAAACTTTAGACCTATATCCGTGTTACCCACCTTTAGTAAGATTTTTGAAAAAATTATGCTAAATCAAATGCAATCATATTTTTATAGTAATAACATTCTTCATAGTAAACAATTTGGTTTCACAAGGGGTCGCTCAACAACCGATGCCGGTGTTGAGCTTGTACAGCAAATTTTTAATGCCTGGGAGAACTCGCAAGATGCATTAGGTGTATTTTGTGACTTATCAAAGGCTTTTGATTGCGTTTTTCATGAAACATTGATCAGGAAACTTCACCACTATGGATTTAGAGATACCACTCTGGATCTTATTGTATCTTATTTGAGTGATAGGGTTCAGAGGGTTGACATCAATGGAGTAAAATCTCCTGGTTCGTCGGTTAAGATGGGAGTTCCGCAGGGCTCAATCCTTGGTCCTTTCTTATTTTTAATTTATATCAATGACTTGCCCTATTTTGTAAAGGATAACCACGAAATAGTATTGTTTGCGGATGACACTTCACTTTTGTTTAAAATTAAACGTAGGGAGTCACAAATTGATGACGTGAACAGGTCTATTTCGAAGGTAGTCCATTGGTTCAATGTTAATAATTTGATGCTAAATGAAGGGAAAACTAAGTGTTTGAAATTTGTATTACCTAATGTGAAACAGGTAAAAACTAATGTAAATATAAAGGATCGACATATGAGCTCTGTAGATACCACAGTGTTCTTAGGAATCACACTAGATTCTAAGCTGCAGTGGGGCCCACATATTGATGGATTGTCGAAGAGACTTAGTTCTGCAGCATATGCTGTAATGAAAATACGGCAGTTAACGGATATAGAAACTGCCAGATTAGTCTACTTTAGTTATTTTCATAGTGTAATGTCTTACGGTATTTTACTGTGGGGAAATGCCGCCGACATTCAAACTATATTTGTGCTGCAGAAGAGGGCTATTCGATCAATTTATAATCTTAAAGTTAAGGATTCATTAAGAGATAAGTTTAAAGAAATAGGTATATTGACAGTTGCATCACAATACATATATGACAACTTAGTATTTGTAAAAAAAAATATTAATTTGTTTACTAAAAATAGTGAAATACATACATATAATACTAGAAATAAAAATAACTTAACTTTACCTGCTACTAGGCTCCACAAAATCAATAATTCGTTTAGAGGTCTTAGTGTTCGCTTTTACAATAAAGTTCCAAGCAATATTCAAGAGCTAAGCATGACTAAATTTAAATCGACCATTAAAAAATTACTAGTTAAGAAAGCATATTATAAAGTGTCTGATTATATTACAGACAAAAATGCTTGGGTATGAACTGTTCCAACCATTCCAACGGGTATTTCTATATGATTTAAATTATGAATTATGTGTTGACAATACTATAATTAAACTGAAAGCTGTATATAAAGTTAATAACGTAAGATTACCAGACTGTTTAAGAATATTTGATTGACAAAACGGCGTGGTCGTGATTTCTCCTTTGCTTTGTTTTGTAATTGTTTGTTGTGTCTTACTGGTAAATGACCTTAATTTAAGTAAATATGTTGTAGTTAGTATGGGTAGTTATGGGTAGTCATGCTCTCATAATAGTCTCTTCGGCGGTGTCGTGTGAGGCGGGTCGTTACGTTCCCTAAAATATGGTTGAGCGAAGCGATGGCTGGTTCATGCGTCATGCTCGTGAACGGGTGCTGCCAGCGGAGATGAGTCTGCCCTAACTTCCTTTATATTGAAGTTAATGTTTAGTCACACTGAATATAAATAACACTATTTGTATTTATACTGTATGACACAGCAATCAAAATGCAGGTAAACAATTAATGTATATTTAATAATTATGTAATGAAAAGTGACTTCATGAATCACCTCTGAAGTCATTTTTCAATTTGACGACTCTGTAAATAATAAAACAGGGAGAAAAAAACAGCCCTTGCTGAGTTTCTTGCCGGTTCTTCTCAGTACAAGGTCTCCCGCCGTAGATTTACGAACCGATGGCGTAGCTTCTAGACATTCATATGTGCTTGTAACAGCCTAAACTGAATAAATGATTTTGATTATTATGATTATGATTATAGGAATACCATAAATACATTTTCCACTATGACATCGACATCGACAATCTTGCAAACAGTAATAGTAAATGCCAAGAATGAAGAAGGATCAAAACTGAGAAAATGCCGAATCCTAATGGACTCTGGAAGCCAAAGGACTTACGTCACCCAACAAGTAGCTAAACAACTTAAACTACCAATAATTGAAGAACAACATCTATCAGTTTTTACATTTGGATCAAACCATCCCCATGAATATGAAAGCGCATTAGTTAAACTGCCTATTTCAACAAAGACCGAAACAACTATTATTCTGTATGCTAACATTGTACCCACAATAGCTCAACAAGTTTCTTATCCTGAAAAGGAATTGAATCAATGGAAGGATAAAATTTTATTAGCCGATGATGGTTCACTTGGAGACCAGGTAGATATACTCATTGGTAACGATTACTACTTCACGATCATAAATATAGATAAAAAACAGATTAGTGACAATCTATTTTTAGTAAATTCACAACTCGGTTGGATAATAACCGGCAAAAGAGAATTCGAAGTAAAAGACAACCTTACGGTAAACACTTACTTTCAATCTAGCGCAGAAGTTAAACTAAACAAACCTGACTTGCCAATAGACAACACCAACCTAAAGAATCTATGGGAGTTAGAATGCATCGGGATCACAGATTCACCTAAAATTACTAAGGAAGAGGATGCAGAAAAAAACTTTAATGAGTCAGTTCAATATTCCGGTAAAAGATACTGTATCAGTTGGCCATGGAAAGAAAATTTACCCAATTTACCCACCAATTTAGGACTGGCCAAAGGGCTGGTGAATCTATTAAAACGCATCAATAAAGAAACTTTGAAATTATATAATGAAACTATACAAACACAACTAGAAAAGGGAATAATAGAAGTTGTACCTTCGGAAGAACAGGAATGCAGCAAATATAAGATGCATTACTTGCCTCATCATGGAATACAAGCTTCAGGAAAGGATTTGAGGATCGTCTATGATGCCTCAGCTAAGGTAAAAAATAGTTACAGTCTAAACGAATGTCTTAGAGCAGGACCCATTCTACTAGAAGACCTGACAAAACTCTTAATAAGATTTCGATCACATAGAATCGGTTTGACAGCTGATGTGGAGAAAGCCTTTCTACAGATTGGTTTGCAAGATGATAGCAAGGACGTAACTAGATTTTTATGGATCAAAGACATAACCAAAGCAGCAACTGAAGATAACTTAGTACATCTTAGATTCTGTCGTGTGTACCTTTCGGAGTTATATCAAGTCCATTTCTTTTAAACGCTACATTTAAACATCACTTACTACGTTCCAACGATAGAAGCGTACAGCAAGCCTCAGAGAATATTTACGTAGATAACTTAGTTACAGGAACCAAAACTAAACTCCAAGCGATAACATTACATAACAAGCTAAAGCAAGAATTCAAGAAGATTTCAATGAACCTAAGAGAATGGAGTTCAAACTCAAGAGAATTTATAGAGAATGTTACAGATGTGAATGAGGAAACAATAGTTAAAGTTCTTGGATTAAGCTGGAACACAAAAGAGGACACATTACAATTGAAACCTAAAACTATAGATCTACAAACAACTAAAAGAGGAATTTTGAAAACCATCGCATCCGTCTACGATCCATGTGGATATGTAGCACCTTCATTATTATCTCCAAAGTTATTTATACAAGAATTGTGGAAGAACAAAACCAAGTGGGACTCACAGTTAACAACTGAAAACATACAACAGTGGAGACCATTACACAAAAAACTACACAATTGTCAAGCCAATATACAGAGATATTACACAGAAAACTTTGAAGACAATAAAAACCAGTTACACTGTTTTACAGATGCTTCAGCAAAAGCATACGCAGCAGCAGTATATGTAGTAAACGAAATGGGTATAACCTTTGTAATTGGTAAATCGAGATTAACTCCTATAAAAGATCAAGACAATCTACAAATACCTCGTTTGGAACTATTAGGTGTATTAATCGGAACTCGGTTACTAAATTACGTAGAATCAGCTCTTCAAACAAAGATAGAACAACATTTCTTATGGACAGATAGTCAAATAGTTATAGACTGGTACAACTCAGACAAATTATTAACACGAAACTCAAGCACAATATTATCCAGATGAAATGAATATGAAAACAACTAATCTTAGTCGTAATCTTCGTTTGTTTAAAGATGACGAAGGAGTTTTAAGATGTAAAGGGAGACTAGAAAATACACAATGGTCATTCGATATGAAATACCCAATATTACTTCCAAAAGACTGCTACTTTACAAACAATTTGATTAAGAAAACTCATCAGGAGAACTACCACGTAGGAGTAAATCATACATTAAGCATAATTCGTAAACACTTTCGGATTCCACAAGGAAAAGTACAAGTAATTAAAGTCTTAAGGCAATGTCCAAGATGTATCAAGCATGGAGGCGGTCCATTCACATTACCAGATACACCTTCATTACCAAAAGAACGAGTGAACTACAGTTCACCTTTCACGTTCACGGGAATAGATTACCTAGGTCCAGTTCTAGTCAAAACTGACCAAGGAACTGCTAAAAGGTGGATTTGTTTATTCACATGTTTAGCCATAAGAGTCATACACCTGGAGATTGTACAAGACCTAACCGCAGAAGAAGGACTTCTGGCTTTAAGAAGAATGATATCCACAAGAGGAATACCAAAATTGATAACTTCAGATAACACCACACAATTTAAATTAATAGCAGAAATTCTAACTAGTTCCTATTGCAAACAGAAAGAAATCCAATGGAAATTCATACCTCAATTAGCTCCATGGTTTGGAGGATTTTACGAAAGATTAGTAGGTTTAGTCAAACATTGTATGAAAAGGACTCTACAGAAACATCTCTTGTATGACAATCAGTTGATGACGATAATAAAAGAGATTGAAGCTATATTAAACACAAGACCTTTGACGTGCGTAGATTCTGAAATGATACATATTTTAACTCCTTCCGACTTCCTCACAATATATACCCATAACGGGGACAAAAACCAAAATAAACCTAGTCAAGTCATGGAAAAGGACTTTGATTATTCTAGAAGAATTTAAAGACATATTTATGAACCGTTATTTACCTAGTCTTCGTGAGCGATACCAAAACTCAGTTAAGGAACCAAGAGTCAAATCAGCATTAAAACCAGAAGCAGGACAAATAGTTCAAATAAGAGGAGACTCTAAAAATCGTGAAAGCTGGAAAGTGGGGAAAATAGTCTCACTTACTCCAGGAGACGATGGTCTTATAAGAGTAGCAAAGGTTAGAGTTGGGATCACAGAATACACTCGATCTATTTCACAACTGTACCCGCTAGAGGTAAATGAAATTGATGATGAAACGCAAGCGAAGGTCGTTGACCAACCTTCAGATAAAACAAGATTTGTAAGTCATGCCTATACGCCTGAAATTGAAAAATTGCCTCTAGAAGATTTCGCAAATCACAATGAATCCCTAAAGGAAAGTAACCCAGATACAATAGTGCCAATACATGATGATGATTTATCTGATCATGAAACTAACAAGACAGACTCACATGATGGTGACACAGTTAATATGCCACAAGTTATAAGACACTCCAGACCAGTACATGTCGCTGCGACCAAAGCCTTGGAAAAGATCCAAGAGTGGACTCGCAGCCTTTTTAACACTCTTTAATCTCGCCGTTGGGAGTGTCGCGACGGCAACACCAGTCGCGATGTTTGAGGTGGCAACACATATCAATTGCCGCTATAACTAATGTCAATGTCAAGTAAGCCGCTCTTTTTTCTCTTCTTGTTTGTTGTGCTATTTTAACTAATATACTATTATTACCTTGTACTGTTATTTAATAACTGTTATGTGCCATAAAAATGTGCCTACCTGATGCGTGCCTGTCTACGAGCTCGAGAACCAACGGAATATAACAAAAGCTAAGTAGTAGAATAGTTCACCTAAATATTAGCCTATGTACCTGTGTTTACCGGCACGGTAAAAAGATACTCTCTCACACCGGCGTAAGAACGGGAAATGCCTGTGTCATTGACATAATTATAACAATATAAAAGGAGGTAAAAAGATACTCTCTCACACGGTGAAAGTACCGGCGGCGTTAAAGGCGTGAACCGCCTGCGGCATTGACATAATTATAACAATATAAAAGAGGAGGGCTTGTGCTTCTGCAGGAGGCAAGTCCTAGGGTACCCTACCGAAAGACCACAAGAGAGAGTGTTATGGCATGCGCAGCGCTATGTCTGGACGGAGCTGGAATAGTGGCTGAGCCAGATGGGAGACGTTCCATAGTAGTGCCATAAGAAGTGGGCGACGCGACTCTTCCATGTGGGCGCACACATGCAAAGGTTGCGTGGGGAGCAGGCGACGGCTTGGCTCTCATGCTCACACCGCTCTGCAGGAGCGTAGGACACATGGCATGTTAGGAAATCTCCGCATCGTTTAAACAGCTAAAGTAGATTGTTGAGTTAACATGGGTAATTGACATATAGATGATCTTGATACTCATTTATGACAATATTTATGTGTTCTATGAATCCTGGAATCATACCGTGATGATGGTGTGACTCCGGGACTTAGTGGCACCACGCAGTGGTGTCATAATTTTATTTATACTTACAGATGGAGTAAGAAAGAGATGAGAGGCATGGACGGACATTCGCTGGTGCTTGAAGGTACATACAATATAATCTATGGTAAGTAATCACCCTTCATCTCTCGATTCTCCCTTTGTCACGTGTCTATCGTCAAAATCTCGCGATCCACGGTGGATACGTTTGTATCACGGATATGGGCTGCATTGGCAGCCCCGCCCCCAAGAGGGTCATGGTGGAGGTGCTGGGATCATTCTAGAATGGAGTGATCCTAGAACCAGAGAGACTTTCAATAACTAAGCAGAATATCCATGATTGAGGGGGAGACGAGTGATTGGTGGAGCGAATGTCTGTCCAGCAATTCTGTAAATGAGGTTTGTTACATAAAGATTCAATGAAAATTTTCTGTATTGATCATGAATGGGTATCCTAAAATTATTATTGTTGAGTGATCTGACTATACTGAATTGTGCATATTGATCACATCATAATATATGTTAAAAAATAAAAGGTAAATGCAAAGCCAATGTTAAAAGGCACCTGTTGAATGAGTTTCAACAATAAGGCACTGTTTAAATGAAGGTTCTGAGCTGTTTGTACATTGATAAATTGAGAGCAAATGTTAAAAGGCACCTGTTGAATGAGTTTCAACAATAAGGCACTGTTTAAATGAAGGTTCTGAGCTGTTTGTACATTGATAATTTGAGAGCAAATGTTAAAAGGCACCTGTTGAATGAGTTTCAACAATAAGGCACTGTTTAAATGAAGGTTCTGAGCTGTTTGTGCATTGATGAGTTGAGAGCAAGTGTTATAATAAGGCATCAAATATCATTGTAAGGCACTTACGAACGAAAGTTTCGAGTTTCATACATTGATACTTACATTGACAAATTGCTATCAAATTGTTGGCATAAATAAAATCGGTTGACAGGTATCAACCGATAGGTGGCACTAGACGTTTGTTTGCATACCAAAATGAGCAAAGTTGTATGTTGGCAACAAGCGTAATGAAAAAACACAATCATTACTCTTTACGATATTTCGCAATAAAAATGTGAGATATTTCATCAAAAATTCAAATCGTAATTTATGTGCTCCAATTTCTTGTATATTTATACTTAACCAAATTACCCATATAACAAAATTAAAACAGAAATTGACTTGGTACGGAAACGGAAATATAAACAAAATGGTGATATTTTGTGTTGTCCACAATGCACTTTACAATTGTTAGTGTTGGGGTAAAATCTATTTATGATTAAAAAAATATACGATACTTTCGTATGTGATACCATCAGATGACAAAATTTTAATAAACTTTATTAATTGGTTTATACCAATGCGAAGTCTATGACAAGGCTATACAATATAACCTTGTTACATTTTGTTGTGTTACTTATCGGAACATGTTATAGATGTAAGATATTAAAGACAATATTTTTAATAAACCGTTTTATTATTTATTTATTTTGGTACCTTAAAACTTACTCCCTAGCTTTTACAGTATGCACAATATGCTCTATTGGTCAATAGAGTATTAATTAAAATTATAACATAAATTGTTGAACCTGAAGTTACTCATTTGAGTAACTTAATGTTTCGTATTAATAATACGGTTAATTTCGATTGATTGATATTACATCTTATTATACCATTTTACTAACACGTGTGGATAAACGTATTGTAAATTGATAGATTTATAAAGGAAATTGTGTTTCATAGTAATTATCGTGCGTGTGGGAACGTTACTTTCGAAATGCGATTTTGTATCGACCTTCGATACGAAGTTGTCAGTTCCCGAAAGGGACATCACTATTTCCTTTATGAAGATACGCTCCATACACTGAGATTTGGCGCCATTAGTGAACAGTAGCACAATTTTGTAAAGAAAAACGTATTTATAAATTGTTCACAGATGCAGAGAACAAAATAAAACACAGTAATCAATTGGTGAGTATAATTACATTGTTTAATCAACAGAAATTAGGAGAAACCTTTAGTTTGGGCCACGGCGTTTTGTGAGCGGGAAGTTGGTATTTACTTCATCAAAGTTTCGTACTAAAAGTTGAGATTTGTCATGAATTTATAACTAGTTTCAGCGTCCTCATCATCTGTCCACAGGTTTCGGAATTGCTAGATAGGAATTTTGATCGATTTAAGTTGTTTCAGATATACATCAGTACATGGATACTGTACTATAAGGATAATTATCTACGGATTTAGAAAGAAAGAAGGGTGAAGGTGACCGGAAGGGTTATCACCTAAAGCTTTATCAGGGCAATATAGGGTAAGAAGTTTCTTTATTTCATTGCATGATCAGTAAAAAACTCAACAAAGACATAATGTTCTTGTTTTAAATTCTGACAACAAACAACAAAACTATTTACAAACTTTTAATGATTTTATTTCGAGCTAGGTCAGGTGTAATCCAATAAGAATTCAAAGTAACAAGAATATTATTGATGTACTAATCATAAATTATTGTATTTTGTGTGTGTTTGTGCATCGGTATACTTACTTGTTTGTTGATAGTTGACACATACAGGATCCAAATTAATGATATTTTTAGTAGAAAGCTCAATGAACATAATGAATAAGTACATTAAAAGATATACTGATCCGGAGAATAGAATTTACATTTAAAAACTGCTGATGAGATTTGTTTAATCTTGTAAACAATGATGTCAGTAGCGGCAACTTATTAACTAATTTGGTTGAAAAGTACTTGTTGATTTTTCATTGAGATTTACTTGCACATGAAGAGTCACATGTTTAATGATAATGAGGGAATGAATTAATGTGTTCATCTAAATGAATAATATAAAGTTTAAGATAAACAAATCTAACTTATATAAGTTTGATCTCATTGAGATAACATGTGAATCAAAGTTATGATTGACATTATTTTATACAAATTACTAACTTAAAGTAACAACAAGACACAAAAGTATCCTTTTGTATCCTTTTTACTTAATAAAAACAAAATGCATTCTTGTTGTGATTATTTATCTCCTAAATAAATAATATAAACTAAACTACCTTATAGTGTAATATTGAATACTCAATTGAGTACCTACCTAAACTTTTAACATTTTACCAATTTCACCAAACTTTAAAGCAATATTTCACTTTGGAAAGTTTTTCTTAAACTTATTTAAACTATTGACTTTAGTTTTAACTAGGTACTTGTGTTTATGAAAGAGCAAGGCTTCTTAGTCATTCTGAGCAATTGATTTATACTTGAGTGAATTTGACCGTGTAAACCAATGAGTTGGGAATTTAAATGAAATTGTTTATTGATTGATAAACTGTGGCAATTGATTACATTTTATTGAACAATGCATACAATATAAGTGAATGAGATTTTAATAAATAAATATGAAATATATTTAAAATTATTTTCTACTGTTAAAGTTTAAACAATAGTAGTATGTAGTAATTAATGACTTATTAAATTCTCAAAATTAACATAAAAATTTAACCGAAACAAATCAAATTAAGTTTGATGCTTGTGGTTAGTGACATTGTTGTTGACGCAAAAAACATTGAATTGAAATAAGGAAACAAAAGTGAATTTACCATTTTGATGGTATCATTTCAGATTACAAAAAATAATGGAGTCCGTACTAATCTCAAGGCTTCACGATGTGATAAGGCATATTGAGGCACTTACTAGTGAATGTGAGGACCTAATAGGTACCACTAATATGGTTACTTTCAACAAGGCTAAGGCAGAAACATTATGCAAAAAATTAGAGGCGTTACACACAAGATTTTCTACAGAATTAAGCAATTATTTTAAACTTAGTAATGACCCGTCGGCGGACGATATCTCCAAATTTAGTGACATTCAACTGAAGTCTGAAGAGATCTTAATAGAACTCACTACGGAATTGAATAATCATAAGGAAACGTCTAAAGAAACACGATTTAATAATTCTGTGGTTACCAGCAAGCTACCCAAGTTAAATCTTCCAGAATTTGATGGAAATATCCTCCTGTGGCAGCAGTTTTGGGATCATTTTTCCTCGAATATCGACGAACGTAATTTACCAGAAGTAGACAAGTTACTCTATTTAAAGTCGTCATTGAGCGGTGACGCTAAAGGAATCATCGATGGATTGGAAATTACGCACAAAAATTATCAAATTGCAGTTACCACGCTTAAAGAGCGTTACGGGAAACCTAACCAAATTATCGATGCTCACTACGCTGCCTTGTACAAAATCAAATGTGCAAGCAACACAGCTGCTGTATGTCGTAAAACGTTAAATGAAATAGAGAAACACATTAGGGTATTAGGTGCGTTAGGAGAAAATACAGAACATAATCATCTGAGATTTATCATCACTGAGAAATTTCCTGAAGATATTATTTATGAAATGAAGATTTCACTGAAATCTGATTCTATTGAGGACATGAGGAAACAACTGAAAATTATTATTTCGGCCAGAGAAGAAGCTAGCCGAATTAAACAAGAAAGAACATCGAATAATGATAGTTATACAGTAGAGACACTTCATGCGAGGGATAAGATAAAATCAAAACCACAACAGTTTGTACAAAGGAACTTCCGTAATAAGGAAAGACTAAACGAAATGAGAAGGAAACCGTTTGTGAATAATGTAAGAACCTTTTACACAAAAAACAACTATCGTAATAATGGTAATAATTACCGTCCAACACCTCATTATCAAATACAAAATACATCATATGCTAATAAAAGAAAAGGAGAACAAATAAAACTAGTTTTTACGGGTTAATGCACGAAACTTTATTTATTTATTGACGTTTCGCAGCCTTTTCAGGTCTGCATCGTCAGAATAAATGATGTGCGTGAAAACCTAAGAAACAAAAAAGGAGAACATCTAAACAATAAGGACTTTGTTTCAAAACGAATCAAACTTAGACCCTGTATTTTCTGTCAACAACAACACTTGAACGACGAATGTAGAACAGTAAAAACGTTGGATCAAAGAAAGGAAAAACTAGGTCAACGATGTTACAATTGTTTCAGTCCAAACCACCAACTCAACGCTTGTTCCGTCAAAAAGAGTTGTTTCTATTGTGGAGTTATAGGAAAACACAACAAGGCTATCTGTCCTAAGCGTTATTCATACCATGGAGGAAGACCAAGAGATAGACCAAAAAAAAAAAAAAAAATCAAAATGACTTGGAACATTATAAACAATGAAACTGGAAAATCTAAAACTCGAAATACTAGTTTTAATTTAAACATTGAACATAGAAATGTTACATCAGATGTTGAAGTTGCTACAGCATTTGAGAACTTTTTCACTGATATTCCAGTTTCAACTACAAAATCTTTGAACTCGTCCCCCATTGCGGCTGAATCAATATTAAAAGAACACACAAAACAATATACTAGTCAATTTAAATTTAAGTATGTTAACTGTAAAGATGTAATAAAATATTTCAACCAATTAAATAAAAAGAAAACTGCGGATCTGTGGGGTAACTCCGTGGATGTTTCTGGATCAGTAATTGAGACAATAGCTCCTATTTTGGCTAGCATTTTTAATCAATGTGTTGACTGTGGTGTTTTTCCTGATCTAATGAAACTCAGTAAAATAACTCCATTACATAAATCGGGTAGCACATCTGACCCCACAAACTTTAGACCTATATCCGTGTTACCCACCTTTAGTAAGATTTTTGAAAAAAATATGCTAAATCAAATGCAATCATATTTTTATAGTAATAACATTCTTCATAGTAAACAATTTGGTTTCACAAGGGGTCGCTCAACAACCGATGCCGGTGTTGAGCTTGTACAGCAAATTTTTAATGCCTGGGAGAACTCGCAAGATGCATTAGGTGTATTTTGTGACTTATCAAAGGCTTTTGATTGCGTTTTTCATGAAACATTGATCAGGAAACTTCACCACTATGGATTTAGAGATACCACTCTGGATCTTATTGTATCTTATTTGAGTGATAGGGTTCAGAGGGTTGACATCAATGGAGTAAAATCTCCTGGTTCGTCGGTTAAGATGGGAGTTCCGCAGGGCTCAATCCTTGGTCCTTTCTTATTTTTAATTTATATCAATGACTTGCCCTATTTTGTAAAGGATAACCACGAAATAGTATTGTTTGCGGATGACACTTCACTTTTGTTTAAAATTAAACGTAGGGAGTCACAAATTGATGACGTGAACAGGTCTATTTCGAAGGTAGTCCATTGGTTCAATGTTAATAATTTGATGCTAAATGAAGGGAAAACTAAGTGTTTGAAATTTGTATTACCTAATGTGAAACAGGTAAAAACTAATGTAAATATAAAGGATCGACATATGAGCTCTGTAGATACCACAGTGTTCTTAGGAATCACACTAGATTCTAAGCTGCAGTGGGGCCCACATATTGATGGATTGTCGAAGAGACTTAGTTCTGCAGCATATGCTGTAATGAAAATACGGCAGTTAACGGATATAGAAACTGCCAGATTAGTCTACTTTAGTTATTTTCATAGTGTAATGTCTTACGGTATTTTACTGTGGGGAAATGCCGCCGACATTCAAACTATATTTGTGCTGCAGAAGAGGGCTATTCGATCAATTTATAATCTTAAAGTTAAGGATTCATTAAGAGATAAGTTTAAAGAAATAGGTATATTGACAGTTGCATCACAATACATATATGACAACTTAGTATTTGTAAAAAAAAATATTAATTTGTTTACTAAAAATAGTGAAATACATACATATAATACTAGAAATAAAAATAACTTAACTTTACCTGCTACTAGGCTCCACAAAATCAATAATTCGTTTAGAGGTCTTAGTGTTCGCTTTTACAATAAAGTTCCAAGCAATATTCAAGAGCTAAGCATGACTAAATTTAAATCGACCATTAAAAAATTACTAGTTAAGAAAGCATATTATAAAGTGTCTGATTATATTACAGACAAAAATGCTTGGGTATGAACTGTTCCAACCATTCCAACGGGTATTTCTATATGATTTAAATTATGAATTATGTGTTGACAATACTATAATTAAACTGAAAGCTGTATATAAAGTTAATAACGTAAGATTACCAGACTGTTTAAGAATATTTGATTGACAAAACGGCGTGGTCGTGATTTCTCCTTTGCTTTGTTTTGTAATTGTTTGTTGTGTCTTACTGGTAAATGACCTTAATTTAAGTAAATATGTTGTAGTTAGTATGGGTAGTTATGGGTAGTCATGCTCTCATAATAGTCTCTTCGGCGGTGTCGTGTGAGGCGGGTCGTTACGTTCCCTAAAATATGGTTGAGCGAAGCGATGGCTGGTTCATGCGTCATGCTCGTGAACGGGTGCTGCCAGCGGAGATGAGTCTGCCCTAACTTCCTTTATATTGAAGTTAATGTTTAGTCACACTGAATATAAATAACACTATTTGTATTTATACTGTATGACACAGCAATCAAAATGCAGGTAAACAATTAATGTATATTTAATAATTATGTAATGAAAAGTGACTTCATGAATCACCTCTGAAGTCATTTTTCAATTTGACGACTCTGTAAATAATAAAACAGGGAGAAAAAAACAGCCCTTGCTGAGTTTCTTGCCGGTTCTTCTCAGTACAAGGTCTCCCGCCGTAGATTTACGAACCGATGGCGTAGCTTCTAGACATTCATATGTGCTTGTAACAGCCTAAACTGAATAAATGATTTTGATTATTATGATTATGATTATAGGAGTACCATAAATACATTTTCCACTATGACATCGACATCGACAATCTTGCAAACAGTAATAGTAAATGCCAAGAATGAAGAAGGATCAAAACTGAGAAAATGCCGAATCCTAATGGACTCTGGAAGCCAAAGGACTTACGTCACCCAACAAGTAGCTAAACAACTTAAACTACCAATAATTGAAGAACAACATCTATCAGTTTTTACATTTGGATCAAACCATCCCCATGAATATGAAAGCGCATTAGTTAAACTGCCTATTTCAACAAAGACCGAAACAACTATTATTCTGTATGCTAACATTGTACCCACAATAGCTCAACAAGTTTCTTATCCTGAAAAGGAATTGAATCAATGGAAGGATAAAATTTTATTAGCCGATGATGGTTCACTTGGAGACCAGGTAGATATACTCATTGGTAACGATTACTACTTCACGATCATAAATACAGATAAAAAACAGATTAGTGACAATCTATTTTTAGTAAATTCACAACTCGGTTGGATAATAACCGGCAAAAGAGAATTCGAAGTAAAAGACAACCTTACGGTAAACACTTACTTTCAATCTAGCGCAGAAGTTAAACTAAACAAACCTGACTTGCCAATAGACAACACCAACCTAAAGAATCTATGGGAGTTAGAATGCATCGGGATCACAGATTCACCTAAAATTACTAAGGAAGAGGATGCAGAAAAAAACTTTAATGAGTCAGTTCAATATTCCGGTAAAAGATACTGTATCAGTTGGCCATGGAAAGAAAATTTACCCAATTTACCCACCAATTTAGGACTGGCCAAAGGGCTGGTGAATCTATTAAAACGCATCAATAAAGAAACTTTGAAATTATATAATGAAACTATACAAACACAACTAGAAAAGGGAATAATAGAAGTTGTACCTTCGGAAGAACAGGAATGCAGCAAATATAAGATGCATTACTTGCCTCATCATGGAATACAAGCTTCAGGAAAGGATTTGAGGATCGTCTATGATGCCTCAGCTAAGGTAAAAAATAGTTACAGTCTAAACGAATGTCTTAGAGCAGGACCCATTCTACTAGAAGACCTGACAAAACTCTTAATAAGATTTCGATCACATAGAATCGGTTTGACAGCTGATGTGGAGAAAGCCTTTCTACAGATTGGTTTGCAAGATGATAGCAAGGACGTAACTAGATTTTTATGGATCAAAGACATAACCAAAGCAGCAACTGAAGATAACTTAGTACATCTTAGATTCTGTCGTGTGTACCTTTCGGAGTTATATCAAGTCCATTTCTTTTAAACGCTACATTTAAACATCACTTACTACGTTCCAACGATAGAAGCGTACAGCAAGCCTCAGAGAATATTTACGTAGATAACTTAGTTACAGGAACCAAAACTAAACTCCAAGCGATAACATTACATAACAAGCTAAAGCAAGAATTCAAGAAGATTTCAATGAACCTAAGAGAATGGAGTTCAAACTCAAGAGAATTTATAGAGAATGTTACAGATGTGAATGAGGAAACAATAGTTAAAGTTCTTGGATTAAGCTGGAACACAAAAGAGGACACATTACAATTGAAACCTAAAACTATAGATCTACAAACAACTAAAAGAGGAATTTTGAAAACCATCGCATCCGTCTACGATCCATGTGGATATGTAGCACCTTCATTATTATCTCCAAAGTTATTTATACAAGAATTGTGGAAGAACAAAACCAAGTGGGACTCACAGTTAACAACTGAAAACATACAACAGTGGAGACCATTACACAAAAAACTACACAATTGTCAAGCCAATATACAGAGATATTACACAGAAAACTTTGAAGACAATAAAAACCAGTTACACTGTTTTACAGATGCTTCAGCAAAAGCATACGCAGCAGCAGTATATGTAGTAAACGAAATGGGTATAACCTTTGTAATTGGTAAATCGAGATTAACTCCTATAAAAGATCAAGACAATCTACAAATACCTCGTTTGGAACTATTAGGTGTATTAATCGGAACTCGGTTACTAAATTACGTAGAATCAGCTCTTCAAACAAAGATAGAACAACATTTCTTATGGACAGATAGTCAAATAGTTATAGACTGGTACAACTCAGACAAATTATTAACACGAAACTCAAGCACAATATTATCCAGATGAAATGAATATGAAAACAACTAATCTTAGTCGTAATCTTCGTTTGTTTAAAGATGATGAAGGAGTTTTAAGATGTAAAGGGAGACTAGAAAATACACAATGGTCATTCGATATGAAATACCCAATATTACTTCCAAAAGACTGCTACTTTACAAACAATTTGATTAAGAAAACTCATCAGGAGAACTACCACGTAGGAGTAAATCATACATTAAGCATAATTCGTAAACACTTTCGGATTCCACAAGGAAAAGTACAAGTAATTAAAGTCTTAAGGCAATGTCCAAGATGTATCAAGCATGGAGGCGGTCCATTCACATTACCAGATACACCTTCATTACCAAAAGAACGAGTGAACTACAGTTCACCTTTCACGTTCACGGGAATAGATTACCTAGGTCCAGTTCTAGTCAAAACTGACCAAGGAACTGCTAAAAGGTGGATTTGTTTATTCACATGTTTAGCCATAAGAGTCATACACCTGGAGATTGTACAAGACCTAACCGCAGAAGAAGGACTTCTGGCTTTAAGAAGAATGATATCCACAAGAGGAATACCAAAATTGATAACTTCAGATAACACCACACAATTTAAATTAATAGCAGAAATTCTAACTAGTTCCTATTGCAAACAGAAAGAAATCCAATGGAAATTCATACCTCAATTAGCTCCATGGTTTGGAGGATTTTACGAAAGATTAGTAGGTTTAGTCAAACATTGTATGAAAAGGACTCTACAGAAACATCTCTTGTATGACAATCAGTTGATGACGATAATAAAAGAGATTGAAGCTATATTAAACACAAGACCTTTGACGTGCGTAGATTCTGAAATGATACATATTTTAACTCCTTCCGACTTCCTCACAATATATACCCATAACGGGGACAAAAACCAAAATAAACCTAGTCAAGTCATGGAAAAGGACTTTGATTATTCTAGAAGAATTTAAAGACATATTTATGAACCGTTATTTACCTAGTCTTCGTGAGCGATACCAAAACTCAGTTAAGGAACCAAGAGTCAAATCAGCATTAAAACCAGAAGCAGGACAAATAGTTCAAATAAGAGGAGACTCTAAAAATCGTGAAAGCTGGAAAGTGGGGAAAATAGTCTCACTTACTCCAGGAGACGATGGTCTTATAAGAGTAGCAAAGGTTAGAGTTGGGATCACAGAATACACTCGATCTATTTCACAACTGTACCCGCTAGAGGTAAATGAAATTGATGATGAAACGCAAGCGAAGGTCGTTGACCAACCTTCAGATAAAACAAGATTTGTAAGTCATGCCTATACGCCTGAAATTGAAAAATTGCCTCTAGAAGATTTCGCAAATCACAATGAATCCCTAAAGGAAAGTAACCCAGATACAATAGTGCCAATACATGATGATGATTTATCTGATCATGAAACTAACAAGACAGACTCACATGATGGTGACACAGTTAATATGCCACAAGTTATAAGACACTCCAGACCAGTACATGTCGCTGCGACCAAAGCCTTGGAAAAGATCCAAGAGTGGACTCGCAGCCTTTTTAACACTCTTTAATCTCGCCGTTGGGAGTGTCGCGACGGCAACACCAGTCGCGATGTTTGAGGTGGCAACACATATCAATTGCCGCTATAACTAATGTCAATGTCAAGTAAGCCGCTCTTTTTTCTCTTCTTGTTTGTTGTGCTATTTTAACTAATATACTATTATTACCTTGTACTGTTATTTAATAACTGTTATGTGCCATAAAAATGTGCCTACCTGATGCGTGCCTGTCTACGAGCTCGAGAACCAACGGAATATAACAAAAGCTAAGTAGTAGAATAGTTCACCTAAATATTAGCCTATGTACCTGTGTTTACCGGCACGGTAAAAAGATACTCTCTCACACCGGCGTAAGAACGGGAAATGCCTGTGTCATTGACATAATTATAACAATATAAAAGGAGGTAAAAAGATACTCTCTCACACGGTGAAAGTACCGGCGGCGTTAAAGGCGTGAACCGCCTGCGGCATTGACATAATTATAACAATATAAAAGAGGAGGGCTTGTGCTTCTGCAGGAGGCAAGTCCTAGGGTACCCTACCGAAAGACCACAAGAGAGAGTGTTATGGCATGCGCAGCGCTATGTCTGGACGGAGCTGGAATAGTGGCTGAGCCAGATGGGAGACGTTCCATAGTAGTGCCATAAGAAGTGGGCGACGCGACTCTTCCATGTGGGCGCACACATGCAAAGGTTGCGTGGGGAGCAGGCGACGGCTTGGCTCTCATGCTCACACCGCTCTGCAGGAGCGTAGGACACATGGCATGTTAGGAAATCTCCGCATCGTTTAAACAGCTAAAGTAGATTGTTGAGTTAACATGGGTAATTGACATATAGATGATCTTGATACTCATTTATGACAATATTTATGTGTTCTATGAATCCTGGAATCATACCGTGATGATGGTGTGACTCCGGGACTTAGTGGCACCACGCAGTGGTGTCATAATTTTATTTATACTTACAGATGGAGTAAGAAAGAGATGAGAGGCATGGACGGACATTCGCTGGTGCTTGAAGGTACATACAATATAATCTATGGTAAGTAATCACCCTTCATCTCTCGATTCTCCCTTTGTCACGTGTCTATCGTCAAAATCTCGCGATCCACGGTGGATACGTTTGTATCACGGATATGGGCTGCATTGGCAGCCCCGCCCCCAAGAGGGTCATGGTGGAGGTGCTGGGATCATTCTAGAATGGAGTGATCCTAGAACCAGAGAGACTTTCAATAACTAAGCAGAATATCCATGATTGAGGGGGAGACGAGTGATTGGTGGAGCGAATGTCTGTCCAGCAATTCTGTAAATGAGGTTTGTTACATAAAGATTCAATGAAAATTTTCTGTATTGATCATGAATGGGTATCCTAAAATTATTATTGTTGAGTGATCTGACTATACTGAATTGTGCATATTGATCACATCATAATATATGTTAAAAAATAAAAGGTAAATGCAAAGCCAATGTTAAAAGGCACCTGTTGAATGAGTTTCAACAATAAGGCACTGTTTAAATGAAGGTTCTGAGCTGTTTGTACATTGATAAATTGAGAGCAAATGTTAAAAGGCACCTGTTGAATGAGTTTCAACAATAAGGCACTGTTTAAATGAAGGTTCTGAGCTGTTTGTACATTGATAATTTGAGAGCAAATGTTAAAAGGCACCTGTTGAATGAGTTTCAACAATAAGGCACTGTTTAAATGAAGGTTCTGAGCTGTTTGTGCATTGATGAGTTGAGAGCAAGTGTTATAATAAGGCATCAAATATCATTGTAAGGCACTTACGAACGAAAGTTTCGAGTTTCATACATTGATACTTACATTGACAAATTGCTATCAAATTGTTGGCATAAATAAAATCGGTTGACAGGTATCAACCGATAGGTGGCACTAGACGTTTGTTTGCATACCAAAATGAGCAAAGTTGTATGTTGGCAACAAGCGTAATGAAAAAACACAATCATTACTCTTTACGATATTTCGCAATAAAAATGTGAGATATTTCATCAAAAATTCAAATCGTAATTTATGTGCTCCAATTTCTTGTATATTTATACTTAACCAAATTACCCATATAACAAAATTAAAACAGAAATTGACTTGGTACGGAAACGGAAATATAAACAAAATGGTGATATTTTGTGTTGTCCACAATGCACTTTACAATTGTTAGTGTTGGGGTAAAATCTATTTATGATTAAAAAAATATACGATACTTTCGTATGTGATACCATCAGATGACAAAATTTTAATAAACTTTATTAATTGGTTTATACCAATGCGAAGTCTATGACAAGGCTATACAATATAACCTTGTTACATTTTGTTGTGTTACTTATCGGAACATGTTATAGATGTAAGATATTAAAGACAATATTTTTAATAAACCGTTTTATTATTTATTTATTTTGGTACCTTAAAACTTACTCCCTAGCTTTTACAGTATGCACAATATGCTCTATTGGTCAATAGAGTATTAATTAAAATTATAACATAAATTGTTGAACCTGAAGTTACTCATTTGAGTAACTTAATGTTTCGTATTAATAATACGGTTAATTTCGATTGATTGATATTACATCTTATTATACCATTTTACTAACACGTGTGGATAAACGTATTGTAAATTGATAGATTTATAAAGGAAATTGTGTTTCATAGTAATTATCGTGCGTGTGGGAACGTTACTTTCGAAATGCGATTTTGTATCGACCTTCGATACGAAGTTGTCAGTTCCCGAAAGGGACATCACTATTTCCTTTATGAAGATACGCTCCATACACTGAGATTTGGCGCCATTAGTGAACAGTAGCACAATTTTGTAAAGAAAAACGTATTTATAAATTGTTCACAGATGCAGAGAACAAAATAAAACACAGTAATCAATTGGTGAGTATAATTACATTGTTTAATCAACAGAAATTAGGAGAAACCTTTAGTTTGGGCCACGGCGTTTTGTGAGCGGGAAGTTGGTATTTACTTCATCAAAGTTTCGTACTAAAAGTTGAGATTTGTCATGAATTTATAACTAGTTTCAGCGTCCTCATCATCTGTCCACAGGTTTCGGAATTGCTAGATAGGAATTTTGATCGATTTAAGTTGTTTCAGATATACATCAGTACATGGATACTGTACTATAAGGATAATTATCTACGGATTTAGAAAGAAAGAAGGGTGAAGGTGACCGGAAGGGTTATCACCTAAAGCTTTATCAGGGCAATATAGGGTAAGAAGTTTCTTTATTTCATTGCATCATCAGTAAAAAACTCAACAAAGACATAATGTTCTTGTTTTAAATTCTGACAACAAACAACAAAACTATTTACAAACTTTTAATGATTTTATTTCGAGCTAGGTCAGGTGTAATCCAATAAGAATTCAAAGTAACAAGAATATTATTGATGTACTAATCATAAATTATTGTATTTTGTGTGTGTTTGTGCATCGGTATACTTACTTGTTTGTTGATAGTTGACACATACAGGATCCAAATTAATGATATTTTTAGTAGAAAGCTCAATGAACATAATGAATAAGTACATTAAAAGATATACTGATCCGGAGAATAGAATTTACATTTAAAAACTGCTGATGAGATTTGTTTAATCTTGTAAACAATGATGTCAGTAGCGGCAACTTATTAACTAATTTGGTTGAAAAGTACTTGTTGATTTTTCATTGAGATTTACTTGCACATGAAGAGTCACATGTTTAATGATAATGAGGGAATGAATTAATGTGTTCATCTAAATGAATAATATAAAGTTTAAGATAAACAAATCTAACTTATATAAGTTTGATCTCATTGAGATAACATGTGAATCAAAGTTATGATTGACATTATTTTATACAAATTACTAACTTAAAGTAACAACAAGACACAAAAGTATCCTTTTGTATCCTTTTTACTTAATAAAAACAAAATGCATTCTTGTTGTGATTATTTATCTCCTAAATAAATAATATAAACTAAACTACCTTATAGTGTAATATTGAATACTCAATTGAGTACCTACCTAAACTTTTAACATTTTACCAATTTCACCAAACTTTAAAGCAATATTTCACTTTGGAAAGTTTTTCTTAAACTTATTTAAACTATTGACTTTAGTTTTAACTAGGTACTTGTGTTTATGAAAGAGCAAGGCTTCTTAGTCATTCTGAGCAATTGATTTATACTTGAGTGAATTTGACCGTGTAAACCAATGAGTTGGGAATTTAAATGAAATTGTTTATTGATTGATAAACTGTGGCAATTGATTACATTTTATTGAACAATGCATACAATATAAGTGAATGAGATTTTAATAAATAAATATGAAATATATTTAAAATTATTTTCTACTGTTAAAGTTTAAACAATAGTAGTATGTAGTAATTAATGACTTATTAAATTCTCAAAATTAACATAAAAATTTAACCGAAACAAATCAAATTAAGTTTGATGCTTGTGGTTAGTGACATTGTTGTTGACGCAAAAAACATTGAATTGAAATAAGGAAACAAAAGTGAATTTACCATTTTGATGGTATCATTTCAGATTACAAAAAATAATGGAGTCCGTACTAATCTCAAGGCTTCACGATGTGATAAGGCATATTGAGGCACTTACTAGTGAATGTGAGGACCTAATAGGTACCACTAATATGGTTACTTTCAACAAGGCTAAGGCAGAAACATTATGCAAAAAATTAGAGGCGTTACACACAAGATTTTCTACAGAATTAAGCAATTATTTTAAACTTAGTAATGACCCGTCGGCGGACGATATCTCCAAATTTAGTGACATTCAACTGAAGTCTGAAGAGATCTTAATAGAACTCACTACGGAATTGAATAATCATAAGGAAACGTCTAAAGAAACACGATTTAATAATTCTGTGGTTACCAGCAAGCTACCCAAGTTAAATCTTCCAGAATTTGATGGAAATATCCTCCTGTGGCAGCAGTTTTGGGATCATTTTTCCTCGAATATCGACGAACGTAATTTACCAGAAGTAGACAAGTTACTCTATTTAAAGTCGTCATTGAGCGGTGACGCTAAAGGAATCATCGATGGATTGGAAATTACGCACAAAAATTATCAAATTGCAGTTACCACGCTTAAAGAGCGTTACGGGAAACCTAACCAAATTATCGATGCTCACTACGCTGCCTTGTACAAAATCAAATGTGCAAGCAACACAGCTGCTGTATGTCGTAAAACGTTAAATGAAATAGAGAAACACATTAGGGTATTAGGTGCGTTAGGAGAAAATACAGAACATAATCATCTGAGATTTATCATCACTGAGAAATTTCCTGAAGATATTATTTATGAAATGAAGATTTCACTGAAATCTGATTCTATTGAGGACATGAGGAAACAACTGAAAATTATTATTTCGGCCAGAGAAGAAGCTAGCCGAATTAAACAAGAAAGAACATCGAATAATGATAGTTATACAGTAGAGACACTTCATGCGAGGGATAAGATAAAATCAAAACCACAACAGTTTGTACAAAGGAACTTCCGTAATAAGGAAAGACTAAACGAAATGAGAAGGAAACCGTTTGTGAATAATGTAAGAACCTTTTACACAAAAAACAACTATCGTAATAATGGTAATAATTACCGTCCAACACCTCATTATCAAATACAAAATACATCATATGCTAATAAAAGAAAAGGAGAACAAATAAAACTAGTTTTTACGGGTTAATGCACGAAACTTTATTTATTTATTGACGTTTCGCAGCCTTTTCAGGTCTGCATCGTCAGAATAAATGATGTGCGTGAAAACCTAAGAAACAAAAAAGGAGAACATCTAAACAATAAGGACTTTGTTTCAAAACGAATCAAACTTAGACCCTGTATTTTCTGTCAACAACAACACTTGAACGACGAATGTAGAACAGTAAAAACGTTGGATCAAAGAAAGGAAAAACTAGGTCAACGATGTTACAATTGTTTCAGTCCAAACCACCAACTCAACGCTTGTTCCGTCAAAAAGAGTTGTTTCTATTGTGGAGTTATAGGAAAACACAACAAGGCTATCTGTCCTAAGCGTTATTCATACCATGGAGGAAGACCAAGAGATAGACCAAAAAAAAAAAAAAAAATCAAAATGACTTGGAACATTATAAACAATGAAACTGGAAAATCTAAAACTCGAAATACTAGTTTTAATTTAAACATTGAACATAGAAATGTTACATCAGATGTTGAAGTTGCTACAGCATTTGAGAACTTTTTCACTGATATTCCAGTTTCAACTACAAAATCTTTGAACTCGTCCCCCATTGCGGCTGAATCAATATTAAAAGAACACACAAAACAATATACTAGTCAATTTAAATTTAAGTATGTTAACTGTAAAGATGTAATAAAATATTTCAACCAATTAAATAAAAAGAAAACTGCGGATCTGTGGGGTAACTCCGTGGATGTTTCTGGATCAGTAATTGAGACAATAGCTCCTATTTTGGCTAGCATTTTTAATCAATGTGTTGACTGTGGTGTTTTTCCTGATCTAATGAAACTCAGTAAAATAACTCCATTACATAAATCGGGTAGCACATCTGACCCCACAAACTTTAGACCTATATCCGTGTTACCCACCTTTAGTAAGATTTTTGAAAAAATTATGCTAAATCAAATGCAATCATATTTTTATAGTAATAACATTCTTCATAGTAAACAATTTGGTTTCACAAGGGGTCGCTCAACAACCGATGCCGGTGTTGAGCTTGTACAGCAAATTTTTAATGCCTGGGAGAACTCGCAAGATGCATTAGGTGTATTTTGTGACTTATCAAAGGCTTTTGATTGCGTTTTTCATGAAACATTGATCAGGAAACTTCACCACTATGGATTTAGAGATACCACTCTGGATCTTATTGTATCTTATTTGAGTGATAGGGTTCAGAGGGTTGACATCAATGGAGTAAAATCTCCTGGTTCGTCGGTTAAGATGGGAGTTCCGCAGGGCTCAATCCTTGGTCCTTTCTTATTTTTAATTTATATCAATGACTTGCCCTATTTTGTAAAGGATAACCACGAAATAGTATTGTTTGCGGATGACACTTCACTTTTGTTTAAAATTAAACGTAGGGAGTCACAAATTGATGACGTGAACAGGTCTATTTCGAAGGTAGTCCATTGGTTCAATGTTAATAATTTGATGCTAAATGAAGGGAAAACTAAGTGTTTGAAATTTGTATTACCTAATGTGAAACAGGTAAAAACTAATGTAAATATAAAGGATCGACATATGAGCTCTGTAGATACCACAGTGTTCTTAGGAATCACACTAGATTCTAAGCTGCAGTGGGGCCCACATATTGATGGATTGTCGAAGAGACTTAGTTCTGCAGCATATGCTGTAATGAAAATACGGCAGTTAACGGATATAGAAACTGCCAGATTAGTCTACTTTAGTTATTTTCATAGTGTAATGTCTTACGGTATTTTACTGTGGGGAAATGCCGCCGACATTCAAACTATATTTGTGCTGCAGAAGAGGGCTATTCGATCAATTTATAATCTTAAAGTTAAGGATTCATTAAGAGATAAGTTTAAAGAAATAGGTATATTGACAGTTGCATCACAATACATATATGACAACTTAGTATTTGTAAAAAAAAATATTAATTTGTTTACTAAAAATAGTGAAATACATACATATAATACTAGAAATAAAAATAACTTAACTTTACCTGCTACTAGGCTCCACAAAATCAATAATTCGTTTAGAGGTCTTAGTGTTCGCTTTTACAATAAAGTTCCAAGCAATATTCAAGAGCTAAGCATGACTAAATTTAAATCGACCATTAAAAAATTACTAGTTAAGAAAGCATATTATAAAGTGTCTGATTATATTACAGACAAAAATGCTTGGGTATGAACTGTTCCAACCATTCCAACGGGTATTTCTATATGATTTAAATTATGAATTATGTGTTGACAATACTATAATTAAACTGAAAGCTGTATATAAAGTTAATAACGTAAGATTACCAGACTGTTTAAGAATATTTGATTGACAAAACGGCGTGGTCGTGATTTCTCCTTTGCTTTGTTTTGTAATTGTTTGTTGTGTCTTACTGGTAAATGACCTTAATTTAAGTAAATATGTTGTAGTTAGTATGGGTAGTTATGGGTAGTCATGCTCTCATAATAGTCTCTTCGGCGGTGTCGTGTGAGGCGGGTCGTTACGTTCCCTAAAATATGGTTGAGCGAAGCGATGGCTGGTTCATGCGTCATGCTCGTGAACGGGTGCTGCCAGCGGAGATGAGTCTGCCCTAACTTCCTTTATATTGAAGTTAATGTTTAGTCACACTGAATATAAATAACACTATTTGTATTTATACTGTATGACACAGCAATCAAAATGCAGGTAAACAATTAATGTATATTTAATAATTATGTAATGAAAAGTGACTTCATGAATCACCTCTGAAGTCATTTTTGAATTTGACGACTCTGTAAATAATAAAACAGGGAGAAAAAAACAGCCCTTGCTGAGTTTCTTGCCGGTTCTTCTCAGTACAAGGTCTCCCGCCGTAGATTTACGAACCGATGGCGTAGCTTCTAGACATTCATATGTGCTTGTAACAGCCTAAACTGAATAAATGATTTTGATTATTATGATTATGATTATAGGAGTACCATAAATACATTTTCCACTATGACATCGACATCGACAATCTTGCAAACAGTAATAGTAAATGCCAAGAATGAAGAAGGATCAAAACTGAGAAAATGCCGAATCCTAATGGACTCTGGAAGCCAAAGGACTTACGTCACCCAACAAGTAGCTAAACAACTTAAACTACCAATAATTGAAGAACAACATCTATCAGTTTTTACATTTGGATCAAACCATCCCCATGAATATGAAAGCGCATTAGTTAAACTGCCTATTTCAACAAAGACCGAAACAACTATTATTCTGTATGCTAACATTGTACCCACAATAGCTCAACAAGTTTCTTATCCTGAAAAGGAATTGAATCAATGGAAGGATAAAATTTTATTAGCCGATGATGGTTCACTTGGAGACCAGGTAGATATACTCATTGGTAACGATTACTACTTCACGATCATAAATACAGATAAAAAACAGATTAGTGACAATCTATTTTTAGTAAATTCACAACTCGGTTGGATAATAACCGGCAAAAGAGAATTCGAAGTAAAAGACAACCTTACGGTAAACACTTACTTTCAATCTAGCGCAGAAGTTAAACTAAACAAACCTGACTTGCCAATAGACAACACCAACCTAAAGAATCTATGGGAGTTAGAATGCATCGGGATCACAGATTCACCTAAAATTACTAAGGAAGAGGATGCAGAAAAAAACTTTAATGAGTCAGTTCAATATTCCGGTAAAAGATACTGTATCAGTTGGCCATGGAAAGAAAATTTACCCAATTTACCCACCAATTTAGGACTGGCCAAAGGGCTGGTGAATCTATTAAAACGCATCAATAAAGAAACTTTGAAATTATATAATGAAACTATACAAACACAACTAGAAAAGGGAATAATAGAAGTTGTACCTTCGGAAGAACAGGAATGCAGCAAATATAAGATGCATTACTTGCCTCATCATGGAATACAAGCTTCAGGAAAGGATTTGAGGATCGTCTATGATGCCTCAGCTAAGGTAAAAAATAGTTACAGTCTAAACGAATGTCTTAGAGCAGGACCCATTCTACTAGAAGACCTGACAAAACTCTTAATAAGATTTCGATCACATAGAATCGGTTTGACAGCTGATGTGGAGAAAGCCTTTCTACAGATTGGTTTGCAAGATGATAGCAAGGACGTAACTAGATTTTTATGGATCAAAGACATAACCAAAGCAGCAACTGAAGATAACTTAGTACATCTTAGATTCTGTCGTGTGTACCTTTCGGAGTTATATCAAGTCCATTTCTTTTAAACGCTACATTTAAACATCACTTACTACGTTCCAACGATAGAAGCGTACAGCAAGCCTCAGAGAATATTTACGTAGATAACTTAGTTACAGGAACCAAAACTAAACTCCAAGCGATAACATTACATAACAAGCTAAAGCAAGAATTCAAGAAGATTTCAATGAACCTAAGAGAATGGAGTTCAAACTCAAGAGAATTTATAGAGAATGTTACAGATGTGAATGAGGAAACAATAGTTAAAGTTCTTGGATTAAGCTGGAACACAAAAGAGGACACATTACAATTGAAACCTAAAACTATAGATCTACAAACAACTAAAAGAGGAATTTTGAAAACCATCGCATCCGTCTACGATCCATGTGGATATGTAGCACCTTCATTATTATCTCCAAAGTTATTTATACAAGAATTGTGGAAGAACAAAACCAAGTGGGACTCACAGTTAACAACTGAAAACATACAACAGTGGAGACCATTACACAAAAAACTACACAATTGTCAAGCCAATATACAGAGATATTACACAGAAAACTTTGAAGACAATAAAAACCAGTTACACTGTTTTACAGATGCTTCAGCAAAAGCATACGCAGCAGCAGTATATGTAGTAAACGAAATGGGTATAACCTTTGTAATTGGTAAATCGAGATTAACTCCTATAAAAGATCAAGACAATCTACAAATACCTCGTTTGGAACTATTAGGTGTATTAATCGGAACTCGGTTACTAAATTACGTAGAATCAGCTCTTCAAACAAAGATAGAACAACATTTCTTATGGACAGATAGTCAAATAGTTATAGACTGGTACAACTCAGACAAATTATTAACACGAAACTCAAGCACAATATTATCCAGATGAAATGAATATGAAAACAACTAATCTTAGTCGTAATCTTCGTTTGTTTAAAGATGACGAAGGAGTTTTAAGATGTAAAGGGAGACTAGAAAATACACAATGGTCATTCGATATGAAATACCCAATATTACTTCCAAAAGACTGCTACTTTACAAACAATTTGATTAAGAAAACTCATCAGGAGAACTACCACGTAGGAGTAAATCATACATTAAGCATAATTCGTAAACACTTTCGGATTCCACAAGGAAAAGTACAAGTAATTAAAGTCTTAAGGCAATGTCCAAGATGTATCAAGCATGGAGGCGGTCCATTCACATTACCAGATACACCTTCATTACCAAAAGAACGAGTGAACTACAGTTCACCTTTCACGTTCACGGGAATAGATTACCTAGGTCCAGTTCTAGTCAAAACTGACCAAGGAACTGCTAAAAGGTGGATTTGTTTATTCACATGTTTAGCCATAAGAGTCATACACCTGGAGATTGTACAAGACCTAACCGCAGAAGAAGGACTTCTGGCTTTAAGAAGAATGATATCCACAAGAGGAATACCAAAATTGATAACTTCAGATAACACCACACAATTTAAATTAATAGCAGAAATTCTAACTAGTTCCTATTGCAAACAGAAAGAAATCCAATGGAAATTCATACCTCAATTAGCTCCATGGTTTGGAGGATTTTACGAAAGATTAGTAGGTTTAGTCAAACATTGTATGAAAAGGACTCTACAGAAACATCTCTTGTATGACAATCAGTTGATGACGATAATAAAAGAGATTGAAGCTATATTAAACACAAGACCTTTGACGTGCGTAGATTCTGAAATGATACATATTTTAACTCCTTCCGACTTCCTCACAATATATACCCATAACGGGGACAAAAACCAAAATAAACCTAGTCAAGTCATGGAAAAGGACTTTGATTATTCTAGAAGAATTTAAAGACATATTTATGAACCGTTATTTACCTAGTCTTCGTGAGCGATACCAAAACTCAGTTAAGGAACCAAGAGTCAAATCAGCATTAAAACCAGAAGCAGGACAAATAGTTCAAATAAGAGGAGACTCTAAAAATCGTGAAAGCTGGAAAGTGGGGAAAATAGTCTCACTTACTCCAGGAGACGATGGTCTTATAAGAGTAGCAAAGGTTAGAGTTGGGATCACAGAATACACTCGATCTATTTCACAACTGTACCCGCTAGAGGTAAATGAAATTGATGATGAAACGCAAGCGAAGGTCGTTGACCAACCTTCAGATAAAACAAGATTTGTAAGTCATGCCTATACGCCTGAAATTGAAAAATTGCCTCTAGAAGATTTCGCAAATCACAATGAATCCCTAAAGGAAAGTAACCCAGATACAATAGTGCCAATACATGATGATGATTTATCTGATCATGAAACTAACAAGACAGACTCACATGATGGTGACACAGTTAATATGCCACAAGTTATAAGACACTCCAGACCAGTACATGTCGCTGCGACCAAAGCCTTGGAAAAGATCCAAGAGTGGACTCGCAGCCTTTTTAACACTCTTTAATCTCGCCGTTGGGAGTGTCGCGACGGCAACACCAGTCGCGATGTTTGAGGTGGCAACACATATCAATTGCCGCTATAACTAATGTCAATGTCAAGTAAGCCGCTCTTTTTTCTCTTCTTGTTTGTTGTGCTATTTTAACTAATATACTATTATTACCTTGTACTGTTATTTAATAACTGTTATGGGCCATAAAAATGTGCCTACCTGATGCGTGCCTGTCTACGAGCTCGAGAACCAACGGAATATAACGAAAGCTAAGTAGTAGAATAGTTCACCTAAATATTAGCCTATGTACCTGTGTTTACCGGCACGGTAAAAAGATACTCTCTCACACCGGCGTAAGAACGGGAAACGCCTGTGTCATTGACATAATTATAACAATATAAAAGGAGGTAAAAAGATACTCTCTCACACGGTGAAAGTACCAGCGGCGTTAAAGGCGTGAACCGCCTGTGGCATTGACATAATTATAACAATATAAAAGAGGAGGGCTTGTGCTTCTGCAGGAGGCAAGTCCTAGGGTACCCTACCGAAAGACCACAAGAGAGAGTGTTATGGCATGCGCAGCGCTATGTCTGGACGGAGCTGGAATAGTGGCTGAGCCAGATGGGAGACGTTCCATAGTAGTGCCATAAGAAGTGGGCGACGCGACTCTTGCATGTGGGCGCACACATGCAAGGGTTGCGTGGGGAGCAGGCGACGGCTTGGCTCTCATGCTCACACCGCTCTGCAGGAGCGTAGGACACATGGCATAAAGTCATGTTAGGAAATCTCCGCATCGTTTAGACAGCTAAAGTAGATTGTTGAGTTAACATGGGTAATTGACATATAGATGATCTTGATACTCATTTATGACAATATTTATGTGTTCTATGAATCCTGTAATCATACCGTGATGATGGTGTGACTCCGGGACTTAGTGGCACCACGCAGTGGTGTCATAATTTTATTTATACTTACAGATGGAGTAAGAAAGAGATGAGAGGCATGGACGGACATTCGCTGGTGCTTGAAGGTACATACAATATAATCTATGGTAAGTAATCACCCTTCATCTCTCGATTCTCCCTTTGTCACGTGTCTATCGTCAAAATCTCGCGATCCACGGTGGATACGTTTGTATCACGGATATGGGCTGCATTGGCAGCCCCGCCCCCAAGAGGGTCGCGACAGCAGGTACGATTGGGTTTGATTTTGATGTCTTTCTATAGGCTGCCAGAAAATCCTCTTTGACATATCTATTTAGGAAAGAAACAATAATTGGCTTGATATTATCCGGGTCACGTGACATCACTGTAGTTGTAAAGTTAATCTGGTTCTTGGCGATTGGATATTAAATTAATTTTCCAGGACTACTTATTAGTTCAAGTAGGTTTTCAGACTTGCTTTGCGGTATGCATTTCACTTCCAAGTTGTTCATACGGTTCCACTGCTCACCATCCTCAATATCTCCCGTCACTACATCAAGTTTATCTTGTATAATGTTTACTCTTTCATCAATGGCTCCCAGCGACGACTTCATACTGGAAAATTCCCCTCGCAACACTCTAATTTCACCAGCAAGTATAGCTAACGGTGCCAGTTTCATAAACAGAGATTTGTTGATTTCCTCAAGGAGCTGAGCGTTGCCTTGACCGATAACCGGAGATGTGATCGGTGACGGTATTGCAGTATGAGCTGGAATTTGAACAGTCTGACCTGTCTGCCTGCACGCTGGACAACGCCACTGCTGTTGTTTTTTAGCACCTACTTTACGATATCCAGGTTCATTTAGTTGCGCGCAGTGGAAGTGGAGTTTTTTGTTGCAAGAGTGGCAATGTGCACCGTCAGTAAACACATCATCACATAATGCACACTCTAATGTATTCACTGCCTCTGACATTTTTAGTTTGAGAAACACTAGCTTGATTAAAAATTCGAAGTTAAACTACAGCGAACAACAACCAACGTGTGTGCACACTTCCCGATCTGTGAGCAAACTGAAACTTTAATAATACAAGTTTTAAGGTTATGTATGAATGGCATTTAGTTGTTTACTACCAAAGAGACGTCACAATCATGGCGGATGTGGCGAACAGCGTTTTTAGTGTTTAAAAAGTATAGACTAAAATTAATTTTTTGAAATTAAATTTCCACAGCAGTCTTCTGCTTTTATGAAGTGAAATCGATATATTTAGATTCCTTAGACCAAATACTTTAAGAAACAAACATTTATTTAATACAATTCGACATGAGTCAACTGACCTATTGACAACTGGGGCCTATTTCATAAAAGAGTGGTAAATGCGACTGTTTTTACTAGTAGTTTATTGTGGTTGAATTGAGTTTCATTAAGTTATTTTTTTACTACAGTATTTTGGATGGGTGACCAAAAACTTGTTATCTCGAGCTGCTAGGGTTGCCAACCCTCCTATAAAATATAGTATCCTACTTTACTAGGGGATCAAATACTATATTTCTAAAAAATATGTAGTAGGCGAAACTACTATATTTTGCTTAAAGCATATTTTTGACAGTAAAAGCTTTCTTAAAAAATATTAGAGATTGTTATTTAAATATTAGTAAGGCAACGAGCAACAAAAATATATTTATTTCAAAAATAGAGTAAATATTATAGCCACATACTGGTGTCGATTCCGGCACGATTCTCTAAATCTAAACTTAAATTTGACAACAATGCATCCTTGCCATTCTCCATACAGAATGAAAAGGAGAGACCGATGTTAATTCTTCATCATGTGAGGTTATTTTTTTTTTAAATATAGTAGTTAGAACGTTTCCACTTCCATAATAAAATATTGGAAGAAACATTTCCTATCGAATTTTAATTGGGGAAACAAATGGTGGTATTCCATATATTCACTCCTTAATCTATTAATTTCGTGAACACCGATTCTCTCACGTTTTAATTTATAATGACAACTATCAGTAGCCATTAACAAGCACGCTAGATCTTCATTAGAAAACTCCTCCATGTTTACAACTGCAAAAACACCCCCCAATTTTAGTTTTTGGATCAACAGCTTTGAACGCGTCTAATGAGAAAGAGAGTCTGTTGAATGACTGTCGATTGCGACTTTTCACAGATTAAAAGTTTATGAAGTGGTTTTTTTTTTCATATAAAAATATAATAAAGAAAACCCCCGTTTTCCCCAAAACAAAATTTCTTCCCCCATTAATCCCCCCATCGCTTTAAAAACCCCCCAAATTTGGGAGGAGGGGCCTCCCAACCTGGCAACAGTGCTCGCCTCCGCGTCTTGTATTATCTGCCTCCACTGTGGCCATCACCTGCTTTCCTCAAGCTGACATCTCACGAGCCTGTTTTCTGAGTCTGAATTTGAATCTGCGTGCACTCTAGTCGTACCCGTACAATTTGTCTATAAAGTCGTGACATTAAATGATGGCGCCACTAGTATGCATGTAGCAAACCTATACAGTCGGACCAAAATGTTTTTGATACTAGCAGTTCATTCAAGTAAAATAGGTAATTAATATCACACTATACAGTCGTATTTTGTTTCTGTTTTATATATAGTAGGTACCTATGCTTATAAAAAGTTTGGCCAAGCATATTTAATTGAATCAGAATAAAATTATTATAGATAAAATAGTACTTTATAGTGTAAAAGTGTGTAATGTTGGTGATTACTGCTGAGGTGCCATTGAGACCAGAACCGTTAGGTAATCATCAATACACACAAGTATCATCATGCGACGTTTTTTAACACACTTGTTAAGAAAATAATACTAAAAATCATTTTGTAGTATATAAAAAGTTTATTTAGTTAAACAATTTGTAAATGTGCAGTTAGTAAAATTAGTGATAGGTATCTTCACTAAAAGCATCTGGCCATGGTTCTTTATGTGACCATTTCTTTCTTTGGTCGGCCTTGCCTGTTTTCCCAGGAGTTTCAAACTTTCCATCATTCTTAAAACCTTCGTTGACTATCCGACTCTCTTGATTTTCCTGAAAAAAGGTAAAAGAATATGTAACGGAATAGAAACAATAACTTATTGACATGAAGCAATTAATTCAAAATTGGTAGAAAACCTGACCGAGTTGAACCATAATAACGTATCAAAAGAAATGGTCGTACTACAATATTACCTATTTACAATGTCAATCTAACCTAAAAATGTGCAATGTAAACAATTCAACACACTTCATTCGATCATTAGAGAAAATACTGCATAGTTTGAGATCAGTTCAGCATATCATTCTTACGGGAGACATTAATATAGACATAGTCCCATTTAACACTAGTGAAAAAACATTAGAATATCTGAATCTCCTTGCAGCAAATGGAATGCTTCCATCCCACAACTTACCTACTCGAAATAATGCGTGTTTGGATCACTTTTGTATTAAAACTTCTTATCCAGCTACAACATTGATCATTAACTCCTCTGTAACTGACCACTACACTATACTCCTCTCCCTAAAAAGTAAAAAACATGCCAGTACTACTAACACTCTGAACACAATTAACCATAAAATGTTATCAGATGAGATCTCCAAATACGATTTTTCTCCGGTTCTTACTTCTTCTGATGCAAACGCAGCTGCTGAGACCTTGACTGATGCTCTGCGTGTTTTAATACAGAGAAATACTACCACCAAGTTCTTACCTAAACGTCAAAAACCTATAAAGGCCTGGATCACGCCTGGTCTATTAAGATGTATTAGAAATAGGGATCGCCTACACAAGAACTTTAAAAAAGCTCCTGGAAATGAAACGCTCAAATTAACTTACACCCGATATCGCAACTTCCTTGCCACCTTGATAAAAAAAGTCAAAAGGGCCCATTTCATGGATCTTTTGCGCAAGGCTGGAAAAAACAACAAACGTCTATGGGAGGTTATAAGAGATGCATCTTGCCTAAAAAATAGTTGTTTCTCGTCAGGTGTCCTGTTATCAGGTAGCTCTCCTCAACTGGCTCTTGATGAAACTAATAAATATTTCGTAAATGTAGGAACAAATTTTGCTACTAAATTTAACATTACCAACCCTAGAAATGCAACTTCATTACAATCTTTTCCCCGGTCAGCCTACTCATTTGTCTTGATCGACCCTGAAGAAGAGGAAATAAACCAAATCATATGTGGCTTAAAGACTGATTGTGCTGCAGGTTGGGATGGAATCTCCTCTCGTATCATTAAAAATAACAGTAATATTCTAGTTCCCTTATTAGCTCATATATTTAAACTTTCTATCTCACAGGGGATTTTCCCAAAAGTATTTAAAAGTGCTTTAGTACATCCAATATTTAAAGGAGTCGGGGACCGCACAAGAGTCGAGAACTACCGACCTATATCTATTCTTCCGACTTTGTCTAAGATATTTGAGCGCATCTTAAATAACCGTCTTATCAAATTTCTGGAAAATAAAAATCTTCTTAGTCAGAACCAATATGGTTTTCGAGCAGGGCGATCTACTTCTCAAGCTGTTCTTGAACTAACTTCCAAAATAATTGAAAACCTGGATAGGGGTAAGAAATGTCTTACAATATTCCTCGATGTGGCTAAAGCGTTTGATTCCGTTCCAATATCTATATTATTGCGCAAAATGGAAACACTTGGTATACGTGGTAATCAACTTAGCCTTTTTCAAGATTATTTATCAAATCGTAAACAGGCGGTCGTGATTGAAGGACAGAAAAGTTGTGAGTTCCAAATTGAATACGGAGTACCGCAAGGAAGCATTCTTGGTCCTACACTGTTTTTAATTTATGCGAATGATCTTTGCACCCTTAATATTCCAAATTGCTCTCTTCTTTCCTTTGCGGATGACACTGTTCTCTTCTTTTCTAGTGATTCTTGGCGTGATGTCTTTCTAAATGCACAATCTGGATTTGATATGGTTTGCGAATGGCTAAACAATAACCGTCTCACACTTAATGTTCAGAAGACCAAATATATCATTCACTCTATAAGAACGGTTGATCTGCCAAGTGAGGAATCTCTATCAATTACTGCACATACCTGTTGGGGTACAAACTCTTGCTGTTGTTCGTCCATCGAGCGAGTTAATGAAATTAAATATCTTGGAGTTTTGCTGGACAGCAATTTATCTTTTAAACTCCATATCAATGTCCTTGCTGCAAGAATTCGCAAACTGATCTATATTTTCAAGTCACTTAGGACAGTAACTGATTCATCACTCCTCAAATCCATTTACTTCTCTCTTTGTCAATCCTTGATTCTGTATTGCATTACATCCTGGGGTGGCGTTCCTAAGACAACTATACTCCCACTGGAGCGTGCCCAACGCGCAGTTCTAAAAGTAGCTACATTCAAGCCGTTTCTGTTTCCTACCGATGCCTTATACTCATTCTGCGAAGTTTTATCAGTACGTAAATTATTCATCTTATATACATTAATACACCAACATTCCAAACTACCTTTAGATCCTTATAAAGGAGAGGTTCGTCGCAACAAATTGATTTTCAAGAGTAAACTATTTAATAAATCTTTTAGCAAACGATTTCTACTTTTTCTAGGTCCTTTTATTTATAATAATGTAAACCGGAGGTTGAATATATATGCACTAAATTATTGTAATCTAAAACGCATACTCACTCAATTTCTTCTTGCACTGACTTATGAAGAAACTGAGAAGATGTTACTACACATGACTTGATTCCTTACTCGTCTTGCATGAAAATTATTTACAAAATAAAACTAAATTGGTTCTAATTCTTGTTAAAAAAGTTTTTTTTTGTTTGTTAATGTAACTTAAATTTTCGTTTTTCATTTAAAATCATATTTCCTAATCAATGTGGTATCTTGTAAATTTACTTTATTGTGTCACTGGAAGAGAGTGGGTACTTAAGTCACAGGGTTTTCCTATTTTAAGTACCCACAGATCCTTAGTTTTAAAATATCCTGTGCCTGTATTTGTAAAACCATATTGTATAAAAAATTTGGGAATAAATTATTATTATTATTAATGCCTTTTTTGGTCTCAAAATCGTAAATTTCGTAAATTTGTAACTTCAGGCAGATTACAAACAAATAGTTATACGATTACATACCCGTCATAGATGCTGTTCACCCATAAACATTATCCAAATCCCACAAAATTCGTCCAGCTTGGTAGTCTTCATTTTTATACCTGTCTGCGTAGTTTCGTCTTAATTTATTACAGTTTAATCCAAACAATAAGAAATACAAGAGGAAAACTGTTCCACAACTGAAACTCGAAGTTTGGTGTTGCCAGACACATGAATAATGTTAGTTCCTCAAACATTCATGTCACGACTTTATAGACAAACTGTACCCTTTTGCTGTAACCGTAGACAGAGCTCTATGTGCTAGACCGCACTACGGTGAAACCGCCGCGGTTTTATACCGCGTAGTTTTGTAAATCATGAAAACTTATGCAAGCGGCTGCACCAGCGGTTTTTTCCCGCGCCTGATTAAAACCGTGATTTGTTACAGAATGGCTCGCTGGTAAAAACCGCGCCAAAATTTGTAGTCCATACAATATATATTGACGCGCACACATTGATGCGGTAACCGCGGGCGGTTTCTATCATTATTCGTCAGACCGCTAACAATGGAAAAATGTATAATTTCTTAAATTTCAAGCTGTGATAGTCGTGTCTAGTTTTGTGGTTTTTAATCGTAATGCTTTAGCTTTGGGCGGTTTAGCGGTTTGGCGGTTTCCCGCTTGCGGGAAAGAACCGTAGTGCGGTCTAATCCTAAGGGTGCGGCCAGAGTGCACTCAGATTCAGATTCAGATTCAGAAAGCAGGCTCGTGAGATGTCAGCTTGAGCAAAGCAGGTGATGGCCACAGTGGAGGCAGATTACAAGACGCGGACGCGAGCACTATTGCCAGGTTGGGGGGGAGTTACCCGAAATTTGGGGGGGTTTTAAAGCGAAATTTTGTTTTGGGCGAAACGGAATTTTTTTTTTATTACATTTTTATATAAAAATAAAACCACTTCATAAACTTTTAATCTGTACAAAGTCGCAATCGACAGTCATTCAACAGTCTCTCTTTCTCATTCGACGCGTACGGAGTCATAGAGTACATTGTTATATGTTCGTTGATCCAGAAACTTAAACATGGAATTTTCTAATGAAGATCTAGCGTGCTTGTTAATGGCTACTGATAGTTGTCATTATAAATTAAAACGCGAGAGAATCGGTGTTCACCAAATTAATAAATTAAGGAGTGAATATGGGGAATACCACCATTTGTTTCCCCAATTCAAAGATGATAGGAAACGTTTCTTCCAATATTTTAGGATGGAAGTGGAAACGTTCTACTACATTTTAAAAAAATGTGAACCTCAAATGATGAAGAATTGGTGTAATTTGCACAAACACAAGATTCTTCCAGAAGAACGCCTTGTTATAACCATTAGGTAAGAATTTATTACAATCTCACTAATCTGGATATGATGGGAACAGACTGTCCGGATTAACCGGAAAGCTGGGTCTGGATTCGCGAGGGTAGTGTAATTTGAATAATTTGTATGGTTTATAGTATATGTAGGAACAATCATTAATAATACAAAAAAATGCTATGTTAATGAAATTATTTTTAATGACAAATAACATTTTTTTTATTATATAATGAGTTTTGCATATCTATGTTAAACTTTAAAATTTTAAAGTAAATATTATCATAAAAAAATTATAAACATAGATAATGACTAATAATATAGCAGTTTTGTTTAATATAAGACTTTATATATGTTTGCTCTTAAGAACTTAAAATTTCAATCACAGCTTTTAATTTACAATTTACTATACTATCACAAATATTATATTTATATAATCCACTCAATTAGGGTACAAAATTATGGCGAACTATAAAAAGAAACAAAATTTTTTGGTTATTAAAAAACATTCATAACCTTGAAAATTGTATTTTTAAACTGTAATATTATTCAATGAGTACTTACATCGAATTGATCTTTGCAAAAAAAATGACTTTCAGTGGATATAGTTACAGGATTTAGCAAGTTTTAAACATGTGTTCATGAAGTATGTTTTTTTCTCTTGGCAATTTAAACCACAACTTTTCTAGTCTTTTACCAAGTGTATCATGATAACTACTAAATTTTTCATGTGATCTATTAGAAATCATGGTTTTATAATATTAACTCGGAAAGTTTATTTCCTACGTGCTTGCGTGTGTTCGTTTACAAATGTTTTGACGTCATAGCATAGATAAGTCTATAGAATATACAGCGTTTTTGTATGTCTTGTAGGTAAAAAAAATACATTTTTTTTCGGTCTGATAGAACAATCATTAACATTTCAAAACATAATTGCAAAAAGTGTCAACTAGCCTATTTAACAACAATGTATCCTTGTCATTCTCTATAAAGAATGAAAAGGAGAGACTGATGTTAAATTTAGTTTTAAATTTAGAGAATCATGCCAGAATCGACATCCACCAGTGTCTGTGTCTGATAGTAAATGTCTACCACAGCATGGTTTACCATGCTGTGGTATGGTATAGTTGAAAGCATTTATGCTTCCAATGCAGCGACTTCTCCAAGAACTCTTTGTTCTATCGCCCGTTTTTAAAGAAATTGTATAATAAAATACTCGTTTAATTCGGTTTCACCTAACTTCTTCATTTCACTCAGAAAAAAGTACGTAGATCTACGTACTTTTCATATGCAAAATTTACCAATTCTACGTAATTTTCTCATCGGGCCTACGCATTTTTCAAAATCCGAGTTGGCAACACTGCCGAGCGGCGCTGGTGAATTCAGAATCTGAATGACCTAAACATTCCGGTAAAGTGTCTGACTCCGAAACCTGCGCGGCCTGCTGCCACTATGGCCACCCTGCTTTAACTACACTGTTTATTTCTCGCGCTTGTTTTCGGAATCTGAATCTGAATCTGAATCTGAGTGCACTCTGGCCGTACCCTAAGGGTGCGGCCAGAGTGCACTCAGATTCAGATTCAGATTCAGATTCAGAAAGCAGGCTCGTGAGATGTCAGCTTGAGCAAAGCAGGTGATGGCCACAGTGGAGGCAGATTACAAGACGCGGACGCGAGCACTATTGCCAGGTTGGGGGGGAGTTACCCGAAATTTGGGGGGGTTTTAAATAGTGATGTTACGGTCTTGAATTTTGACAAACCGGATTTGATCGGTTAGTAATACATGCAAATCGGTTTCCGAACCGAACCGCCAAATTTTCAGTAAACCGCGATTTGAACCGGTTTGAACCGTTTGACGAGTTGACGAATGAAACTTACGAAACAACAGGTGCTATTTTTTTTTTAATTCTACATACTTTGTTGATATTACATCGTGCAAATATTTAAAGATAATTGAAAAATAACAATTAAAATATGAAAACAAATAATAATAATCAGAATTAAAATTGTCAAAATAAAAATAAACAAATATCTATGTAATACTGTGTTTAAAAAATTACAAAAAAAATATATAAACTCTATTAATTACATAAAACCGTACTTCTTAACTTTGAGAATAAAATACAATTTTAATAATCAACAATATAATAAATACGTAATTTATTTTTGTAAAATCATTTGAGTCGTAGAAACTTAATTTGGTACAAACAACTTAATTAAAAAGTTTTCTTACAACTATTTAGGAATAATATTTGGTCTATTTTTTTAGAAGCTGGGCAATTACGTCGCATATTACATAATAATGAAAACAAAATTACACCGTCAAGTCAGTCAAATCTACTAGAGTCCGTTTCATTTCGGTTCGGTCGGTAAGTCGGTTATGGCTGTTGTATTTAAATTGGCGATGCGCGCTAACCGTATCCGCTGCTGTAAGTCGGTTCGTATTGGTCGGTCAAATTTTATTAGGGTCGGTAAAGCACGTTAGGAGCCGCACGCGATTTGTGGATGGCGGCATAAACAAGAATTGACAGGCGCGCATGCACGCAGCGCGATACGAACGAATGCCACGATAGAACCGGTTTACGAAGACGTTAACCGATTCAACTCGGTCCATGCTCAAACCGGTTTGAACCGGTTTGAAAAGTCGAGTCGTTACATCTCTAGTTTTAAAGCGAAATTTTGTTTTGGGCGAAACGGAAATTTTTTTTTATTACATTTTTATATAAAAATAAAACCACTTCATAAACTTTTAATCTGTACAAAATCGCAATCGACAGTCATTCAACAGTCTCTCTTTCTCATTCGACGCGTACGGAGTCATAGAGTACATTGTTATATGTTCGTTGATCCAGAAACTTAAACATGGAATTTTCTAATGAAGATCTAGCGTGCTTGTTAATGGCTACTGATAGTTGTCATTATAAATTAAAACGCGAGAGAATCGGTGTTCACCAAATTAATAAATTAAGGAGTGAATATGGGGAATACCACCATTTGTTTCCCCAATTCAAAGATGATAGGAAACGTTTCTTCCAATATTTTAGGATGGAAGTGGAAACGTTCTACTACATTTTAAAAAAATGTGAACCTCAAATGATGAAGAATTGGTGTAATTTGCACAAACACAAGATTCTTCCAGAAGAACGCCTTGTTATAACCATTAGGTAAGAATTTATTACAATCTCACTAATCTGGATATGATGGGAACAGACTGTCCGGATTAACCGGAAAGCTGGGTCTGGATTCGCGAGGGTAGTGTAATTTGAATAATTTGTATGGTTTATAGTATATGTAGGAACAATCATTAATAATACAAAAAAATGCTATGTTAATGAAATTATTTTTAATGACAAATAACATTTTTTTTATTATGTAATGAGTTTTGCATATCTATGTTAAACTTTAAAATTTTAAAGTAAATATTATCATAAAAAAATTATAAACATAGATAATGACTAATAATATAGCAGTTTTGTTTAATATAAGACTTTATATATGTTTGCTCTTAAGAACTTAAAATTTCAATCACAGCTTTTAATTTACAATTTACTATACTATCACAAATATTATATTTATATAATCCACTCAATTAGGGTACAAAATTATGGCGAACTATAAAAAGAAACAAAATTTTTTGGTTATTAAAAAACATTCATAACCTTGAAAATTGTATTTTTAAACTGTAATATTATTCAATGAGTACTTACATCGAATTGATCTTTGCAAAAAAATGACTTTCAGTGGATAAAGTTACAGGATTTAGCAAGTTTTAAACATGTGTTCATGAAGTATGTTTTTTTCTCTTGGCAATTTAAACCACAACTTTTCTAGTCTTTTACCAAGTGTATCATGATAACTACTAAATTTTTCATGTGATCTATTAGAAATCATGGTTTTATAATATTAACTCGGAAAATTTATTTCCTACGTGCTTGCGTGTGTTCGCTTACAAATGTTTTGACGTCATAGCATAGATAAGTCTATAGAATATACAGCGTTTTTGTATGTCTTGTAGGTAAAAAAAATACTTTTTTTTTCGGTCTGATAGAACAATCATTAACATTTCAAAACATAATTGCAAAAAGTGTCAACTAGCCTATTTAACAACAATGTATCCTTGTCATTCTCTATAAAGAATGAAAAGGAGAGACTGATGTTAAATTTAGTTTTAAATTTAGAGAATCATGCCAGAATCGACATCCACCAGTGTCTGTGTCTGATAGTAAATGTCTACCACAGCATGGTTTACCATGCTGTGGTATGGTATAGTTGAAAGCATTTATGCTTCTAATGCAGCGACTTCTCCAAGAACTCTTTGTTCTATCGCCCGTTTTTAAAGAAATTGTATAATAAAATACTCGTTTAATTCGGTTTCACCTAACTTCTTCATTTCACTCAGAAAAAAGTACGTAGATCTACGTACTTTTCATATGCAAAATTTACCAATTCTACGTAATTTTCTCATCGGGCCTACGCATTTTTCAAAATCCGAGTTGGCAACACTGCCGAGCGGCGCTGGTGAATTCAGAATCTGAATGACCTAAACATTCCGGTAAAGTGTCTGACTCCGAAACCTGCGCGGCCTGCTGCCACTATGGCCACCCTGCTTTAACTACACTGTTTATTTCTCGCGCTTGTTTTCAGAATCTGAATCTGACTCTGAATCTGAGTGCACTCTGGCCGCACCCTAAGGGTACGGCCAGAGTGCACTCAGATTTAGATTCAGACTCAGAAAACAAGCGCGAGGAATAAACAGTGGGTGCGGCCAGAGTGCACTCAGATTCAGAGTCAGATTCAGATTTCGAAAACAAGCGCGAGAAATAACCAGTGTAGTCTAAGCAGGTTGCCTGCTTTTTCTCGCGCTTTGTTTTCTGAGTCTGAATCTGAATCTGAATCAGGAGTGCACTCTGGCCGTACCCTTCGATTACAGTGTTTATTTCTCGCGCTTGTTTTCGAAATCTGAATCTGAATCTGAATCTGAGTGCACTCTGGCCGCACCCTGTAGTTTTAAAGCAGGGTGACCATAGTGGCAGCGGGCTCGCGCAGGTTTCAATGGCTTAAGGGAGGGGGCGTATTTACTGCAACAGGTATTACAAACCAAGTTTACCAATGACCTCTCGGTTTCAATGGTGTGCAAGTCGTGACACTCGTGAGTCGTGACACATAAAACGCTAAAAACGTACAAACGTACAAACTATCCTGACGAATTGCAGATACGCGGTTGCCGCCTGGTTCATAAATTATAACCCATACCTAGTGTTCAGTGTTGCCAACTCGGATTTTGAAAAAGGCGTAGGCCCGATGAGAAAATTACGTAGAATTGGTAAATTTTGCATATGAAAAGTAAGTAGATCTACGTACTTTTTTCTGAGTGAAATGAAGAAGTTATTTGAAACCGAATAAAACGAGTATTTTGTTATACAATTTGTTTAAGAACGGGAGATAGAACGAAGAGTTCTTGGAGAAGTCGCTGCATTGGAAGCATTTACCATGCTGTGGTAGACATTTGCCATCAGACACAGACACTGGTGGGTGCCGATTCTGGATGGTTCTCTAAATTTAAAACTTAATTTAACATCAGTCTCTCCTTTTCATTCCGTATAGAGAATGACAAGGATAAACTGTTGTTAAATGGGCTAGTTGACACTTTCTGGAATTATGTTTTAAATTGTTAATAATTATTCTATCAGATCGAAAAAAAAAATTTTTTGAAGTTATACTTCTTTAGGCGCGTTATGAAAAAATGATGAGAGTGAAATTTTAAGATGCGCGCGCATCACTGTAACAGAAAATTCTAACAGCATGAAGTTGGTCGCTAAAGCGACCGTTACTTTTGTGTTTACCGCACATTAAGAAAATCTACCAACAAAATAGAAATAGAATCTCTATTTAGTGGGTGCTAACGACTGCATTGTGAAGGCCTTTCAAAAGTATTTATTAATCTGGAACAACGGAACCAAAGCGCGAGTCAGGAGACTACAGCGCCATCTCTTGACCATTGGTGTAGTAGAACCAAAAACCACATCTTTATTTTTCAATGTTACTTTTATGTTATTATTGTAATAAAGTAACAGTTATAGGTATTCATATTTATAATATTTATCCACATGTTTCTAGTTTGTATATTCGGAATACGTGTTTGAGTTTCATACAAGTGCAAATCACATATGTTCTAATAAATTATATTCAGTAGCGATTTTAATTGAATATTTTGATTATTTATTTATTTTTTCAAATTAAAACTGAACTTTATTGACTGTGTCCTTTTCCAGACTTTTTATTAATTTATTGTAATTAATTATTTGCATGCAATTAAAAACTAATTTTAAACGATGCCAAAGAAGGATAACTTCTCACGCGCCTACATAAGTACACGCACCCATTTTTTTTTTACCTAGAAGACATACAAAAACGCTCTTTAGTCTATAGACTTATCTATGCTATGGCGCCAAAACATTTGTAAACAAACACTCGCAAGCACGTAGGAAATAAACTTTCTAAGTTAATATTATAAAACCATGATTTCTAATAGATCACATGAAAAATATAGTAGTTATCAGGATACAGTTGGTAAAAGACTCTAAAAAAGTTATGGTTTAAATTGCCAAGAGAAAAAACATACTTACACATGAACATATGCTTAAAACTTGCTAAATCCTGTAACTTTATCGACTGAAAGTTTTTTCTTTTTGCAAAGATCAATTCGATGTGAGTAGGTACTCATTGATAATAGTAAAAGTTTAAAAATACAATTTTTAAGGTTATGAATGTACCTAATAAGTCAAAGAGTTTTGTCGTTTCTGCTTTCACAAATCCTGCGTCCAGCATTAATTTAGTCAACAAAACCAATAACGGGAACCTTTTCTACAAGATGCAAGAGTGTTTAGGATACATCTTCTTAAATATTCAATATAAAATATTCTTCTTTATTCTAGTGAATTAAGTTATTTTACAAATTTGAAAAAAATTAAGAAAATACGTAGATTCTGGGACTTAAGTTAGTAGGTTTCCAGAAAAGGCCTAAAATACGTAGATCTACGTAAAAAGACGTAGAGTTGGCAACACTGCTAGTGTTATCGATCATAGACATGTGAGTGATTAATAACAGTTGGTAGTACTGTACTCCATAGACAAGACAAAATTATCATATGATCGCTTTTCACATGACCGATGGTCTCTCTTCGTCGTCCATTTTTTGCATTTTTATGACATTTCGGGACTAAAATCAAAGCTTTTTAGTTCGTAAGAGTCCATTAGTGTAGTTAATCGAAATGGCTTTCAGCCGTACAGTGTTCCTTACATTAGTTTTAAGTGTAGTGTGCAGTATAGCGGTTCAAGTGCCTGTCTTTTCATGGGGTGATTTGAGCCAAGGGTCCATCAAATCAAATCCCCTGATTGTGGTCTCTGCAGATGAGTACAACTCAATTTTGAAGCAGGACCTGAAGGATGACCCGTTTACGGTGATATTTATAGAGGAAACCCTCTCAGTGGAAGATTTTTCACGTAAAAATGATGATGGGGAGACATCCTTCCCCTATCTTCACTCCAACATTGGAGAGGCGCTATATCTGCCATCAGTGGAGAACCCTCTGCAAGTTCTCAACAAATTAGCCGACCCAGAGAAGGTAAACCATGTTAAGCTGACAGAGAATGGGCTTTCTGCCGACATTGAACCTGAAAGTGGTAAATTCTTGTTTATCAACCTGAAAGATGCCCGCGAAGGTGAGTCCCGAGTGGATTTGCTTCGTCGGCACAACGATTTCATGGAAGATATGTTTTCTAAACTCCAAGAACGCTACAATACTGTTGTTGCCATATACACTGCTCATTATCCATCTTGGACTGTCCCAGAAAGCCATTCGCGAGTGCGTCGTCAAGCTAACGTGTCCCAGCCTCACACCAATGATCACATTTTTGATGGTCTCCGTATTTATGCCGAGAGAATTGTGTATAGCGATAGTAAAAATGTAACGGATCTTGGCAACATTATTGCTGGCAGTTCTGAGGTCAACACTACGTATGTGTACACTACTTTAGAATTCAGTGGGGCACCCGTCAAATTGGTATTGAATTTCAGAAATGAAGCTGGTTACTGGTTCTTTGGTGAGTAGTAGATTAGTAGTTCTCAATAACCAAATGTTGATTTTTTTTAATGTTGAAAATTTCTAAGATCCACTTCTAATTTTAATTTATAAATAATGTTGAAATAAATCTTACTAATGCATATTAAACAGTAACATGCTAATATAAAAGAAGATGGAAATTAAAGGGTCCTATGTCACAAGATCAGGAATTCCCTAAAAATTAGTCAATAAGTTTTATTCTGCAAAATCTGAAAAACCTACATTGCATAAGCTGTGTGAACCTAGCACCCGACTTTGGAAAATCAAAGGCTAAACTGTACTTCCAGGGCCCAAGTGGTGATACTTCACACTAGGTTAGGTTAGTGTTGTGACCATAACAAGCGAGCGTGCCGCGGCAGCGGCCGGCGAAGCGCCAGCAAAAAAAACTGTTAAAAAAGACCTTTTCTTCCAAAAACATCAAGTATCACCTTTTGGGCCCTGGAAGTACAGTTTTACCAAATCAATTTTTTTCTTAAGGATTCTTAAAGACTTTAGTATGTAGTTGATTGTAGTAAAAATTATTTTGTTTGTTGTTGTAGTTGCTTTAAAAAAAAGGTTATGGGACTTCGAAAAATCAGTATCATCCTGTTTCAACCATACCAATTTATTTTTATTGATTCTCATTGAGAATCGTTTGTAGTTGATTGTAGTGAAAGAATTTTCATTTTTAGTTGCTTAAAAAAAAGTTATGGGATTTTGAAAACTCTGTTTCACCCAGTTTCAAATGTACCCAATTTTTTTGATTGATTCTCTACGAGAAGTGTTTGTGGTTGATTTTAGTGAAAGAATTTTTGTTTGTAGTTGCTTCAAAAAAGAGTTCTGGTACTTTGAAGAATCAGGATCACCCCGTTCCAACCATAGCTACCCAATTTTTTTGATAGATTCTCATCGAGAATCGTTTGTAGTTGATTGTACCGAAAGAATTTTCGTTTGCAGATTCATCTACAAACTATTCTCGATGAATCAATCAAAAATATTTTTCCATATACAGATATTTTTTTATGTTAACTTGAAGTTGGATTTTTCACAGCTTCAAGGGACAGTAGATCCGAGTATATGGTTTTAATTTCAACTCAACACTTCCACACATTCTCAAAATGAAGGGGTCTTGTCAGACAGACCAACATGCGGACAATAAAGTGATCCTATAATGGTTCCATTTTTTCCTGGCTTTGATAAATAATACTAATAAAATAAATACATATTTCCAACACTCACACCAATTAGCCTAGCCCCAAAGTTGTCACTGTAAGGCTTGTGATATGGGATACTACTTCTATCTGTTAGAAAGAATACATATTGTATATATATAAGTAAATTTATATAGATATACATATTAAACATCCATGACTGTAGTACAAATGCTCATATTCATCACACAAACATCTGCCCCCACCGGGATTCGAACCCGGGACCTCTCGAGTCGGCAACACCATGAAACCCGGCGTATAAACCACTCGGTCACGGAGGTCGTCAAATGATGTACGATGTATTGAAATAGACAGCAGTGTTTCCAATTTCATTTATTTATTTTTCAACTGTTGTTCACAGACACTGTCACTGTTTTGAATGGTTCAAGCACGGAGGATCTGATGGGCACCACTGAGATTTATGCCTTGGACGGGTTCTCGTACCGCTGCGGGGAGAGCATAACCTTCACGGGTTACAATGAGACTTCTAAGTATACCAACGTCACCTTTATTGATTTGAAGGTAAATATACCATGATCATCAGCCTATGAACGACCCACTGCTGGATCACAGGCCTTCCCTATGGATGGAATAGGGAGATTGGGGCCATGACCCAAGACTGCAGATGCAGCCGGGACCAACGGCTTAACGTGCCTTCCGAAGAACAGAGCAGCTTGAGATACTAAGTTTTTGGTCACCCATCCAATTACTGACTATTGTGAAAGTTGCTTAACTTTCACGATCAAGGACAACAATACAGCTCAAACGTTTGTAGAGAGAGAAAAGAAAACGCACTCGCCAAGCCAAGCGACGCGGACTCGCCGTTTCGCTCGCGCTGCGTTGAAGCGTACAGTTCTGTCTCGCTCGCTCGATTGAATGTTTATTTACAGAAGTGTGCGTGCGTAAGAGTTGCTTATGTAGTTGAGTCGGAGCATATTTTATTTGATGTTAGTATGAGCGTACCGTATCTTCCCTTTTTGTTTTAATCTATGTAAAGTTCTTCCTATGTAATTGCCGTTTTTCATGAAATAAGTTAACGCACTTTCTTTTCTAATTTTTTTAATTTTTGAAGTTATACTTCTTTAGGCGCGTTATGAAAAAAGGATGAGAGTGAAATTTTAAGATGCGCGCGCATCACTGTAACAGAAAATTTTAACAGCATGAAGTTGGTCGCTAAAGCGACCGTTACTTTTGTGTTTACCGCACATTAAGAAAATCTACCAACAAAATAGAAATAGAATCTCTATTTAGTGGGTGCTAACGACTGCATTGTGAAGGCCTATCAAAAGTATTTATTAATCTGGAACAACGGAACCAAAGCGCGATTCAGGAGACTACAGCGCCATCTCTTGACCATTGGTGTAGTAGAACCAAAAACCACATCTTTATTTTTTGTAATAAAGTAACAGTTATAGGTATTCATATTTATAATATTTATCCACATGTTTCTAGTTTGTATATTCGGAATACGTGTTTGAGTTTCATACAAGTGCAAATCACATATGTTCTAATAAATTATATTCAGTAGCGATTTTAATTGAATATTTTGATTATTTATTTATCTTTTCAAATTAAAACTGAATTTTATTGACTGTTCCTTTTCCATACTTTTTATTAATTTATTGTAATTAATTATTTGCATGCAATAAAAAACTAATTTTAAACGATGCCAAAGAAGGATAACTTCTCACGCGCCTACATAAGTACACGCACCCATTTTTTTAATCAAAGTACCCATTGCAATCAATGCACTTTTACCAATTTAGTGGTAGCCTATTGATGACCTTTTTCAAAACGTCTGCTGGTTGGGTGGCAACAAATTCTTCAAAGGAATTTTGAACTGCCTCGCGGTCATTGCTCTTTTTCTCCGCTTAGAAGTTATCCAAATTCTGGAAAAAGTAGCAGTCTGTTGGGGCAAGGTCTGGTAAGTACGGTGAATGACGGAGAACTGCGAACCCCAGCTCGTATTAGTGTTTGAACCGTATACGTCGTAGAAGTCGCGTGCCGCTTCTGCCGCTTTGCTGCCTCGAGACTATTCATACTCCATAATCACTTGAATTTTTAGCATATGCATGATGGCGGAAAACGTACAAATACGCTAAACATTAACAAATGATTAATTTTCAAAAAAAATCTATATTTTAAAAACTGATGACCCTCGCTCCGGGTCGTTTCTGGCACAAAGACGGTCTATTTCCATCCAGCGTGGCAATGCTGTAAGCATAATGGGCACCTTTGCGCCAGGAACGATACAGGGATGATATTAAGATTAATGGAATAATATAAAAAAAAAAAAAAAATGTATGACTTAAAAATAAAAATAATTTGAACTTAGAATTATTATTAATTTTAATTATTAGCAAAAAAGAAAATAAAGTGTGCTTGCAATAGCCAGTACGGCTGTAAATTAGTAGGCCTGCAAATTTTGTATGCGTTATGGAATATACTCTCTTCTAATAATAGAAGTAACTGTGGCTGTATTGTTAATTCGCCGCATTAAAATTACTTGCGGAATCTTACCCTCAAGTGGGTAATAGAACCTAAGGCATGGAATACTGGAAGGATTTTGTCGTGTGTTGATCAGGCAGGCAATACCCTTATTTGCCACCTTTTTTACGAATAATAGGCAATGCGTTTGACCACAATCTCGCCTGATGGAAAGCGATGATGAGGCCTAGGATGGTACACGCCTGCCTAGAACACGCCTTTTCACTCTGGCCTTGAAGATGTCCAGATTATATTAGCCCGGCAAAACAGACCACGGCAAGGATTTCCACTCCCTAGCCGTTCGCATAATGAAAGCGGAAGCAAACCGCTTAGTGCGAATGGGAGGAACTTCGACAACATAAGGGTGAAAGCCCCCGCTGCGCCTGGTCGTCCGGTGGTGGAAAGGGGAAGGGGGGATCAAATTATGTAATACCTCCGCACACTCTCCGAAAGTGACCGATAAAATACCGAGAGGAAAGCTACACGTCTTCGATGGTCAACCACCGAAGAAGGCTCTGGAGACTAGCCTCAACGACCCTTTTAACTTAAAAAAAAAACTAAACAACCGCTCTCCATCCACAGGTGCAACCTTTCTTCAGCACGCTGAACGCATCACAGATGGTGTTCGGTGATTCGTTCAACTGCGTAGGTTTCTTCTCCGTACCGATATGGTCGAGCCTGTTCGTGGTGTTCATTCTGCTGTCCATCACTTTCTACGGCATCATGATGATGATGGACATCAGGACTATGGACCGCTTCGACGATCCCAAAGGGAAGACCATCACCATCAATGCCGAGTAACGAGTTACGGGCGTACACAGAGATTACAATTAATGTCACCGCATCGGAAAGTTTCAATACATTTAGTTGCATTTTAAAATTATATTCACTTTCGGTCTGTAGTCAAAATAAAACAGTCTGTATACTAAACTTGTCGTGCAACAAATTGTTAAAAAACCACCAGTTTGTTCTCGAAAAATATTTGACAAATTATATTTTTGGTATGTAGTGAAAGTGAACAGTCATTGTATTTAAACTAAAAGGCGTCTTTTTGCTGTCGAAAAATTCAATGTTGATTATAGCTCTATTTTGTAAATATTTAAATCATATTAGCTGTGATCCTCGCATGTTACCTATGTCATACACAAGTGAAAAAGGCTCAAATATATATTGTAGGCATACCATTATGCACAAGTACATACATTTTTTTTAATTTAGAACCACAGAAAGAAGCCTTTTTCAGCTTCATTTAAAATGTGGTGACATTAAAATTGCATTTTGTAATCTTTAATTAAGAATGTTAATTACAAAAGTCGACGGTGTCGAGAGAAAGCTGTTAATTATTGTACAGAAGAAACGCAATTGTTGATTATAGACAAATTAAATACTTATAAGAATAACAGTACCCCGTGTATATCTGTTTCGCGTATTACCACAAACCACATTCGAATCCATAATAGTCATAAAAAACTTCATCGGGAACCTTGGTCATAAAATACATACTTTAAAAAGCCAATAAAGCAATGCGAAAAGAAAATAAGAAAATCGATTTGTGAAAACAAAAGAGAAATTATTATGTATGTTGAAGTTAAGTTGGAAAATCTATGACTGTCATACCGACTGCCGCTGTGAATAGTAAGAGTTGTATAGAAAGTATTATTTATGTCCCATAAAATGAGAGTTTCTACAATAAGCAAAGTCCTGACTTTAATTTCACATGGAATATGAGAATTTACATACTGAGGGTAGTTTCACTGCTCGCTAAAAGTGTATCGTTTACTCGACAGGTATCCTGTAAATGGTCTTTTTGATAACCCGTGTTTAGTTTTCCAAAAACTGATAATTTCGTATGTGACATTATAATGTAAATAAACAGTCAAAAAAGGTTTCGTGTTATCGCAATTAGTTGTTGCATAACAATAATGTTTGTATTCGGTGCTAATAATTGGGAAGAATAAAAAATAACTTCAAAACCACTGACTTATTATCGTAAAAAAGTTTGACATGTGTTCAACACGAGTTATAAAAATATCATACAAAAAAACTTGTTTAAATTTTTTGTAGTAAGACCGGAATTATTTAATCACAGAGTTTACTAATTTATCAATTAGGTTTCTTTCCGGATACACTTTCAGAGAGTGGCAAAAGCTACCCTTATTATTCAGTTTAATTTGAGGTCTCCTTATTTTAAGGATTCTCTCAAAGATACAAAAGCGTCCTTAGAATTAAGTACACATTTAGTTATTTATGAATGAAGCAAAATGTAACGGCTGGTTTAATTCATAGAATTATTTCAGTCAAGTGTTCATCGGTCTAATATTATTATATTAGTGTAAAGAAAAAAATAAATATTTAATCAAAAGAATTAATTCTCTTTAATTTTATTTATTGTTGGAGTCTTTTCAAAAATATAATTTACACCGAGCTCAAAGAATGTTCCAAAAGTAGTTTGTATCGAAAACTGTATAATATTAAAGGTGCCTCTTCTCGTATAAAACTATAGACAATATTTTAAATGTATAAGTAATGCGGCATAATAGAACGCTTTGTTTGTGGGCTATAAACTGTAGTGTATTAAAAAGTTGTATGAATTATATTTAGAGATGTACCTTAAACTCGATATGAATGTAAGAGTACCCACTAGCTATGAAAAATATCTACATCTATTCTAAAATTAAAAAAGAAAATTATTACTCGAAGACCATATTTCCTACCTTTTATTTATTTTCTGTTTCCTCTCTTCTTCCTTGCGCCTCTCACTATTAATAAACTGTCCTCTTCTCTCCCTGTCTTTCCTAACCATTCGACTTCCCTGGCTGCATCTCGACGCGGTCTCGGATTCTGATGGGCCAACTCTTCCAACTATCGAATCCTCTACATCACAATATAACATAACCCATCATCAACTTAAAATGTAATAAATAAATAAGTGTTAAAAAAACACGATATTTCTGGTATCTGTGGGCCTAAATTTTCAAAACATCTCCGTATTACTTCTGTTCAGTCGATATCAAGTGGAGATGAAATCTTTGCTCTTTCATGTACATGTCGCTATCTCAAAACCGAATAAGCCACCTTTTGCTGAAAGTATCTAAACCTAAATTTATGTTTAAGTAAATAAATCACCACTACGATATTTTTCTGAGCAGATACTAACATAAATTATTTAAGAGGGACCCATAGTTTTTTCCCCATTGGACACTAAATTGTATCGCAATGGAAATACATAATTATTGTCTTTAATAAAAAAAGGAAGCTTACACACCACACTTATTATATAATAAGAGTAATAATATAAATTAAATATTCAATTGTATCAAAAATAAAAAGGATTAAGATAACTATTGAAGAAAATAGCTAATAGCCTCATGCATGTACCAATAATATAATGTAAAGTAGGTACATATTGGTCCATCCGTGGTTATGATATAACCAATAACTTATCGATTATATTATTGGTCCCTGGTAACGAGAACTGCTAAACCAAACCAGCACTATAAAACTAAATTTACGCGCTACAAACGAATAGAATAACGTCAAATAGTTTTTCTTAAATTAAAATAATAGAAAAAACTGATGAAATGCTTATAAATATACAAAACGAAAAAATGGTCAAGTAGTGCATTAATGTATATAATTGTCTAATGCGCCTTGTAATTTAAAATAGCACATGTTTAAATCGACGCAATAGGAGTAGGCATTATTATTATAAGTAAAGTTCAATGTAACCTATGTGTAGTGCGCTTGAAATGAAATATACAATATAATATGTTAAAAGAAATAGATAACCGACAATGTGCCTGTGTTAGTATGTAAAGTTATTAGAAATTGGATGCTAATAAAAATATAATTTTGGACTTGATGAGCTTCATTGCATTGCTACGATATTTCACCTAAAAATTAAGTTGTCTACCTACTTGGGTATCAATTGAATAAATTCTGGACGCGTTAATTCTTAAAGAATCTTATGATGATATGTATCTATATATAACAGAATCTTTTCTTTTAGAAGGAACTTGTAAAATATTTAAAATTAAATTTAGCCAAGTAATAATTTTAAAGGTATTTAAATAAGGTCAGTTTTTTTTTCTTATCAAGAGGAGTTGCACAACGGTTCTTCTGTTCAGAGCTTCAATTTAGTTTAACACATTAACTAAGTAAGAAGTATATACAAAACATGTAATGAAAATAGTTGAAAGAGATTCCCTCCATTCTAGTGCCAATTTCATAATTACCTATTCGTGTCGTTATTCGCAGTTTAGTTTTTAAAAAAAATATCTTCTTAACCTTTTATATTTATGTGGTTTTAGGTTTGATTAAGTGTAACTGCTTGACCAGACTAAACATGCGGGCGCGGATGCGGCTAGGGTTACCATCCGTCCGGATTAGTCCGGACATGTCCGGACTTTTAGACTATAGTCCTGATTTTTTAAAATTACATTGAATATTAATTTTAAAAGTACCTACATATTGATTTAAATACCATATCAACTAAGTGAGGAATGGTACCATTGTGTAACTAAAAAGTCCGGACTTTTGTCGAAATGTCAGAATTTTTGTCAGGACTTTTGAAATTCCTAAATGGTAACCCTAGATGCGGCCGGAGTGCGAGAACGCGCGCAATGTCAGGTGTCCGTAGTAGAGCGCGCGGTTAGCTCAGAATGGTTTGAGCACCGAGCAAGTAATCTTTTAGTTTGAGATGCACGCTTGTCGACTGCTCACTATACCGATTTACGATACGTCCATCAGTCTAAATTGAGTGGACGTCTTCCAAAACCATAAGTGAATATGGAAAACATAGGCCAATGAGGGCTATCGCGTATGAATCCACCGCTAGAGGCGCTAGTGTAGCGTGAGGTCTCCGAAATGTCAAATGTTATTGCTTGTTGGTTGACTACGCGGGTTTATTTCTTATTATGGCAAATATGAGTTATGTGGCAATGCATGTCAGTTACTAAAAATTTGAGCTTAGAAAAATGATTATGTTCCCATTTTTTCCGAATAAAACGGAACTGGGAGTCACTGTGGCATGGCCTATTATGTTTAGGATATGGTTCTTTTGTTTTAAAATGCGATCTAAATGTAACCTTTGATTTCATGTGCGTATTAATAAACTTTAAAAGTTACAATTTAGGACCTCACTCAACAGTGGCGCCATCTGGTGAGACAGAAAACGGTAGCCCTCATTGAATGGACGTCGTCCCAGCTTTGGATTTCTAAACGTATTGAAATCCATTCGTTCAATCCAAATGGGTAAATGTACTTTGTTTTCTAAACATACTTTTGTTGCCACCGTTAAAAATTTATTGTATTTTTTTTTCTACGTGCATAAAAAGCGTGCAATTCGTTTCGTGACGGGGCGTACGACTAAATGGATGTACTTATAGTGAATTTGGAGTACATACTTCCATTTGGAAGTATTCCATTCTAAATAGACGTCTCGTGAATGACTACCCTTACTGCAGTTAATTGTATGAACGCGCTTAGGCTTGAGTTGCTCGCGTGCCCACTATGGACAAACAAAAAGATTTCATAAGTTTGAGTACATCACACTTGCCCCACGCCCTCGTGTGCAATGTGGCCGAGCACTAACAATTGTGAAAAGAAAAACAAAAATATAGGGAGTCAGTTTCTATGGTAAGCATAAAGATGGCGGAAAGCTCAGTGAACTAAAATGAATTTCATGATACCAGAAAATTAACAGTCATTTTAAATTCGAAATAAGAAAAATATACAAATCGATTAGAAACTTGCTCTCAGCACAGCGGAATATTAATTGAATGTCTTAGTTTGAAATAAATATTAAAGTATTTAACTTGTGATGTGCTATGTCACATTCCCATTTAAACTAGATCCTTTGAAGAATCATTATACAATTATTTTCATGGGAATTCTGTTTTTTTTATTGAAATGTGAAACATCACATTGTCGACGAAAACTCGATGGGTTAAATTTATGAAGGAAAAGCGTAATATTAAATTACCACATTCGTTTGTTTAGGTACGATGCAAGTGTATTTTTTTTTAATTTAATGAATGTTTGCACTCATTAATCTTTATACAATACAAATAATTTTACAATCTTAGTCGCAACACGGTTGCAATAACTGGTTCCAGAGCCTAGTCGCAACACGGTTGCAATAACTGGTTCCAAAGCTTAGTCGCAGCACGGTTACAAACTGTTTCGAGAAGTTATTGCAACCGTATTGCATGCAACTGTTTGCAATAACTGGTTCCAAAGCTTAGTCGCAACACAGTTGCAAAAACTGATTCGAGAAGTTATTGCAACCGTATTGCATGCAACTGGTTGCAATTGCAACCGATTTGCACAATGAAAATAGTCTACCTTCTGAGGTGAAATGGGAATATGACACCATCGGAACACCATGTGAAAACGAAAGTTTTTATTAAATAGTGTCTTCGATACTTATTTAGTTAGTTCGCATTGTTTTTATAAGCTAGGTTTAAACTTACATACTTTACTAACTAGCTTTAATCAATGTCTTTATCATGTGAGTTGTTATTATATGCCGATTTTTTCTTTGCATTTCAGTGACTTTGTTTATATAAAGAAGTATTATAAATTATATGACGACAGTAGGATGTTTTTATTTGTTCTATCTATGTAATGGAGTGACTTCAACAACACGCAGATCCATGGAGCTCCGTAAGATGATCGCGTAGTCAAAATCAATATAAGGCATTATTTAAATATTGATAGTAACCTTTAATACATACTGTATAAGGTCTTAAATAAAACGCATGCGTCAAGGACAACTGACAGTTTGAAATGCAAGCTCGTAAAATTTTACGACTAATTGCTATATGCGGAATAATTTAGACCTAAGTTCTTTGACTCTACGCGCAATTCTGAACGCGCTGTTAGCAATTTAGCAGGCATGGACCGCGAGGAAAAGAGACGGCTATATGGCGACGTATAACCGACCATGCATTTGAATATCACAAATATTTTATATTAAATCAGTTTATAGTAAGTATTAGATCAAAATTTACTTCAAATGCGTTAAATTAACAAACATTGACTAGATACCTGTCGAAAAAACGACACTTTTCGTACTCTAAGTATTATTTTCGCATTTTTTCGCGGAGCTCTGTGGCATCTTGACTTCGTAACGGTCCGCGCGTGACTGAACCAAGAAGTGCTTGAGTGGAGTTCAAGCACTTCTTGATTAGGACACATTTTGAGCGCTCGTGGTGTATCTAGGGTATTTAATAACTTTGGTCTCGGCACGAAACTAGCGCTGACCGTTATTGCGGAGAAGTAAAAATTAATATGTCTAGGGGGGAAACGATGTGCGCGGGTGGGCGTGCGTTGTGCCGATTGGCTCTCCAGTCGTACCCATGCCACGGTAATAATATCATACAGTATTCTATCTTCATACAAACGGTCGGAACGGAAAGCGAGTCATACCTACGCCACTTGAGTTCGATGCAGTGTTGCCAACTCGGATTTTGAAAAAGGCGTAGACCCGATGAGAAAATTACGTAGAATTAGTAAATTTTGGATATGAAAAGTACGTAGATCTACGTACTTCTTTCTGAGTGAAATGAAGAAGTTAGGTGAAACTGAATAAAATGAGTATTTTGTTATACAATTTGTTTAAGAACGGGAGATAGAACAAAGAGTTCTTGGAAAAGTCGCTGCATTGGAAGCATTTACCATGCTGTGGTAGACATTTACCATCAGACACAGACACTGGTGGATGTCGATTCCGGATGGTTCTCTTAATTTAAAACTAAATTTAACATCAGTCTCTCCTTTTCATTCTGTATAGAGAATGACAAGGATAAACTGTTGTTAAATGGGCTAGTTGACACTTTTTGGAATTAAGTTTTAGATTGTTAATAATCGTTCTATTAGATCGAAAAAAAATGTATTATACAAAAACGCTATTTAGTCTAAGTCTCTATGCTATGACGTCAAAACATTTGTAAACAAACACTCGCAAGCACGTAGAAAATAAACTTTCTAAGTTAATATTATAAAACTATGATTTCTAATAGATCACATGAAAAATATAGTAGTTATCATGATACACTTGGTAAAAGACTAGAAAAGTTGTAGTTTAAATTGCCAAGAGAAATAAACATACTTACACATGAACATATGTTTAAAATTTGCTAAATCCTGTAACTTTATCGACTGAAAGTCATTTCTTTTTGCAAAGATCAATACGATGTGAGTAGGTACTCATTGATAATATTAAAAGTTAAAAAATACAATTTTTAATGTTATGAATGTACCTACTAAGTCAAAGAGTTTTGTCGTTTCTGCTTGCACAAATCCTGCGTCCAGCATTAATTTAGTCTACAAAACCAATAACGGGAACCTTTTCTACAAGATACGAGAGTGTAAGATACATCTTTATAAGAAATAAACATTTGTATAGTTTTTAAGTAAAGTAACGGAAAATATTCTTCTTTATTCTAGTGCATTAAGTTATTTTACAAATTTGAAAAAAAATAAGAAAATACGTAGATTCTGGGACTGAAGTTAGTAGGTTTCCGGAAGAGGCCTAAAATACGTAGATCTACGTAAAAAGACGTAAAGTTGGCAACACTGGTTCGATGTGCTCTCGGCGGGCACCCAGTCGCGAATGCGCCGCCGCGCCGCAACGACGACCGAACGGTCTGAATTGTTTTTATGCAGTTAGCCGTGCTTAAACGTGCGTTTTGTATTGTAAATATTTGATTTAATTAAGTAGATACCTACATAAATTAGTATGGAAAAGAACAAATGACGATCAATATCGTACAACAGCACAATTGCTGTTTTTGGTTGCTTGAACTCTTCAATAACGCACCCAGAGATATCATTTTTTAAATTACCTGAAATATTGGAAAGGTGTCTTACCTTTATAGAATATTTTTTATATACCTATCTACTAGTACGTAATTTGTTTCTAATATTTAGGTATTTCGGTTTTTCCTTCGGGCAAAATATCTGGAATAATATGTAAATAAGTGGTTAGGATAAAAAAAGAGACAAACTAGTAATCTACCTACACTCGCGTTAAAAACAAAACTACATAAAATACTGTAGGCGGCCGTACCCTACCGCGTGCTACCAGCGCTCGGCCATAGGCATTTATTTTCAAGGACAGGGCGGAGTCACAATACTGTATAGATAATATTACCGTGCCCATGCGCAGCTATCTGCTCCCCGTTTTGTTCAGCGCTAGAGTTACGTGCCGCGATCTGTACCTATGGTGTAGGTAGGGTGTGCGTTGTATGCCTGCGCTACAAGTTGGCCAACCTTGTAGCATATATTATGGCAAAGATATTAGCCAAGAGTTTGTGATGGCATCCACACGTTGGAAGGTAGTTCAGTTTGCTTCGGTTTCAGCCAATGTGCGGAAGAATTTAATAAATCGGATATATAGACCCTAACGGCTCCTTACGATTTATTTATTCACAGCATATCCCTATTATAGTTAATATACTACTAGACACTATAGATACGATATGTGAACATAAAATTTGAATCAAGTGCGTGTCACTTTGGGAGCTCTTGCAAAATTAACACGTGGCCAACTCCGCCACAGCCCTTTGGTCTATTGATAAAAACCAACACCATACAGATCTTGCGCCAACTTATGGGCCATCATTACAATATATACCAAGATAAACACAAACCCTATAACCGTTCGCCACAATGTTGGCCAACGTGTAGGCGCAGCGGTCTCAGAGGGCGCCGATCGACACTCGCCATTTAGTTTAGACCGCGTGTTTACTAGAGGTTAGAGACGCCTCTGGTAAGCGGCCGCCATAGCCGATATACGCTTGCGATACCAGAGTATCACTCTCTCTGTTCCCTACCCCGTGGCAAGGGCGGATCCAGAGGGGATGGATCCTGGGCTGGTTCCATCTGTACCCATTTCACAATCTGTAGCCACTGTGACTTGACCACGACTATACTATAATAACATGGAGCTGGAAGGTCGCCATAGGAACTCTCTTATGAAACGAAGCAACCCCATCGAGTTATGACTCTTTGATTCGTCTTGACGAGAACTTTAGATGGTGTTCAAGTTAAGATGATGAGATGGAATGTAGCCATAGGAACTCCGTTATAAAAAGACATAACCCCATTGAGATTGGACTCTGATACACGCCTGCCGTACGTACTATGTGACATAGCGATATTAATATAAATTGTAAGTTCCCTTCACATGGATGCCTCGCTTGATGGGATGAAAACAATTTATTCTTTTTATTGTGTATCATTTTAGCGCCAAAAATAAGCGATATTATTTTTTTGTATTCTAATAAACCTAGTGTCATTGTATTCCTACCATAGACTTTGGATACTTACATGAAGGCTAATGATGATGATGACGATGACATTCGCTCTCGAAACGTGTATTTTTTTTGAGTGTGTATGCTGTTGGTCGCAGATGACCTTTACAGCGTCACCGGGTTTGGGGACGGCGAGATCCTAAGGAGACCTCAAGTCGAGAATTGGCGAGTGCCTCTACTCTAGAGGTATTCCAGGCGGATGGCGTCTCCCCACGGAATGGTCCTGTCCGTCTGGAGCCTCTAGACCGCTCGAACCTGAGGGGATCGGCTCAACTAGAGAGCGTCTCTGAGACTCTGACCTCGGCTTTAGTTAGCCGTTGTCGTGGGTCGAAACGTGTAAATCAAAATAACCATTAAAATGAAAGTTGATTACATATATTAGTTGTAAGCAGTATAATAGGTTACATTATAATTAGGTGTTCAATGCAGTTCCGTCGGGGTTGTTGATGGTTGGTCGACGTTTTTAGATAGACAGCAAAGTTGCAGATACGATGGACACGTAGCTTCTGAGAATCTGTAATGGAAAATAAAGGTTCTAAGGTCTGATTTATTATTATTAGGTATGCAAAACATCACCCATCCCTCAATGTCTCAAGTCGAAAGTCTTCGACCAGTGCGTCCTCCCAGTTATGACATACGGCGCCGAGACGTGAGTACTCACGGCTGGACGAGACCACCAGTTTAAAGTCGCTCAGAGAACTATGGAAAGGGCTATGCTCGGAGTATCCCTGAAGGACCGCATCAGAAATGATGTAATTCGACACAGAACCAAAGTCACCGACGTAGCCCTCCGAATTAGCAAACTGAAGTGGCAGTGGGCTGGTCACATTAGCCGCAGAACTGATTGCCGTTGGAGCCGGAAAGTTCTTAAGTGGAGACCACGACTCGGTAAACGTAGTGTAGGACGCCCTGAGACAAGATGGGATGATGATATTCGTAGGCTGGCTGGAGTGGGCTGGATGAGAGTAGCACAAAATCGGGAGCAGTGGCGTGTATTAGGGGAGACCTATGTCCAGCAGTGGACGAACATGGGTTGATGATGATAATGATACAAAATAAGCGAACCTCTCCAGCTTTGACCAGGTTAACTTTATTTTAACACGATAAAATACCGCCTATGTCACTTCTCTGCTCCCACACTTACGCGACGAAGCTTTGGTATTAAAATGCGCTGAAATTAGCGTACTTCCTTAGGTACATGTGAATATAGAAAAGCTACGTCAGCGGTTGGCAAATCTACGGCGGGAGACCTTGTACTGAGAAGAACCGGCAAGAAACTCAGCAAGGGCTGTTTTTTTCTCCCTGTATTATATACAGAGTCGTCAAATTGAAAAATGACTTCAATATGAGATTGAAAGTCAAACGAACTTACCTGTAAGTGACGTTCGACTGATATTATACGATGTGATTCGCCCGAGAGATTACATTTATTCACTTGTAGTAGCACGCATTATGTGCTGCCATCGTACACAATTTTAGAGCAACATTAACCTTTGCCTAAAAAATATAATAAAAATAAAATAAAATATGCGCTCGCTCGCTGGGGGTAACTCAATATATTCATACACGTTTGGACTAAAGCGGTCCATTGGTTCTTGCTATTTCGTGTGATCATGGGTAGGATCTAGATATCTTCATAGAATAACTGATCAGGGACAGGGAGGGTGTGTAATCTCTCGGGCGAATCACATCGTATAATATCAGTCGAACGTCACTTACAGGTAAGTTCGTTTGACTTTCAATTATACTTCTGTGATTCGCCCTTCGAGATTACATTTATTCACTTGTAGATGTTTAAAGCTACACGAAATAGCCGACTATTAGAGATTAATGTAAATTAATATAGCTCTAGGTGGCTAATTGAAAAATCTATTTAAATATGACAAGATCGAAATTAGTTTGTAAAGAGAGCGAGAAAAGTTCGAGTTATTTTTGGATACTTCTCTATTGTATAATCTCGCACTTGTCCAATCAGCAGTTTTCTTCATAAGCTCTATACTAATTTCTGGCTTGTTAGCAGCTAAAGTAGCAGCATGTAGCAGCAGCTGTGAGAACGTGATAGTATCTATTCCGCTGTCTGGTAGCGTTGCAAAGATACAGCGACTAGTAGTAGTAGCGAAGTCTATGAACTAAATAATTATATTAATAATAAAAATAAAAACACATTCCCATTGCCTCTTCATTGCAGAAACTTTAAATAATATTCCAAATTTTATGGCTGGGCATATTGAAGTTTTATCTTTATAATAAAGTCAGTAAATGGTGAGCTCGATTTATAGTTGAAGACTTAATCTGATCAATGATATTTAATTTCGAAACTTTCATTAGTAATAAAATTAATATTTGACTAGATTTTAAATAAAATGAATATGCTATGAGCAATAAATAGAGCTAAAGAGTTATTAATATAATTTATGTAATAACTTTTGTGATTATTATTTAAAAAATAGCTGTATAAAATGCTATCACTTGGGTCCAAGCTTCTTCTTTAAATAATTGTGCACCCTACTTGGGACTCAAGTAGTACAAATAGTAGTGTAGTACCCGTGACACTATAATTTGATGACAGGGTAGGAAATTTATAAATTTCTTCGCATTAATCATTTGATAAGAATATTGTTTATAATTTCTGAATTTATTTTAATAATGACATAGCCGCGTTTGTGCAATTTTTTTTTTAAATGTGAAATCAAAGAATCGAATCAAGAAATGTTAACTGATGGTTCGAAAAATAGTACATCATTGTGTCCACAAAAGAAGTGCCATTGCTTCAAACGAGTATTGTATTGTTATAAGATGTTAACATAATATCCGCGACGTCCAGAGAAGAACCTTTTCTTAGGACCGCTATCCTGATAGTACTGTGGCCACCAGGTCAGTTTGGTTCTTCACCCTTTTTAATTAATCGTTCCGCAAATAAATCTTTCTATCGGCTGTGCTAATGTTTTACAAAACCACTGATTTGCGTCATTTGCAATCTCCCACTCCACATCGTCGTGTATTTACTTAACTGTGCAAGCTTATATTATTATTATCTTTGGAGCTAACATTAAATGCAAAGAAACAGACTTTTTTTTTTTATTTCTACTGTCGAATTTCCCGGCTTAAGCTGCATGAGGAAACTGAATGCTTCCCCATTCGGTTTATGTATGAAATAGCAGGGAGATTATATATGCGTAGGAGTATTTCGCAGTCCCTTATTTCTTTTGCAAATATTTTAAGACCAAAAATGTGTCTCTTGATTCGACCGCTGTCCACAGGCAGTCTGATTTGAGCAAGTATTTCTGAAAGTCTCCCAAGCGTATTTGGTTGTCAGACACATCAATATTACTTAGCTACCGTTCGAATATTCGCCTGCTAAAGAGGTTGATAAGTCTATGTATTTTTACTATAAAAGGTTGCAATTTAGCTAGGTGTATTACGTACCCTCACTTTTTTTTCTTTAATCGTGAAGATTAATGACTCCGAAATAAACTTTTGTGAATTTTTAATATTGTTAACATTCGCCAAGAGTATTATTCAGATAGTAGGTCCTTGATAACGCAAATATTGCATAAATTATTAAAAAATATACGGCGCAATATTTAAGTCAGAAAAGGCAAAACTTAAAGTTTTCTGTAGATCTTATGTCTGCTGGCAAACAAATCGTTAAAGCGTCTTTTAAAACTAAAGAACAGACATGACGGTACTTCATGATTTTCTTTTAAAGTTCTATAACCCTCAAGCTTAGTGTGGTATAATTTATTTATCAGGTATAATTTATTTATTTAATGCCTGCGGTTTAAAAGGTGTCTGTTTTTACTGGTATCTTTTAATAAGAAAAATACTGACAAAAATCGACCCTCCAATGGTTCAAACATTATACGCCGATACTTATACACTGATTTTCTCACACAGGTATTCAGTTTATATGCCTTAGAAACCGATTTTATTACAAACGCTGTTAGCAAGGCAAAAAACTGCCGGATGTCCGAATACGTAGTCCAGACACCAAGGAAGACAAAAAAGATCGTTGGTCAATTATCATACGCCAATTATTATACTAAAAGAATGTTATCTACCAGCCTGTGTATTGGGCTGCAATAGCTGCGGTGCCGGTAGCGCCAGCATAGATGGTGGGCCCCTCCAGTTTAAAGCTCCCGGAGTCGAGTCGACGCTTCTACAAACTTGTGTTCGCAGCGGTTGTGACTTCGTTGATATATCGCAGGTAGTCACCATGTCATAACTCTGCATCAGTTTCAGTAATATCCCATTTTAAATTTTAACTTTAAATTTATTGTAGTTTACTTCCAATCAAATATATAATTTTATTCTAGGCTGTGTAAATAACACAATAATCTTCTTGTATTACCTAATGATTTAATAACCGAGTCTTATTCTCATTATGGCCAGAACTTAGTAAGGTTGATATTGTTAAAGTCACACTCGAAATAACAGTTGAAAATTTATTTTGCTTTTCCATCAAAATGTTAACCCTTTTCATGATATTTCATTTGTTATTTATATTTATTCTCAAGATCTGGAGTGAAAAGCAAAACTAAAAAATAAAACCTTCGTTATTTCGTTCTATGAATTATCTTTTAATCCATTTATGAAAATGTCACACCGTATATCGTTATATTTATATGACCACACGGGCCAAACCTCTCAACGCCTATGGGCGGTTGTCCAAGTAATCAGATAACACTGTGATTCAATGTGGACTCGACCGGCGGCAGTAGCGCCGCGACGTCAGTAAGTGGTGGTGCTCACTGCGGAGTCAACGCCATAGCTGTAAGAATGTCAATAGACAGAAGTGCGGCCCGCACAGTTGCCTTCACCTACTTACCCAGACCACAGCAATCCATAAAATATATATATGGGCAGAGAAAACAAAGCGTAGCAATAGGTTTCTAACACCAAAGAGTCAACGGTACAATCTCTTGAACTACCGTCATGTTATTTAATATATAAGTCAAAAAATAATAAATTAACATTACAGTCTCCCGGACTGCACTCGTTATATTTTTATCATTTGAGTTAAAAAAACAAAAAAATAATGGTCCAATCTCCCGGACTGCACTCATATTACTTATTATTTAAGTTAAAAAAGTTAACGGTACAGTGTCGGACTGTACTCATGTTATTTATTATTTAGCAATTTATTATGTTGGCATAATTATTCATGGTGTGGCCATGTGGGTACAACCCACAGACATATAATACTATAGCAGACGGAACATAAAAATCTAGTTATATTTATGAATCAAAACATGATCTTTTATCCTTTTTACACTCAGCTACACTCGATAGTGGCATCTCATTCTTCCATCTATTGCCACAATGACTCACACATCAACAAATGTCAACGCGTGTCATTTTTATTCCTCGACGCCATTTTATTCATGACTTATCGGACATGCGACTTTTCGGTGTTTATTAAGAATATTGCTTTGATGAACTATATTACAAAGCGAGATTATTCAATTACTATGGTCAAGTACAGTGCGAAGTAATCAGGATAAATCATGATAGGAAATTCCAATTCTGACAACTGAAGTACTGTTGCCATAACAGAGGACGGACTCGATATCAAAGACAAAAAGTTTCTCGGCATTAATTTTGTTTGCATTGCATTGTATTTTGAATGTGAATGCAATCAAGAACGTAAATAGATAGGTTCCTATTACAGACTAGCTATTCATATTTCTTAGAACATTGGCATCGGTAGGTATATAACCCAAATAACCACATAAACAATTTTGTTCTAGGTTTCCAAAGGATGAAAGTACTCGGAATGCATGGTTAAAATATATGAAACGTCAGGATTGGCAACCAAATACTTAGTGTTTTAAGTGTTTTTTGTTTTAAAATAAACAAAAATAATGATTTTAATAGTTTGATTAAATGTTATTATGTCGATTATTCACTATTTGACTCGAACAATCCAGATCATGACATAAGCCATGTCCACTTGCTTATTAAAGTTGTTGTAAAATTTTATTTTGATCTTAGATGTAAACATCAATGTAAAGAAACAAATGTATCTCAGAGAAATTAACTAAAAAAACTTGTATTTTTTTCAAAATAAAAAGATAAAAACTGTACCTTAAATTTTTATTTCAATTTTCCTAATTGTACCTATGTCCTTTCACTGTGTTAATTTTATCTCCGTGCTCAATTTCATCATTATCGGTTCAGTGATTTCGCCTGGCTAAATTCGCCATGAAGATATTAAACAGACAGATTTTTACATTTATAATATTAGTAGCATGGACATCACATTGGGACCTATCTATTCGGATAGGTATTTCATGAAACAATAATAACATCCATTATTCTACTATACTAAATGCGGCCCATGCTTTGGTGAGTTTCAATGTGTGTGTATTTGCCACGCTGTTTAAAACTGAATATTCCGTCTGCTACTAGTTATATGTCTGTGGTACAACCTCACGAATTGCACTCTTTCCATAATATTAATGCAAATGAAAATCCTCACGTAGCCTCACGGACTATGCTCCAGGATTTGTCGTGCGACATTTTTTATACAGCGATCAACCTTACAGATTGAACTGAAGTACAGTTTATAGTTAGTATTAGCCTTGCAGACTAAACTCAACTGCACGTAGTAGTCTATACTTATATAAAAAGAGGAAATATTTCTTTGTGTTTACCGAATGACATAAAAACTACTGAACCGACCGAAAATTATTTCTCCATTGTAGCCTCACGGACTATGCTCCAGGATTTCTCGTGCGACATTTTTTATACAGCGATCAACCTTACAGATTGGACTGAAGTACAGTCTATTAATAGTTGGGATTAGCCTTGCAGACTATACTCAATTTCACGGGGTAGTCTATACTAATATTAAAGAAGAGGAAATGTTTGCCTGTTTTTACTGAATAACATAAAAAACTACTGAAGTGACTTTCATTAATTCTTTCTCCAATGAAAAGCTTTATTAGCCCAGAGACATAGGATAGGCTATCTTATTTGACGTTTAAATGAATTTCACCAAAGCAAAGATGACTAGTAAATTTATAATTTAAATTTACCAAAAATATTTGAAAATCACCACGTTTTTTAATTTCAGTTTTATATTTTCACCATGGTTAAAGGCAATATATGTATATTAAATATATTTTTTAAATGATTAAAGAAACAGTTTTTTATTATTTAAAATGTTTCGTAACAATATGAAACAAACTTTCCATTATAAATAGTATTTTTTAATGTTTCAGCTGTATTTATGTGAAATAAATTTAATAGTAAAGATGTACGTATTTTGTACTTTCAATAAAATGTAATTTCCACTCTATTGAGTGCAAAAGCCCAACTTATAGAAGTTGTAGTTGTTGTAGAATACAAAAAAATAATAATAACATGTCCTTTGTGCATGTTAATTTCTATGATTACATATTAATAACACTGATTACCTTCTGTTGGGGAATCCTCTTGTAAATCATAATAATGTCAAAGGATAGAACTTATCTGCTTTTTCATAACCCTGAACTGCGGCGATGTTTAGGTCTAGTTTTTAACATTTTTTCTTGATTTTACAAGAAAGACACTCCTCCTTCGTGGAGTTTGCGTTTTCCCATGGAGTTTTGTAGTTTAATATACAATAACACTATAAATTAAACGCGAACGCAAAATTACGTGCACGATGGCCGCGACACAAAACGTGTATGAATATATTGAGTTACCCCCAGCGAGCGAGCGCATATTTTATTTTATTTTTATTATATTTTTTAGGCAAAGGTTAATGTTGCTCTAAAATTGTGTACGATGGCAGCACATAATGCGTGCTACTACAAATGAATAAATGTAATCTCGAAGGGCGAATCACAGAAGTATAATAACTCATGAAGTCCCTTTCACAAATAAAACAACAACTGTAAATGATATAAAAATTATAACTATAAAATAAAAAATATATAAAAAAACGAGTGAGCCTTACAGTAGTCGCGTACGAAGCGTAATATTTGAAACCTCACCTTATATTAGTAAAAAAACAAATAAAACCTACTACAAAAGGAATAAGCCATTTGAACATAATGTTCTAAAATAAAATAAAATAGCGCGCGCTTTCGCGACTTCCTGTTACACAAGTCCGTCTCATTACACGAAATCACTCCCCCGAATTGCAGGAAAGCGAGAGGAAAGATGTTACACATCAAAACTGATTGAACAAAGTTTTAGGAATGCCGTGACATACTGTTAAGACATTAAAAAAGGTAAGATTAAAGTTAAAGACAACGATTAATAGTACGCAACGTAGCAAGAGCAAACCTCTTCTTCTACGCAGGCCATAAGAAATATTTATTTATTCTGAATTCTGAAAATTTTACTAGAAAAAAATCCACGCGGACTAGTCAGCAGACGGGAGTCGAAACCACACCCTTCGCTATCCGGGTGAATGCACTGACCATTATGCTACAGCGGCCCTGAGGGCCGTGTTGAATTTTCTCTCGCCTTTCTTAAGCTGCAAGGCAGCGCCATTTCTTCACATTGTAGGTAACCCACAATGTCATATGAATAACTGACATTGGGGGCAACCTACAAGATTTAAGCATCTTGCAGTTACATGCTTCAAAAAGATTATTTATTCATATAAGTCCAAATAAATACTTACGCAATATCTATTGCTGAATTAGGTTCACTTGCCGGTTCTTCGCAACGGTAATATGCAACGCATACACCCTTTTCTCCATTAGTAGTACATTCGGTTCCTGAAAACGCGAAACAATATCAGTCATTATTTTTAATGTTCCGTTATTGCTTACTGGTTTTTAACTTAAGCTTCTTACGACCTATCCTAACAACTGTACAAAAACTAGAGCGCGGCAAAATTTTGATACTTGGTCTTACTCTATTGCTTGTGCTGAATACAGCAATCGTATAATAAGACAAAGATGCTAGGAGGAGATGGTTACATTATTTGGTGGTGAAAATAAAATGCTAGAGGAGAAAACAAATATTGGCACGGCTAAACATTTTTATTACTTTAATTTTTTTTATCTAATGGTATTAGTAAGGTAGGTATTTATGTAGCGGATTTCCAACATCGGATGTTAGAAGTATCTAATAACCACTTTCTGTATTACCTACGTCTTTTACAAATCAAGTACAAACACGCAATTTATATGTCCATACAGTTCGAGTTTAGAATAACCACTATGGCTGTTCAACAAATGGCCGCTTTACGACTAGTTGTAGTTGTGGCCGCAAACTTGGCAGCCCAACCGACCAAGTTTGCGGCCACGGCCACGGCTGGACTACGGGTTTGCACGAACCAATATCAAATTCGAATAGTTGAATACGCACCTCGATATGCGTCCATAGTCAAGATGTTTTGTAAGGAAGATTAAAGCCTACCATTCACGGGCGCCAATCCGCCGGATTTGTCGCTGGCGACAAGTCCGCGGACAAATTCGCGTGTGAATGTATTGGTGAGTGCGGCTCGCGGCTCGGCGCGGCGCTCGCCATCGAGAGACGCGAGCGCCGCGCCGCACCCCAGCCGCGCCGTACAAATCCGTACGTGTGTGTGCTTTCACAGATTTGTCGGCGAACTTGTCAGTCATTTGTATTGTAGTGCGTGCACGCAGAACGACCTCTTAACTTGTTAATTCTGTATCATGTCTGTATCACTTTTTGACGTTTATGCGATACTGTTTTAAGTCAAAAAGTTGAACATAATACTCATTTAAGTTGATATCAAGTTAATATCATTTTAAAGAGTTGATCATAATACGCTTAATTTGATGTCATTTTGATATCGCATTATTCGGAGAAAAGAAAAAGAAAAAGATAAAGAGCTAATTGTTTCTCTTCTACAAGGGGTTTATCTCTTCTGCGCATGTCCTCAGCATGAGCTCGTTCTAAATAGTCTATTACAAACCCGATACGAGCCATTTTACTCTTTTTTATTAAAAAAAAGGAATTTGATACAGAAAAACCACCTCCTAACTTGTTAAGTCTGTATCACAGTTTTGACGTTTATGCGATACTGTTTTATGTCAAAAAGTTGAACGTAATACGCATTTAAGTTGATATCATTTTAAAGTTGATGTCATTTTGATATCGCATTTTTCGGAGAGCATAATGAGTATGTGAAATTGACATCAAAACAATATCACAATTAGCGAGCATAATTGGCCTGCAGTTGTGTTGTTTGTATCATGAACGAGTAAACGAGTATAATAACATGTCGTTCGGCGATCATAAAGAGTTTTGGCAAGAATTTATCCTGCTGTTTAAAGAGAAAACTAAAGAGGAACAGGTGGTTTACAGGTCTGAATGCATTGCAGCAATTTTAAATGAGTATATTTTGTTCGTTGTTTCAGCCACTCCTTTGTGCAAACACGCTTTTTCTTTTTATTCTCCGTTAAAAGTATTGCACCGACTGCTAAAGCAACTTTTGTGCGTTTGGAAAGCACCGGTGGCATGGTAGGGAAGAATGATACGCGCGAGGCTCACCAAAGTACAAAAGCGACTGGACTGCAACTCGACGCTCGTGTAGTGTGTGGGCAATGACGGATTTGTCCACGGATGGGTACGGCTCGGGGTTCGGCTCGCGGTGCGTGTAGTGAATGGTGGGCTTAAGTGTTGTCGCACACGGGCCACACGCCACAGCCACAAACGCCGCCACGAGAAGCTAGAAGTGGCTACTAAAGTTTGACGCTGTTTTCAAATTTAAGTTTAGGTTCAGAGAATCATGTCAGAGTCGACATCTAAATCTCTTTACGCCCGTTGTAGCGCTGTTTAAATTTCCATACAAAACTTCGTGACATTTCACGCGTATTAAGATCGAATTTATCTATTCGATTTCGATATTGGTTTGTGCTAAGGGTACAACTCGGAAATCTACGTCGGGAGACCTTGTGCCGAAAAGAAACTCAGAAAGGGCTATTTTTGTGTTTTCTACTTCTTCGTTTTTGGAAGAAGTTTAAAAAAAAATTAGGTGGATACTTACCATCTTCGATACCATCAAACTTTGAGGTTGTGGCGGCCCCAGTGCTGCTTGATGGTGGTTCGTTTGTGCTGCTCGTGGGTCCAAATATGTGGTCTACAAGCGCTTCCAAGTCGGTGTCACTGGTAGGAGCTATGATAATAATAAATAATAATATGACGAATTATCTTATTATGTTTTTATCACTAACTATTCTTCATTCAAAAATTGGTGCGGCGCACTATCTGTATATTTAAACATGTTTGTCCTTAAAAAATCCTTAAAAATGCCAATAACTGATAAATAAAGTCTTGAAACTTTTGTTTATTAAATAAATACTTTTAAGTTATGAGTCAATAAAAAAGAGTAATTTATTAAAAAAAAGCTTCATACAAAAGTTGTAAGGAATTTAATGACGAGTAACTTTTATAAGACGTTTTTTATGAATGAATGGCATTTTTTAGGTTTTATAAAGAAAAACTACAAATATGTTCAAATAAACAACAATAATTGAAAAACAGTAAAGTTACAATAAAAAGTTTTAGACTAAAAAGTTAGGAAATTGAGTAATAAATAAAAAAAACACATGTAGTGTTTTTTTTTTGCCGTGGAATCAATCAATTCGAAAATATAGCGACAAACGCGTGTTCCAATATAGCGACCAGTTGTGACCACCCTACCTTTCTCCGATTTTTAAACTTAAGTTTCTTACGACCTATCCTAACAACTGTACAAAAACTAGAGCGTGGCAAAATTTTGATACTTGGTCTTACTCTATTGCTTGTGCTAAATACAACAATCGTATAATAAGACAAAGATACTAGGAGGAGATGGTTACATTATTTGGTGGTGAAAATAAAATGCTAGAGGAGAAAACAAATATTGGCACGGCTAAACATATTTATTACTTTGATTTTTTTATCTAATGATATTAGTAATGTATTTATGTTGCGAATTTCCGACACCGGATGTTAGATGTATCTAATTACCACTTTCTGTATTACCTAGGACTTTTAAAAATCAAGTACAAACACGCAATTTCTATGTCCATACAGTTCGAGTTTAGAATAACAACTATCGCTGTTCAACAAATGGCCGCTTTACGAATAGTCGTAGTTGTGGTAGCAAAATTGGCAGCCCTACTGACCACGTCCAGCCGTGGCCGTGGCCGTTTAGTGCGTGAGGAGCTACGGGTTTGCACGAACCAATATCAAATTCGAATAGTTGAATACGCATCACGATACGCGTCCAACGTCAAGGTGTTTTGTATGGAAGATTGAGGTGTCGATTCTGCCATGATTCTCTAAACTAAAAACTTAATTTAACATTAGTCTCCCTTTTCATTCTGTATAGGGAATGACAAGGATACGCTGTTTTCAAAGGACATCGGTCAAAATACATACATCGTTTCATTTCAAATTAAATTTGTTGCGTCTTTCAACAAATGATACATCCAGTGCCGTCTTTGACCTATTGGAGGCCCTGGGCATATTAGGTTAATAGGGCCCTTATGACTTTCGTTTTGGTGATTTAATAGGAACTAGGGACTTTATTTTTGATCTGAGGGGGCCCCCTATCGATTGCGGGGCCCTGGGCACTTGCCCAAAGTGCCCACTGGGAAAGACGGGTCTGGATATATCAATAGATTCTGAGTAAATTAATTATGCTAATCACGACGAAAGAAAGCCAAGGAAAAAAGAAAAATTATTGGTTATGTTCTTTGACATTTTTATTACGTATCTGTATTACATTTTTTCATAACAAAATTATTTTTGCACAAAAATCATAACAATTAGGGTAGTGGCACCAATAAATGAACGATTAAGAGGTTTTTGCAACTTTGAATCCCTTTTCCTCGGCCTTTTCGAACTATTGGCGCTTGCTGATATTTTTTATGATTCCAGATTATCCTCAAGATTTTAGTAATTTAAGAAAATAATTCCCTAGGCTACCAGTTTTTTGATAAAATAACTATTTGTGTAAAATTTGTGGTTTTACCCCTATACTTGAACGACGTGTCTTAATTATGAACGTTAAAACCCAATAGTTGAACTAACATTTTGATTGGAATAGGATGCTATTTTATTTAATTTTTCAATTTCTGAATAAAAAGCATTATTTGCGAATAAATTCTTTTATCTCTTTATATTCAAAAATCACATTCTTTTCTATTAATATTTTTTGTCTTTGCGAGATCAATTGACTCGTTACATAAACTAATCAACTTTTAACAAAAAAAATATTATTTATACTAATTAATACACCTAAATATTACACAGTCTCAAGAAGTACCCGTATTAATTTTATTTAAGTACAATATTATTTACCCAATTATCGAATTAATCAACGAAGTAATACAATTAGAACCTAATAATTGAGATCACAATCACAACCTCACTAGTAAACTAAACAATCCCGGGGGCGTCCTAGTGAAGTGGCGCACGCTAAGGTGCGTCGATCCTGAGACGCCCCCATATGGGCGTAGGAGGGTAACGGGGGGTTTTAGTGGAGTAGGATCAGTGTGGCCTTCCGCACTGGTCCTGCTTGAGTAGGGTCGGCACTGTTTCCCGTGCCGGCGAGTCCCGCACACGCCGTGCGCCTAGTCAGCGTCACGGTATGGTGCGTAACTGCATTTCCCCTCGTCACAAAAAGTAAACTAAACAATAGCTGGACCTGACTAATAAATTTAATAATAGCAGGAGCCAACTGTAAGCAAAACTAAGTTATTAAACTTACACCACTAATCTGGGTGAAACAAATGTATTACCTCTGTAATGTAATAACTACAGATAGGTCTGTAGTTAAGTTATTCACACAAATTGAGATCATTGTTGTGTTGTGGCTGAGGTTTTTTCAAATGTAATCAATCTCTCTTCCAATTCGGGGAGACGGTAAAGCATTTATGACAACTGATATCGATACTTCTGTTAAATCAGCAGTGGAGGGCTCATTGAAATATGTCAAATGTGCTGGCCTCCTTCCTTAAACATTTAACTGTAACGAAGTCATTGTCGAAGTCAATTTTCAGGACTTGTTCGACATGGTAGCGATTTCTTTTATTAGTCTCAAACCACAACATAACGTAATCTCCAAAACTTATGTTCTTATCCATAACTCTAATCAGACTTTTGTTATTTTCATTGATCATTTCAGTCTCTTCGGTACTTACATCTAAACTAGTAGTAGCAGTTCTATGTTTCTCGATTTTAGTTAATTGACTTTGAACTGTCGTTTCTTTCTTTTGCAGCAGCACAAACTTTAGCTTTACTGACCTTAGTATTTACTTTCTTTACTAAGATTTCTTTACTTTAATAGTTTTATCCTTTTCTGCTTTTGCTTGTTCTCGCTGGATTTTTCTATTCCTTTTATCTTCTTTCTTTTTCTGCTCATTATCTTGAGTTCCAGGTATTCTTTAAATTTTTTAGAAGTTATTGCTAGAGGAACTGGTGATTGTAATTGTTTTCGCTTTGTATCTACTTTGGATTAAGGAAGTTTCAGCGACTCATCAATCTTATATTTTATTACTTTGGTACAGACCGGTTAATTAGTTTCAGGAGTTGGATCAGACGAACATTGACTTTTTTCACATGTAAAGTCAGGGCTTTGGGCACCTTTTTCATTGTTGAGCAAGTCTTCTTGCTGTGATAAATCCTGAATAATCGGAGCAACGTCAAGGTTCTGGGATGTTCCTTGATTATTCGACACATCAACTTTGAATTGAAAATTTGAAAAACAAAATTACTTAAGCGTTCAACTTAAAAACCGATACCCAAAAGTTGAACGAATATAATTTGAACATAATTGTTTGGTACAAGTTTTAGGCATCAATCCTAAAATTGAACAGTAAATGATTTCATACTAAAATAAAAGACGTAAAAATAAACAAAATCCTTTACAAATTATGTTCAAATTTTGGTAACTAGCTTCATAATAAATTTGAGTTGTTTTGGTTTGACTATACGAATCATTATATAGATTATTGATGTCTGCAAATATTTGCACTATTTCCAATAGTTGAACGCCGTTCATTTATTGGATTTTACTTACAAAATATAATCCATTACTTGAACAGAGTATTTCTCTAAAATACAATAAATTGTGCATACACCTGACACTACGTAATCAAAGCCAAATATATCAAGATGTTATTGCAACTATAACCAACAAAACAAAGCTATAATTATATGTTTAATTTGACGTTATGCTTAAATGTGGAAGCTACTTACCTTAAGTAGGTTTCCATAGAAAACTGATTTTTGGAGGAAGGAGCTTGCGCGGCGCGGGACTGTGAGCGCGTCGTTGACATTAATGTTAATATTTTAATGGCATCGAGCAGAAAAAGTGTTGCCATATTACATAAAAAAATATTACACAAAAGTAAGCGGCAGATTTTTTAATATCTTTAAATTTCGGTCGAACGTTCATCTATTGGGGGTCGTTCATGTTTTGGTGCCACTACCCTATACCAATATCACAGATAAATTCAAATTGTATTAGAAGCCATTTGATATTACTACCAAGGCACCCTACCATTCAATATGGTCGCTCTACAAAGATCCGGCTAGGTGGGTAGGTACCTACTAACTCAGTGTGAGGAGGTATTTTCCCGTAAAATAGTAATCCTAATGCATTACTGTGTTTCGGAAAGAGGGAACTATAGCTAATGAAATCCCAAAATGTTTTAAAAGTAAATTCCCACCCGCGCGAAGCCGGGACTGTTATTATTAAACGTAGGTATTCTATTATTGATCAACAAATACAAGTACATAAATGAATTGGACAACCAATAGCATACGCAAAGTCAAACGTATATTTTTTTGTAATCAAGCCATGCTATCTTGTTTTTAAAAAAAACAGTTATATCATGACGTAGCAATCAAACCGATAATCACTTAATTGAAAATGTATGGTATTTGACAGTTAGCCTCTTAGTTGAGCTTAAGACAAAAATTCCATACATTTTCTATTTAACGATTGCGATAGTTTTTGTTCAAAGGTATCTTGACTAAAAACAAAAAAAAAACGATTATATCGATTCAGTTGACGTATACAGGTGGAATAATATACAAAATAAATGGCAACACTAAAGCCTGTTCATTCTAACTTGCCCTATTTGGTAAACAATCTTGGCACAACTCTTTAACAAAATCACCAATTTAAAAATAAAATAATAACAAGGTCAATAATCTATTACAATAAATCGTTATAATAGACTGCAACCTATTGAATCTCATTATCAGTTGATTTTTAATGCTGTATTTTCAATAACAAGGAGTGCTAAGATTGTTTACCAAATATGATAAGATGAATGTCAATGCAGTGTTTTTTTTTTATTTTACTTGTATCAATTACAATTTCTAAAAACTGCTTAAATATTTAATTTAAAGGTAATACTACGTTCAACTTTGATCCAAATTTGATTTGGCCGATGTCCTTTAAGTTTAGGTTTAGGGAATCATGTCAGAGTCGACACCTAAATCTATTTACGTTCGTTGCGGCGCTGTTTTAATTTCCAATTTCCATACAAAACTTCGCGACATCTCACGCGTATTAACATCGAATTCATCTATTCGATTTCGATATTGGTTCGTGCTAAGGGTACAACCAGTGGCGGCGCTAGACCACATGTGGACGTCAGCGACATCAAGTTCGCGAGGCCTATTTTACTTCGCAGTAAAAAACCGTTAAATTAAGTGAGCCAAATTATAAAATAACGTATGAGTAAACGAGTTCCATTGTTGATAATCAAATGATCAAAAATAATAACAAACATAGAAATTTAATTACAAAAATAGTGTTGCCAGACAGACGTTTCTGAATACCCGTAAAGTATTACTCGCTTCCATCACGCACGTGTTCGAAAACTAATAAAAGTCATTATGTTCGGGGTCGGCTACCTAAGCCAGGCCAGGAGAAACGAAAATAAATAGGTAACTTGTAAAAAATATTTGCGAGGCCCCCTCAGGCGCGAGGCCGTGTCGGCGGTGGCCGACGTCGCCGACGCCTAGCGCCGCCACTGGGTACAACTCGGAAATCTACGGCGGGAGACCTTGTACCGAAAAGAAACTCAGGAAGGGCTATTTTTGTGTTTTCTTCTTCTTCGTTTTTGGAAGAAATACCACACGCCCCGATCGGGGCGCGCTCGATAAATACCGCACGGTCGATCAGCGCACGCCCCGATCGGGGCGCGCTACCCACGGTACTATAAAGCCGTTTTTTGTGATAGTTATAGCCTACTTTTGTGTCAAAAAGTTTAACCATAGATTAACTTGGCGAAATGACCTATATATAGAGCCGTAAAGTTTAAATAGCCCGCATGAATTTAAAGTTTAAAACCCCAAGCAGTTAAAAAAATAATTAGGTGGATACTTACCATCTTCGATACCATCCAACTTTGAGGTTGCGGCGGCTCCAGTGCTGCTTGATGGTGGTTCGTTTGTGCTGCTCGTGGGTCCAAATATCTGGTCTACAAGCGCTTCCAAGTCGGTGTCACTGGTAGGAGCGGCACGACATGCCACGAAAATTACTAGGAGGAAAGTTGTTGCTTTGAAAAACATCTGAAAAACGAGCGAGAATAAGATTAGGCTCATTTGCACCAATGTTCTTCTTGAAATTTAACCCGTTCGGAAAGTTAGAGAAACGCACGCTATGAAAGAAAATATTTTCAGATTACGCTGTGTTGTAGGTAATTAAAATTAAGTTTAAGAAAAATATAAGGCTTTAGCAGTGAATACTCCCTTTAAAACGGAAACAGGCCATTTTGGGATCGAAGAAAGAAATCTGAAAAAGTCTCACAATTTCTTAAATTATCCAATGAAGTATTAAATAATTTCAAGGCAGGCTTCGTGGGACCGTCGGCGGGTAACAAAACTGATATTTACTAATTAGCTACCTTCTTAAAATACTTATCAGGCACGTTTAAAAACATAAATATAACAAATTAAGTACCTACCTAGGTATTTCAAAAAATAATTGGTGGACTACCTATTTATTGCTATGTTATTTATTAAGCAAGAACCTGATTGTATTAATTTGGGCTATTACGATATCGACAGTGGAAAACAAAATCGCTTATACACCACTTTGCTGCTGCTTAAACTTTAACATGAAATAAAAACTGATATTAAATTAATTTTGAAGCAACACCAAAGTGGCCGATAAGCGAATTTGCTTTTCCACTGTCGAAATATACTATTACAGGTAAAATGGGTACATATTTTAAAGATAAATACTTTAATACTCTTACCTTTGTTGTGTGAACTCACAAGTTTGTATCACAATTGAGCAGTGACTGTTCTATAGACAGAAGTTAATAATAAAAAGAGACAACAAATATAAACAAATTGACTGGTAAGACAGGTTAAAATGTTCTTCTCGAATCTCGTTACACTCGGGGACAAGGAAATCGAGAACGATATAAACTTATAAATTTGAGATTGGCGTAGTATCCCATATAATCCTTTTCCCATAGCTTTTATTTATGTATTTCGTAAAATAACAAAACACGATATGGATACAGTTTGTAGGTAATTGAAGAGTTCAGTGTGTTTCTTAGGTTTTCACGCACATCAGTCATTAAATAAAACAAGTTTCAACGGGTTAGATGCACTGATTTTATTTATTTATTGCCGTTTCGTATCCTTTGCAGAATGCGTCACAGGATTTATGATTTTATTTTGATTTTTTGAAAATAAAATAAAATCATAATTCCGCAGAGGAGTTCAGTTGTTTATCTTCAAAAGTACGAGTGCTTAACAGATAAACACCAAATAAATATGGGACTGCCTCGCTAAGAAACTCTTGCAAACAAAAAAATAATAATCAAAATCGCTCCACGAACGTCTTTCAAGGTCGTTCGTATATTTAACGAAGCAGTCGTATACGCATTTGATCTAGCTTATATAATTATACACTCATTTATTATGGCAAATTGTTTTAAGTGTAACAAAAACATATAAAAAAAATACCAGGACTGGAGTGTAAAAAATGTTGTAAAATCTATCACTGTAGCGTGGAATGTACTTCTCTTACAAGTAAACAAATTGCTGCAATTCGCTCCGCAGAAAACTTGGACTGATCTTGTCAAGAGTGCCTAAAAATGACGTCGAAACGGGGATCACTAATTATACCAGATGAAGACGACGAATAAACAGATAACTTAAATCTAGACAACGCGACAGTTAAAAATCTACTATCCGGAATGGAGAAAATTGTAGAAAAAGAGATGCAAAGAATAGAATTAGGCTCATTAACAGACTCATTGTCCTTCTTATGTGACTTTGATGAATTCGGTGAATGTATGGAGGCATTACAGGGAAAAATAAAGGATTTGGAAAAGAATAACAACCACTTATATAAGTACAAACACACACTTAGAAACTCAATTAGGAGACGACTTCAGCAACGAGTTCATAAACTGGAACAAGCGAATCTGTATAACAAAACAACAATATTATTGATACAATATTATTGAAATAGCAGGACTACCGTTAAAAGAAAACGAAATCCCAGCGAAAATAGCTCAAAAAGTTGAAGGTAAGCGATGTATTGATCAAGGAATTAAAGCGATGTCGCCTTTTTTGTGACGCAGGCAAAACCTCAACCTCTGTTTACAGACGAGCTCACGAAAACTATCAAAGTTTTCGTAATTGTAAAACTCGTACTAAGAGTTCTGTATCCCAAGCACGAACCAAATGCGAGTCCGAAATGTCATTACTGTACGCTTCAACGCAGTGCGAGCGAAACGCCGAGTCCAGGTCCGAGTCCGCACGGCTGAGCTGCAGTGTTGTCCTTTTCTTGATAACAAATGGCGATTACGTAAATAACATTCACGATAAACCGCGATTTTTGAGAAACAATTGTTTTTAAAGTTTTACTAATGAAAAGTGTTGCCGTGGCATTTGTTATTTGATCTTGTACTATGTGTATTCTTTATAAAAGTATAGAAGGCATTGTTTTATCTTTATAACACAGAATATACGTAATATTGTTATATTGAGTACATATGCAGCGTGTTTGAATGTCCAATAGGGATGATGACTAATTGTTTTTTCTTCGTTTATCAGGTAGATTATCAAAAAGTATTGGACACGTATTTTTTCTTTTTTCACATAATTAAATATAAACATTGCAGAGATATATTAATTTGAAAAGTCGCATGACGTCACGTTTGAGTACACTTATAAGTGAAAATTCACTCAAAAGTGACGTCACGAGCCCCTTCTCCCAAACTTTGACGCGCTATAACTTTGTCATTTTTTGGTTGATTGCCCAAAGAAAAAATACGTGTCCATTATTTTTTGATCATCTAATTGACGGACTCAATAGAATTTCGTTTACTGTACCCCGTCATCACCCCTTATTGTCATGCACCACAATTTAAGCGGTTCACTTTTGAGCCACGAGTACCGTATTTTTGTGTGCCTTTTGTTTTAATCTAAGTTTTAACTTGTTATTTGTTTTGGTGGCATGAAATCTGTGCACCGTGTGCTGTCCACTTCTTGTCTCCGATGCTTCCCTTTAGCAACTATGTAAAAATAAACCACTTACCTAATTGTGAGCCCGAATTTTCTGTACGGAAGTGTACCATACATTTAAATATTGTGCATTAATGATGCAGGCGGTAAAACTTGTTTCTTTAAGGAAAATGTCGTTATAATTATGTTATTATAAGGTTAATTTGTTGCTGATTATTTACAAAATCAAATAGGTGCCTGCCGTAACTTTGTGATATAGGGATATTAATATAAATTGTAAGTTATTATAAGTATTACGATGATTGATTGATATAAAAATAATCATCAAAATTATAACCATTCCCATTAAATCATAAATACGCCTCTGTGTTTTTAAATCATCCTTTTGGGAAGGTCTTCGGAACTTTCTTTTCTAACAAAAAACATGCCACCGCGTTCTTATTGACGTAAATCAAATCAAATAATTGCATGTCACACTAACAATACAGATAGATAGATAGATTCTTTATTGCACACACACAAAAGAATACAAAAAAGAAAACTATAACATTATGTGGGCAAAGGCGGCCTTATCGCTTTAAGCGATCTCTTCCAGACAACCTTTGCGGTAAAGGATAGCTAAACGAAGAGGAAGTTGCAGTATGCCAGCAAGATAAAACAAATAAATATACATATTTTCTTGAACATATAAAGATTATAAACAAATAAATATGTATAATACAGGTACCTACCTAGTTTTTAAATGGAATGGGTAACTTTGTGACGTCCTGAAAGGGCATAGCAAAATTAAGGAAGTAAGTAAGCACCACGTGATTCCTTTGGCCTTACATTGCATGTTTGTTCAAGAATAGTAAATATAAATAATAATAATAAATATATCCAACACTCACACCAATTAACCTAGCTCCAAAGTAAGCACTGTAAGGTTTGTGTTATGGGAAAATAAGGAATCTGAATCATACTCGTATACTGTATATTTATACATTGGTGTGTATTTATATAGAAATATATATTAAACACCCATGACTGGAGTACAAATGCTCGTATTTATCACACAAACATCTGCTCCCACCGGGATTCGAACCCGGGAGACCTCTTGAGTAGGCGACACCTTGAAATCTGGCGTACAAACCATTCGGCCATTCCGGTCGTCGATAATATGTACCTATATCAATTAATAAACTTAAATACTTCTATCTAGGCAGATACTGTTGCACAAGGATAAGCTGTTTGAGGATAAAATCTCACACTTGTTAAACCAGTTATTGCTTGTGTCGTTGGCGAACAAAAAAAAATTAAAACATGATTATAAATATTATTCATTGCCGATCGAGCCGCAGACCCTGTGCTACGCCAAGACGATTTCGAAATCCAAGGTATGTTTTCCATTTTGTAAATATTCTTTTATTTGTATTTACTGCTTAAAGGTTTCATGCACGGGTGGTATTTTTTTAAAGGGTGTCCACCTGATGGTAAAGCAACCATAGCGTATAGACCAGTGGTGCCCAAGTGTTATTGCTCCAAGGGCTATTTTGAAAATCCTGATTAAAGGACTACTTTATAACGATCAACTAACGTCTTTATATCATGCAGCGTAATTTATTTATTGTTCAAATAAAACGTCAATAAATAAACAAATTTAGTATATTAACCCGTAAAAACTAGTTTTATTTTACATAAACCTTAACAGGTTTTCGTGTATGGTTATTGAAATATGTATGTGGTATTTGTATAATGAAATAATTAAATAAATTTAATGAGTGATGTGCGGTAAAACTTAAGAAACAAATTACTTATTGTTTATTTAATTTATTACACCAAAATTGTTCGCGGGCGCCTAGAATACGGGTCGCGGGCTACCAGGTGCCCGCGAGCTACCGGTTGGGCACCACTGCTGTAGACGATTGCCCTGACCCAATCCCCTACCCCGTGGGGCCCTAGAACCTTACTTACTGATAGAATCACAACACGTATATGGAGTTAGTGAAAAAAAAGAGTTACGTATATGGAGGTTGCTTCCCCAGAATCGAATCGCTCGAATTGGAGCGCCTGGCTCCAATTCGATCGGGAAATTCGCTACGCCCCAAGCTAACTCTCTTAAAATGTAGAAAAAGCTATTGTACTATTCAAAAGAGTTTATCATAATTTGAATCAAGTATATTTTTTCCGTTCATGTTCTAAAACGTTGGCTTTGCAGTAGACTAAAGTTACCACAGACAATAACTATTAGTAGATGTTTTTATTTTAACCATTAACTGCTAGTTTTTATTTACAATTTAAACGGAAATTTTACTAGAAAAACAATCCACTCGATAAAGGTTTCATATGGGATTCGAACCCGTATCTCCCGCTATCAGGGCGGAATATTAAGTACTTCACTATTTATGTAGTAATTATTATTTTAGTTTGTATTTAATTAAGACAAAAATAACCTGCCAGCTGCGAGCCGGTCTCGTGCATGAAGGGTCGCGTTCTATTTATTATCTATATAACATTAGACACTTTATTATAATATCGAAAAAAATACGGCGAAAATATCATTGTATGGGATCCACACATAAGTATTTATTTTATTTAAATTATTTGTTTCAAAAGTGAATTACACAACAAAATATTCTGTGAATATTTCAAGCATCTACCTGTTGCTATTATTAATATACAGCAAAAAACATTTATTTTTAAAGTGAATTACAACTATTTCGATAATTATATTATTTTAAACTTTCATGGTCACTAACATTATAGTAATATACGTTATATTCTATAAGATTATGGTAATATATGTTATATGTGGAAACTCGCTAAAAACAAGGTACATGGTAACAATCCCGTTAATAATATATGTATATTACTATTTTGATAATAATTTACTATTTGGTTGTTCATGAACAAAGAAGCGAATTATATTAATGTCTTTGATGGTCGGTCACGTCTTTCGGATAGAAAATTTCGTATAATATGCGGCCGGGTTTAATAACGAAACATTGAATGTTTTATGCGTGGTACAGCTATCGGAGCACAAGAAAATATATTTATTCCGTGGTTCAGTTACCAGCGAGTTACATGAAATAGTTATTTATTATATTGTTCCGGTAGTAAGTTCGTTTTTACTAAAGAGTAGACGAATGTCTTTAGTTTTAAACTAGCAGATTAATGCTTAAAATCGAATAATATATAAAATTCTCGTGTCACGGTGCGGTGTGCGTAATGAGGGCTATCGCGTATGAATCCGCCGCTAGAGGCGCTAGTGTAGCGTGAGGTCTCCGAAATGTCAAATGTTATTGCTTGTTGGTTGACTACGCGGGTTTATTTCATATTAAAATAATGTTGTGAATAATTGGTAACAATTCGGCTTAATTATGGCAAATATGAGTTATGTGGCAATGAATGTCAGTTATTAAAAATTTGAGCTTAGAAAAATGATTATGTTCCCATTTTTTCCGAATAAAACGGAACTGGGCGTCACTGTGGCATGGCCTATTATGTTAAGGATATGGTTCTTTTGTGTTAAAATACGATCTAAATGTAACCTTTGATTTCATGTGCGTATTATTAAACTTTAAAAGTTACAATTTATGACCTCACTCAACAGTGGCGCCATCTGGTGAGACAGAAAACGGTAGCCCTCATTGAACTACTCCGAAACGGCTCGACCGATTTTCGTGAAATTTTAATGCATATTCAGTAGGTCTGAGAATTGGACAAATATCTTTTTTTCAACCCTCCAAATGTTATGGGTAAATTTACCCCCATTAAATTTTTTTTTATATTTTTTTTTGTTTTTATTTTTTTATGATCCATCATACAAAAATACATACAACCCTAAATTTTCACCCTTCTGCCACCCATATTTTTATGGCGATATGAAGTTCATTGGCTCTGCTAGTAAAAATATAAGAAAAATGCCGCAGAGAGAAGTTTCACCGCCACCATCTGGACGCTGGCGTTTTAGCACCATGCATTAGGCGCGTTCCTTTTTCTTGCGTAACAGCAAGATCTGGGGCCCAATTCTCGCGGCGTAGATATTATATCGGCTTCGAGATAATATCGAAAGTAGGGATATCTATTGAAAATATCTACTGATGGTAAAAAATGCTATTCTCGTGGATTTTCGATATTCCAATGATATTATAACTATCGTAGATATTCTTTCACTGCCGAATGCGTTCCGTTTTTCTCGATTAAGTTAACATCATAGTCTATATAAAATAATAATAAATTAGAGCAGAATTTTACAAGCAACAAAATGATATTTTATGAATTCCATTCATATTATTTAATGAGTATACATTTTTTGAGTATAAGAAATCTCAACTTTACCTAAATTGTATGCGTTTATAATTTCAACGTTACGTATAATGAAACGTCAATATTATTTAAGATTCTCCCTTTTCAGGGAAGGCAAAGGGAACAATGCCCATAAAGCCTAGTCTTTAGTTATATTAATCTTCTTTTTTTTACATTCGAATGTCGGTGTGACGCATTCTAATGTTTCTTGGAGTGTTTGGCACGAAATTTATGGAGTTGGCTTTTTCTCTAAGCTTCTGTGAGGTATTCAACACTACAATAAAGTTCTCGAGTCCACTTGACCGGAATAGCGTATATTTTAAAGATTCCACTAATTCTTCAGTTGCGCAGACGGTTGTAACACCAAATCACACCAATTTTATTTCACAATATCCACTATGAACGAATTTTAGAATAATTAAAATAAGATGCCAACCGCACTCGCAGAAATCCCGCCAAAACTCCGTATCGTCAATAAGAAAATGGTGTCGATTCTGGCATGATTCTCTAAACCTAAACGTAAATTTGACAACAGTGTATCCTTGTCATTCTCCATACAGAATGAAAAGGAGAGACTGATGTTAAATTTAGTTCTAAGTTTAGAGAATTGTGTCAGAATCGATACCAATGTCATTCATAACTTTAAAGATTTCTAACCAAATTTTTGTTTAAACGTAATTTTTTTATGAAGTCGGCGTCCCTCATTTCAAATGGGCTCTCTTGCTCTCACAACGGCGGCGCCTTAGCACAGCAGCAGCAATCACGTCATTTATTAAATCATTGACGAAAACATGAATCAACTCATCCATCGTTAATATAAACTGGTGTCGATTCTGGCACGATTCTCTAAATCTAAACTTAAACTTGACAACAGTGTTTCCTTGTCATTCTCTATACAGAATGAAAAAGAGAGACTGATATTAAATTTAGTTTTAAGTTTAGAGAATCACGCCAGAATCGACACCATTATTTACCTACTTCTTTATTTACTAATTATTTATGAAGGCAGTTAACAACGTCTTGAGGTAACAATAATTGGCAAAGACACACGACAACACAATAAATGATAGGTAAAAAAAGTGGAAATAATAAGATTGACATGCCAAGATCCATAGATATTTATATATCGAAGGCTCTTTACCAGTCGATGTATGTCTACTGATCATCCGTAGATAAATATCTATTGCGACATGGTGAGAATAGGGCAAAAAGGTATTCCTTCGATAAAAGCCAGATTATTCGATATATATCGAAGGTGATATAATATCTATGCCGCGAGAATTGGGCCCCTGGAACGAATTTCACTCGGCGGTTTTCCTTTATAGCTATGATATGATGGTCTTCAAAAGGTGGGTAAACCATTTCCTTCAGAGCCGGCATCGGCAACGCATTAGTAGTGTTGCCAGGTGTGCCAATTTGCGCGGGACGTCCCGATTTTCAGGGGTCTGGGGACGCGTCCCGATTTATACCTGGGGGCCATTCGCCTAACGGATATGCTTTGGAAAACGCTAACGCTTTCGATTTTATTTTATTATTTCTGACCGCCGAAGGTTTTCACATACCTCACGTTATTTTTTTTTAATATTGTTATTACCAATGCAAAAGAAAAAAGAGCGCGAGTCATTTGAAAACCTCAGACGGCCAGAAATAACAAAATAAAATCGTAAGCGTTAGCGTTTTCCAAAGTATTTCCATTAGGCGAATGGCCCCCTGATCGGGACGCTAAATGTCCCGATTAATCAAAAAATGTAATTTAGGTAATTAATATAATACTATACTTGCACTAGTAGTTTCAAACGCAATAAATTAAACCCAGACTTAAATTAAACCCCTTGTTTTTTGTTTACTGTCCCGATCTGCAACACTAAATCCCGATTTTTTTGACCCCATGTACCGATTTCAAATAAATCGGACCTAGCAACACTCCGCATGAGTGGTACCCTTGGTGCTGCAAGTGCCATGGGCGGCAGAGACCACTTACCATCAAGTAAACTGTCAGCTCGTTTGCCTGCATAAACGTAACAAATCTTTTTTCCAGATGTACAAGTTCCTGGCGCTGTCCATACTATTTTGTGTGCACTGCACAGCAGCGCCAGCAATCGAGAATGGCGACTCGGATAAAGTGTTGTCCGATCCATTGCCAAGCTCCGATACAGTGTTGAGCGATCCAGTACCAAGCCCTGTTGATTCGTCCACTGAACACGAGCATGGCGGAGACCTGGACTCATTCTTTGAAAAGGCTGCTAGCCCTGAGGGTGAGCCGCAGCCCCCTGTGATGGAAGCCGCTGAAGAAAACATCGGAGAGAGGGCGAGAAGAAGCCCTGCAGAGGATGAAAAGAAAAATGAAGAAGGTAGGCGATAAAATGAGTGTTTTCTGGAATAACGGGCCAGGTCGCAGCACTTAGACGAAAGGTCTACCCATCCGTCAAATAGCATATGGCGTCATAGTCTATAAATCAAATTAAATGGTCGTTCGATTAATTCGTCAAAAACTTCATACGAAAGACCTTCAGTCACAGTGGCGCCAACTAGTAACGTAAATTTTCTTAAACACCCTCATTAACCTTTTTCTTGGTAGCTAATACCAATGTACCTTCCGCCCGAATATCAAAACCTGAATCTGCCTGATGCCTGGACTGTGTGGGTTATTTTTACCGAGGTAATCTTTGCTATGTGGAAACAGTTTCAACAGCTTGTAAGAACTTTTACCGTCATCACCAGCGTGGAGAATTACAATCTGAATGAGCTATAGGAGCATAATTCTTGAATTTGACGGCTGAAGTGTCTCTGCGACTTTGCATCCGACTTAGCTCCGAAAATTTGAAACAAGAGCCAGAAGTTTGAGCACCCGTTTTTGTTGCTGTAGCATTAAATTGGCTAGAAAAACAAACAAATCTTCATAACTATTATAATACACACATCGTGATATAATTTAAAGTCGTAAATAATGCTAATGAACTGGATTATTCCTTTTTATGCGTTAAAGCCACAAAAAAAGAAAATACTAAATAAATTTAAAGATAACCTAGCCCTGTGTCCTTATATTTCATTCATTTTTCTACGTTGACTACGTTTTATTAAAAAAAAACAGTGAAAAACAAAGAATTTTATTTTATTTTTCCTGTATCCTTTTTAATCACCTTAATACATGCTTATATCCAAAAGAATATAAAAATAAACAAAAAAAATTGCCTGCCAGGTATAGGGTTAAGTAAATTCCCATGTCGATGGAGGAATAAGCAGTCTGAAATTTAAAAAATCGACCAAATGCGAGTTGTACTCGCGCACGAAGGTTTCCTTGTACCGTACCATCGGTAATATAAAATTATTATTATTATTATTATTATAGCCTTTTCATTCCTTCATAAATAGACATGTTATTCATTCAATAGAATTTAATATCAGGTCAATTAATTAAATTCATTACAAGTTCTATATTATATCTGTAGTACCTATTACTAAGTTCGGGGGGAAGTTTTTGTCCGCGGTATTTTTAATACGTAATACTCGACGCAGTTGTAAGCGATATATGTATATCGGACAGACAAAAGTCTTCCGTGGACAAAGGTCCCACGTCTGCGCAGGCTATTATCATTATTTTCTTGTTATATTGATTTCGTTACTTATTTGCGGTAGGAAATAGATTTGTGGCAAATGTTACTTTGATAATCATTATAGTAGTCACTAGTGGGGCCATTAGTGTTAATGTTTTGTCTACAATTAAATTAGCCTTGTAAGTTTTTCTTCATATAAGTTTTATTTATAGAAAAATTTAAATAAAAATGTTTTTCAGTCAACTATAAAATTAAAAGAATTTTGTAACAAAATACATGAACACGACGCAATTGAATCGTTCACTCACTTATGCATTTGATAACAATACCCATAGCCAGAACTCGTGAATTTTAGGCGTTCCGAATTTTTGAAAGACATAGTTTGATAAAGTTATACCTTTTAACCATTGTATTGCTATCGCTTTGACTTAGGCAATCGAGCCCCAGGTGGTTTGCCAATAGTTGAAAGTTTGGTTGGTAATTTTCAACCAAAAATGTGTGGTAGGTTTTAAAATAAACAGAAAACTTTAATATAAACTCATACACGTTACTTTTTTACCGAAACTTCCTTAATAATTTTGAAATTCGTACTCGTGAAATATACTCCAGACAAAAAACATATTTTGTTTGTCAACGTTTTTTTCACTAAACTCTTTTTTTTTGCATCACTAACCGGGAGACGGAGCGTTGGTGAGCCCCACAAGATGAACCGATGATCTGGTGAAGGTCGTGGTAAGCCGCTGGATGCTGGAGCCGTATACAGAAAGAAATCTGAAAGCCGACCAGCGCTTATCGCTGGTCCTTACTGGTAACAGTTACATAAAGGAAGCAGATTGAGGCGTAGTTGTTCATTAATTTCAAAGGGCGGTGCTAGCGCTGACCAGCGCGCGTTGAAGATTGTCGGAACTTATCGGTGCTGGTCCATAGAAATGCTTGCGCTGTTTACCTGCGCGAACCGGTTATTAAAAGCGCTGGTAAGCTACCAGCTTTCTTTCTATATTCTGTATACCGTGGTTCTGCTTAATCTCATCTGAAGGCCCAACAGTTTCTACTTACGTTTGGGATTTCTTTGAATACGCGCCTTCACAGCTTTTATCACTGCTGGAGTCTGTTAGACCGAGGGCGACCACTTCTTGACCTGTCATCTACACTAGAGTCTTCATTGTATCGTTTGATGGTACGATAAACGAATCTTTTGGTTGTATTAAAATTTTCAGTATGTCAAAAATTTTAATTGGCGCGTAACCGCAACGATGCAACGCAATAACTGCAACACGGTCTTCTTTAAGCGTCCACTCCATATTTAAAAATGAGTAAAATTCTTAAAAGAATACATTTTTATTTTCATGGACAATTCGAAATTCGAATTCAATAAACTTTTTTGTGGCCAGCATTCTAAAAGAAAAGTTTTTACTATGTGACAATACTTACGACCTGACTGTGTATATCCCCAGTGCTGGGCACAAGCCTTCACTAAGGAGGGAACGTCATTTTTACCCATTGGAACTTCCCTACAACTTTAGCTCCCTTGGTCTTTAATGTAATAAGTTTTTCTCATGATGACTATTAATTTGTACACCCATTGGGTAAGAATATTTCTCTGTGTATCACCATTTGTTTTATTAGCATATTCTGCAAATAAAGATGAATAGGATTATGAAAAAACTGATAATCACGCCTATCCTTTTCTTTCTTTCAGAAACTGAATGTGTTACGAAAGGAAAAAAGGGCACATGCGTCAAGTATTACCTCTGCAATGACTCAGAACAAGAGAAAGCAGACAGTGCGGGGTAAGTATTTAAGGAACGTCTGAGTAAAAATAGTACGGACTATTTATTTCTGATGCACTCCTGTGTTATGGGTATAAAATGAAAAGGGCTTGCTGAGAATAACACGAAAAATAAAGTGACGTTAACTTAAATTCAATGGTGTAAATTCTGACGTGATTCTCTAAACTTAAAACTAAATTTAACACTAGTCTCACCTTTTCATTCTGCATAGAGAAGGACAAGGATGCACTGTTGTCAAATTTAAGTTTAGCTTTAGAGAATCATGCCAGAATCGACATCAATATAGGCTTAAAAAGATGGCGAACTAAGTTTTTTTAAGCTTTTTGAGAACATGACTATAGGAGATTGTAATATAACTGAGGATGAGGACTTGTTGAGAATATGGGGGTTTTGAAGCCCTCGTTTAGGTCCAGCGATAATTAAAAAGTAAATTCAAAGGTAAAAAACTTATAAAAGAACAAGCTTTTATTTAAATGTGCTAAAATAATCTTTTTTTTTTAATCAAAAAAAGATTGTCGTCTTGTCGATTGTTCTTAAGTATCGTCCAATAATTTTTTAACATTTTTTTTACGTTTTTTTAAAATAACTTTTTTGAATATACTTAAATTATAAGTAAAACTCTATATAATAATTTTTTCTTAGGTTTTCACGCACATCATTCATTAAATAAAACAAGTTTTCAACGGGTCAGATGTACTGCTTTCATTTATTTATTGACGTTTCGCAGCCTTTTCAGGGGGCCAATCGCCTAACGGAAATGCTTTGGGAAACGCTAACGCTTACGATTTTATATTGTTATTTCTAGCCGCCTGAGGTTTTCGAATACCTCACGCTCATTTTTTTTAATATTGTTATTACCAATGCAAAAGAAAAAGAAAGAGTGCGAGGCATTTGAATACCTCAAGCGGCTAGAAATAACAAAATAAAATCGTAAGCGTTAGCGTTTTCCAAAGCATTTCCGTTAGGCGATTGGCCCCCAGGTCTGCGTCGTCTGAATCTGTCTGAATCTGTCATTCAGACGACGCAGACCTGAAAAGGCTGCAAAATGTCTATGAATAAATAAAACCTATACTGGTTTTATTTATCTAACCCGTTGAAAACTTGTTTTATTTAACTCTATTTAAATTATAAGTAAAACAAAATTTTACATTGACATTTCGCACTCGCAAATTATTCGAATTCGATAATGGTTCGTGCGTGCTAGGGGTACAGATGTTATATACGAGTATATTCTTAGTTATAGCACATGATCCTGTAAGGGTATTTCAAAATTAAGTTGATAAAATTAAATAATAATAAATAGGTATTCATAAAAAATAATATTCAACGTAATGCAAATTTCATCATTATTAATATTTCTATATGAATCTCGGTCATCACATTATGGCAATATCTCAAATGAATGATTGGTCTCGCTTCACTCGTGTGAAGCGAAACCAATCATTCATCTATGGGCAATATACTAAATAATTATATGAAGAAATAGTGAATTATTGTTTCACTTTATTTATTTATTTCAGGGTAAGTGATATTCCGGAAAAAGAGTGCGCATCGTATCTTGATACGTGCTGTCTGAAACTGCAAACAAACTATTCTGTATTGTTCGACATACAGTGATCATAAAATGATTATAATTTATAAATTATTGAAATTTATAGCAAAAGCGCAGCATGATAGATTTGTTATGTTAATTTTCCTTAAAGAAATGAGTTGAAGTCTTGAATATTATTGTATTAGTAATTTTTAATTCTAGTTGTCTTGGACGAATAAATGAAATATTTTTATTTAAAAATAAGGCCTTTTTTATTTAAAGGGTCTACATGCCGGCAAACTTCTTGAGCAACGTCCATAGACAAGGAAACCTGCGCAGTAGCAATTTTTCATACAAAAGACTCAAGTTCTGCTCAAGTTTATTTGTCTGTGGTTTTGCGGAAGATGTTTGCCGCTACTGGCCGCTACCTATAACGCACCTGACTGGGAATACAAAACCTTCATGTATTTTTTTTAATCATAACCTGTTTTAATGTCCCCGATGCTGGGCTACATATAAAGTTCTCCTATGGATGGAATGACTTGACCACGACTATATGATCCCCCCTGGCGCCAAAGCTGGATCCGCCCTTGTGGGCCGGGGCGCCAGATTTCAGTATACGCCCCTGGCCAAGACCCACCACGAGAGCCCAGCGGATTTGTGGATCCTAACGACCGAAGATGCATCAGGTAACAACGACCTAACGTATCTTCCGAAACACGGAGGTACAATACTCGAGTTAATAAATTTTGGGTCAGCCATCCGACGACTGTTGAGAAATCGCAGACTGAATGCGCTAACCCCTTGCACCACTGAGCTCTTCATATCAATATGATATCTTATTTATATGTGAATATATAATAATATTATTAAGTAATAAAATTTCTCGATTTACGGAACCGATTTTGAAAATTATTTTAACAATAGAAATCGACGTTATTTGTAAAGTGTCATGGCCTATTTAAAGGTATTAGAATAAAAACTATAGTCGACAGCGAAGCGAAGCCAGGGCAGGCCACTAGTAGGTTGATATAGTGATAAATAGAAACGCATTAGCGCCTTGGAGTCTAAAATTGCTCAGCAACGCGATTTATGCCAACTTTTCCCCTTTAGCCCACGTGCCTAACCATTTTTATTAACCGTACGAATGAAGAATTTTTAAAATTACAAAACCCTTGCAAGTGCTGCAAGTATTTCGGGTTCAATATATTTTAAACTGAAACCTAAAAAATAAAACCTGGTCTGGTATTTTATTTACGGACTTCCCTACTGACACAGACAGTGACCAGCGTTGCCATTTACACGGCAATTGCCGCGTTACACGGGATTTGGATCTGTTCAGCAATAAAACACAGTACACGGCAATATATTCATTGCTGTGTTTTAAAACATGGCAATCCAATAGTTAAAATTTTTTCCCGATAAGTTACAAATAGGAGATGGATAACTTTTGGACAATTTAATAACTCAACATGAATTCGTCTGCGAAGATGTCAGTAAAATAACACTATCTTTTTGGTGGTGTTGTGTTTCTGTCGGTGAATAATGTTCCAGCCCCGCACTAGCTAGCATGAGCACCGAAACGGGAAATGATAAAGCGATATATCGGCATTAACTGTAAGACCACAGTGGAGTTTGACAGTTGAGACTCGATAAAAAGATAATCATATTCCGTTCCGATGGTCACGCTAGAGGGGCACGGCTCCAAGGGGTAGGGGAATGGGTCAGGTTAAGTATCAGAGCGAGTGATATTTTTTGAATCGCAAGCGCCTATAGGTTATCGTGGCCGCTTACCATCAGGCGAACGATGCTTCTTGCTACCCTTTTAATATATAACAACAAGAAATAAAAATTTTCTAGCTAAGTACTTTATACGCTCCCAAGAAAATTGTATTTTCAAACCAACAAAAGTAATGATAGACAATATGATGGAAAAAAATATATACTTTATATTGAAAAAAGATGAATAAGAATTTGTATACTGACTTTGAAGAATAATGTTTTTAAGTCATGTTTAATCTTATCGTGTTATTTTAAAATAAATAAAAATGTACACGGCAATTTTGCAGTTTTTATTCCAAAACATGGTAACTTAAAATTTCGAAATGACAACCCTGACAGTGCCGGAAGTCGAAAAGCATCCAAAAAAAAACCTTATTGACTGGGTAGGGATGACGATTCTTTCCGAAAAAGATCGATTTTTAAATCAATTCGAATCATGACCCAATGAATCCATCCACAAAAAAAAATCGCGGCCAATAAGATCGATTTCTGAAAAATCGATCTTTTTTATAGTTTTTGTTTATATTTTTTTTTGTTTATATAAGATACATTGTATTAATTTTAAATACTGTTTTGGTTTATACCAAAACATAAAATAATATCGAATGTCGATTTACAAGGGTGAAATGTCGATTCACTGAATCGATTTAGTACTACATATCGATTTATGAAATCGCTCTCCAAAAATCGATTCTTAAATTAATCAATATCAGATCGTTAATATGATACATGTGAAATAAAATTTCAGTGGTTTTGTGTTACATTACAACCATCTGCACAACTGAATAATTAATTGATTCTTTAAAATATACGCTATTCCGGTCAAGTGGACGTGAGAACTTTATTGTAGTGTTGACTACCTCACAGAAGCTTATCGAAAAAGCTGACTCGATACATTATATGCCAAACACTTCAAAAAACATTAGAATGAGTCACACCGACATTCTAATGTAAAAAAGAAGATACTGGTGTCGATTCTGGCAGGATTCTTTAAACTCAAAACTAAATTTAACGTCAGTCTGTCCTTTTCGTTCTGTATAGAGAATGACAAAGATACATTGATGTCGATTCTGGCATGATTCTCTAAACCTAAACTTAAATTTGGCAACAGTGTATCCTTGTCATTCTTTATACAGAATGAAAAGGAGAGACTGATGTTGAATTTCATTTTAAGTTTAGAGAATCACGCTAGAATCGACATCAATATAAAACTTAAGACTAGCCTGTATGGGCATTGTTCCCTTTGCCTTCCGTAAAAAGGAGAATCTTAAAAGAATAATGATAACAACAAAAAAAAATTGTACATCAAGATAAAATAAATTGTAAACATGTTTTATTTATACATTAAATGAATGAGAACTCGATAAATTGCTCTTGATTGTGACTTTATGAAATGAATATTACGTCGCTTAGCCTTGTTGTTGACCGTGCGTACACATACGAATATTTTCGTGATAAAAACGTCTGTAGCCTTTGCTGGAAGAATTTCACTCCTTGGGCACAGAGGAAATCACGCAAAAACGAAGTTGTGTACAAGATAAAGGATTGTCTGGGCATAGAATTTAACGACAGTTGCTTACCGAGGAAAGCTTGCGACAGGTGTTGTCTCAAAGTGAATGAGTTTTATGAATTCAAGCAGTCTTGTCGTGAAAAAGATAGGAAATTAAAAGAAATAATCATCAATTCGCATCATTGCAATAGTAATGGGTTTGTAAACACTCACACCTCAATACCATGTGAGGTCAAGATTGAAAATGTTGATGTTCAAATTTGTGATAACAGTAATAATGTTGATCTGCCACCTTGTTCTGATGAGGTTAAGGGGGAAAGTGAATTTCTTAAGACTGAAGAACTTAATGAAACAGAAGAGGAGTCAAAAAGCTGTTCTCTTAGCAGTGTTTTCACAGACAACTGTCGAGAAGAAGAAAGTGAAGATGAACCTACCAGAATAGATGACTTCCATGACGATAAAGAGGTGGTAGAAAATTTAAAAAAAGAATCTTTGAAGAATAAAAAGTTACCCACTCTAAAAAGTTGTAATGTTCAAAGTAGACAATCTATTCATAATGGTTGCAAAAAAAAGATTTTATTAACTATAAAAAAGAGAAAGTATCAACAGAAACGGTCTCCCACATACTGCAACATTTGCCGTTCAGATTTAGGGAGTAAAGAGAATCTGGTCAGTCACAATGCATCAAATCATGGCATCGAAGAAGGCAACTTATTCAAATGCTTTGGTTGCGAGAAGCGTTTCAGAACTCGTAAGGCGCGACTCTCTCATGAAATCAATTTCTGTAAAGGTCTGAAGGAGGGTTACAAATGTGTTAAATGCAATAGGTTTTTACCTAGAAGAAACATGTATGAAGCACACATGAGAGACCATAGAGAACGCCCAGAAGTAAAGTTGCCAGAGAAGATATTCCAATGTTTCAAATGCTACAAACTCTTTAAAACTAAGTCATGTTTAACGGAGCACATGGCTGAACATGAATCTTTGAAGAAAAATTATGTTTGCGAAGTGAGTACCACTAATAAATAGACTATTATAACCATTTTGGAAAAGTGTCTTAATTAATAAATATATAAATAAATAAGTATTTCCCACACTTACACCAATTAGCCTAACCCCAAAGTAAGCACTGTAGGCTGATATGAGATGCTAGAGTAACTGATAGAGTACATAATACTGATACATATTTAAGTATATTTTTATAGACATACATATTAAACTTCCATGGTCGGAGTACAAATGCTTGTATTCATCATACAAACATCTGCACCCACCGGGTTCGGACCCGGGACCTCTTATTTATTTTTGGGTTAATTTTTTACTTTTGTGTGCTATGAAGTCCGCCTAATCAGGTAGTTAAAATATATCGACAACCTACGTGGCCAAGTGGTAGTGGTGGTGGTTCATGTAGACACATGTTATGTCGTTTGTTATACTAACATCTTGTTTCAGACTTGCGGACGGGTATTCACTAGGCACGACTATCTACACAAGCACAGGCTGACCCACACAGGCACAAAACAACACGCCTGCCCCCACTGTGGATACAGGACTTCACAGAAGTCCTCACTAACTGTACACATTAGGTATGAATGAGTTCAATTATTTGGGTATCATTCCTGAATGTATAAATGTACTTTCAGCCATTGCCATATGCGGGCTACTCACATACCTGCTTCAGGGGCAATCTAGGGTGTAGAGTGAGGATGACCCTTCATTGCCTCCTGGCCTTAACTTGTACCTATCTATGTAATCACATGAGTGCAATAAATTGAATTAAATCCTTAATTCTGATGTGTTTAGGCAAGCAAGAGAAATTTTCTAGATTGGCCCTGCGGTAGGGCAGCTGGGGCGCGAGATCATCCTTGGTCCCCGGATTGCCCCTTTTTTCAATTGCAATTTCTCAATCCGTTGCTTGGTAACTGTCATACGGAGCGCACGTATTTCGATTAAGATGCTGGTAGATCATAATGAGCAAGTTTGGACACGAGTGATAGAAGTATATAAAGACCGGCCCCCACATGTGGGATAAAAGAACACAAGTATTAAGAATATTATACTTGAAAAAAATCCACGCGGGCCAAGCAGCAGACGGGACCCGAACCCGCACCCTTCGCTATCCGGGCGAATGCACTGACCATTATGCTACCGCGGCCCTGATTTCCGTGTCGAATTCTTTCTAGTGTTTCTTAGGCTGCAAGGCAGCGCCTTCTTTTCGCATTGCAGATAACCCAGAAAGTCAAATGAATACCTTTACAAGTATATAAACATTTGAAAGGAGAAATAGCAATTATAGTTATATTTTTCTATTTTTAAGCATTTAACTGCTATATGTTTAAATCTAAAGAAAGTGATACTTAATAAAACTAGTTTTTCATGGGTTAATGCACAAAACTTTATTTATTTATTGAATCAATTTTTTAATTAAAAGCAGCCTATAAAGGCTGCGAAACGTCAATAAATAAATAAAGTTTCGTGCATTAAAACACGAAAAACTAGTTTTATTTAATGAGTGATGTGCGTGAAAACCTAAGAAACAAAAAGTTATACTAGGAAAATATTCGTGTCTTTTTTGAAAAATATAAACACAAACATTAATTGTTTACAATATATTTCTTTTAGTTGCCAATTCTTCACCCAGTATTTCCTTTTTTGCGCTAACACTATAAAAAGAGCCAAACCTACCTACTGATCTTTTGATTTTTTGATAATACTGGGATCACTTTATCAACGCGTGTGTTTAGCTTAATAAATATCTGAACACTGATAAGCAGGTATGGCCGTATACAGAAAGGAAGCTGGTAGCCTACCAGCGCTTATAGGAACCGGTTCGCGCAGGTAACTGGCGCAGGCATAAGCGCCGAACGTCGCCGACAAGTTCCGACAATCTTCGACACGCGCTGGTCAGCCCTGGCATCCCCCTTTGAAATTAGGCGCTTTGCAGACGACGGGGCGGGGCGGATTTTTGTCCGCGAAGCAATAAAAACCGCGTCTGCCCTCGCCGCGTACACAAAGCACACGACGGGCAAAGGCAGTCAGTTCAGGACGTTCGTTCTAGTGAATAGTCCATCACTAAAAAGCGCGTGGCGCGGACTGAGCTAGCCGCCCCGAGCCGCCGTCTGCGTTACTGCATATAAACTGGTTTGTATGATCCACCGCGGGCAGCCGCGGACATGCCTTGGTCTTTTTGCCCTCTGTGTGCGTTTGTAGTATAGGATTCACTTTGTGCTATCGTTCGCAGCGAAATTGACTGGCCCGCTCCGCCCCGCCGTTTGCAAAGTGCCATAATGAACAACTAGCTTCAATCTGCTTCCTTTATGTAACTGTTACCAGTAAGGACCAGCTTTCTTTCTGTATACGGCCTATGTGTGTAGAGACAAGCCGATATTGTCCAAACCGCCGTGCGCCCTAGATTGCCCCTGCGACGGGTATGTCAGTAGCTGGCCATAGGAACGTTGTGTCCGTCTGGTCGATTATCAAAAAATAATTGAAGCTTAGTTTTGTCTATCTGTCGAAGATATAACGCATCAAAGTTTGGGAGGAGGCTCGTGGTGGTGACGTCACGGCTAAGTAAAATTGTACCAGCACCAGCACCCGGCAGACACGGCCGTCAGGGCCGCGGTAGTATAATGATCGGTGCATTCGCCCGGATAGCGAAGGGGTTTCGAGTCCCGTTTGCTGCCTGGTCCGCGTGGATTTTTTTCTAGTAAACTTTTCTTTAGATTTAAACATCTAGCGGTTAAATGCTTAAAAAATAAAAACATAGTTCAAAAGTATTAGATTTTAAAATGTGACGTCACGAAACTTAGGACACCTCCCTTTGTTACACAATGTCACACCTAGTTGACACCCTGCTACCCCCTTAACGTGTGAAGTATTTTATGGATCACCCCTTGGCTGGTTCATGTAGCTCCCGTGTGTTAGGTGTTGATGACTCGCGTACCGCTCCTCATTCATTATCAGACTATTAATGTCCCCACTGCTGGGGCACAGGCCTTCCCTATGGATGAAATAGGGAGATAGGGCCATGACCGCGGACCCAGTGTTAGTAAATTTTTGGTCACCCATCCAATGACCGACCACTGCGAAATTTGCTTAACTTTCACTAGCGCAGACCGAACGCGTTAACCAATTACGCCATCGAGCCCCTTATTTCAAGAACCAGTAGTAGATTCGGCCATGATCGCGGACCCAGTGTTAGTAAATTTTTGGTCACCCATCCAATGACCGACCACTGCGAAAGGTGCTTAACTTTCACTATCGCAGACCGAACGCGTTAATCATTTGCGCCATCGAGCCCCTTATTTCAAGAACCAGTAGTAGATTCGGCCATGATCTCGGACCCAGTGTTAGTAAATTTTTGGTCACCCATCCAATGACCGACCACTGCGAAAGTTGCTTAACTTCCACTATAGCAGACCTTACGCGTTAACCATTTGCGCCTTCAAGCCCCTTATTTCATGAACCAGTTGAATAGGTAGCAGCAAACTCTTTGAGCAAAACCACAGACAAACTTGCGCAGCAGACGTTTGTGTATGTAAATTTGGCATACACCCCGGCAAACTTGTTGATCATTGACTTTAGACTAGGAAGCCTTTTCTGTAGCAATTTTACATCCAAAATTTTTCTACTGCGCAAGTTCATTCTGTGATTTTGCACAAGAAGTTTGCTGTTACCTATACTTAGGGTTGCCAACCATACTATATAATATAGTATCTTACTATATTAGGGGATCAAATACTATATTAATATATATGTAGGTGAAACTACTATATTTTGCTTAAAGCAGACTTTTTTTAGCTTAAAGCTTAGCTCAGTCTTAAAAAAAAAACTGTTTTTTTTTATGCTTAGTAGGCAAGGCGTTTGACCAAAACCGATTATTAAGGCATACAGCAGCAAAAATATATACATATCAAATATATATATATATATATATATTTTAACCACAGACTACTTTTTTTTCCATTTTTTGCCATCTAATATATTATTTTTAGAGGTAACAGCTTCGCAAATGCTATATTTGATGGAAAAAAAGTTGGTAATTCTACCTTTCCTGCGCAGGCTTTCTTGTCTATGGTCGTTTCTCAAGAAGTTTGCCGGGGTGTATACTAAATAAATTGGTATGTATTATTTGTTTCACAGGAAACACACTGGAGAGAGGCCGTACAGTTGTGATCTGTGTCCGCAGCGGTGCATCTCTAGCTCAAACCTGCGAGCGCATCGCCGAAGGCATCTCGGTGACAAAAAATTCGAGGTCAGTGTAGATTTTTTGAAGTGAAAACTTCATTAGCACCGTTCTGATTTGAAACTTGATGTGAAACGAAAATTTAACAGTATTTGACACAAGGTATCCGTAATTTTGTAACTTTTTGCAAGAGACAGATAGCTCGTTTTTTTTCTTCTTTCAATAATTTTTTATTTATTTTCGAAACAATTTAAGTATAGAATATTTAAATTTGCCCAGTATTTTAGAATACCTGTATTTTTAAGTATTAAACCTGTGGTAGGTGCCAAGTTGTTTATTATTACAGGCTTGGTTTTTATCAACAAACCTTACCTTTCCAATGTTTGCAGTTTTTATATAAATAAATATTTTTATAAAAAGTCTAAGATAAGAAAAACATAACAACAGAAATAAAAAAAAAATAGCAGGTAACAAATAAAGCCGCCGATGGCCGAAGGACTTTTTAATGTGTTCACATTTAAAGCTATCCAATATTGTAATAGGTTTTTATATGAAATATAAAATTCAAATAGTTTGCAAGTGCGAAATGTCATTGTCAAATGTGTACTAATTTGTAGTTCACGCAATGCCCGTTATGGCGCTGCTGTTCAAGTTTCCATACAAAATTTGACAATATCATCAAACTATTCGAATTCGATATTGGTTCGTGCTAAGGGTACAGAACTGACAAACTGAAAACACATGCAGTCTATGTTTATTTTATTATTTAACATGGAAAATTAATAGGATATTATAAAACATAGTTTTTTTTTCATTTGTAACAATGGTACTTTCTTATATTTTGCAGTGTACAATTTGCAGTAAAAGGTTCGGCTACAAGATAAGTTTAGAAGAGCACGTCGAATCTGTTCACGAGCGTTCTCAAACTTATCCTTGCGATGTATGTGGCGCCATCTATACCAGAGCTCGCGGACTACGACGCCACTTGCTCGCGAAGCACGGCAAACAAAAAGTTGACAAACCCCAACCGAAAGATGGCAGTAGCGCATGCGAAGAAAGTTGTGGCGACCAGCCGAGAGATGGCGTTAGTGCTAAATACGACGATGTTTACCTAAAAATCGTGGACAATATCGTTGATGATAAAAAAGTTACCGTAAGAGAGAGCGAAGTTTACGAGATCAAAAATGGTGGGGAGTTCGTCCTTTTGAACTCTGAAAGTGGAGTTATATTGACGAAAATGTATTAAATAAATAAATATAATAGTCGGAGAGCCCACTGCGAAATATCTACCCGAATCGGACTTACGGACAAATCGTGTACGATTCGATGGGGAATGTGGTCGTGATAGGGTTGCCGGACATGATAAACCCTGTATCTTGACCGAAGCGTCGAAAAAAGGGCCACTTCCGGTCAATTTTTCGGGAGCCTGCTACCCGGATAAAACTTACAATCAAAATTAGTGCCAATCGATAGGGGATGTTGAGCACTTTAAGGAAAAATCGGGTTGCCACCCCCCACCCTGTCAGGGGTTGCGGCAGCCACCCTTAAGTGTGGCCCATTTTCCTATTGCACTACCCGGATCGAACTTACGATTTTTTTTTTCCAAATCGAAGCCTGAACTTTCCCCAACACGAAAAAATAGGGTTGCCACTTCTGACCTTGACCAGAACAGCCGTCAGCCAGCCCCGAGTTACCCAATTTCGAGGTTCCAATTTCGATCGCAATTTAACTACCCGCATCGAACTTACGATTTCTTTTTTTTTTAAATCGAAGCTTGAATTTCCCCGAACACAAAAAAACGAGGTTGCCAACTTTGGCCTTGACTGAAAATTTTTCTGCCAGTGAATTATGGCGTCAATATTAATTTATTTTATTTTGGAGCAGATCGAAGCGTTGAGATCGTGGCAACAGTGTAACGACAGCAGCTGCTACGTCCTCATGTATTATGGGGTCTTTTCAAAATTCCCAGGTAGAAGGGATCGCGGTGAAAAGAGCAGGCGGAAAGAGATTTCAAACAATCACATCGAACTGCCCTGAAACGTTAAATCGATTGAAGGAATCTGCAGAAAAGTTGGAAGACACGCGATTGCTGAATAAATTATTAGGTCGCAATGTTTTGAATTATCACAAAATTTGCAAACTGAATTTTTACAAATCGTGTGAAAAATCGGTTCAGAACGATCAAGATGCAGGGATTTGGCATGGAACAAGACAAATTCACAATACCGCTTTTGAAGTCTTTTCCATTTTCATCCAGGAAGAAATTGTTAAGAAAGAAAAAGTCTTCTACCTCCAAGATTTGAACATCAAATATAAAAATTTGCTACTGGAAATATCCGATGGGAAATATAACAGCGATTTCTTTTCGAATTATAAAATGAAATAAAAAAAAAAAATCTGATTTTCTAATGTTTTTTCATGATTCGTTTCGATCTGCTCCAAAATAAAATAAATTAATATTGACGCCATAATTCACTGGCAGAAAAATTTTCAGTCAAGGCCAAAGTTGGCAACCTCGTTTTTTTGTGTTCGGGGAAATTCAAGCTTCGATTTAAAAAAAAAAGAAATCGTAAGTTCGATGCGGGTAGTTAAATTGCGATCGAAATTGGAACCTCGAAATTGGGTAACTCGGGGCTGGCTGACGGCTGTTCTGGTCAAGGTCAGAAGTGGCAACCCTATTTTTTCGTGTTGGGGAAAGTTCAAGCTTCGATTTGGAAAAAAAAAATCGTAAGTTCGATCCGGGTAGAGCAATAGGAAAATGGGTCACACTTAAGGGTGGCTGCCGCAACCCCTGACAGGGTGGGGGGTGGCAACCCGATTTTTCCTTAAAGTGCTCAACATCCCCTATCGATTGGCACTAATTTTGATTGTAAGTTTTATCCGGGTAGCAGGCTCCCGAAAAATTGACCGGAAGTGGCCCTTTTTTCGACCCTTCGGTCAAGATACAGGGTTTATCATGTCCGGCAACCCTATCACGACCACATTCCCCATCGAATCGTACACGATTTGTCCGTAAGTCCGATTCGGGTAGATATTTCGCAGTGGGCTCTTGGACTATAATCTCTCAGCCCATTTCATTCCTGTCCTAAACAATCCATAAGCTAATTTTCAAAAAAACATCATCATCATCAGCCTACTAATGTCCCCACTGCTGGGGCATGAGCCTTTCCCTATGGATGGAATAGGGAGATTGGGCCATCACCACCACGCGCGCCCAGTGCGGATTGGCGGGTGCTAACGACTGCAGATGCAGCCGGGACTCCGAAACACGGAGGAACTCGAGATAGAAGACTTTTGATCACCCATCCAATGACCGACCTCTAAGAAAGTTGCTTAAATTCAACAATCGCAGCCGAACGCACTAACCACTTGCGCCACAGAGGTCCTCAAAAACATGCCTTTACAAAAAGGTTTATTTTGGAGAGCTTGATGCTCGATGCTACAAAAAGATGACGCAGTGAAAAGCACGTTCGCTCTGGGATCGAATGTCCTACTGTACGACATTTAAAACTATTTAAATAATAGTGGGATGAACACGAAACGCAGAAAGAGGTTAGGGACATTGACCGTTTGTACGAGAACCGATGTCGCCGGCTCGCCCTCACTCAGGGTTACCATCCGTCCGGATGTGTCCGGACATGTCCGGACTTTTTGCCTTTTGTCAGGACTTGTCCGGCTTTTTTAAATTAGATGGAATATGAGTAAAACTACTTATTAAGTTATATCAAATAAATCTAAATAAAAGTTTACTAGAAAAAAAAAACCACGCGCATCCTTCGCTATCCGGGCGAATGCACTGACCATTATGCTACCACGGCCCTATTAGCCGCCTCGAAATTTTCCTAGCCTTAAGCTGCAAGGCAGCGCCATCTCTTCGCATTGTAGGTAACCCACAATGTCAAATGAATACTTTTTCAAGCAATAAACATTTGAAAGAAGAAATAGCAATTATAGTTATGATTTTATTTATTTTTTAAGCATTTAACTGCTAGATGTTTAATCTAAAGAAAAGTTTACTAGAAAAAAAAATTTATATCAAATAAGTCAAATGATCTTTATTAAGTTCACATTAATTTAAAACATAATATAAATCATCTTTAAGATTCAACAACGAGACCCGCCTCGCGATGCGAGCGTCTGCTACCACGCGTATAATATCACTGTAACTAAGTGGGTGATGTTTGCATTTTGTGACTAAAATGTCCGGACTTTTATCGAAATGTCCGGCTTTGTGTCAGGACTTTTCAATTTTTTAAATAGTAACCCTACCTACCCCCACTACAATTACCCCTAATAGATAATAGCCAATCAAACGAGGCGACTTCAAACAATCGAACCAACAGCGTTCACACCCGAGGGCAACGACCCAATGAAAACCAAGTTTTGGTTCTCATTGCGTTATAACTATAAGCGTTTGCTTACACATCACTGTTGAGCGCCTGCCCCGCCCACAAGGCTCTTCTAATCTCTTTCTGTGTTTTGTGAGGATGAAGACGAGGATTTCGCTATTCCATTCGCATGTTGCTTAACTGTACTTCTGCAAAGGGTGACAATCAGGGCCGTCTTTAACATATTGGAGGCCCTGGGCAGGATAATGGGGCCCCTATGACTTTAATGTGGATTATGACTTGAAATGGAGCGATTCATACTCCTAAGTGTACTTCTGATGTTTTTTTTTTAAAATGTACTTAGTATAAAATTTTAAGTATATTTAACTACAAGCTGAAGTTGGAAAGCTGGTTTTTGGGCGAGAGTAGAATAGCTTCGCTTATGTAAAAGCTAGTAAGTTGGTATTGTAGTCAGTAATTTAGGTTCGATTTCATCGAATTATATAAGTTTTTTTGAAGTTATACTTCTTTAGGCGCGTTATAAAAAAATTATGAGGGTGAAATTTTAAAATGCGCGCGCATCTGTAACACAAAAAATTAACACCATGAAGTTGGTCGCTTTAGCGACCAACTTCATGTGCCGCGCTGCCATTACCGCGTCGCCCGCCGCACCGTACGCATGCGCGGCCACTCGCGGTCCTAGCGCGGGAATTACGTACAACAAACATCGGGAAGGGTTACGAGTTTTGAATTTAGAACAGAGACTGTTTTTATATCTATATATGAGTCGTATAGTATCAAAGGCGGCAAAGTAGGGCGAATCAAATATTTGGCAAATCAAAAAAAACTGTTTAGTCTCGTCTTTAAGGGAGGATTTTTATAATTGACATTTCACAACAATTTATAGTTATGATGAATGTCAATGAACATAAAATCATTGCGCAAAATGAACCACAGGCACCATAATAATAAAATAAAATTACTATATTGCCGCCTTTGATAGTAAATTATTAGAATGGCCGATTTTGAACCGAATCTTGGTAAATATGGCCGCCTTTGACGCGAACTAAATGTTATGATAGCCGAGTATGAACAGGGTTGTCAAAATTAAAGTTTGTTATATTTAATTAATATTTTTATTAAAAATTAACAGAAATAAAGAACAAATAATAGACTGAAACTAAAATCCAATTATTTAAAATAAAAAAAATAACTAACATTATTTCGTAGTAAAAAACAAAACTTGTTTAAGCAATCACACAATGTTTGAATAAAATCTCCTTTTATGGTTTTAATGACATGGACTTAAACATAAAAAATCAATTAATAATAAGAAACTAAAGACCAGGTTTTATCAAGCCGCAGATATCATAATATGTGTTTGCCATTACGACAATGGAATATTATAATAAAATCAACTGAATTGAAGTAACCATAATGAATGGACTATTGTACGTTCTGTCGCTCCTATTTAATAAAATTTTAAATAAAAAAACTATATTTCTACATACTTATTAGTAGTTATATGTATAATACCGACCAGTAATGTTAAGAGGAGAACAGAATAATAAAGATCATGTTTTAATCATGAAACAATATTCGACGGGCAGGACCCGTAACTATCAAAACAAATCAATAAATATTATTATTATAATATTTTTTGTGACTTATCCGTGTAATTATATTTACATAGTAAAATCAAATAGGTGCCAACCCTAACCTAGTAAATAACACGAAATTATATTAGCTTTTTATGAGGAATGTCGTCCATGTATCGCTATTCCTTCTTCGTTTGCTTGTGTAATTAGTAGTACGTGTTGGAGTTTGCTCCATGATAAGTATCAAACACTAAAGAAGAAACTTTAAATCACTAAAAACTCAAGACAAAAATGTATTGAACTGCACTTTCTGCCATGTTGCGACGCTATTGCAGAAACTCTTCTGATTGGTTGAAATTAAAATATGGCCGGATAAGATTGCGAGATGAGAAAGATTGCCATCTTTGAAACCAAACTGTGTTTTCAATCAAGTTTTTAAGGGTATTATGGTCATCTGTAATTCTGAATGAGTGATTTTTAAGATTTGTTTTTAAATTTCCTGTGTTACCATACTCGTATCTCATTTTTGAAAATCTACCTACTTTGCCGCCTTTGATACGATACGACTCATATATAAAAATGAAACCCGTTTTCCGTTGTCACGACATAACATGAAAACGGCTTGACCGATTTGTTTGTTTTTTTTTTGTAGTTTTCTAATACTCTGTACAAGGTTCTTACGGAAAAAAATATAAAGAAAATCCCAAGGGGATAAAATAAGGAATGAAAGTTTGTATGAAACTTTATCAATTTTAAACCGATCGGGCTGAGACTTTGCATGCAGGTATAAGAAGAATCATAGATGAATGTCATTGTGTATAATACAAGCTTGAGAACAAAAACTGTAGTCTACACTTCAGCTCTACACCGAAGCGAAGCGAGGGCGGGCCGCTAGTTTATAATATTTATCCACATGTTTCTAGTTTGTATATTCGGAATACGTGTTTGAGTTTCATACAAGTGCAAATCACATATGTTCTAATAAATTATATTCAGTAGCGATTTTAATTGAATATTTTGATTATTTATTTATTTTTTCAAATTAAAACTGAACTTTATTGACTGTGTCCTTTTCCAGACTTTTTATTAATTTATTGTAATTAATTATTTGCATGCAATTAAAAACTAATTTTAAACGATGCCAAAGAAGGATAACTTCTCACGCGCCTACATAAGTACACGCACCCATTTTTTTTTTGGTAATAAATATTGGTTATCGTTTGGTGATCTGACAGGAACTAGGGTCTTTGTATTTGATCTGAAGGAGGCCCCTATTGATCGCGGGGCCCTGGGCACTTGCCGAAAGTGCCCACTGGGAAAGAGGTGACAATTAATAAGATTACCAACAACTAATTATTAAAACAACGTTAAGATAGTGCCTCGGGTACAGTGAAAAGAAAACTGAAAATGTAATTATCATATCAAGGGCCGATTGCGGGTAGGTGGCTGCTAACAACTCTAGATGCAGCCGGAACCACAGAACACAGAAAGAGGTTAGAAGGGTGATCATAGACCATTTGTACGGGAACCGATGTCGCCGGCTCGCCTACATTGCACTTCACCTAATAGATAATAGCCAATCAAACGACGCGACATCAAACAATCCACGCTCACACCCGGAACGAACGACGTAATCAGAACAAAGTTTTGGTCAAGTTATGAGCATTTGCTCACACATCACTATGGCGGGCCTGCCCCGCCCACAAGGCTCTTCGAACCTCTTTCTATGTACTGTGAGGATGAATGAGGGATTTTGATAATCCAGAAAGTTGCTTAACTGTCCTTCTGCAAAGGGTGACAATTAATAAGATTACCAACAACTAATTATCAAAACAACGTTAGGATAGTGCCTCGGGTTCAGTGAAAAGAAAACTGAAAATGTAATTGTCATATCAAGGGCCGAGTGCGGGTAGGTGGGTGTTAAAAACTCCAGATGCAGCCGGAACCACAGAACACAGAAAGAGGTTAGAAGGGTGATCATAGACCATTTGTACGGGAACCGATGTCGCCGGCTCGCCTACACTGCACTTCACCTAATAGATGATAGCCAATCAAACGACGCGACATCAAACAATCCACGCTCCCACCAGAGAGCAACGACATAATCAGAACAGTTTTGGTCAAGTTATGAGCATTTGCTCACACATAACTGTGGCGCGCCTGCCCCGTCCACAAGGCTCTTCGAACCTCTTTCTGTGTACTGTGAGGATGAATGAGGGATTTTGCTAATCCAGAAAGTTGCTTAACTGTCCTTCTGCAAAGGGTGACAATTAATAAGATTACCAACAACTAATTATGAAAACAACTTTAAGATAGTGCCTCGGGTTCAGTGAAAAGAAAATTGAAAATGTAATTATCATACCAAGGGCCGAGTGCGATTAGGTGGCTGCTAATAATTCTAGATGCAGCCGGAACTACAAAACACAGAAAGGGGTTAGGAGTGTGATCATAGACTATTTGTACGGGAACCAATGTCGCCGATTCGTCCCCACTGCACTTTCACCCAATAGGTAATAGCCAATCAAACGACGCGATAGCAAACAATCCACGCTCACACCCGAGAGCAACGACGTAATCAGAACAAAGTTTTGGTCAAGTTATGAACATTTGCTCACATATAACTGTGGCGTTCCTGCCCCACCCACAAGGCCATTCTAACCTCTTTTTCTGTTCTGTGGCCGGAACCAAACGGCCCTACGTGTCTTACGAAGTACAAAGAAGTTCGAGATAATGAATTTCTGATCGCCCATCCTGTTACAGGCTTTTCGTGTAAAACTGCAAACCCTACTAGTAAGGAAGCGTTAACCATTGCGTTATTGAGCTTCAAATTTTCTCAAACAATTGTGAATCAATACCATAGAACTAAAAATCTTTTGGGTCGACAGTTATCTTTACTCGGTTCAGAGGCCCTAGTACGAACTTTGTCAGCTCTGTAATCGTATCGTTTCGTCAAAGTTACTATGTTAACTAAGCAGCGCCTCTACCGGACGTAAGAATAAACTGGCTACTTCCGTACAAAATTTGACGATGACTATACGATTCCGGATCTGCCGAAGTTCGTTTTATAACTAATGCAGTTATTATCGATCACTATTGTCATTGCCAGCCACCTTGCGCAAATCGTCACTCCATCGTGCCTGAGGATGTCCTACACAATTTTTGCCTAGACGCGGTCTCCACTCCAGAACTCGTCTACCCCAACGGTTATCGGTTCTTCGGTAAATATCGCCAGCCCACTGCCACTTCAACTTGCTAATCCGGTGGGCTATGTCGATAACTTTGGTTCTTTGTCGGATTACCTCATATCTGATGCGATCGATCTGGCCTATGTCCAGCAGTGGACTAATATGGGATGTTAATGATGAGGATGATTGTCATTGTATCTTTGTCAGACTCCGCTTTCGCAGTGGGCACTTTGGGCAATTGCCCAGGGCCCCGCGATCGATAGGGGCCCACCTCAGATCAATTACAAAGTCCCTAGTTCCTGTTAGGTCACCAAACAGGGGTCATACGGGCCCCATTATCCTAATATATGCCCAGGGCCTCCAATAGGTCAAAGACGGAACTGATCTTTGTTATGGTTTTAATAAATATTTCATTCATTCATTCGTACTTGGGGCCCCAGTACTCCAGACACGAAAAACTTGGAGCTCCTTGGAAGCTGTCTGGTACCTTTACGTAATGGCGAGTCACAAAATAGATCTTTATAGTGCCCTTTCCTCCTTTTTCCTTTTAGTGAGGAGCACCAATCCGCACTGGGCCCGCGTGGTTGGTAATGGCCCAATCTCCCTATTCCATCCAAAGGGAAGGCCTGTGCCCCAGCAGTGGGGACATTAATAGGCTGATGATGATGATGATGAGTGCCCTTTAGGGGCGCATACGTCTTTCAATAGAGGTTTTGCCTGCGTTAAAAAGGACTGATAAAGTCGCAAAATCTGAAACATTAATAATATAATAATAATAAACGTTTATTGACTTAAAGCAAGTTACAATATTTTAAATTAATAATACAAAGATTGGTGACAAGAGGCACATTGGAGCTTAAATATTGTTAAAGGTGACTTCTGTTGTGGACCCCTCTATATACGTAAATACTGTAGCCGATTTAGGTGTACGCACATTGGTTGCATGATTACTTATATAGATATATAAACTAGTTATAAAAACTACAGAAACCGACAATAACTAAATGCTGCTGTATTTGATTACACAATAAAGTGTTCTAATTAATTATTTACTAAACACTCCGTCTCTTCGTAATCCATACCTTTCAGCCATTTGCTAACTTTTATTTTGCAGTTATACATTGTAAGGGAATGAATTGATAAAAGAGAATTTAATTTTTTATATAATTTTGCGCTCATATATTGGTAGTTTTTTCGGGCAAATGAGGTTTTATAAATGACATTAGGGAAAGGTTGCTTGGGTCGTCTAGCAACTACTGAGACAACAGGACCGGTCGGTGCCGGATTAGATTTATGAAACCGAAGAATTGAACGTAAAATATACAGTTGCCGTACAGTGAGACAATTAAATTCTTTGTATAGTTCCCGAGTTGGGTATCTGTATGGTTTCCGGAGAAGGACCTTAAGGACCGCTCGCTGCGCACGTTCCAAGTGAACGAATTTTGTTTTTGAGGAACCCCCCCATATTGGAATACAGTATGAAAGAATTGACTCAATTAGGGAATTATAGACTGTGTGGAGAATAGAGGGATTAGCAGAATTTCGAAGTCTTTTTGCGATGAAGATGAATTTCCTCAAACGGTTGGATAGAGACTGGATATGTTCATACCAATTTAAACATTGATCCAGCTGAACACCAAGGTACCGAACTGATGATGTCCTGCCAATTAAGGGACAAGCACAGAGGTGGGATAGATTTGATGTACAACACTGATGCGCTTTTAGTTTTATCGAGTTTAATGGTGGCTGAGCTGAAGGCTTGATGGAAAAGGTGATGAACGTTGTCTTGTCTATGTTTAAAGTGAGTAGATTTTGGGAGAGCCAATTCATGACTTGTGCGAGAGCCCGTTCGGCATGTAATGCTGCTTCATCCCAGGTTTTTCCATGTACAAGGATGGCTGTGTCGTCAGCGTAGGAGAAGATATGACAATTTGGGATGGAATTTTGACAAAGGTCGTTAACATAGACGAGAAAGAGGGTAGGCCCAAGAATACTACCCTGGGGAACGCCGCAGTCTATAGAAACGTCATCACTTAAGCATGTGTCAATACGAACGCACTGCTTTCTATCCGAAAGATAATCTGAGAATATATTTAAAGTAGATCCCCGTACACCAAGACACTCCAGTTTCTTTATAAGTATGGGAATGGAAACTGTGTCGAATGCCTTGGAAAGATCTAGAAACAGTCCAAGGCATTTACGTCTCTCATCCATTTTCTGTACAGCAAGTCGGGTCAATGAGAGGATAGCATCTTCGGTGGAAAGTCCCTTTCTAAAGCCAAATTGATTTGCTGAGATGAGTTTATTGTGCTCTAAAAAACCCACCAAGGCATTATTTAAGACACGCTCCAAAACCTTTGAAAGTGTAGGTAGAACGGAGATGGGGCGGTAATTTTTAACTGAGGTTCTGTCACCATGTTTGAAAATGGGGTGTATAATAGCCCTTTTCAGTGCCGTAGGAAATTGACCTCGTTCAAGGGATATGTTACATATGTGAGTAATAATTGGCACTAAGTAAGTACTACAGGATTTCAAAAGTTCTGCAGAAATGCCATCCCAGCCTACCGCACTGTCAGAACGAAGAGAGTGAATTATTCTTTTGATTTCTTCTTCATCTACCTTGGGAATAGCCAGAGAATTTAAAGGAGATTGGGGAGTATTCACAGAGGGGGTGTAATTAAGGTTAAGTTTTAATTTGTTCGCAAGTTGACTACCAATTTCCGAAAAATATTTATTAACTTTATTAATTGATTCAATTTTTGTTTCACTGATATTTAAAAGTTCAATAGGATGTGTTTTTTTTTGTTTTGTATTTGTGATCTTTTTAATGAGTTGCCATGTCTTTTTAGGGTTATTATTTACTTTTTCGAATTCGGATTTCTCGTATTCACTTTTTAGACTTTTCAATATGTTATTGCAGAAATTGCGGTAACGCTTGTATGTTATGTTAAGATAATAATAATCTCGGATCTTGAGATAAATGTAGGTAGTATCCATTATCAGCTCCAATTAAAACTATGAATTCGATAAATACTCATATTAACTTTATTTGAAAATTAAATGCCTGATAAAAAAGTGAATTTAAATTAAAATAGAAAAGAAAAAGCCAAGGTGAGTAGTCTAGAATCTAGTCAAGTAGTTAATACTTTTAACAGTCGGGACCAGTTATTGGGAAAATTTGATTTATTCTAGAATATCTAATATGTTTAGAGTGTTGAAATAGCTTTGTTCCTTAGTAAACAGACTAAAAGATTAGATTTTTTTTTATTTACTATTTTATTTTCGACATTTTAAGCACTCGTTGAAAGAATGGGATTGATCTATAGCTAGTATTTTTAGCGCAACGTTTTCGTGGTGACTTGATAATTTAATTTTTATTTTTATTGAATTACACAACAGATTTAAAAATATCCACTTTCTATGGACACCACAAACAGTAAATACTTATGAGATCATTTTCTATGTCAAATACCATATTACGGATCTGTCAAAGTTCGTGATTAGGTTAGGTCGTCTACGTCACTTCGGGAAGACTATTGACACGGTTCTAATTTGGTCGTATAATTAGTACTTTTAACCACGTGCTCCTTGCCGTAGTACAACATATGTCTTTGGATATGTGCCACGCGAACGAGGTCAAACTGTATTCGAATAGCCGTGTCTGCCTATAAAGTTTTGTCTGAAAGTCAATACTTTCCGACTTTTTTTTATAGACGGGTCCGACAAATGGCTCCACCCCACCTGATGATAAGTGAAGGTGATGTCCAGACGTGAAGATAGCTGATACAGCAGTTCTACCTGCCACACCAGCCATCCTTACCCTGCCGACCTGCATGTTGCTTATTCACGCCTCTTTTAAAGGATTGTAAGAGGGAGGGAACACGTGAGCGGGCAGAGCATTCCATTTACGGATAGTGCGACAAAGAAATGAGTCACCTAATTTCTTTGTACGCGTTGGAATTGTAGCCATAGTTAGACAGTGACAATGTAAGCCAGCGCGCGTGGTCCTCTGGAGGAAAGGGGAAGGTGGAATAAGAGAGAATAACTCCTCAGAACACTCGCCGTGATACAGACGATAGAACGCGCTCAGTGACGCCTCGTCACGGCGTAATTGCAGAGGCTCGAGGTGTTTAGTCACCTCCTCATCGCCTATGATGTGGATTGCGCGCCTCTGTAACCTATCCAAAGCATCGAGCAAGTACTTGGCGGAGTCATCCCAGAGGTGCGAGCAATATTCCACGCAAGACCGCACGTGCGTCTTATACAACAAGCACAGTTGCTCGGGCGTGAAAAAACGCCGCACCTTCTTCAGGACTCCGAGTTTGCGTGAGGCTGTTTTTATCACACTTTCGATGTAATTCTTTGGATTTAAGTCTTTCTTCAGCGAATCTTTTAAGTCACAGCGAATCTACTTATTCGAGAGTGGACGCGTCAAGGTTTTCAGACGGTTTATCATGAATAACTCTATTTGTTTCCCGCGTGGTGGGTCAAACTCAAACTCTTTTATTCAGTCTAGGCTGTTACAAGCTCTTGTGAAAATCAAACGCTACGCTACGGCTACGGTTCGTAAATCTACGGCGGGGGACCTTGTACTGACAAGAACCGGCAAGAAACTCAGCAAGGACAATTTTTTTCTCCCTGTTTTTTTTTTCATATAGTGTCGCCAGACCCGTCTTTCCCAGTGGGCACTTTGGGCAAGTGCCCAGGGCCCCGCAACCGAAGTCATAGGGGCCCCATTATACTAATATGCCCAGAGCCTCCAATAGGTCAAAGACGGCACTGAATGTCGTCAACTGACAGATTCATTCGGTCATGGCCCAATCTCCCTATTCCATCCATAGGGAAGTCCTGTACTCCAGCAGCAACATTAATAGGCTGATGATGATAATTGTTTTCATGTAGCTTCTTCTTAGTGATTTCAATGCAGTCATGTACTGGTAGGCATGTAATTAAGGACTGAACATCGAAACTGACCATGGTTTCATTGTCCATGACACGTCAATGTTGAATCTCATTGACAAATTGGTATGAATCCTTCATAAAAGCTGTTGTGTTACCTCCCAGTGGTGAAAGTAACTTTGCTACGTGTTTAGCCAAACGGTATGTTAGTGAGTCAATCTGGCTTACAATTGGACGTAGCGGAGCATTCGGTTTGTATATTTTCGGTAATCCATACAGATTAGGTGGTTTGCAGGAATAAGGTAGTTGATGTTGAGATCCAACGTTTCGGAAAGTGAATTATAGTTCACTTGTCTTTTTGAGGATCTTGGAGGTCGGATCACTCTTCACAAGTTTATATGTGTTCTCATCCGATAGAATTTGTAATGTTTTGTCGTTGTTATCTGACGTATCCCGTAGCGTTTCTTATATCTGCACGAAGGATGGTAAGATCTGACTTAGTTCGCAAGTTCTTCAGTGCAAGGTGTTCATCACGAGGAAGGTTTGATTTCGGTGGTTTATTTCGTGTTAACACTGATGAAATGTCTTCACGCAGCGCCTCTATTTCGTCCTTTCTCATATTGTTCTTCACTAAGCAATCCTATATGTTACAGATAATGTCTTCGTACGGTATCCTGCGAGGTCCTACAGCAAAATTCAACCCCTTCTCCAAAACTTTTAAAGTAGGTTCGTGACTTTTTGGCGGGATCGGGAAGCGTCACTTTAGCAGTTTTGTTTTTCTTGTTGCAAATTGTGTTGTGGCGGATGTTAGTGTCTAATTATGATTATTAACCACTAAGTGTTCGAGAACATGCACAAATGTTGGCAAGTGAAACAAAATAGCGGAAAGTGTCTTTCGACGTTCCCTCAAGAAGTCCACGGGGAGGTTCCAGTAAATCCCAACACTTTTACTGAAACATAGGGAAAGGGGAATTGACTTGACTGCCACTTACTTTGACTTGATTTATTACTTTGACCACGAGTGCTATATTATTTGTAAACATTTTAACACTTGACATTCGCTAAATGCATAAGGGGCCGTTCAAGTATTACGTAAGCACTAAAGGGGGGCAGGGGGGTCTTTGCTTTGCTTATTTTTGATGACACGGTTTGGGGGGGGGGGGGTCGAGGTATTACCTTTCTCTATGTTGAATACTGTGTCAATAAAGATTGTTTAAATGAATATTATGTACGTTAAAGTGCTATCCTAAGCCTATTTAAGTGAAGGAATGAAGCTCATGAAAGCTCATGAATCAATAAAAAAAACAGAATACATTAAAGGAAAAATGCATATAGGTACCAATGTTAACGTAAGCACGGGGGAGAGGGGGGTAAGAGCCTTGCTTACTTTTGCTTACAAGGGGGAGGAGGGGGTAAATAATTGTAATAAATCTGCTTACGTAATACTTGACCCCCAAGCCTTGCGAAGCCATTTTGAAAAAAAAAGTAGGTTCGTCCAAGGTTTGTTTTGATAAGTTCATAAACAAATAAATTAGGGCATCTATAACGTTGAAACTTGTTTTATTTAATGAATAACTCTGAAAATAAGTATTTTATGACAACAAATTATTAGATTTTTTTAATTATATCTTTACTAGCAAACCAGTGAACAAAATGTTCACCAAAACCTGATTTCTCGAAAACCGGGAGTGCTACGTTACTCAAATCCGGTTTGTAGTCTTATCAGACTATTCTTAACTTATAACTTAAATATTCTCTTTATCTATCTCTTACGGTTTGGCCGCTGAAACAGCACCACGGACAGACGGATTCGTCTAATAGATAAGAGATTCTTTAATATAGCTTCTAAACAAAATACTACTATACTAATACTAGATTTCAAATACAACTTTATTTAATACTAATAGAGTAATGAGTCTAGCTTGTAAAGTTTTATTGCTTTTTCGTCAAACGACAAAATCAAAAGTTTCAACGTGAAATATCAAAAAAAAAACAATGCATTTTTCGGGTAGCATTCATAGAAATTTTCATAATGTGTGAAAATATGAAGGAATCTTCTATATCAGAATTATTATTAAATTAGTTTTATGATAACTGTTAAAATTTGTGGTTGGGTTTATTCACAACAACTCCTTTGGTTTTTGAACTAGCAAGTTTAACAAAAAAAAAAATAATTGTAGTTATTTTCAAATGCTTGATGATTGCTTATTTTTTTGTTTCAGTTTTCAAAAGTTTTGAGCTAAAAGAGCTTGAAATAGTTACTATTTGCGAACATATGGAAACTTGAAACGGCCGTATATTAGTTAGGTACCTAACTACCTACTCATTTTTTATCAAACAGAATTACAAAAAGAAACCGAAATGAGAAGATCGAGGACTTTGGTGAGAATCAGTACCCCTAGCACGAACCAATATCGAATTCGTAGCGTTTGCGAGTCCGAAATGACATTGTCAAATGTGTACCAAAAAGGTTTTATTTTGCATCTCTTTCCTGCAACCTCCGCTTTACGGGCGGATGCACTGACCACCGCCACCTTAATGGCCGCTTTGAACTTCTTCTAGTATTTTGTAAAATAAAGACAGATTTCTTTATAAAAATAGACATATCTAGCGCTACACAGGTAACCAGTGTTACTACGGTTGACGAAAACGCATTCAATGAAAAACAGAATTACTTGGTCAGGTAATTATTTTCCAGAAAATTACACCATAATAAGTTCAGTGCTATCCAAGGTTCGAATTGTGTCACGTTAAAAAAAAGCGAGTGTGCTTATGACCATGCGACTGAAGTGAAACTTCTTTAGATTTTTTTTTCTATCAACGAATTTTCAGATTAAGTTTATGATTTTCAGATCATTGGAGATCTGAAAATCATAAACTTAATCTGAAAATTCGTTGATAGAAAAAAAAATCACTAACACACTGGCACAATACATACAAGAATACTTTGACTTCATACTAGCGCCCGAATCGACGCACGCACACAGCCAAACATCATTTACACGGCCGCTAACCAATCTTGGCAAGACAAATCTACACAGTGCCACGTCGCGTCGCACGCCGCTGAGACTTGTCGTTGGCCGAATTAGGTTAGCTGCGCCGCGCGCCGCCCGCGCCGTTTGCCTCCGCTTCGATTCCGTAACGTTACAATAGTAACTATACACATACAACAAAAATCTACACAAAAATGTTTAACATTTTGTAGGTACCAACCCTAGCGCTCCGCTCAGTCGTAGGTATCTATTTCAAGAAAACGGCTGAGTTACGCTACTGCTAATCACATACCAATCCGCACTGGGTCCGTTATCACCCACCAATCCGCACTGGGTCCGTTATACACCCACCAAGTACTAGATTCATGTATTTTGTTACGGGTATTGTTAATTGTTTACCGATGAGTCACCGATGACACTAACCCTAACGCCAAAATCTTAACACATTCGCCAGTTTACCCCCCAAATCAGGCGTACCTAAAGAAGTTTCGCTTCAAAATATGCTTTCCTCCCCATCTCTTTTATTTTCATAGTCAGGAATGATATTTAATACTGCCGTCCTCAAGCTAAAACGCGGCTAAATAACAAAACCAACTTTTGAGATATGGCCAAAAAACCGCGTGTAAAATTTAAATTATTGCTATTTTGTAACCATTCATCATGTGACAGATTTTTAAGACACAAACTAAAAATGATACGAATACTTGTTAAATACAGATCGATAGAGAATAAAAACTGTATAAGGTGCAATTTAAGACTAAAAAATCGACCAGGTGTCACTTAGCCGCACTTAGTTTGAACACGGCAGAATAAGTCACAATACATAAACCGCTGACCGATTCTGTTGAATTTTATTATGGCGATAAAGGACACCGTGGAATAAGACATAGGGTATGTACTATTCGAGTCAAAAAATAATAATTTGATAAGGGTCAAATAGGGATCTAGGCCGGGTGGCTGCTGGGTTCGGAGACGCGAAAGAATCCCTAAACGGGGATCCCGCGGCTTCGCACTAAGCAGCTTAGATGGTATTCTCAGGGGTTTTAGCGGATAGTAATCCGTTAAGCGTGCTCGTAAATGGCGCCGGTTTCTTTGGGGGTTAGCCCCATCGTGCCCGTGACGTTTGCGAGTGCTGGGTGTGAGGTCCGTTCGGCGGTGTGCCTCTTAAAGGCGCCGTCGTCTGTAAACAGAGGTTTTGCATGCGTCACAAAAAAGGGGGATATTACGCAGTCAAAGACACGTTTGAGGAGCTCCATGGCGCAAAATGGTTAGCGTGTTCGGTTGCGATCGTTGAAGTTAAGCGACTTTCGCAGTGGTCGGTCATTGGATGGGTGATCAAAAATTTACTTCTGTGCTTCGGAAGACACGTTAAGCCGTTGGTCCCGGCTGCATTTGCAGTCGTTAGCACCCACCAATCCGCACTGGGCTCGTGTGGTGGGTCATGGCCCAATATCCTTATTCCATCCATAGGGAAGGCCTGTGCCCCAGCAGTGGAAATGAATAGGCTGATGATGATGATGAAAGCCGCGTTGACTCACTGTTTGGAGTATGTCGCAGCAATTATCATGGCCGAGTTATCTCGCCAAAAAATATGGGGAATTTGTACGGGAGCCCCTAGTTCAAATTTTCACTGCAAGAATACTGGCACTAGTTACCTAATAATATAGCACAGAAATTAATAATGTTTATCTAGTTATTGGTTGAGGAATTTTCCCCATTTTTATATTGTTTCTTAAACTGCCGTCCTCAAGCTAAAACGCGGCTAAATGACAAAACTCACTTTTGAGATATGGCCAAAAAAACAACATGTAAACTTTAAATTATTGCTATTTTGTAACCATTCATCACATGACGGATTTTTAGACTTTAATTATAAAAGATACGAGTACTTGTTAAAGACAGATCGATAGAGAATTAAAAACTGTATAAGATGCAATTTAAGACTGAAAAATGAACCATATGTCACTTAGCCGCACTTTAGTTTGATAACGGCAGTAAAACTGAATTAACTATTTCCATTTACCTTTATCAAATTTCAAATGAAACCTTTTTTCGAAATCTTTTGTTCTGTAATCTGTGGTACTTACCTATGTATATTGCTACAGATTTACACACTTGTTTCTGTGTTAAGTATTTTGTAACAAAGTACGAATATTATCTAAACAAGAAAAAAGTAACCCCCGTCACAATTGACTATTACAATAATTTATTATCTGGTTGCCCACAACAAATGACGTTTCATTTGAGAGAGCATCTTTCATCTTGTATCAATGGCATTCCAGTTGAATGCGCCGGCCATTTTGATTTTGTTTGCTTTATTTATTTTTTTCATAGGCACCGGCGTCTTTGGTCTGCGGTCGACCGTCTGTAACCGATTTTGGGATTCGAATTTTGAATAAAATTTATTTTTAAAGTTATTTTAAATTTAAACTCTAATAGTTAAACACCGTATCTCTGTTACTATACCGTTCTTTGCCATTTTGTCTTTGTAAAACATATTTTTTGCTAGTTTGAAGCTAAGATTCTTTTTTTTTTACCTATCGCAGTTGAATGTGATATTTTTTAGTAGTCTAAACTAATTTGGTAGACGCTGTTAATTTTAACTGTTAAGTGTAAATAAAATACAGTAAATTTTTATTCTTACTTTAATTGTTCTTACTTTTGTATAGGTACTTAGTTAAGAGTTTTCTGATTAATAAAAAAAATGCATTAATAACATTATTAAGTTAAAATTGTGTTATTTTTAAATAATTATTGATTATCAAATAAAGGAAATGAAACATTATATACTTTAATCTATTATGTTCCGACGGAACCTCTTTTCCTACAAATGGTTCACACTTGTCTTTATTTTTTTTGTGGCCGCCATTCAAAAGCGGAGCAAAGGTTATTATTGCAGCAGAATCGACACCTCACTCTCTTGCGTGCATCCTATTGTGAGGTGGCGAAATGGCTGCTTCATATACAGGCTGTTGTTTTATATTATTATCTGAAATCAGATATATTTTTACACAGTAATTTTTATATCCAAAAGGAACGGTTTGCGCTTAAAGAGGCGTAAATTCCGAAGAGATCCATTACAGGATGGGTGACTTTTAAAAGGAAAGTTTCGCCACATTTTTTTTTCATCTTTAGCTTGTCGCAATACATTTTTAATTGTTAATAAAACATTCAGACGCTATCTTTGGTAGAAAGCTTGCCTGCTACTCGGTTGGTTTTAAGAAAACATTTTTTTATTATTAAGTGATTCCTATCGATGCAGTGCAAAGGCTGTTGCATACTTTCTACGTGAAGACCAGCATCATTTAATCATAGAAAGATAATAAAGACGTATTTTACTAACCCCAGCGAGAAGATACCTAACATACAAAAATATTTAAGCTCTGCCAATCTCTCTGTAAAGTTTAACGCCTAATCCACTGAATCGCTTTTGATGAATTTCAGACAAAGACATAAAAAAACTTTTTTTATAAAAACTAAAACTAGACAGGTGACTTAATTGGTGGAAGTCTGTATTAGAGACTTATTATCCTACGCAGACGTAGTCGCAGGCATTCACTAGTAAAATTTGTATATTACTCTTATAATTAGACATGAAAATATCTTTGGAATAAAGTCCTTAGAAAGTGTTGACAACGTGATTTGCCATCAACCTTTATGTACAGTACAGTCGCCCAGGTAGAGCTCTTTTAACTGTTTACAGTGCATTCGACTCCTGTGCATTGTGCAAACACCATGGCCGGCGCCCGCGCAAGGGCAATGTCATCACGTGTCAATTGTCAACATCCTTGAGGAGCTTGACTATGGTAAGGTAATTACGAAACAGTGTGTTAAATATTGTTTAAAATTTTCATAGTCACCAATATTATAGTTTTTAGCGGAATTGCTATCATATACTTTGTAAGCATTTTTTTTTGAGTGTGTTATGCTGTTGGTTGCAGATGACCTTTACAGCATCACCGGGTTTGGGGACGGCGAGATCCTAAGGGAACCTCAAGCCGAGAATTGGCGAGTGCTTCTAGAAGTATTCCAGGCGGATGGCATCTCCCCACGGGGGAGTCTCCTCTCCGTCTGGAGTCTCTGGCCAACTCGAACCTGAGGGGGCGGCTCAACTAGAGGTCATCTCTGAAACTCGGACCTCGGCTCTATTTAGCCGTTGTTGTGGGGGCGGGAAAAACGCCAGGTACGAACGTTTACCTGGTATAGCGTGTCGTGTGCAGACCGGGCCTTCGCACCCTTATCCTACGGGTGTGGTGTCTGTCTAATGCTAAGCTAGTGTGCAAATATGCTAGCTCATATTGGTGTTTGCGGCCTGTGTGGGAGACGTCGGAGGCGCGATGGCGCGAGTGATTTCGTCGTCGGGGTACTCCAAGACGTGCCTAGGCCGACGGAGTCGGAGGAAACAAGCCGAAAATTTATGAGTGCTTCTAGAGGAATTCCAGCCTGATGGCATCTCCCAACCGGGCGAGTCTCCTCTCCGTCTGGAGCCTGTAGACCACTTGATCCTGAGAGGGTCGACTCACCTAGAGGGCGTCTCTGATACTCGGACCTCGGCTCTAGTTAGCCGTTGTCGTGGGGGGCGGGGAAAAACGCACAGGTACGTACCTGCCCCTGGTATAGCGTGTCGTGTGTAGACATGGTCTTCGCACTCTTATCCTATTCACCGACGTCTTCCCATTGCTTTAATTATTTTAATAATGTATGTCTGATTGAAAAACTGTTTTGTTTACATTAATAGTTATGATGTATGTATCCGGCACTGGCCCCTGTCAAACAGGTCTTTATCCTATTGTATGGGTCAGGGACTACATTATATTTGAGTATGTAATCAATTTATGTGACAATAAATAAATATTATTATTATTAAGTTACCTGGGATATGTCATTAGATAAGGCTGTTGTGTGTTGTATAACAAAGTAAGTACCTACTTGCGTAGACCGACTGAATAAATACTTAAATAAATAAGTATATCCAACACTCATACCAATTAGCCTAGCCCCAAAGTAATCTCTGTAGGTTTGGTTATGGGATACTAGGGTAACGGATAGAATACATATATATAGACGCATATGTAAGTATATTTTATTATACAAATACATATTAAACATCCATGACTGTAGTACAAATGCTCGTATTCATCTCACAAACATCTGCCCTCACCGGGTTTCGAACCCGGGACCTCTCGAGTATGCGACACCTGGAAACTCGGCGTACAAAGCTCTCGGCTACCGAAAAAATATTATTATCATGAGGAATTCTAGAGTCACAATTAAAATGATAGTACTTAAACTTTAACTCTCCACAATCACTTTGTCAGACGAGCAAATTGATCACCAATAAGTACCAATCAAGAAAATATGAAGTGTGCTTTAGCAAATAAATAATTTCTTTGAACAATACTAAATTAAAACGACATACTGTGACTGCAAAAGATAAAATAACATTAAAGTACAGCCGATTTTAGATTTGCGAAAAACCGTCGCGATAACTTTCGTACTATTTTCATGTGTTTTTCGTTGCTACTTTTGCGGCGGTAACTTGCTTTCGGTCTTGTACTCACTGGACCTGCATAATTGGACCTTAACTAAATGACAAGACCTATTCGAAATCCTATAAAAAACATGGTACACACTGAACTTTCATAATTGGACCTGACCTACATGACAGGACCTATTTTACATCCTATCAAAAACATGATACTCACTGCACCTTCATACACCATACAATCTCTTATCTCATTGGAATATTTAGCTAATTCTTTTGGAACAGTATAGCCGTGTAGACGGACGGTAACTCCCCCCGTGGGGAAATACCATCCGCCTGGAATACCTTTGGAGGTATCGCTAATTCTCGTCTTGAGGTCCCCTTAGGATCTCGCCGGACCATTGTCGCACCAGCTCATGCTATTACAGGGTCCTGGTTAACCCTTATTATCATTGCTTTTTATGTTCTTTCTTTTTACGACTTATTGTGTAATGGGGGTTAGTAAAAATATATATATTTTTCTTCCTTTCTATAATTACATATAATGCACTGTAATTCAGTCGAGCAATTTTAAAAGCTCGGTTGGTTTAATGCGCACTCACCGAGACTATAGCATTAAATCCAAAGAAAAATTAACTAGAAAAAATTACACGCGGTCCAGGCATTCGTACTCTCCGCTATCTGGGCGGATGCCCTGAGCAATTATGTTACCGCGATCTTAATGGCCGTTTGGTTTCTTTTTTCTGGTATTTCTTAGGCCGTATACAGAAAGAGCTGTTGGAGCTCGATGGCGCAGGTGGTTAGCGCGTTCGGCTGCGATCGTTGTAGTTAAGCAACTTTCGCAGTGGTCGGTCATTGGATGGGTGACCAAAAATTTCTATCTCGAGTTCCTCCGTGCTTCGGAAGGCACCTTAAGCCGTTGGTCTTGGTTGCATCTGCAGTCGTTAGCACCCGCCAATCTACACTGGGCCCGCGTGGTGGGTCATGGCCCAATCTCCCTATTCCATAGGGAAGGCCTGTGCCCCAGCAGTGGGGACATTAAGAGGCTGATGATGATGATGATGATTATGAAAGAAAGCTGGTAGCCTACCAGCGCTTATATTAACCGGTTCGCGCAGGAAACCGGCGTAGGCATTTCTATGGACCAGCGCCGATAAGCGCCGAACGTCGCGGACAAGTTCCGACAATCTTCGACAGGCGCTGGTAAGCGCTGGCACCGCCCTTTGAAATTAATGAACAACTACGCTTCAATCTGCTTTCTTTATCTAACTGTTACTAGTAAGGACCAGCGCTAACAAGAGCTGGACGACTTCCAGCTTTCTTCCTGTAAATTACAATTTAAGTTTATTATATTTTTTGTTTTTAAGCACATAACTGTTAGATGTTGAAATCTAAAGAAGCTGCCTGGACCGCGTGGATCTTATCGATGATGGCGGGACTAAGTTCCGATGAATGGGGTTTCGAAAAATACTGGTGACTCGTTAGAGTTTTTACCATACACCAGAGTTGTAGATATCTTAAATTATAATTTAATAGAAAATTACGTGTATGAAAAAGAAATAAGTACTTAGTGCTTTCTAAGAAAATTAAGTGTAAGAAAAAAAAGTACTTAGTCGTTTCTAAGAAAATAATGAGAAAATTACGCGTAAGAAAAAGAAATAAAAATGAGAAAAAATATGTGTGAGAAAAGAAATAAGTACTTAGTCCTTTTTAGGAAAGAAAGGAGAAAATTACATGAAAGAAAATGAAAAAATGAGAAAAATTACGTGTAACAAAAGAAATAAGTACTTAGTCCTTTTCAGAATTTTTGACGACCTCCGTGACCGAGTTGTTTGTACGCCGGGTTTCAAGGTGTCGCCTGGTCGAGAGGTCGTACCGGTGGGCGTAGATGTTTGTGTGATGAATTTGAACTCCATCCGTTTGAACTCCAGTCATGGATGTTTAATATGTATTTCTATATAAATATATTTATATTCTGTATTCCATCCGTTGCCCTAGTATCCCACAACACAAGCCTACAGTGCTTACTTTGGGGATAGGCTAATTGGTGTGAGTATTGGGAATATTTATTTGTATTTATTTTATTTTATTAAAGGGACCCCTCGCTGGACGTTTCCTGTAAGCCGAATTTGACAGTGAGACAAAAGGACTGTTCATGAGCCTATTCTAGTACAATTCGATAAGTGTATGACGATACACGCGATGTTCATTTGTGTCTGGACATCACATAGAATGTCGTGGGAATCTAGATAATTCTCGACCATCTGGCACTCCTTTTTTTTATAAAGCAGGCAAAACCTATATTTACAGACGTTGGCGCCCTTAAGGGGCACACCAACGAACGGACCTCACACCTAGCCCCTCGCAAGTCTCACGGATGCGAAACGGAGAAGCCGTTAAGCAGCCCGTGCGGCTTACGAGCGCTTACGGCATACTATCCGCTAAAAAACCCTGCGAATACGCTGTTAAGGGCGGAACCGCGAGATCCCCGTTGAGGGACTTCACCGCGTCTCCGCACCCAGACCATCTGGAACCCCTAACTCCACCTGAGGATAAGTGATGGTAAAGTCCAAACGCTAAGTTAGCTTGTGCAGCTGCTACGAACTATCACGTCAACCATTCTCATCTGGCCGGCACAAATGCTTCATCACGCCTCCTTTGAAGAGTCGTAGGGACGATAACAAGTTTTACGTTCAAAATTCAAAAATTCAATATCGTTTATTCAGTCTAGGCTGTTACAAGCACTTGTGAATGTCGAAAAGCTACGCCATCGGTTCGCAAATCTACGGCGGGAGACCTTGCACTGAGAAGAACCGGCAAGAAACTCAGCAAGGGCTGTTTTTTTCTCCCGGTATTATATACAGATTCGTCAAATTGAAAAATGTTGATGAAATTGTGTGAAGTCCGTTCGTTTATCCGATAACTCCAAACTCATTGGTTGCCTATCTCCTCCTAATGCCCGAATTATATTTTGTCGTCGTCGTGCCCATATTCGGGTGCACGGAAGACATTACTTAGATTCGGGCACCCGAAGCAATATTTACACTGAAATACGGACTGAAAGACGGTGTCGGCGTACTCGACTTCGTTTATTTACCCGAATTCCATTGGTACCCGAATTCGGGCTAACGACCAAATGAAATCGCGCCATAAATCACTCAAGTATGATGATGTTTTTTTTTCTATATGGCTTCGCACGGTTTGTGCATTTAGCCAATGTCATGTGTAAAATGTTTACATATTCTATAGCACTCGTGGTCAAAATATTAGTCAAGTCAAAGTAAGTGGCAGTCAAGTCAATCCCCCTTTCTCTATGTTTCAGTAAATGTGTGGAGATTTACTGGAACCACCCCGTGGACTTCTTGAGGGAACGTCGAAAGACACTTTCCGCTATTTTGTTTCACTTGTCAACACTTGTGCATGTTTCCGAACACTTAGTGGTTAATAATCCACCATTATTAGACACTAAGATCCGCCACAACACAATTTTTAACAAGAAAAACCAAACTGCTAAGGTGGCGCTTCCCGATCCCGCCAAAAAGTCCTATGATGCTTTTTTACCAGCATGCAGTAATACATTTTTTATTGAAAGTTTAGGTAATATGTACCGAAGCAAAGGACGACAACAGTTTAAAGTTTAACATGAAAATTGTTTAAATCATATAATCAAATTATATTGAGTTAAGCACCTTTATAAAAATCTTTTATTCTTATCTAGAGGTGTCCGTGCATTTTCACCCGCGTTACAGTAGAGCCTCGCTAATCCGGACCCCCGTTACTTCAGTACACGCTGTAATCTGGACAAGCGAGGGGATCGCATGTGGGGTGTATTACATACCTTTTTAAGAAGAATTGACTTTCAATTTTTTTTATTTCATGTTAAGAGCCCTTTTACAAAATTGCGCCGCTGCTGTACTGATCGGCTCGTAGGTAGAATTGCACTAGTAATATTGCATTTTATGGGTGATGTTTCGAGTCTTATAAAATAATTATTAATGAACTAATTATAAAAATATATAAATATTTTAGTAATTCAATAATGGTAGATCAGTTTTATTAAAGTTTTTGATAGTAATTCCATTTAATTCAATATCAAAATACGGGTATACCTGCATTGTTTTTTGGGAAAACTCACGGAGGTTAGATGTTTTTTTTTGCAAATAATGTGAAAGGGCTCCTAAGTGCGCAAGTTACTTACATGTTTGAATTTTTTATGCACATAATTAAATATTCTTATCTAAGTTCACTTTAAACCCAAGTGAAAAATGTGTGTTTTATTCCTATTAAAATATTGTATACATGCATAATTCATATGCCTCTTTAATTTGGAAGGGGTCTTGTTATTTTAATTCCGGATAAGTGAGACCCTACAGTAATTCGAAAAAAAAAGACATAGCGGGTCACCCATTTCTCTGGGGTTACCCTTAAAAAATATACTTATGCTGTCTCGGGGATTTTTGTAGGAGCTTTAAAAGGAAACAATTCCGTTCCGTCATACATGACTTTTGTGTAACTTTTACCGTTTACGCAGCGTACGCTACGGAGGTTCTCTAATGGAATATTTTGTCTTTTCTTGGAACATTTTCATTGGTGCTCCGCTCATATTACTAGTAGCGTTATATCATATGCGCCTAAAGCTTTCCTCGATAAATGCACTATCCACCACAATAATAATTTATCAAATCGGACCAGTAGATTAGCGTGTTCAACCAAACATATACATAACTATAGAAAGAATGAAAAAATGTAAAGAGCGTATTATTCGCCAACAAACTGACTTTTCAGTTTGGCGAAATAAGTTGTTTTTGTATACCTGTATTTTTAGTGAAAATAAATAATAAAAAATAAAAAAAAAACAAACAACACTTCCGGTTTATACGAGTAACTATAATATTAGTGGTAGATTTATTAAAAAAAACAAAAGCCACATGTTTGAAGTAACATCACTTGGAACGCTTCGTCCGAATTGGCCGATAGATGTTTTAGGTTGCAAACGGAACCCTACTAATATGCTTTCGGTCTGTCTGTCTGTCACCACAGGTTTGTCAGCAGCTTTGTCTTTTAGACGGAAATAGACAGACACCTGAAATGTTCATAGAAACTGCTACTGAAGCCGTTAAGTATTTAATACTTATTTTAAACCCGTTGAAATACTTGTTTCATAAAAAAAAAATGAGGTGACAGCTATCGGCCGATAGTTGGCCGGGTCTGAGCGGTCCCCTTTTTGTTCTGTATTCTGAAATTGTAGGAATGATGGATTGTATTGAGATATACTGGGTTTGAATGAAAGATACTTACGAAAAATTCTCGAATCAGACCAAAATTTATCAACCAGAAAACTAGGTGTGCTTCTGTACTACGATCGTTCGACGACGGAACTTACTATAATACGCACTGCAGCGGCCAGCAAAAGAGGCATTGATGAACGATGCCGAGGCACACATACGTAAGTCCATCAATGCCTGGTTGTGGCCAAGTACTTTTCTCAAATAATGCGCGTAAATAAAAACTAAACAATTACTTTTTAAAAACAATGACGAACAACAAACAGCAATATTTTTTCTCGCGTTAGTGTTCATTTGTTTTTTTTTTCAATAAACAGCTTCATATTTGCAAGGCAGTTTGAAATTTAAATAAAACCTTTGATAAGTTTCCTTCTTGGTTGTTATATTGCGAAGTAAAAAATGTTCCGACTTTTTGGCGGGATCGGGAAACGTCACTTCAGCAGTTTTGTTTTTCTTGTTAAAAATTGTGTTGTGGCGGATGTTGGTGTTTAATAATGGTGGATTATTAACCACTTAGTGTTCGGGAACATGCACAAGTGTTGGCAAGTGAAACAAAATAGCGGGAAGTGTCTTTCGACGTTCCCTCAAGAAGTCCACGGGGTGGTTCCAGTAAATCCTCACACTTTTACTGAAGTATAGGGAAAGGGGGATTGACTTGGCTGCCGCTTACTTTGACTTGATTTATAACTTTGACTTGATTTATAACTTTGACCACGGGTGCTATAGCATGTGTAAACATTTTGACACTTTACATTGGCTAAATGCACAAGCCGTGCGAAGCCAATTAAAAAAAAAAAGAATGTTCCATTTTTAAATTACACGATACATATGAGTTTACCATGTAATTTAGTAAAACCATGAAAATCCATAATTATATGTACTTACAGTGCATTTTCATATAACTTATGCCAGCCGCTGCGCCAATGTAGGTAAATACCTACATTGGCCAAATGGCCAGAACAGCAAAGCAATTTCAATTTCAATTTATCTAGAAGAAGGTTGTCAAAATTACGTAATGCTCAAATTTCCATGTATATCTGAAAACTAAAAGTTTATGTTTTTTTCTTGATATACTTACATAATAACATGTATTGTTAACGTCGAAGTTATTGAAATTTTTCACAATTTTAAGGTTACAGAACAAGTCTAGTGTTCTGATATTAATTTTGTTTTTTTTGAGTGTGTATGATGTTGGTCGCAGATGACCTTTACAGAGTCACCGGGTTTGGGGACGGCGAGATCCTAAGGGGACCTCAAGCCGAGAATTGTCGAGTGTCTTTGGAGGTATTCCAGGCGGGTGGCGTCTCCCCACGGAGGGAGTCTCCTCTCCGTCTGGAGCCTCTAGACCACTCGAACCTGAGGGGGTCGGCTCAACTAGAGGGCGTTTCTGAGACTCGGACCTCGGTTCTAGTTAGCCGTTGTCGTGGGGGGTATTAATTTTGTGCAACCTAAATACATATGTAAATCTAAAGAAAATATAACTAGAAAAAATTCCACGCGGACCAGGCAGCAGACGGGACTCGAACCCGCACCCTTCGCAATCCGGGCGAATGCACTGACCAATTATGCTACCGCGGCCCTCACGGACCGCGTCGAAATTCCTTCTAGCTATTCTTAAGCTGCAAGGCAGCGCCATCTCTTCGCATTATAGGTAAACCCACAATGTTATAGTTATATTTTCTTTAGATTTAAACATCAAGCAGTTACATGCTTTAAAAATAATAAAAATTATAACATATGTAAATGTCAAAATGACAAACCTGCTGATTTTCGTTGCTGATCAAATTGAATAATCGCAAACTACCTATAAAGCTCAAATAATTTATAACCGCTGCAAGTTACCTTATCATTATTTAAATGACTCTCAAGTTGGAACATGCATTTTGGACAATCAGCTTACGTTGTTTACGGAATGTTGACCAATTATAACTACCAGTATGTATGAATATAACAATTAAATTTCTTTTTATACAAGGAATTGTGTACGAAGTTGAAAAAGATTGTTTCATATTAAGAATGACTGGCCAGACTTTCTCGTCCAAACCAAAAATTAAGACAGGACTTTCCGCTCGAATTGTAGACCATTTGCCTTACAGAAAGAAGAGTGTAGCAATTAGGGTAGACTGTATAATGATTGGCCCTTTAAGCGGGATTCTTCATTTGTTTATCTGTACTAAAATAATTATTAGTTTACTATTAAATATGGTTTCACAATGCTATTAAATCCTTATTTCATCATCAGCCTATTAATGTCCCCACTTCTGGGGCACATGCCTTTTCTATGGATGGAATAGGGAGATTGGGCCGTGACCCATCACGCAGGCCCAGTGCGGATTGACGGGTGCTAACGACTGCAGATGCATCCGGGAACAACGGCTTAACGTGCCTTCCGAAGCACGGAGGAACTCGAGACAGAAAATTTTTGGTCACCCATCCAATGACGGTTCACTGCGAAAGTTACTTGACTTCAACGATCGCAGCCGAACGCGCTAACCACCTGCGCCATTGAGCTCCTAATCCTTATTTCCTACTTCTTTAATTCTTATTAACTTCTTTATATTTTAGTGTAGGTATGCATGAGTGGGGGCTAATTATTGTGGGATGGCCAACTTTAGCACCGGTTCCCCTAACACCATATTTAAGTCTTGTATATCCACAATGAGTAAAGTTTTTCAGAACTCTCACTCGGCTCATTACAAAAAGCGTACTAAACTTAGTCTTGGTTTAAATGTAATGTTGTCCCTATCTTCTTTTAAGTTCACCAAAAGTGACAGCTTCTGTTGGTTTAACTTTAGTCTTCGTTTTGTAATAAGATGGCACGTGGAACATGGTAAACCACACATGAAGTGAATATTCTCTAGTCTGAAAGTATAACTGTTCGTACGCTACGGTTAAAAACTTTAGACTTGTGTATAGAAAATAAATTGTTTAATAGGTAGTTAGGCACTCGTACTGTGCTTCGCTGCACATTCTATCTAAAGTTAACAGTGCTTATGTAAAAGACATATAAAGGAAAAAAATGGATGACTTTTAAAAAAAAACAATGAGTATTTAAATTGTCTCGTGTCGTCGTCTGCGAACGCCGGCAGTTCAAAGTCCGCCGCGTTGTAACCCAGAATGCATTTCCAGCACACCACGTGGTTACACGGCTTCCTAACTTTTTGCAACACGGAATCTGGTTTGACCAACCAACCGAACCGTGAGATCGTACGACAGAAACGCTGCCAAGCCACCCGGCCAGTACTAGACACACGTCTGTGAGAGCAACACGCGCGCGCCACAAAGCGCGCCATTTTGAAAACGCGCGAAGCTTTGCACGCGTGAAAACTTTTTTCGTGTGTGAGCCCGCCAAGCGTTTCGTTCCGATTCGCGTTAAATGTGCAATTTAATAATGTAGTGGATATTTTTTTTTTGTGAGGTGTCTGTGGATTGTTCACTTGTTTTTTTTTGCAGTCCGAATTCTGGACAGGTAAATTATGGAGTTTTAAATATTGTTATAAATAAATAAAATTCATTTATTTCGAGCAACATAACTCATTATCATAATAATAATACATAATCAATTACTATAGAAATAGGTGCATGTCACTTAAAATACAACTAATCATTTATATAATTTAAAATTAATTCATAACAATAGTTAGTTAGTTTTTAAATGGAAAGTTATGACTATCGTATTTTTGTTAACTTATGTGTTTATGCTGAAACGTTACGTTTACGTTACGTTACGTTTTTGCAACTTCACCATTACTAATTAAAATACTTAATCATAATTGGCAATATTAAGTACGGAAATATCAAAAGAATTAATTCAGAGTAAATTTTTTACATGTCTCGCTAATTATGAATAGAGGAACACCTTGGCTGAATGACAGAGTACCTTGGTCTTGATTCGAGTCTGTCAATTTGGTAAAGAACCGACGACGAAATTTCATTTTGTTTAATTTACTTAGTCGAAACATGATAAAAAATTACTCAATGTTCTAAAGTAGAAACTTACTTAATAAGTCATTGCATTTAAAAATCAGACAAACAAAATTAATACATCCTTTACTTGTAATTTTGAGTCACTTTGACGATTTATCTTATCTTTATATATATAATTCTTCTGTGAGTGTGTATGTCACTGAACTTCTCTTAAACGACTGGACCGATTTTGATGAAATTTTTTGTGTGTGTACAAGGGGATCTGAGAATGGTTTAGATTCACAATTTTGTCCGCTGGACAACAACTAAATATTTTTTTAGGGCGGTACGAAGTTCGCTGGGTCAGCTAGTATACTATAAAATTGTCACAATGTTAGATACCATACTCCTCCGAAACGGCTTGACCGATTTCTACGAAATTATAAATTCATATTCAGTAGGTCTGAGAATCGGCTACTATCTATTTTTCATACCCCTAAGTGATAAGGGGACACCCCTATCATTTATTTCGATTTTTTGGACAAAATTTTTTTCTTTTATCTTTTAATAATGTGGCATTAAAAAATACATCAACCCCAAATTATCACCCTTCTATTACCAAACCCCTATTTTTAAAGAAATTCCTTAGAAATAATTTATATGGCAAAACAACATTTGCCGGGTCAGCTAGTTACTATATAACATAACTCGTTGTAGATTGTTGTAAAATTATCATGAAATAAAACGTTTTTTAATACTTTGATACATTCGTCACTTCCATAGTAAATTTACGAATTTTAATTTCATAAAACCTTCTAAGCCAAAATATCGTATATTAATTTGGTAAGTTTACTTTGGACGTATAAGCATAAAATGCAGATTCAAACAATTAGACTTTTGGAATCGTTATTGATAAAATTGTGTGATTTTTTCCTGGTGTTAAGTACCCCATTATGTGCAGTGTTTTATTATAGATTTTTACTAAAAAAGCAGATTCGTAAGTTTGCCGTATATGTGACGCATTGGTATCTCTACGTTTTGGTTCCTTTACAGGCTTCGTTCCCAAGAGTATGATTTCTAAATCATACTTTTTCTTTTTTTTTAATCATACTCTTAAGAACAAAGACTGCAAAAGATCCGAAATGAAGAGGTATGTAAGTATAGAAAGTATTTTTAAAAACGCACCTGTAACATAAAAAATAAAAAAGATCATGTAAGTTAAGTTAAGGTTTTAAACTTGTCACAAAATTAACATAATTATTGTATGTTACTTTCATTCCGTACTAAGTAAGTAGCTAAAGCATTCGGGTTATTGGAATCAGAAAGACCAAAGCGACCAGAAACACAAGAAAATATTATTCATAACTTAAGTTTCGTGAAGTTATATTTTGACTACTTTAGTATTAACACTATGGATGATAATTAACTTACTTTCTTCGTCTTTCAGGTAGATTATCGAAATGTATTGGTCTCGTATTTTGTGTTTATTCACAAAACATTACTATACTATACACTCGATATCACAACTAAAACTGCTATCCGAATTGTATAATAATCTAAGTATAAATAAGTTACCACGCTTGATAACGGAGCTTTGTTTACCTATATTTAAAAGAGAGCCTAAAACGTGGCTAATAACGAACTGTTTTTACTTCGAGAATTTTTAGAAACGAAAATTGTCCTAGAATAGAATAAATAAAATAAGTACATATCAATTTTATAATTAAACTAGCTGACCCAGCGAACTTCGTACCGCCATAAAAATAGGGGCAGGTGGAGAAGAGAAAATTTAGGGCTCTATGTATTTTTTAATACCACATTATAAAAAATAAATATTTAAAAAAAAACATTCCTCCTCACCCATATGAAAACACGACGTTACATTACCCAATAGTTTGAATTTTGGCGCGAAGGCGCATTGTAGGTTTCAGAACACTACATTACAGGTGGATAACCATTATCTCATATTCTCAGACCCACGGAATATGCATATAAAATTTTATAAAAATCGGTCAGGCCGTTTCGAAGGAGTATGGTAACTAACATTGTGACACGAGAATTTTATGTATAAGATTAAGTTGACATTCACATGGCATGGCCCTGTCGTTGACAAAATATGTAGACGAACTATATCAAAATTACCACCAAAATGAATCCCTACTCTGTTGTGTGTGAATAAATAAATTTCATTTCATTTCATTTTAATTAAAACATGACAGAGATACCTATATTGATTTGAAATGTTGCATGACGGCCTTTTTTTTTAAATTTTTATTGTTAGGTCCGACAAATGACTCCTGATGTTAAGTGACGGTGAAGTCCAGACGCGAAGATAGCTAGAAAGAAGAAAGAAAGAAAGAAAAACATTTATCGACGACATACATTAACAATTACAATAAATACACATAAAACAAAAGGTCCATCGTCAACTAGGCCCCACCTCAGCATAATGTTGCAACGGCAAAAATGGATTGCCGCTGCAACGCTGATATTCTGGAGGGATCTAATTGGACATCAACGTACGGAGACACAAGACAATCACTTAATATACAAATACGAGAAGTTATTCATATATAACTGATGAATACACACAAGGTCTAGTGATCTTGTATGTCTTGATACAATTTTTACTTAGAAGTGACGTCACGAGCCCAGACTCTCAAATTTTGACACGCTTTATCTTTGTATTTTTTTTGGTTGATTGACTTAAGGAAAAATTAGGTGTCTATTATTTTTTTGATAATCTAACTGACGCGTAAGATGGACGTCATGACGGACTAAATAGTTTACACCGTCCGTCATCATTCCACCCCCCCACGACAACGGCTAACAAGAGCCGAGGTCCGAGTCTCAGAGCCCTCTAGTTGACCCGTACCCCTCAGGTTCGAGTGGTCTAGAAGCTCCAGACAGAGAGGAGACTCCCCCCGTGGGGAGATGCCATCCGCCTGGAATACCTCTAGAGGCACTCGCCAATTCACGGTTTGAGGTCCCTAAGGATCTCGCCGTCCCCAAACCCGTAGACGCTGTAAAGGTCATCTGCGACCAACAGCATACACACTCAAAAAAAAACATCATCCCTAATCAGTAATTAACGCATGCGCGAGTTTGTCCATCTGCACACTAAAAAACCATGTTTAAATGAAAAGGGCATTTCTTGTAATTCAATTCTTTGTATGACCGCAAATATGTAACTGGTGAGTATCTTTGTAGACATAAATGTCAAACATAATAGCGGCATTTAAAATAATAATGTAATTATATGTATAAAAATTACACTATAGTTATTTTTATAAATTCTGCGAGCTTCAGAACTTCATCATCAGCCTTTTAATATTACCACTACTGGGGCACAGGCCTTCCCTATGGATTGAATAGGGAGATTGCGCCATGACCCACTACGACGGCCCAGTGCGGATTGGTTGGTGTTAACGACTGCAGATGCAGCTGGGACCAACGGCTTAACGTGCCTTCCGAAGCACGGAGGAAGCCGAGATAGAAAATTTTTGGTCACTCATCCAATGACCGGTTTAGGTTCCAGACGGGATTCGAACGTGCATCTTCCAAGAGATGGCGCTGTCATGCAGCCTAAGAAATACTAGAGAAAAATCGACATGTCCTCAATATAGACAGGGTCTCGATAGCATAATTGGTTAGTGCGTCCGCCCGGATAGCGGGAGATGCATGTTCGAATCCCGTCTGAAACTCGGACTGAATTGATTCTTTTTAAGAAAAAAAAATCTTTAGATTTAAACAGAAAACATTCCTGAAGGCATTGTTAATTTTTGAGAATATTATCAGTAAAATTCCATAACTGCCGGGAACTATTCAACATTACTGGGTAATCTTGCCTTATAGGTGGAGATAGTTATCTGGGGATAAGAGTTCATTTGTTCACAAGGTTTTCAGAACTTTATTTAGTAAAACAGCGTCTCTTAAGAGCGGACGTGAGCTGAGAGACATTTGAGAAATAGGTATTTGAAAATACTATTGCTGTCACGCATTGGCAAATACCGTGCGTTAGGGACAACAGTAGTTAACGCTGAAAATGGCGTATAAAAATTGCGAAATTCGAGGTTTGTCTCTCGACAATTTCGAGAACCAAACCTCGAATTCGAAAAAATTAGATATATGTAACAGATATTTTACACGAAGAATAATAAGTAGTTATACTATGCCTCTATGCTTTGATTTTTTTGTAAATGCTTATTAAATCTTCACACTAGACATCTTTGGTGGTGATAAAGATTCGTTTTTTTGGCCTTTACGAAGGCTTCCAGTTTCTTTGAAACACGAGTTATCGAAAAAAGGAAAACATAGGAGCATAGACTGAGTAAAATTATATTTTATGTATGAAAATCAATTCTGTAGTCACAGGCAATCTAGAACAATTACTAATTGTTCTAGTTCAAACAATAACTAGATTGTCTTAGATCTATACATAATTAAATATCCCCACACATAACACACACACAAACACAGACACACACAGCCACACGCACACACACACACACGCACACACACCAACACACCAGACACATAATTAAACTATACATAATTGGTTGTTTGTAGTTTTCAAGTAACATGTGTAATAATTGCATGTTTATTATAATTTTATATTTATATAATAAGGATGAGCCTGCCTCTCATAACACAGGGTAACCTTATATGAGAGCAGTTCTTATTTTGTACAAACAAAAAATATTTGGAAAAAAGAAATTTTTGTATTTTGTTTGTTTTGTTGTAGTGATTTAAATCAAAGAGGAATCTCTTAAACTTCCTGTAGTTACGAACATACAGGATTCCAAAAATTCTACTTCCGTTGGTTTTAAAAAATATTGCTGCTGGTCCATCGTCATTTTGTCAGTATACCTATAAACATTCAAACTAATATTCTCATTTACCATTAGAAGTCATCACTGCAGAACTTAAAATTATAATTAAATACATAATTAGGCTTGTAAACATCATAACACTAAACCGAATTTATAATTAGGTAAGTAATTATGAAGCAGTTAGAAAAATAGATAAATAAACTTGTTCACTAAGTAAATTTTGTTGCCTTAATGAATTAGTTTGGTTTTAATATGGAGCTGTTGCTTTTATTTGAATTTATGACTGTAAATCTATACTTTATTATTATTATAATATCATAAAGTTAAAGTGTTTGTTTGAACGCGCTAATCTCAGGAACTACAGATCCGATTTCAAAAATTATTTTTGTTTTGGATGCAACTTCTGGGATGAAAATAATTCTATGTTTCACAATCTAGGTGATCATACCAATATTATAAAGGTGAAAGTTTGTGAGTGTGTATGTTTGTTACTTATCACCGTTTAAACGGCTGGAGTGATTTTACTAAAGTTTGGTATGAAGTTAGCTGACACCCTGGATTAACACATAAGCTACGTTTTACTGCGGGAAAACATCCCTAATGAACCGCGGGTAACACCGCGGGGCACAGCTAGTACTCTATATTTATGCCAAATTTCATTCAAATTTGCGAAAAAAGATGATTTAAGCGAATTTTCAAGTGAAAAAATTATGCTCGAATATTACTTATTTCTGGCGACTTTTATTTGGTTTTCTTATTTATATTAAACTAGCTGTGGCCCGCGGTATTACCCGCGGTTTATTAGGGATATTTTCCCGCAGTAAAACGTAGCCTCTGATGTTAATCCTGATATGCTGATACCCTCAGCTAATTCCATACCAAATTTTATTTAAATCACTCCAGCCGTTTTGACGTGAAGAAGTAACAAACATACATACTCACACACTCACAAATTTTCGCCTTTATAATATTAGTGTGATTCTGAGGAACGCAATCAAACGGTTTTCACGCGGGAACCAAAAGCAATTTTCAGGTACTATTATATGCTAAGATGCAATTTTCGAAAGAAGACGATTTAAGCGATATTGTGATATTTTCATACAAAAACATTTACTGCGCAAGTTTTGTCTGTGGTTTAGGACAAGAAGTTTAAAAAAAACGCGACAGAATTTCAAGATCTTCTGGCAGAGACAAAGGAACATCACGCATGTCTCGTTAATGATATGGCGCACACAGCACGCACACACACCAAGTTTTTGCTTCCGCGAAAATTAATTAAGCCCGAAAATAAACCGTAATTATTATCGGCCATTATGACAATACGTACGCGAGTTGTGACGCCACTCTACTCGACACCTGCCACTGACCCTCGCCAGTATATTATTCAATAATATAATTGTGAATAATGGCTGCGCCCTTACAATACACGGCGCAGGTAGAAGCCAATACTTTATGAATTGCCATAGATGATTTTTTATGTCCATATTATTCTTCGGTGAGATGATAGCCACTCTTCAATCTTTTTAATTGATTAGGCATGCTTAAAATAGCTTTTGATGATTTCAATATCTGATTTGGGAAGTTACGGTCGTGAAGGGACGATGGTTTTGGTGAATATTGTGATGGGAGACCAATTTTTTATGATATTGTTACAAAATTGTGTTGTTTAATAAAACGTTTGAAATACCTACTAAAAATATCGCTTCGGATAATTTCTACTAATACTGAAGTACTATACTAATTACTACGATACTAATTTTGAAGCTGTATGAACAAAATTAAAAGTAAAAAAACTTTTTAAAAAACAAGCGTTTATTAAAATGCACTAAAAAGAATATAAAAAAATCCTTTAAAACTTTTACTATGTCTAACGTCATTACACAATTTATAATATTATAAAAGCTTGTCGCGAGATTTACCTGTGTAGATAAAGAAAAAAAATGAGATTTCTTTTTATTTACATATTAAGTATAATTATCAGTACTTACTTAAATCTGGCGAAAAATTCTTATCTAATATATAAAATTCTCTTGTCACGGTGAGCGTAATTAAACTACTCCGAAACGGCTTTACCGATTTTCGTGAAATTTTATATGCATATTCAGTAGGTCTGAAAATCGAAAAACATCTATTTTTCATCCCCCTAAATGCTAAGAGTGGTCCACCCTTACTTTTTTTTGGACAATTTTTTGTTTTTATTTTTTTATGATCATACAACAATGCATACAATCTTAATTTTTCACCGTTCTACCACCAACCCCTATTTTTTTTATAGCGGTACGAAGTTCGTTGGGACAGCTAGTATTATATATATTGTGTAATGATGTTATAAGTTTATTTTCAGCAAGCCCTTTAATTTAATATCCTTATTGTAAGAGTGCAATAAAAACAACTAGTCTCCCATCTTGTATGTTCCGCCATATTGGATTTAGCATGACGACACTTAGCTCACCATGCATTATCATACAAACTTAGCGTGTGTACAAAATTTCAACTCAATCGAATCTTTTAAATTGAATGAATTATTTAATCACCAAAAACAGAGTACAATAAGTTCTTGAATGTAAGATTGTTCATCTATTTTGCCTCCATCTGGCATGTGATTATCTATTTCTTTAATTTTAATAACATTAATTAATATACAATTTATTAATTTAAACTGGTCAAATGAAATTATTTATTAATAAACATTCTATATGAACAGAAATGATAATATGTACATAATAATAATTAGTGAAATAAAGTTATAAATTAAATAGCATGAATGTCAAAGAATCTCAATTTAATAAAATAAATACCAATTTTTGTTGAGTTGCAAGATCCCACCCTTCACAAACATACATACATTGCAAGTTAAATTAAAGCTTTTAAAAACTGCCAAATCCGTCAAAATTAAAACAAAAAACTATCGAGTTTAAAAGTTTAAAAAGGTAAACTTATTTATGAACAATATGTCGGTCGCATTGGTATTAAATAGGGCATGGCCGAGCCGGTAAACGTTTCGACACTTTGTTAACTATAATGAACGTAATTAATTCCCTAACATGACCCCTACATTGTTAAGCGTTGACCTGAGACTTAAAGAATAAAAGTTGTTACTATTCCGGCAACACTGTCGAGGTAAAAAAAAAACAAAAAGCAAATGACGCGAAAAAAATAAGTGTCAAAATTTTAAAATTCGAACTTGACAATTTATTGTTTTCTTATGGTGCATTTAGTGATGATTCACACTGTTCGGCTAGCCGTATAGCTGCTTTGCCAAACCGACCAAGAAATCGACCATGTCGTCAATCAATATATATACAAAGTCACACTATTTTTATGTCGTCATCATCAGCCTATTAATGTCCCCACTGCTGGGGCACAGGCCTTCCCTTTGGATTAAATAGGGAGATTAGGCCATGACCCATCACGCGGGCCCAGTGCGGACTGGTAAGTGCTAACGACTGCAAATGCTGCCGGGTAAAATGGCTTAACGTGGCTTCCGAAGCTCAGTAGGAGCTCGAGATAGTAAATTTGGTCACCCATCCAATGACCGACCACTGCGAAGGTTGCGTAACTTCAACGTTCGCAGCCGAACGCGCTTACCACTTGCGCCATCGAGCTCCCCACTTTTATGTATCATGTACTTACCATGCTAATAGTTACTTACCATATTTTTGAGTACGTTTTGAGATTTTTCCTATCTTTGATCTATCATCTATCTATATTTATTTGCGAAACTCACTCTTTGATCTATTCATCGAAATCATGAACCATACGAAATCCTTCACTTGTTTATTTTCCGTTTAACAATGGTCTGACTGACTTACGAATTCTTTGAAATCGATTTCTGCTCATACTACATGTTATTTATCACAAACCTGTGAATCGTCTGCTCGTAGCTTTTCCTGCGTGCGATTCGAATCGCAAATATCTTTTTCATCATTTTTAGCCTATTGATATCCCCAATTGCCGCAATTTTACCATATTTTTGAAGTGAAACTTTTGTCCGGACAGCGTGTAGATGGAAATATCCTATGGAAAAGATGAAACGGAAATGCGCCACACTTAAACTTATACAGGGTGTAAGAAAACCTTTAACGAAGTCGAAGGTCACGTATTTTCCACATCATGACGATCATTTTTTTCTATTGGACCATACCTGGGAAATTTATGGTTGTGGAGATGTTGAAGGTCAAAGTTACATTGTTTTTTCAAGGTTTATACATTAATATTTTCAAAACGTTATTTAGATACTTTTCTATCGCCGCACTTACACACACGCACACACAGGCACATTCTTTGCGTAGCGCTACAGTAGCGCGTTATACATTGCGTAGTGGAAAAAAATGTATTTATTTAACTTAAAAATGCAAATGATTCCCACGTATAATATTTTGTAATATAACTTGTTTGGGTGTACAGAATGCGTAGTTTTAGTCTTTGTCATAGGTTTTTTTTACATCCTGTATATATATATATATGTGTGTGAAGGATGCGTGCGCAGCTCTCCCCGACGAGCATGAAAGTTGGAGGGTAACTCTGCGAAGGCTAAAATGCTACGAGCGTCACGAGCACAGAACAGAAAAAGAAATAGACCTATTTTTGTGTTCTGTGGTCACGAGCGTGACACAACTTTTGATACGTCACTTCTTATGTTAAAAGAAAGGGCTGCAAAATTTGAAGCTGTCACTTCATATTCCAAGGTTGAACCTTGTTTTTGGATAAAACTGAACTAATAATTGATTTGGCGACCTCCATGGCCGAGTGGTTTGTACGCCGGGTTTCATGGTGTCGCCGATTCGAGAGGTCCCGGGTTCGAATCCCGGTGGGGGCAGATGTTTGTGTGATGAATACGTGCATTTGTATTCCAGTCATGGATGTTTAATATGTATTTCTATATAAATATACTTACATATGTACAGTATATGTATTCTATCCGTTACCCTAGCATCCCATAACACAAGCCTTACAGTGCTTACTTTGGGGCTAGGCTAATTGGTACGAGTGTTGGAAATATTTATTTATTTATAATAATTTTTGGGTCACCCATCCAATGAGCGACCATTTCGAAAGTTGCTTAACTGCCATGATCGGAGACAGAACGCGCTAAATCCGCGCTAACCGCTTTCGCCAACGAGCTCCTCCAATATCTATTTAGGGTTCCGTATCCAAAGGGTAAAAACGGAACACCATTGCTGTCACCCTGTCGTCTGTCTGTCTATCTGTCCGTATGTCACAGTCTCTAGATCGTAAACGGAATTAGTTACAGAACTGAAATTTTGGTATTTCATGTTACATTTGAAAAAATCTTTTTGTTAGTATATCGAGAAGGCTATATATCTTTATATATATAATTCTTCTGTGAGTGTGTATGTCACTGAACTTCTCTTAAACGACTGGACCGATTTTGATGAAATTTTTTGTGTGTGTTCAAGGGGATCTGAGAATGGTTTAGATTCACAATTTTGTCCGCTGGACAATGTTTTTTTAATTAATTTTTAATTTATTAGTAGTTGTTGATTTTGGAATGTTTTACATTGGATCTGTGGCGGCGACATCTATATGCCCCACATATAGACAACGGATGGAGGAAATCATTACTCACCATCCTTAAGAGATGGCGTTACCTGCACTGCGATCAATAACAGTATGGAAGCCTACATCGCGCAAATGAAATTCGGAAGCTAACTCTTCATATATACGATGCCCGACCAACATCAGTCGGGCCGCGGCCCCCGAGCTACCATCACCCAGTTCGGAGGAAGATCTTCCCCTTTGGCCTTCCTACACTGGTGACCCTCGACTGAGCACAGCAGCAGCAAGAAGCAACCTTCTACCACCGCAGCGCAGCCATCAATCCTCATACCCCTTCCTCATCAGGTCAAGCAACATCAGCAGCCACACAGCAAGCCAGCATCAGCCTCAAGGTTCCATCGCAGCTCTCAACGACGCTTTCTGGACCTTCAGCAGCACTCGACGGCATCATCCCGACCTGGTCTCCGCAGCCCACGACCGGTACCTCACTTGTCGGCCGCAAGCACACCGGCGTGGCAGCCCTGCACACCAGCAGCTCGGACCCACCGTCACACTCCACCTGTCTCGACTCACCGTAGACTGGAGCCACTCTGCAGCACTGGCGACGCGCCTTCACCCCACCCGTCTCGACTCACCGCAGACTGGGGCATCCTGCAGCACACTGGCACTTGCAAGCTCGACTGACGCACTGACTGCTGAAAACACTGACCATCGACCTCCGGTCTCGGAGGGGAGTGATGTGGCGGCGACATCTATATGCCCCACATATAGACAACGGATGGAGGAAATCATTACTCACCATCCTTAAGAGATGGCGTTACCTGCACTGCGATCAATAACAGTATGGAAGCCTACATCGCGCAAATGAAATTCGGAAGCTAACTCTTCATATATACGATGCCCGACCAACATCAGTCGGGCCGCGGCCCCCGAGCTAACGTCACCCAGCTCGGAGGAAGATCTTCCCCTTTAGCCTTCCTACAGATCCGACAGATGGCTATGTGTATATTCCTGTCAAACATTTGACGTTCGTCGTTTATCATTTCTTCCAAATTATTGTAAGCAATACGAAGTACGCTGGGTCAGCTAGTATATATATATATATATATAGGCTGTACAACATAATGCTACGACTAACAGGAGCGTAGCACCGATATAAAAAGCGAGTGTGCTTATGACCACACGACTGAAGTGAAACTTCTTTAGCTCCAATGATCTGAAAATCATAAACTTAACCTGAAAATTCGTTGATAGAAAAAAAACCACCAATCCGCGTTGGGTCCGTTATCACCCACCAAACCGCACTGGGTCCATTGCCACCCACCAATCCACGCTGGGTTCATTGTCAGCCACCAATCAGCATTGGGTTCGTTATCACCCACTAATCCATACTGTTTCCATTGTCACCCACCAATTCGCACTGGGTCCATTATCAATCACTAATCCGCGCTGGGTCCGATTTCATCCACCAATCCGCACTGGGTCCGTTATCAGCAATCAATCCGCACTGGGTCCGTTATCGTCCACCAACCCGTTATCACCCACCAATCCGCACTGGGTCCATTGTCACCCACCTCCGCGCTGGGTCCATTATCACCCACCAATCCGCACTGAGTCCATTATCACCCACTAATCCACGCTGGGTCCATTGTCATCCACCAATCAGCATTGGGTTCGTTATCGCCCACTAATCCACACTGGGTCCATTGTCACCCATCAATTCGCACTGGGTCCATTATCACCCACCAATCCGCGCTGGGTCCGATATCATCCACCAATCCGCACTGGGTCCGTTATCATCCACCAATCCGCGCTGGGCCCGTTATGACCCACCAATCCGCACTGGGTACATTGTCACCCACCTCCGCGCTGGGTCCATTATCACCCACCAATCCGCACTTGGTCCATTATCACCCACTAATCCACGCTGGGTCCATTGCCACCCACCGTGCCACGCTGGATCCGTTATCACCCACCAATCCGCACGGGGTCCATTGTCAACCACAAATCCACGCTGGGTCCAATTTCACACACCAATCCGCGCTGGGACCGTTATCACCCACCAATCCGCACTGGTACGTTATCACCCACCAATCCGCGTTGGGTCCGTTATCACCCTCCAATCCGCGCTGAGCCCGTTATCACCCACCAATCCGCGCTGGGTCCGTTATCACCCAACCATCCGCGATGGGTCCGTTATCACCGAACAATCCGCGATGGGTCCGTTATCACCCAACAATCTGCGATGGGTCTGTTATCACCCACCAATTCACACTGGGTCCGTTTATCATCCACTAATCCGCACTGGGCTCGCGTGGTGGGTCATGGCCCTCAAACTCATTTATTCAGTCTTGGCTGTTACAAGCTCTTGTGAAAGTCAAACGCTACGCCATCGGTTCGTAAATCTACGGCGGGAGACCTTGTACTGAAAAGAACCGGCAAGAAACTCAGCAAGGGCTATTATTTTCTCCCTTTTTGTTTCATACAGTGTCGTCAATTGAAAGATGACATCAAAAATTGAAAACATGTGTTGATGTCAACTTCCATCACATTAATACATATTATTAATTAAGAAAAGTTAAGTATAGCTACTACTATTTTTAAATTGAGAAGTGGCGATTAAACAATTTTCAACCAAATTAGCAAAGTAAAACGACTTAGTCTATTATATCAAGCCCAAGGTGACTTATCGTTTATGACATCTTTCTTCAACAGCATAGTAACCTTTCTTAAGGAGACATGTTTTTATACACACTTTAAACTTATTAAAAGGTAAATTAATTATTTCTTTTGGTATTTTATTATAGTAACATATACCTTGACCCACAAATGAACCAAGAACCTTTTGGAGTCTCATCGGTGGCAATTTGAGTTTATCTTTATTTCTGGTATTGAAATTATGTACATCATCGCGCCTCGTATATAAATTTATGTTCTGACGCACAAACAAAATACAATTGTAAATGTATAATGACTGTTGCCTCTCAACAGTCATTATACCTATTTCTTTAAATTTATCCCTAAGAGAAGTTCGAGATCCCAAGCGATAAATAGCTCTTATAGCTCGTTTTTGAAGAATAAAAACTGTTTCAGTGTCAGCGGCCGTGCCCTACTATAGAATGCCATACGACATAATGCTGTGAAAGTAGCTGAAGTATATTGTCCTAGCAGTGTCAACATCTGTAAGCCGTCTTATTTTATAAATTGCATAAGCAGCAGAACTAAGTTTACCGGCTAGTGTTGTAATGTGAGGGTTCCATTGAAGTTTGTGGTCTAGCGTTACGCCTAAGAAAACAGTTGTATCGACTAAAATTAGTTTTTCACCATTTAGGATTATATCCCCCATTTCAGCATGCTTTACATTCGCCAAAGTAAATTTCACACATTTAGTTTTGCTCGCATTAAGTCTAAGATTATTAGAAAAGAACTAGTGAAGTACCTTGGAAAGTGCATTGTTTGCATCGTCATAATTTGTTTTACACCTTTCAACGTTAAAAATTAGCGAGGTGTCATCTGCAAACAAAACAATTTCACAAAAAAATTCTACAAAGAAAGGTAAATCATTAATGTAAATTTAAAAAAAGAAATGGACCTAAAATTGAACCCTGAGGAACGCCTATTTTCACATGAGATCCGGCTGATTTTGTACCATTAATAACAACTATTTGTGTCCTTTTTGTTTAATATGATTGCACTAATTTTTGTGCTGAATCTTTTATGCCGTAATGATTTAATTTCCGTAACAAAGTTTGATGATTAACGCAATCAAAGGCTTTAGATAAATGAAGGCGCAGAAAACCCCAAGAGCATTCTGCGACTTTTCCCAAGCATTAAATATATATTTTAGCATAGTGGCATCAGCATCAGTTGTGGAACGGTTTTTAGTGAAACCGTACTGCGCTCTGTGTAAAGTTTATATCCTAGCCCTATTCCATCCATAGGGATTGCCAGTGCCCCAGCTAAGGGGACATTAAGAGGCTGATGATGATGATGAACTTTAGTCACAAAGAAGTTACAGCTTACATTATAGTCAAACTTAAAAGTTACCTGATAATAGACTTACGGTCGATTATGTATGTATTTGTTAATCTGTCGCGAACTAATACCGTAAGTTGGTTTGTTTGTACTAATACCTGTTGTATGATATAAAATGTTTACGCATGAACATTTCAAATGAACTAAATATCAGGTCATTGTTACGTGGAATTTAAAGTTTGGTTTCTGTTTTAAAAATAGTAACTTCTGGAATTACCGTTTCTTGCAAATACTTATTTGTGTTATCTCATTACTATATAATTCTGCGAAGATGACGCCGATCCATAGGTACATTGCGCACGAGATGGCTACGAGCCCGACTAGTGGCTGGTCGACGAGTTTAACTAAATCACGCAAAAACTACTGAACGAATTTAGATAAAACTAGCGGCCCGCCCTCGCTTCGCTTCGGTGTAGAGCTGAAGTGTAGACTACAGTTTTTGTTCTCAGGCTTGTATTATACACAATGACATTCATCTATGATTCTTCTTATACCTGCATGCAAAGTCTCAGCCCGATCGGTTTATAATTGACAAAGTTTCATACTAACTTTCATTCCCTATTTTATCCCCTTGGGGGTAGAATTGATCAAAATCCTTTGCCTACGTCATAACATCAACCTGCATGCCAAAGTTCAGCCCGATCAGTCCAGTGGTTTGGGCTGTGCGTTGATAGATCACTATGTCAGTCAGTCAGTCACCTTTGAGTTTTATATATATATATAGACATAGTATACTTAGGAAAATTTTACTAGAAAAGGGGTTTTAGAAGGAAACGCAGTACAAACACGGCATTAATTGATGTAACGGACAACATATTGGCTGCCTGGGATGCAGGAATGTGCACAGTATTGGTTGTATATGTTATAAATGTGTTACAAAATTCAACACGGACAATAAAGGCCGCGATAGCATGATGGTCAGTGTATTCGCTCGGATAGCGAAGGGTGCGATTTCGAATCCGCGTGGTTCTTTTTTTCTAGTAAAGGACATCGACGAAATAGGCCCCAGCATGCCCAAAAGAATGTCCTTCACTATTATTTTTCTATTATTTTTTTAACTTATTAGCAATTAATCATAGTAAACGGACAATCTGTTTAAAAAAATAAAAAATATAAGTTCTGTTACTGGATACTACAGTCTGTTCATCCTAACTTGTTCTATTTGGTAAACAATCTTGGCACTCCTTTTTACTTATCACTAGTATTTATATTATATTTATAAAAATATTATTTCTGAAATTATGTAAAGATAGTTTATATTCCCATCTCATACAATATCTGTTTATTTTTATGGAAATCATAATGATAACCAGGTACATACCTGATTACCGATAGTAAAATATAGAAACAGGTAAATGGAAAGACTTTGACCATTTCATTTGAAAAGTAATCTATTATTACAATAGGTTACTGCCAACACTTATAAATCAATATGAATATAAGCATTTATTATTTTTATTATAAATTGCATTTTATGCTCATTTAATGCATATTATTTAAGTGCTTACATAGAGGTAAACACTATATTTATTCAGAATATATAAAGTGTACATCTTTTACGATTAAGTATAATAATTATAACCTCAAAATCTAATACATTCTGTAGTAGGCCACGGTTCCTCAAGTTGTCCGTATCTCAACAAATACCTAATTAGAGTTGATGAATGATTCCGAACACAACTAGCCTATTCTCATTGCTGTGCGTTCTAGGGCATTCAATGTATTCGGAACGAACAATGTCCTTTTTTTTTAGATTTAAACATCAAGCAGTTAAATGCTTAAAAAGTAAAAATATACTTTACAATGGAATACTTTTATCCCGGAAAAGTGTAATTTTCCTGTGGGACTATCAAAAAACGAAAGTTTACGCGAATAAACTCGCGGGCGGCAGCTAGTGAATACTAAACTTCAAGATTCTAGGGTCAAATCAATTTGTAATATTGTAAGCTGATATCATAGTAAACACTTACACATTATTTCTTAATTTTCTGGAAATACAGGGAAAAAACAACAAATACGCGTTGATAAAGGATCATGTTACATACAGTTTACTGACAGATTAGTGCTCAGTTTCTTGACATGAAAAAAAACGGTCAAGTGCGAGTCGGATTTGCGCGCGAAGGGTTCCGAATAGTAAAATGTGAAAGGAAAAATAATTGGTTTGTTAGATTTTCACGCACACCACTCATTAAATAAAACTAGTTTTAACGGGTTAATGCACGAAATTGATTTATTTACTGACGTTTCGCAGCCTTTTCAGGTCTGCATCGTCAGAATAATTGTTTGTATTTGTCACAAATTACAAAGTATCAATATTGCGATTCAACTAAGAATAGGACCAACTGGACGCCATATTGTGACGTCATAGCTGTCAATTCGAACTAAATAAGTAGAGTGAGCAAAAAAAGATTTTATTTAATAACATTTATTTACTAAGATTAAATGAGAAAAAACATCAGATTTTTTGTAATAAAATTTATTTACTAAGTTTGAGAAAAGAAAACAGCCGATTTTTAATAATATTTATTTATTAAGACTGTGAGAAAAAACATTAATCAGAATTAAGCTCTTCAATTCCTCTCATCTTTGCATTACCGCCGGAGTAGTTATGAATAATCATGCACTATTACTAAGTCACATACGAACATGCATCCTTTATGTAAACGAATGTCTTAAATCGAGTTCTCTGACAGACTAGACATTTGGTTGACGATTTAGATTAACAAACATTCATAACCAAAGCTCATTAAATGAAAAAAAAATCTACCAATATTATTTATCAATATTTGTTATTGTTTGCTTAAAATGTTTGGTTTTTATTCTAGATTTAACTGAGTGTTAAAAAAGGGTTTCAAGATTTTTTTGCAAATTGTACTTTACAAGCGACATTTGACAGATAGAGGTCATTGGCTTTCCTATTCTTATTTGAATCGCATTATACATTATGAATCGGCGTTTTCAGTATTTGTTGTTTTAATACAGCATATGGGACATGACAAATTCACGCGCAGGCGAAGAAAAAATAACAAGTTTAGTTATTTCTTTTTTTGAGCATTTAACTGCTAGATGTTTAAATCTAAAGACGGGATTCGAACCCGCACCCTTCGCTATCCTGGCGAATGCACTGATCATTAAACCGCCGTGGTAGCATAATGGTCAGTGCATACGGCCGGATAGCGAAGGGTGCAGGTTCGAGTCGCGTCTGCTGCCTGGTCCGCGTGGAATTCTTACTAGTAATTTTTTTTGACGTGACAACGTCTTAAATTAGGTTGCGGCTGGGAGTCACTTATGAAAAAGTGTAACGCTCGGTAACGTTACGATGAGTCTCTCGTGTTAAGTTTAAGTTTACATGTACAATGTTTTAGTAAACAAAATATATTTCTATAGTTAAAATTTGTGCAATTCTTATTTTCATTCAATTCCTTGTTCCTATTGTGCAATTTAATTATATTCATATCAATAAATATTCTACCGAGAAAAAGACGTTGTCACGTAAAATCTTCGCCCGTAAAACCGACTTTACAGGCAACCATTTTTTTAGTTTTAATTACAAGTTATTTTTCTAAGTAGTCACCGTTATTAGCAAGTAACCTTTTATATAATATCACATTCAAATTCTTTACCTAATAAGTATCTACACGTGCCAAAGGTTGTTTTTGTTGACGTTGTTGTATTATAATTATCTTTAAAGTTGTTGATATAGTTTGCATGCTGTACTTATAATATAAAATATGAAATGTTATGTCTGAAAAACTTTAAAATATTATATTTTGGAACTTAGGTACTTTATTTACTTTATGACGACATCCGTGTCCGAGTGGTTTGTACGCCGGGTTTCATAGTGTCGCCGACTCGAGAGGTCCCGGGTTCAAATCCCGGTGGGGGCAGATATTTGTGTGATGAATACGAGCATTTGTACTCCAGTCATGGATGTTCAATATGTATTTCTATAAAAATATACTTAGGTATATATGTACAGTTTATGTATTCTATCCGTTACCCTAGTATCCCATAACACAAGCCTTACCAACTTACTTACTTGTCGCTTTAGCGACCAACTTCATGCGTTACTTTTGTGTTTACCGCACATTAAGAAAATCTACCAACAAAATAGAAATAGAATCTCTATTTAGTGGGTGCTAACGACTGCATTGTGAAGGCCTATCAAAAGTATTTATTAATCTGGAACAACGGAACCAAAGCGCGATTCAGGAGACTACAGCGCCATCTCTTGACCATTGGTGTAGTGGAACCAAAAACCACAGCTTTATGTTTTGTAATAAAGTAACAGTTATAGGTATTCATATTTATAATATTTCTCCACATGTTTCTAGTTTGTATATTCGGAATACGTGTTTGAGTTTCATACAAGTGCAAAACACATATGTTCTAATAAATTATATTCAGTAGCGATTTTAATTGAATATTTTGATTATTTATTTATTTTTTCAAATTAAAACTGAACTTTATTGACTGTGTCCTTTTCCAGACTTTTTATTAATTTATTGTAATTAATTATTTGCATGCAATTAAAAACTAATTTTAAACGATGATAAAGAAGGATAACTTCTCACGCGCCTACATAAGTACACGCACCCATTTTTTTTTTATTATATAGGCAACGTCGGCCCTTTGCTTGGCTATTCGTGTTTGCTATTTGGAAACTTCGCATCAGTCTGCCCTTTTCATTCCTTATAGAGCATGATAAGGACAGACTATTAAACTTGACGTTTACGAATAGCATATACGAATAACCAACTAAGTAATGTTGAAAGTCTGTATATGGGTTAAGTTTTATTAATTTAGAGGCACAAACAGGGAATCCTAGAAACTAAATTAAATACGTACTTATTTATATAATAATGTGCGTTGCTCTAGTATAAATATCTTATGATAACGAAGAAATTTTAAACGAAGACTATTTGCTGTGATGTTCCAAGAATCGGCATACGACACTGGGGGACTATTCTAGAACACAACTCAGTTTTTTCCAAGCATCATGATGTGAAAAAATTAATCAACTTTTGCTTGTATTTTAAAAGATAGAACCTATTTTTTTACAAGTACATATTACAAAAATAATACACAAAAATTCATTACTTATTTATTCATTAAAGCTCTTCCTTTAATAAAATATGTATTCCTTAACTTACACAATCTTCAACTTATATGCAATAATTCTCAGCTTAGTGCAAAGAAAATTACTAGAAAATTATATAAAACATACATATATATAAAAAATATTACACTGGCACTATAACTTAAGATTACTTTAATAGTTGCTATAACTAAATTTACAACACATTTGCAAAATAATGCATTTATGTATAAAAGACAACTGTAACATTTTGACTTAGCGTACACCCTGACCTTAGAGTTGCCGCCATTTATTTACACTAAGCACAAAAAATGTTTCTCCCCACTCAATGTTACTTTCACTTAGAAAAGAAGAGTCCAAACACGAAGAAAACGACAGAAATTGTGCCGTACCCAATCTTCTAAACCGACATCTAGAACCTTCCCAATAGAAACACAATGCTACCAGAATATTGTTGCGATGTTTTTACCACTGCAGATTATAATTCTGAGATGAGATCATGTCACAAAGTCCACATATTTACAGGAAAATGTGTCGGATAAGGAAATTATTAGCCATGACCTTGAGTGACAATGTAGGTGCTATGTGTGATAGCTGTAAGTACCATTTTATTTTGAACTTGTTGGTGGACTGAAATTCAATGATTTCATCATCAGCCGAAGCAAATTTTAACAATGACGTGTTTTGATATCTAATTTATTACTTTTATTAGGTATGTCTATTATTTAATAAAACGATTTTTAATGAGTCCTAGTAATGGAGGATTTATATTTATAGAGTCACTTTGTTGTCCGACTGCCTGTCAAATTCTTTATCTCGTAAACGCGTGGAGGTATCGAAGTGACAATATCATTTAAAAATCATACTCAGGTCTTCGGTTCCTTGGAGCTGTGAAAAAAAACTAGGTTAATTTAAAAAAAGATACGACCGTATCTGTCTGTCTGTCAAGATATTTTATCCCAGGAACGCGTGGAGGTATTGAGCTGGAATTTAAACTATATACTTAGTCGCACTCTACGATCCCTTGAAGCTGTGAAAAATGAAACTTTAAAGTTAATATAAAAAAGATAGAAACGGCTGTTTGTTACTTGTCCATGTTTTTTTCATAATAACAATATGAGGAGCTGGCGAACAAAACGGTATAATTACGCATCTGGTCAAACTACTGTTTTTACAGTCTGGGGGTTTCAGGCCCGTTGTATTCGGATCTCAAATATTAATCAAGCAAAACCACCTTAAACAGTGTTAAAATTACTAAATTTATAAATTAAAAACCATTCCTCAAAACCTCACTGTAGGTATGTCATTCAGTTTTATACAGCTCCTGTAAATTTTAATTTTATGTAATTATACCATTTTGTTTGCCAGCTCCTCATATGTATTATGTTTTAGAAGTTTCACGTATAAAAGAGTTTTATTATAATTTATACGGTGTGCGCGAATTTTATGAAATGAGTAGGTCATTTGAACTCGCTTGTAGAATAGACCCCTACTCAAATTGCAGCGTCAAATAGAGAGACGCATGTTGATACGGTCTTTAAGAACTTTAGATTAAAATATTGTTTTAACAATGCCCAACCTTAATCATAAGAATTAAAAAGTCGAACGATTTTTTTATACGACGCGCAGCATATTACCCACACCACCTGATTTTAAGAGCCCTTTCATATTTTTTGCAAAAAATCGTAATTTTTGAGCGCCTCGTTTACCCCCTTAGAAAAGACTATATCCAATAGTAGTAAACAGTAGACTTCTTCTTATTGTAAGTTAATGTAGAATATTTGCAAATACTATTTTCCTTTTTTTGTACTGATCGTTCTACTGCAGCTAGTTTACGCAAAAAATGATAATATGCACAATTTCAAACGCCTAAATCTCTAAATAATGTTCAATAAATTAGATCAAATTAATTACTACGACATCGGAAATATGTTTTTGTTGTAACATAATGTATTAGTATTTTAAATTTTAAAAACATATAAATAATTTTCCCAAAAAATAATGCAGGTTTACCTCGTATTTTGATATTGAATTAAACAGAATTACCATCAAAAACTTTCATAAAACTAATCTACCATCATTGAACTACTGAAATATATATATATTTACAATTAGTTCATTAATAATTATTTTATAAGATTCGAAACATCACCCGTAACAAATCTACCTACGCGTCGATCGGCAGCGGCGCAATTTTGTAAAAGGGCTCATGAAGTCTAGTCGCGAAGATAGGCGATGCGGCAGAAAGTGTGCCGCCCCAGCCATCCGCACCTTGACGGCCTGAACCCAATCTATATGAGTAAGGTTCCAGGATTCCAGGACTCCGCGGAGTAGAACCCCCTCAGGTTCGAGTGGTCTAGAGGCTCCAGACGGAGAGGAAACTCCCCCCCCCCCCCCCCGTGAGAAGATGCCATCCGTCTGGAATACCTATAGAGGCACTCGCCAATTCCCGGCTTGAGGTCCCATTAGGATCTCGCCGTCCCCAAACCCGGTGACGCAGTAAAGGTCATCTGTTACCAACAGCATATACATTCAAAAAAAACGACGGGTTGCATCCCGGGAGTGCCGGCAGACGGCAGAAGTGAAAACTTGAATATTAACGTTGTGCATTTTTGATATTTTGGAATGGTTAGGGAATAATTTTGCACATTGCTTTAATTATCAGTATAAAAGTACTATCATTTATGTGGTAGAATACAATATTTATTTAATGCGTTATCGTACACAAACATGACATTATATAAAATTAAAAAGTTTATCTCTCAGAAAAATCAACGTACATGAATCACATTTAAGCGCGCCTACCGACACCTATTGTAAAAAAATGCATTTTCTTCGCAATGAAGCTGCCACCTGGACGTCTTAGTTAGAGACGTATAATACAATAAAATAAAATATATCAATTTTTAAATCAGTAGTTCTGCATAGGTAGGTACTACTTAGTTTTAATTTTCACGCATTATTTGAGAAAATTACTAATACAAGCCTTAGTCACAACTAGGCATTGATGGACTTACGTATGTGTTTACACCGTGGAGGTTAGAGAGATGGAGAACGATCGCTGTAGAAAATAGTGTCCCAGTAATATGGACAAAATAAGTGAAGCGCTGCGATCGCTAAGTTGTCTCAATAAAATTGACGACCTCCGTGGCCGAGTGGTTTGTACGCCGGGTTTCATGGTGTCGCCGACTCGAGAGGTCCTGGGTTCGAATCCCGGTGGGGGCAGATGTTTGTGTGATGAATACGAGCATTTGTACTCCAGTCATGGATGTTTAATATGTATTTCTATATAAATATACTTATATATGTACAATATATGTATTCTATCCGTTACCCTAGCATCCCATAACACAAGCCTTATAGTGCTTACTTTGGGGCTAGGCTAATTGGTGTGAGTGTTAAAAAAAAAAAAGCGGCCTGTTTTGTGCTAATTTGAGTACATTATTCAACTAACTTCATCTACTTGTACTCATAAATAGCTAACTTCACAGATACTACTTACAGTACATAAACTATAAATTATACAAATTTTCAGGGACAGGCGGGCTAATGCTTTAGCACGTAGCGATCGTTCTCCTTCTCTCAAACCTCTATGGTTTACACGTTCGTCCTGCAGTAAGTCGGTCACTATTCTAACCTTCTTTAATTTCTCTCTTTGCAGATTGAAAATGGAACTCAAATCACCAAAGGCGAAAAAAAAGTCCAGTTTCGCGAAATTAGTGTCGTGGGGTAAAATGTGCCGTACTCCCATACTAATTCTGTTCCTATTGGGCAGCACTAGCTGTGATGACAGCGAAACAAGTGACGACGTGACCTTTTACGCGCCAAAAAACATTACAGTTTTAAAAAACAAAGAACACTCCGCGAATGTTCCGCATTTAAGACATAGACACACGAGTGTCATACAGCCAAACTTTAACGTTAGTGAGAAAGAAGTTTTGAATGACATTAAATATTTAAGGCGACACTTGAATAAGGAAATAGTAAATTTTGTGATGACTGACTTCTTGGTGGATGGTGAAGTTGAGAACCGTATACATTTCAACGGTATAACAGCGAAGGAGACCTTTGTCGGAGGCGACGGGTAAGTTCATAATTTTTTCATTCTTTAGGTCGTATTAGTATCGCATAATGGCTTACCGAAACTCCTTTACGCGTGGTTTAATTTCTTAAACAACGGCCATACAGTGCGACCAGTATCTTTATGAATGTGAGTGACAGTTCAGGGAGGGCGTCACTGTCTACGTAAATGACCGTAAATGACGTACAAAATATGACGTTTACAAAGACGGCGGCATTATTTTCAACTTTTGCCACATTAATAAAGATCTTGGTAGCACTTTAGTACATTTTTTTGTATAATTTGTCCAGTTGTATGAAGCTGGAGAGAACCAGGAGAAAAGGTCCGCGGCAGCATATCATCTTTTAAGTTTGACTCACTATAACCTTTACCTCAAATTAACGACATAACTATAATAATTAGACATATATGATATTGCGAACTTTTTTGTAGATATGTATGTCTTCTGTAAAACTATGGTAAATCACTTTGCTCTATTGTCAATGACTTCCGCAGCGTAAGCGATATAAGGTTATTTTTAGGATTTTTTTCACAGCCTGGGTGTTTTTCGATTCGATAATGTACGAATTTTTCATACGAAAACCTAACTTTTTTGAAAATACTCTATAGCCCATGTTCATCAGGGTTACTGTAGGATTCTAAATGTGGAAGAATTTTTCAAATCGGTCGAATAGTTTGGGAGCCTATTCAATACAAAGAAACAAACAAACAATCAAATCCTTCCTCTTTATAATATTAGTATAAATAATAACTTTATGAAATGTATAATTTATTCAAAGGTAAATAAAACTAGTTTTTACGGGTTAATGCACGAAACTTTATTCAAGTTTCGTGCATTAACCCGTAAAAACTAGTTTTATTTAATGAGTGATGTGCGTGAAATCCTAACAAACAAATATGTTATTCAAAGGTTTTTTGCTTAAGTCATTACCTAATAAATTAAATTGGATATTATTAATATAGAAAATAATTATTAAAAAGGAGAGGCCTATGTCCAGCAGTGGACAAATATAGGCTGTTGATGATGAAGTATTAAAAATATTTCAAATCAAATCAAAAGTTCATAACTCTTTTGATGGGCATTTATAGAACTACATAGTTTAAAATTTGTAACTTTGATATCTGCAGGCAGTGCCGTCTTTGACCTATTGGAGGCCCTGGGCATATTAGGATAATGGGGCCCCTATGACTTCCATTTGGTGATTTAAAAGGAACTAGGGACTTTGTATTTGATCTGAGGACGACCCTATCGATCGCGGGGCCCTGGGCACTTGCCCAAAGTGCCCACTGGTAAGGACGGGTCTGTCTGCAGGCCGATTCCGTAAAATGAAATCGTACTTCTGGTTTCGGTAGTTGCCATTATATAGACATTAGTTTGATATGCATTACGCCATTGCATGGCAAAATGGCGCTATGTCTATCGAAGCAGCCAGTATTAGATATTTTACATTTATATTTTTTTGATGTGTAACATCTTTCCTCTCGCTTTCGTGCAATTCTTGGTAGTGATTACGTGAAGTGGGACGGAAGTGTGTAACAGGAAGTTTGGGAAGCGCGCGCTATTTGATTTGATTTTAGAACATAGTGTTCAAATGGCTTATTCCTTTTGTAGTAGGTTTTTATTCTTTTTTTACTAATATAAGGTGAGGTTTCAAATGTTACACATCATACGCGACTACTGTAAGACTCGCTCGTTTTTTTTTGTTTTTTTAAGCATTTAAATGCTACATTTGTCAGATATCCGAATAAGTGAGATTGCATCTTACAGACTACCTATGTTGCAAGCAATAACCAATAAATGATTAATTAATTCGAAAAGCGCTTCTGTTGGGACTTTGCTATCGAGCTTGACGGGTTTATCCATGCATTTAGTGATAACCCTGAAACTTATAATCGAAAGACCAACATTAACATTATAATAAGGCTTTTTACATTCGAGCTACATTCGGAATAATAAAGTTAAAGTGTCTGATTATATTTCAGACAAAAATGCTTGGGTTTAAACTGTTCCAAACGTTCTGAAAGGCTTTTTCTGTAATTATGATGAAGAAAAAATTATTTTGTCTTAACACCGTTACTATATAATGGTGTCGATTCTGGCGTGATTAAAACTAAATTTAACATCAGTCTCTCCTTTTCATTCCGCATAGAGAATGACAAGGACACACTGTTGTCAAATTCAAGTTTAGGTTTAGAGAATCGTGTCAGAATTGACACCAATATTTTGTAAATATTGTTACATAATTATTTAACTCTGTGAAGTTTCTCCCGCCAGTTTTTCTCCACAGCTAAAAAAATGTTTTTAACTAGTGGTAGGGGAAAAAATATGGACGATTTAAAATAGTTGTATTTTGCATCCAATTTGAATAAAGATATTTTGACTTTTGACTTTTGAAAGTAAAAGTAATAAAGTATATAGAGTCTGTGCAGAAAGAGAATGGGATTTAGATTGGAGGGCGATGTAGTGCTTTTCTACCGTATTTGTAAGGTTTTACCCCTTTTAGACATGATTAAATACAAAAACCTCAAAAAATCATAACAACAAACAAATCGGTATCAATACAAAACCTTGACGTTTTACGGATTGCTGGGTTTGATTGCCAAATAAAAATCTTAATGTTGGTTCCGTTTTTCGCCACGCCCATTCTATTTCCGCACAGACTCTACCAATGATGTTTTAGAAGTTTTGATTTTAAACTGACTTCAATAAGGAGGAGGTTTCCAATTCATTATTATATAATTGTAATTGTTGTACGCGCATATCTTCGAGGTTTGTTGGTCGATTTTGATGATATTTTTTTGTTTGAAAGAGGTTATTAGCGAAGTGGTCCCGTATTAATTTAGTAAAGATCTGATAAATCCTTAAGGAGATAAACAATGGAACTCCTCGAATACGAACAGCACCCTTAGCACGAACTAAAGGCGAATTCGTATCGTTTGCGAGTCCGAAATATCATTGTCAAATGTGTAAAGATTTTTTGTTCTCGTTACGTACTTTGTGGCGCTGCTGTTCAAGTTTCCTTCCTAAAAATCAGCACACATTTGACAATGACATTTCGTACTCGCAAACGTTATGAATTCGATAGTGGTTCGTGCTAAGGGTACTGTACACATACAGTATAATTTTTGGTTATTAAACGATATTATGAAAGAGAGACTGCAGGCCACACATCTACATCATGTTTATTTAGTCGGCTAAAGGACTGAGTATCCAAGGCCAGAATAAATAAAAAAAAATGTATATTTATTAGGTTGTTGTTGCTCTGGCTTATAAGGGGAGAAAAATACTGTTTTAAACTTTTTTTAACAAAAACAAAAGCTGACTTCATAGAAACAAAATCGCTAAACATTAAGAAATATTAATTACATTTCCTTTAGTTTGTTCTAAAGTACCTTTAAAGTCAAATTAATATTTAAAAACGGTGTCATTCATGTCTGATAGATCTGTGTTTTTATTTACTAACTAGATGTCCCAGCGAGCTTCGTACCGTCATAAAAAATAGGGGTTGGTGGTAGAAGGGTGAAAATTTTGGGATACAACCCTATTATTATTCCCTATTATATTTATTCCTGATATATGTACATTTGTACACCAACATATGTATCAAATATATACATCAAAAAACTAATCGAAATTTTCGCTCAGTTTATAATAATAAGCTCTATAGGCCTGCTACAAAATAGACTTTAGCAGCTAAAAACACTCTTATTATGTGCATTAAAATTTACAATAAATTACCAGACAAGTTCAAAGAACTATAACTTTTTAAATTAAAAAAATACTTAAGGATTGGCTTAGCCAAAAATGTTTTATAGTATCAAAGAGTATTTAGATTATAAGTAGGAATATTCAAATGGTACCTATACGTACAGTATAAATGTGTATACACCTGAAAAGGTAGGATCAAATGGCACTATACATTATCATTAAGACCTGTATTTTCATGTTACCTTGTTCCATACACAATAAAGATTTATTATTATTAAATTGTAATATTTTGTATATGTTTTGGAGTACTTCAATGACGCACAGCGTGACACGAGAATCTTATATATTAGATTGAGTTGGCATGAAAAATATTCATTGTCATATTTTGTCGATAGTATGACACCGGCTCAATAAACACATGTACATACTTACTGTGTAACAATATTCATTTTCTTTTAACCAATGGCCCATTAAGATAATCTCTATAATAGCCGTCTTCTGTTCATTCATCAGTACGCGACGCACACAATATACTCTTGTGTGACATAATTGCCTCGCAGATATAATTTTGCAATGTTTTTTTTAATTTGATTCATAATTTAATAAGTGCTGTTGATTAAACGAAGACAAAGCGCGAATATGACTCGTGTATGAAGAGTTCCAATTTATTTTAAGGGATTTAATACTAGGAGGTTGAACAAAATAATTTAATAGAAGTCACGTTTATGTCATGGCCTCCTTAAAATCAAATTAAAACCTTTTGAACCCAGTTTCGGTGATTTTTCCCATTTTTAGTTTTCTAGGGTTCCGTACCCCAATCGGAAAAAAAGGAAACCTCATAGGTTCTGTCGAATATCGAATCTACGGGACCGATCAAATTGAAAGTGTGGTAGACACCTTCATGTATGTCTGTGTGACTGATATTTGTGTCAAAAAAGAAACGATAAAATCAATGAAAGGTTTCAAACATATATTGTTTATAAATGCATTGTTTGAAAATTATCTAAGAAAATAAATTAAAATTGACCTGTCCTCATTATCTCCGAAACTATTGCGTCTAAAAATATAATGTAACTCTTTGCTTATAGATTACAGGAAACATTGAAACCTTAGTTAAAATTTAGTCATTAAAATTAAATAAATATTTAAGAGGGCTTCTATACAATAGACGTGTTTTTTTTTGCCGTTTTTGGTCGATATTATAATGAATAGAAGAATTACGTCAAGTCCTGACATCGTCGATTACACAATGCCTAAAGATGAAAGTCTTCAATCAGCGCGTCCTACCTGTGATGACATACGGGGCAGAGACGTGGACACTGACGGTACGGCTGGTCCACAGGTTCAAAGTCGCTCAACGCGCTATGGAAAGGGCTATGCTCGGCGTTTCTCTGAAGGATCGCATCAGAAATGAAGTAATCCGACAGAGAACCAGAGTTATCGACATAGCCCATCGAAATAGCAAGTTGAAGTGGCAGTGGGCTGGCCATATTTGTCGTAGAACCGATAACCGTTGGGGTAGATGAGTTCTGGAGTGGAGACCGCGTCTAGGCAAACGTAGTGCAGGACGTCCATCAGGCGCGATGGAGTGACGATTTGCGCAAGGTGGCTGGCAGGCATCTGAGTGGCGTGCATTTGGAGAGGCCTATGTCCAGCAGTGGACTAAGATAGGCTGTTGATGATGATGATTATAATAAAGTGTCTCTTGTTATAGAGATAATGGTACGGAACCGTTATTGTGCAAGTCTGAGTCGTATTTGACCGGTTCTTTACTATTAATTTATATAACCAAACGGCGCAAATATTCAGCTCTCAATGAGAACTACATATTTGTGCCGTTTGGTGTTGAGACTATGGGCCCTTGGGGTCCAAGCGCTCGTTCCTGGTGACCAAAAGGCTGGCAGTTATCTTGGTCAACGGATCAGTCTTGCAATACAACGCGGCAATGCTGCCAGCCTATTGGACACTATTCCTGATGGCGGTGCTGTGGCTGATATATATTTTATTTTGTAAATTATTTATTTATGTAGGTAAGTAGGTTAAGTTTTATAGTTTTTAAGTTTATGTTATTTTAATGTATATTTATTTTAAACATCTAGCAGTTAAATGCTTAAAAAATAAAAACATACTTATATTTATTTTATTTAAATAATAATCAAAAAAAATATTAATTTATAGTAGGTACAAATAAAACACATTTTTTTCCCCACGTTGATCTTAAGTCGAAGTGAAGCACTCTATTACATTTCGATTTCCTTCCGAGCGTCAAAATATAACAATTATAATGCTGTATCTTTTGATTGCGTTAATTAAATGTATGTTTTTTTTTACTCATATCTGCAGTACCTTGGTATTGCAGATCTGATTATTTTATATTAAAAATATAGCTATTATAAGACTGTATCTTTGGATTGCGTTAACAAAGGTCTGATATTTACTGATTATTTTATATTAATTTCACCTTAATACCTCCACGCGACGCGTTCCTGAGAAAAAGGGCTTTGACTGACGGTCAGACGAAAGATGAAATAGGCATGAAAATAATAGAAATTGGGAGTCTTTCATGAGCTCATTTTTGTGATACGAATCCCTGAAAAAATCTACCTATCTCCTCCTAAAATAAGCCACTATTTTCTTCATGATTGAGACTGGAACCGTGTAAAAAAAGCCGCCTTTCTCCTTAAATTAGTTCAGGTTCAAACACATAAAATGGCCCCCTTTCATGTCGGCTCGTGTAGTGTAAGTAGGTACTAACTTAAAGTGTTCTGTAATTGTTTATTTAACTCACAGTAGCCAGTCGTTAAATGATCGATACCGGTGCTGTGCTCCAAGCGCGAGGTAAATATAGGTTCTTTAGATATAGAACAGAGAAAGGTCGTAAAATTAACACTTTTATCCTACAGGTGTTAATAAATAATCTAAAAAACTTTTTGGCGGGATCGGGAAGCGTCACTTATTTTTTTTTTCTTGTTAAAAATTGTGTTGTGGCGGATGTTAGTGTCTAATAATGGTGGATTATTAACCACTAAGTGTTCGGGAACATGTACAAGTGTTGGCAAGTGAAACAAAATAGCGGAAAGTGTCTTTCGACGTTCCCTCAAGAAGTCCACGGGGTGGTTCCAGTAAATCCCCACACTTTTACTGAAACATAGGGAAAGGGGAATTGACTTGACTGCCACTTACTTTGACGTGATTTATTACTTTGACCACGAGTGCTATAGTATTTGTAAACATTTTAACACTTGACATTGGCTAAATGCACAAACTGTGCGAAGCCAACTAGAAATAATAATAATAATCTAAAACCCCCGTATTAGTAAAGGGAGAATAAGCTTGGATTACTTACTCCATGTTTTTTCTCTGTTCATAGAATGACAAATGCCGCTAACTACACTAACTAAATAAATTGACATTGTAATTAATATATTTAACATTTATTGAATTATTCTTGTTATCATGAAGTAATTATATTACAATACATTAAAATAACACAAACTTAAAAACTATATAGCTTAACCTACTAACCTAAATAAATAAATAATTTACAAAATAAAAAATATATCACCCCCAGCGCCGCCATCAGGAATGGGCCCAATAGGCTGTCAGCATTACCGCGTTGGATGGCAAGGCTGATCCGTTGACCAAGATAGCTGCCAGCCTTTTGATCACCAGTCACTTCGGTGAGCCAGGGAGGGAGGTATCGCATAATGAAAGCGGAAGCAAATCGCTTCGTGCGAATGGGAGGAACTTCGACAACATACATATATAGATATGGCGTAGTATTGTACAATCGCGCCCAATATTCATGTTAACTACACATGCTCACAGTTGATACTTTATTTTTAATACCGTCAAACAGCCTATTATCGCCAATACAACGCAGTGACCGCTAGTTACCGTTTTCCATTCAATTAATAACTTCGCTGAGATGCAACAATCCTGCTTTCACACAAATACCAAAATGATTATTTTAAACTTTCATCTGACTATTAAGAAGCTGGAGTATTTAAGTATAATGTAATTATTGTCACGCGATTCTCAACAACGATTCGTTAAGGCTTGTTTAAGTAGGTAAGTAAGTAGGAAGTATTTCATGAAGCGGTTTAAAAAAAACTTGAAGTTTATTTTTAGGGATGCCTCGATATGCATTTTTGCCGACTCGATACCGATGCTCCTATAAAAATATCGACGATACTATATCGTTCATTGAATTCAAAAGTTAAGGTAATAATTATAAGTCAGGTTTTTTTTTCAATTAATATAAAGAGAACAATTAACAGGGCAAGTTCATTAAAACCGTTTAAAACTATAACAAAGAATTATACATATAGAAGTTGACATGACTATTATTTATTTGACTCAAACGACCAGCTTTAAATTATTAGCACACACAAACTAATTTATATGTAAGTAATTGTTAATTTTATTTGAGATGAGATTTTGTGACTACAGAGATTGAGAAGATTATCCTTGCTATATAACGACTTCATTAGTCGTAATATGATCATACCTCTTCTGGATATCCTCTCTCCGGTAATTACCAAAATAACAGTGTTCTTATTTTCATATTTAACCCTTTAAATTACAATGCACTAGCCCGTAGTTCTACTTTGGTATGGTTTCCTTTAGCCAACGGTTGCATGGTAGAGATTACTACCTTAGCAATACGGCCGCCTTATAAAATAATGTTTCTGTTTATGGTATTTCTAAAAATCTGTCTCAGTGCAATGAAGAAGATTCATTCATTCATTCAACAGTCAACCTAGCGATATGGGATAGTTTAGAGAGTCCAAAGTGGAAGGGCGAAACAAGTCACTGAAGAAAGAGCGGGGTTTCCCCGAGCATAGTTAGTTTTTTCGTGTTCGTCCGCAATTAAATAGACAAGACAACAGACATTACATTTTTAAAGTGTGAAATTATAGAGAGAGATATATCGGCAAACCCAATGTATCATCGATATCGGATGCATCACTAGTTATTTTCAAATCTATTGTCCAGTCTACCAGTGGAAGTTTCTGAGCTTCGACTATAATTAGTTTTGTTATTGTTTTCAGTCTGCGTGACCGATACCTTGTGACATTTGCTATATGCTAAAGAGTTGAGCATCCCGCAGACTAGTTGACGCTGCATCATCAGCCTACGGTTGCCATATCTTTAAATCCATAACATCAAAGTAATAATGTTCCAAAATTTTAATCAGACGATATTATTTAGTCCGTCATCTGAACAGTTAGCTTATCATCAAAAAATAATGGATACCTATTTTTTCTTTTGTGAGGCAACCAAAAAATTATAAAGATAAAGATCATTAAAGTTTGGGAGAGGGAACTAGTGACCTCACTTCTATGTAAAAATTGTACCAAGATGTGACGTCATGAGTCATTTCAAATCTATATATCTCTGTAATGTTTTGAAAATGTAAAAAAAGGAAAAAAAAATACAGTACCTTTTGATAATCTACCTGACAGACAAATAAAAAAAGCAGGTCATTATTAGCAGAGTAGATAAAAAAAAAAAATATTTATCTTCAAAGTGAACATACAACTAAATATTCTGTGAATATTTCAAGTATTTACCAGTTGCCGTTATTAATATAGAGCAAAAACGGCCAAAAATCACGTCTGTTGTATGTAGGGATGCCACCCGTACTTTATTATAAAATATTGTACGTTATTTTAATACTTTATTTGTTGTGGTTTGATTACTTGCTAATTAATTTAATATAAAATTTACAAAAATAAGATTTTTTGCGTAAAACGGACCGCGACAGTATGTAGAATACGTTATGCTCATTCCTGCAACGTTTTCGTGGCTGTATGGCTTTGTACCATGACCTTTCCCCTTGCGGAAAAGAAATACAGATTTTTAGAAGCCACAAATTATTTATTAAAAGTTGCTCGAAGCACCGTAAAAATTTTTTTTAAGCTTAATTATAAAGTGGAATAAAAAGTACTTTATTTTAGACACAACGTACTTTTTTTCTACCTTTAATATTCGATGTACTTTATTTGGACAAAAAAAGGTGGCAACCCTTGTAGTATGGGAGCCCCCTTTAATATTTATTATATTTTATTTTTAGAAATTGTTGTTATAGCGCGGGCAACAGAAATACATCATCTGTGAAAATTTCAACTGTCCAGCTATCACGCTTCAGTAGATACAGACCGGTGACATACAGACGGACAGCGAAGTCTTAGTAATAGGGTCCCGTTTTACCTGTTGGGTACCCCTAAAACGTAAAGCTCATTTATGAGTTTTCATCATCATCATCATCATCAGCCTATTAATGTCCCCACTGCCGGGGCACTGACCTTCCCTATGGATGGAATAGGGAGATTGGGCCATGACCCAGCACGCGGACCCAGTGCGGATTGGCGGGTGCTAACAACTGCAGTGCGAACGGCTTAACGTGCCTTCCGAAGCACGAAGGAACTCGAGATTGTAAATTTTTGGTCACCCATCCAATGACAGACCACTGGGAAAGTTGCTTAACTTCAACGATCGCAGCCGAACGCGCTAACCGAGCTAAATCGAGCTCCTCAGTTACTAGTTTATGTTACGTTATGAGTTTTATTTTTTTTATTTACTAACCAGTGTATTACCATTTTAATCAACAATATTATCATCGAGTACGTACATTCCTGACCTTGAGGCATCACTCCACTTAATAACATTTATATTATAAACAATTATAATCGCAAATTACTTAATTGTTTCAAACAAATTGTCATAAAAATAGTAAGCAGCTATTTTTTTTTATAATCTGACTAGCGGGTACCGGGCTGCGACTTTATCAAAATCAAAAGTCATTTATTTAGTCTAGGCTGCTACAAGCACTTGTGAAGGTCAAGAAGCTACGCCATCGGTTCACAGAACTACGGCGGGAGACCTTGTACTTGTACTGAGAAGAACCGGCAAGAAACTTAGCAAGGGCTGCTTTTTTCTCCCTAAAAAAGTCCTGCGAATACCCTCTAAGCTGCTTAGTGCGAAGCCGCGGGATCCCCGTTTAGGGATTCCTCCGCGTCTCCGCACCTAGCAGCCGCCCGGCCTAGCCGGGGCTCCACGGCAGGGGTCTCCCGGGGTATCACGGGGACCCCGCAGACGTGCGCAGGTAGGCCCGCGCGTGGGGGTTGAGTACGCGGCCTAATGCCCACCGTACCGCCCCCCGTCCGCTGCGGAGGGCTACTTCGGCGTGCCCGTGTAGCTCTCTCCGCCGCCCCCCTCTTTGCAGGACAGAACTACAAGGGGGGGCTGCCGTCACGAGGTCCGTCGGTGGCCGGCACAGCCAACGCCATGCCGGTCAGCGAGGGACCCCCCGGGTAGGGTCATGGGACGGGCGCAGCCAGGGCGCGTCGCCGTCCTCTCCTACCCGTCCTCCTTCGGCGGAAGGGAGCGGCCTGAGGATCATCCTCCCGCTCCCTCTCGGCCGCCTCCTTCTGCGAGATAACGTTCTCGCAGAAGGAGGCGGCTGCTTTTTTCTCCCTGTACTGTTACATACAGAGTCGTCAATTTGAAAAATAACTTCAGAGATACTTCTGATGTCACCTTCCATCACATCATTAAGAATATAAGTATATAGTCACAATAAATTTTATAGTTAACTTTAAATTTAATATATAGGAAGGGGCACTAGATAGGTACCATATTACTGTTATGAAAAATGACTAATACCCATCAAATAATAAATTACAAGAAACACTATGTCCATGCATTACGATTATTTATCTAAGGGCTTCATCGGAGACCAGAGTCAAAGATAGCTAGTACAGCAGTGTTATCTGCCACACCAGCCATCCTCATCTTATCTGCCTTCATATTGCTTCTTCACGTCTCTTTCAAAGGATCACGGTTTGTAGGAGGGAGAGAACACGTGAGCGGGCAAAGCATCCCATTTGCGGACAGTGCGACAAAGTGAAAGAGCCCTTTAACATTTTTTGCAAAAAATTGTAATTTTTAAGCGCCTCGTTTACCACTTTAGTAAAGATTTTGACAATTTCCAAAAGAAGTAAACAGTGGATGTATTCTTTTTATTGTAAGTTAACGTAGAATATTTGCAAATACTATTTTCTTTTCTTTGTAGTGATCGTTCTACTGCAGCTGGTTTACGGAAAAAACGATAACATGCACAACTTCAAACGCCTCAATCTCTCAATAATGTTTAATAAATTAGATCAAATTAATTACTATGATATGAGAAATATGTTTTTGTTGTAACATAATGTATTAGAAGTTCGATTTTCTATCTCATTAATTATCAAAAAAAACATCTAACCTCCGTGAGTTTTCCCAAAAAATAATGCAGGTTTACCCCGTATTTTGATATTGAATGAAATAGAATTACTATCAAAAACTTTAATAAAACTGATCTACCATTATTGAATTACTAAAATATTTATATATTTTTATAATTAATTCATTAATAATTATTTTATAAGACTCGAAACAGCACCCATAAAATGCAATATTACTAGTGCAAATCTACCTACGCGCCGATCAGTACGGCAGCGGCGCAATTTTGTAAAAGGGCTCTTAAGTTGACTAATTGAAAGTTCTTTCGAATCGTTCAATATTTTTTCCTACAACCCATTCAGGACATCTTTTACCTGATGAGAAGAACGGGCGCAAGAAACTCATCAGCATTTAACAGAAGTAGCAACATTAAGTGGAAGTAGCCTATTAATATACCCACTGCTGGGCCACAGGCTTTCCCTATGGATGGAATAGGGAGATTGGGCCATGATCACCACGCGGGCCCAGTGCGGATTGGCGGGTGTTAACGACTGCAGATGCAGCCGGGACCAACGGCCTAACGTGCCTTCCGAAGCACAGAGAAACAACGAGATAGAAGATTTTTGGTCACCCATCCAATGGTCGGTACTATTGCGAAAGTTGCTTAACTTCAACGATCGCAGCCGAACGCGCTAGCCACCTGCGCCATCGAACTTTTCAACCCTATGTAAACTAAAAGCTGATTTATTCAAGTACCCTATGTAAATAGTCCGCAAAAATAAAAGTTCGTTTAAAAATAAATCGGGTCTGAGAACTTTACAAATGAATACGTGACTCAGCTTGCGTTTTTTAGCGCAGTCAGTGCAATTTGACACTTTGGCAAACGCAAATGCGTGTGTAGACAGAGACAAACAACCTTAGATCAAATTCTCCAATACTGTCAAATTTCTCTAAAGAATTGTGAGTTTTATGTCACTTTATATAAGATTCACGTTAATATGACGCTTTATGTGAACTTGATGTGTTATTTATTGTGCGTTCTGTACAACTCGCATATCGTATTCAAATGATCTACTTTGAAATTTTACAACCGTAGAATTACGAATGATTTAGAAACGGCTTTAATTGCGGCTTAAAATACTACTCGAACTGGTATCACTAGATCAAAAAACGCAAGACCGTCATGAAATCTCAATCCGCTCATCATACCGATCACCCATCCGTGTCTAAACCATAGAAAGTACAGCTTCTTATTATCGATCGCAAAACACCAGATGCTTGACTAGTCAATGAAACGAAACGATGTCGTGTTGTCGTGTTTATAATTAACTGCGTACGTAGATATGTGGTTAGTCTAAACAGTTAGGGTGACCAACATGTAAGATCTTAATATTAAAGTTAAATTTAAAACATCGTCACAATTTTTTCCGTTCATCTTAAGCCTGGCGCATTTAGGGTTACCATCCGTCCATATTAGTCCGGAAATGTAGGGACTTTTAGACTAAGGTCCGGACTTTGTACGGATTTTATAAATTACATTAAATATGAAGAATAAAAGTACATATTGATTCAAATACCATACCATTGTAACTATGCGAGTAATGGTACCATTTTGTGACTAAAAAGTCCGGATTTTTTTCGCAATGTCAGGATTTTTGTCAGGACTTTTGACATTCCTAAATGCTTACCCTAGTCGCATTACATTTCTGATTGTTATTTAAAATTTCAGACCTTAACATCACGCATCGGTGGTTCAGTGGTAGTAAATTGCCTTATACGCTGGCGGCCTTGGTTGGCTAACCTATATCCTAGCCAAGGAAGGACATTTTTACTAATGATTTTGATAGTTTCACTTTATCAATAATTGATGTGTAACATCTTTTCACTCGCTTTCCTGCAATTTGATTTCGTGAAATGGAACGGAAGTGTGTAACAAGAAGTCGCGAAAGCGCGCGCTATTTAATTTCATTTTAGATCATAATGTTCAAATGGCTTATTCCTTATGTTACTACGTTTTAATTCTTTTGACGTGACAACGTCTTATAATTCGATGGAGCCGGCTGCACGCATGAAAAAACATGACTCATGTGGAGTTACTTTGTTCTGGGGCGTTCCATTTAAGGCTTGAAGTGCAAGCGAGAGCGCGCAACGAACGATAAAGAGGCACAATCGGCCTCCGTGTTCGCACCGTTCGACATCTGTCTCTCTCCTACTTGAGTGAGCGATGCGTCCGCGTGGACGCATCGCTCACCTAACACCTAACATGTTTTCGTCAAGTATGAAGTGCAGTGAAAAGTGAATGTGGTGTCAATTGTTTATAGCAACGATAATAGCGGCGATAAAGATAATGATATCACACATGTTTAAAAGTTGTAAAAAATTGCTCAAAGCACATTCATACTTGTAAAAAATATGTACATTGTAAAATAAACGTCACGTTCAACTATCGTCAGTAAACCGACTTTACAGACAACCGATGTTTTTTAGTAATATAAGGTGAGGTTTCAAATGTTACACATCATACGCGACTACGGTAAGTAACGCTCGTTTTTTTTAAGCATTAAACTGAAACATTTGAAAAACTAAGGAACATTTTATTAGTATAATATTCTGAAATGCTTGGACCGAGTGAAATTTTTTCTAGTAAAATTTGTAGGGATTGTTAACAGCTATTATATACATTAAGGCAGGGGCCGGATGCGGGTAGCCCAAGATCGATCTGAGTGGCGTGCAATTGGAGAGGCCTATGTCCAGCAGTGGACTAGGATAGGCTGTTGATGATATAACCCCATTCTGTGTATATCATATGAAATTTCTGTACCGGCCAAATACATGCTAGCAGCGGCCGGTAAATAAATTACATAGTAAACTCTTTAAAAAATTGATATTTTACTCAGAAACATGGCAACCAAAAAGGTAACTTTTGGTTGCCATGTTTATAACCGTTTCGTCCCATTAAACTTAAGCACCATCCAGCACCTTGGCTGACACCAGATATAAGAGCATTGATGCACAAAAAGAACGTGGCTAAGTGTAAATATAAAATTCGTCCGACAGATTCCAATAAAACTAATTATGTCAAGGCTCGTAATCACTGCAACATGGTGTGTAGGGATGCTTTACGTCGCCATATTCATGCTTTAGTCAGTAATAATGATCCTTCTAAAGTGTGGAACTTCCTTAGGTCACTTGGAATTGGTAAAGCTCGTCAAAAGTCTGTTCCTAGTAACGTCGATATAAACTCACTTAATATTCACTTCTCTTCATCGTCTAGTCTTAGTGATTCCCACAAGACTAATACTTTAAATTTTCTTTCATCTTTACCAGTTCCTGACTACTCTCCATTTGTCTTTACTCAATTCACCGAATGTGACGTTAAGAAGGGCATGCTATCCATATCTTCCAATGCGGTAGGTAATGATAGCATTAGTCGTAATATGCTGATACCTATCCTAGATATAATCCTTCCTATTCTTACCTTTCTTTTTAATAGCTCATTAGCAAACGCTGTTTTTCCATCGGCTTGGAAAGAAGCTCAAATCATCCCTTTGCCCAAAAAATCGAATCCTCAATCTTTTGCCGATTTTAGGCCTATTTCTATCCTTCCTTTCTTATCTTAAGTCCTCGAACGTCTCGTCCATAACCAATTAAATATATTCCTCTCTCGTCATGACCTTTTTAATCCTCTCCAATCTGGTTTCCGTCCTGGGCACAGTACCACGACTACCCTCTTGAAAATCACTGATGACATACGCCATGGGATGGATCAAGGTCACCTAACGGTACTGACATTATTAGACTTCAGCAATGCCTTCAACACTGTAAATTTTGACATTCTTCTGGCGTTGCTGCGCTCACTTAACGTATCTCCATCGGTGATTGAGTGGTTTCGCAGTTATTTGCAGGGACGCAGGCAGAGGGTTCACCTAGAGGAGATTTTTTCCTCATGGAGCGACACTTCTGCTGGTGTTCCCCAAGGCGGCGTTCTATCTCCTCTTCTTTTCGCTATATTTATTAATTCTATTTCCAAAAATATTTCTTCTTCCTACCACCTGTATGCAGATGATCTTCAAATTTATAGACAAGCCCCTCTCGGTCAATTATCTGAAGCAATACTGGCCACCAATAATGATTTGCGACAAATTGTGGAGTGGAGCAAGTCCTTTGGACTAGAGGTTAATCCCTCCAAAACACAATGCATTATTATAGGTAGCTCAAGGATGACTGCCAAAGTGAATTTGCAGTTACTTCCTAACATAACTCTAGCTGGCAACAGTATTCCATTTAGTGTTTCTGTTAAAAATTTAGGAATAATCGTCGATAACCGTTTCAGTTGGGATCCACAGTTACAAGCTGTTAGCCGTAAATTGTTTGCTTCAGCAGCTTCGCTGAAGAGACTCCGTAATTTCCTTCCTATTGCCACCAAAATTGCCCTAGCACAGTCTCTGCTACTTCCTATTCTTGATTACGCTGACGCCAGCTTTCCTGATCTCACGGAGGACCAGCTTAACAAGCTTGAGCGACTTCAAAATTTCTGCATTCGGTTCATATTCTGCTTACGCAAATATGACCATGTGTCTCAATTCCGATCACAGCTCAAGTGGCTATCTATTCGACTTCGCCGGAATACTCACATTCTCACACTTCTCTACAATATATTGTTCAATCCTTTGTCCCCGCGCTATCTCAAGGAATGCTTTAATTACCTTCATAATTCGAATGCGTTATCTCTTAGGTCATCAGAAAATTTAACCCTAAAAATTCCTACCCATGACACGACCTTCTATGGTCGTTCTTTTACCGTCCAAGCTATACGCCTATGGAATTCTCTTCCAGTATCCATAAGACGAGCACAATCTATTAATATCTTTAAAAATCTTGTTGTGAATCACTATTTGTCGATGTAGCTGCATTTTTATCTCTGTTGACTGGACTAAACCTATATATGTGTAGTCTATGTATATATATGTAATATGTATAGGTATATAATATGTATATATTATGATGTGTATTTATGTATGTATATATACTTAATTCACAAATTCGTTTAAATCCCTTGTTTCTTTTACTGACACCGCCGACTCCAGCTTTCTTTCAATCCTCTCCATCCAAAGGTTGTCTGGAAGAAATCGCTTTTAGCGATAAGACCGCCCATTGAAGCACTCTTTTTTTTTTACAATTGTATTGTCCCTCATTTCTGTTCTGTGTTGTGGTGTTTTCAATAAAGTATTGTGTATTGTATTGTATTGTATTGTAACTTATCAACGTTTTCGAACTTTGCTTGCAAATAGAAAACTGTTTAATGAAAAAGAAACAAATGAACATTTTAACGCAGGAAAAATATTGTTGTTTGTTCTTCATCATTGATTTCGAAAAGTAATCAAGTTTAATTTTGATAGTTCTGCCTAGGTACTACTTAGTAATCAATTTCGCGCATATTTTGAGAAAAGTACTAATACAAATCTTGGCTATAACTAGGCATTGATGGCAAAGTGCCTCTGCTTCGCCTCGGCCCTCATTTAAACTTTCGTCCGTAATGGAGTAGGTAAGCTATGAAAACTATGTTTTTTCAATTTCTCTTTACAGTTGATTTTTTATGAGTCCAAATATGAAAACTGTGCTAATGTGCCTGCTTCTCCCCTACTATGCCGTTTACCACGTTTACGAGCGATGCCGATTTTTCTTCAAAATTGTAGTCACCCTACGAAAACACGTCATTATGGCAGTGTGCCTTACAGTTGCTAACTGATATACCAACTTTATTTTTTGCACGTAGAAAGACTTGCAAAAATGAACCTTACCCCCATTCATTACGAAAGAAAAGAATTTGCATTTGAAGGAACGCAAACATTCGAAATTTAAAAACAATTGATTTAAAAGATCACAGAGTCAGCACAGGCGACGTGTGTCATACGATTATATTACTTATACTTATACATACAAAGAGGGATTAAGCGTAAAAGTTAATTTTGTGTTGTATTTTTTTTATAGCGTATTGTATTTACTCAAAATTACGGCTGTATTTCTGTGATAAGACTTTTTGTAAAAGCAAATCTAAGAATGTTTTTGTGTAAATAGGTTTCTGATATAGAATTATTATGTAATGTGTTCTTTTCTATTACTGCTATCTTTTGGTTAGATAATTAATTATGTTTTTAATTCAGTTATCAGAGCTTTACAAAGTACTTAAGTGCTAATCATGTGCAAATAATTTTTATTCTACCCATATCTTAAAATGAAATTGCGCTTTTATTTTCACAAGGTAATCTTATTGGCCGCATTGATACGTTAAAATAATTTCAGTCAATTATTATATCTAAGATTAAATTGGCTCGAATTGTCGACGACCAGGACTTTTCCGATAGGTTTGATCCTTTGGCTTTGCGTAGGAATGTAGCTTCGCTCTGCATCTTATATCGCATAACACGGAGAGTGTTCTGTACCCTTAGTACGAGTTTTACAATTACAAAAACTATGATAGTTTTCGTGAGCTCGCACTCGTACTAAGAGTACTGATTTTATTGTTTTCATTTCAATACAAATAAACAGTGTTTAAATTCTATAAATCATTTGCCTCTTCTTAAATTTTAAGTATATTTGGTTACTTTTCACCAAAATGGAAATAGAAACATAATTTACAATTACGAAAACTATGATAGTTTTCGTGAGCTCAAACTCGTTTTAAGGGTACTGAGGAATTGTTCGGATTAATAACAGCTGCTGCGACAATAATTTCATCCCCACCATCTTGATGCGTGACTATCCACAACCTTGCGATTTTGTAAAATTTTTTTACCACATACGACAAAACTGTGGAATACATTGTGCAGCAACCAGCAGTGTTTCCGAACCAATACGACTTGAAAACGATCAAAAAATGAGTGTACCTACTCCTTCTTTACAGCAGTCATCGCATTTGTCTCCTGGTGTTGCAGGTGTCTATAGGTGATGGTGAACACTTACCATCAGGTGAGCCGTCAGCTCGTATTCCCTATAACATAAAAAACCTCTTATGGATCCTTCAGGTGCGGAACCCTAAAAACCGTTCCCAAGGGATTCGCTCAAGGTATGTTATGTAGCATCAAAATTAATTGGTAATTGTCCCCTAAACAAACACGTATATACAATTGGAGTAAAAGACAGCCCCCTATGCAGAGGATGTATGGAGGCAGAAGAAATGCCACAACATGTCATCATGGAGTGCAGGAGTGTGGCCGACCAACGGGTATGACTTCTCCAGTCGCCAGCATCGCTTCTGGAGGCTTGCAGCAGTCTGCCAAGGCTGCTTCCCTTCTCGCCTAACTTAGGCTGGCTGGAGTAAACGGGAATGTTTCGCGACACGCACAATGGTCCAATGATTAGGAGTAAGTGCGGAAACCGCCCTGAAATACTAAACTATACTAATTAGCATCAAAATTATACAACTGATGCAAAATACTTAACTTTTTATTTTAAACTACGTTTAAAAAAAACTGTCGAAAATGAACATCGGAAACATGGTTACCCTACTGTGATAGGCTTTTAGCATTTGTACGGAAAAACAGAGGTTTCTTACCCGACTGCCGAATAAAGGAAGGTAATATTTTTATGTATTTAAGGACGTAGGTTAGTCGTTTTTATCTCAGATATCATCCTTTAAGGGCGTAAAAGCTGGAAGTTTGTTAGGGGGAAACCATAATTTCCACGTAGACGTAATCGCGCGGGCACCCTAGAGGGTTATTAGAATAACCCACCCAACGATTCTTTTCGAATTTTCAAATATAAACTATTTCATCACTTTCAGTCTCCCAGTGTGTGTTCGGCGTAGTTTGACTGTTTTTTTGAAGTGAAAACTTCTTTAGTATTATGTTAAACTCGCGTCAGGTTAAACTAGTGGGCTGATCGCATAATGACACACAATAAAGGAAAGGTTGTTGACTTTCAATATATTGGACGAAACATAGTAATATTTTATTTTGCCGTATTATAATAATAAGTCTCTATCTAGGACGTTCACGTGGCAGCTTTATTGCGAAGAAAATGCTTTTTTTTACAATAGATGTTGCTAGGTGCGCTTAAATGTGATTCATGTAAGTCGATTTCTTTACAATAGATGTCGCTAAGTGCGCTTAAACGTGATTCATGTAAGTTGATTTTCCTAAGAGATAAACTTTTTTCATCATTGTATGATGGCGCAATAAATAAATATTGTATTCTACCACATACATGATAGTACTTTTATACTGATAATTAAAGCAATTCGTGCAAAATTATTCCCTAAACATTCCAAAATATCAAAAATGCACAACGTTAATATTCAAGTTTTCACTTCTGCCGGCACTTCTTGTTTTCTTTTCATTTTAATTAACGTTAAACGATATGTTATAAATTTTGTGTATATCTATAATTGGCAAACATATGTAAACAGTAAAATAATTCTCTATATATTATGTATGTCTTGTATGGTATGCTGTTGATGTACCTATAAATAAATAAATACAGATGGGTAAACTAAGGTTGTCTGGAAGAGATCGCTTACAGCGATAAGACCGCCTTTACCCACCATAGTTTACTATCTGTTTTGTAAACCCTTTAATTGTGTATGTGTGAGTAATAAAGTGTATATCTATCTATATAAGGCCCGCTGGCCATCTCCAGCCCTCTAAAGGTTGAAATCCAGTCTGCGACCATCAAACAAAATCATAGGTACTCACGTTTAAGTACCTGGTACTTTTATTTTTATTTTTTAAGCATTTCACTGCTAGATGTTTAAATCTAAAGAAAATTTTACTAGAAATAAATCCATGCGAACCAATCAGCAGACGGGACTCGAACCCGCACCCTTCGCTGTCTGGGCGTATGCACTGACTATTATGTTACCGCTGTCCTGATGGCCGTATCGAATTTCTCTAGTGTTTCTTAAGCTGCAAGACAGCGTCATCTCTTTGCACGTCTGCTGCTCCTCGCAGTCTATCGCCCCGGGCCTTGAACCCCGTGGGGAGATGCCATCCGCCTGGAATAGTCTAAAGGCACTTGCCAATTCTCGGCTTGAGTTCCCCTTAGGATCTCACCGTCCCCAAACCCGGTGACACTGCAAAGGTCATGTGCGACCAACAGCATACACACCCAAAAAAAACCCCTTTGGGCTCTGGGATGAATACGCCCCTGCTTGGAAGAAAAGAGAAAACGCCTTTGCCCTGCAGTGTTATACACTGAGCTCATAAATAAGTAATTATAATTTTGATTGACGACCACAGTGGCCGAGTGGTTGTACGCCGGGTTTAATGGTGTCGCCTACTAGAGAGGCGGGACCTCTCGAGTAGGCTAGTAGGTTCGAAACCCGGTGGGAGCAGATGTTTGTGTGATGAATACGTGCATTTGCACTCCAGTCATAGATTTTCAATATGTATTTCTATACAAATATCGATTTCTATACGCCATCAAGCGTGGGTGGTAAGCGCCTCCGGCTGCGATCGTTGAAGTTAAGCAACTTTCGCAGTGGTCGATCATTGGATGGGTGACCAAAAATTTTCTATCTCGAGTTCCTCCGAGCTTCGGATGGCACGTTAAGCCGTTGGTCCCGGCTGCATCTGCAGTCGTTAGCACCCGCCAATCAGCACTGGGCCCGCGTCGTCGGTCATGGCCCAATCTCCCTATTCCATCCATAGGGAAGGCATGTGCCCCAGCAGTGGGGACATAAATAGGCTGATGATGATACAAATAAATTTATATATGTATTCTATCCTTTACCCTAGTATCCTAAAACACAAGCTTAACAGTGCTTACTTTGGGGCTAGGCTAAAATTGGTATGTCAGTGTTGGAAATATTATTATGATTGAAACTCTGCTATCAGGTCACTACACCATACAAACTTGTAAACCTAACCATAACTTGAGAGAGGTAGAACAAAGCGGATTGGAGCGCCCATCTGGGGAAGTTACCTACTCCTTTCAGAAGATCAGAGTAAAATCATAGTCCTTAAATTGGTGTTGTGTTTCTATCGTCTGGTAAGGTTCCACGGCAGCAGATTGAGTCAGGGTATAATTTAGGTGGTGGAAGATGGGATGATGACATTCGTAGGCTGGCTGGAGTGGGCTGGATGAGAGTGGCAGAAAATCGGGAGCAGTGGCGTGCATTAGGGGAGACCTATGTCCAGCAGTGGACGGACGAGCATAGGTTGATGATGATGATGATGAAGAGTCTATAGGCTAATAGCCTAAGGCTATAATGACTGCTTACCATCAGGCTAACCCTTATAACAATAAAAAACCCGAACGAATCGGCTGTTCTGTTCGTCATTTGATGCATCTCTAGCTGTATTTTTCTACTTTTTCTCTTGTTTGTAATCTATATATATTTATAAAACTCAAAGGTGACTGACTGACATAGTGATCTATCAACGCACAGCCCAAACCGCTGGACGGATCGGGCTGAAATATGGCATGCAGGTAGATGTTATGACGTAGGCATCCGCTAAGAAAGGATTTTGATCAATTCTACCCCCAATTTTGTATGAAACTTTGTCGATTTTAAACCGATCGGGCTTAGACTTTGCATGCAGGTATAAGAAGAATCATAGATGAATGTCATTGTGTATAATACAAGCCTGAGAACAAAAACTGTAGTCTACACTTCAGCTCTACACCGAAGCGAAGCGCGGGCGGGCCGCTAGTTTTACATATATAACTCATCACTCAGGTTCTGTTCTATTTATAAATGACCTAGAACTTAGTTGGCAAGAAGCCGTACTACGTTGAATACCATTAGGTATGTCTAGAGCACACGTCAGAATAATTATGTCATACTGTTCTTAGTTCAGTCGCACTTTGAAGGAGAACATTGTTCCGGTTTTGAATATTAGAATTTCTCGTGCACCTTGAAAGCAGCCAAATTTTTAGCACAAGGAGTGTCAGATTTATGTATATTAAAGTCGGTAAAACTGTGCTTCCAGGGCCCAAGAAGTGATACTTGAACTTTTTTAGTAGAAATAGTAGATTATTAACCAAGGGGATAAAGCAGTGTCTTCTGTCGCGGGTGACGATTTAAATCGCGAGCGTAACGAAGGACTCGAGGTTTAATCCCGAGCGTAGCGAGGGTGTGACGAGTCCTGAGTGTATCGAGGGATTTAAGTTTACCCAAGACAGCTTTATCACCGAGGACAATACTCTACTTTTCGTACCATTTGCGAAAAAATTAACACAATAATAATATAAGATAAGCATTTATTAAAAATAATGACAGTTAAAAGTAAAAGTTGACATTCGAAACATTGGTCCAATTAAATACGGCCTCGTCGGTTTTCATATTTTTATTTAATAATCATAACTGCACAATAAATGCGTATACCTTTTTCAAAAAGATGTATGCTTTATATACAAACTCAATGGTGTAAACACAGATGTAGTTCAGTATAAATTTCGGTAAGTATTCCAAATTTAAATCACATTCTCCCCCTAGAGGATCAATGAAATTCAGTACAATTTTCTTTCCCTGTTTTTAACAGATTAAAAATGACTATTGTTTTGTTCGCTTTTTGTGGCATAGAATGTCACTTTTTTGAGCAAGTGGTACGAAAAGGTAAAAGACCTTTTCGTGCCACTTGCTTTTTTTTCTGGCGCTTCGCCGGCCGCTGCCGCGTCACGCTCGCTTTGCTCGCTCGGCTCGCGCGTTATGGCCAAATCACTAACCTAACCTAAACTAGTGTGAAGTATCACCGCTTGGGCCCTGGAAGTACAATTCGGGTAAAACTGTTCTTTCAGGGCCCAAGAGGTGATCCTTGAACTTTTTTTGTAGGAACTTCCATCTACACCAAAGTTTTTAATCAAATTTAAAAACAAGTTAAAGTCACATGTTCTTTTTTTGACTCTTAATAATTAACCAAGGTGGAAAGATGTATTTAAACTTTTAAAACCCTTTTAAAAAATCATGTATGATGCAATTGTTCCCCTTTAAAAGTTCAATAATAAAGTCCGCGATATTTTAAGTTTGACTCACTATAACCTTTTTCCTCAAATTAATGCGGGTGAAACCACAGGGCACCTCTAGTAGTGACATAACTGTAATAGTTATGTTTTTATTTTTTTAGGCATTTAACTGCTAGATGTTTAATTCTAAAGAAAAGTTTACAAGAAAAATTCTCGACGACTCTCGAACCCTTCGCAATCCGGGTGAATGCACTGACCATTATGCTACCGAGGCCGTGTCAAATTTTCTCTAGCCTTAGGCTGCAAGGCAGCGCCATCTCTTCGCATTGTGGGAAACCCACAATGTCAAATGAAATACCTTTACAAGTATTATACATTTCAAAGAAGAAATAGCAATTATAGTTATGTTTTTATTTGTTTAAGCATTTAACTGTGAGCGAAGAGTACTGGTTCGAGTCCCGTCTGCTGCCTGGTCTGCGTGGATTTTTTTCTAATAACTGTAATTGTTAGACATATGGCATTACTTTTTTGTACATATGATGTCCTCAATAAAACTTTAGTACATCACTTTGCTCTATTCTCAATGACTTCCGCAGCGTACACGATATAAGATTTGTTTTTAGTATTTTTTACATTACCGAAATTTTCATACGAAAGCTAATTTTTTAGAAAATTTCATATATCCTATGTTCATCAGGGATAATGTAGGATTTTAAATTGGGTGCCCACAATACAGGAGCTCCTAGTGGACCCATGGTTATGAGCTGACTTTATGATAAAATGAAATTTTAATAAATATTTTTTTATTTAATTGGTCGAGTAGTTTTGTTGCCTATTCAATACAAATAAACAAAAATGAAATCTTTCCCCTTTATAATATAAGTATCATCATCACCCTATTCCCGTGTGGGCCTGCGCCCACTACTGGGGCACAGGCCTTCCCTATGGATGGAAAAGGGAGATTGGGCCATGACCCGCCACGCGAGCCGTGCGGATGGGTGAGTGGTGGTAAAGTGTAGATGTGAAATAAAACGATACTTTATTGTTCACCTGCATTTTGATTGCTGTTGTCATCACAGTAATATTTATAAAGGCGAAAGTTAGTGAGTGTGTGAGTCTGACTGTTGTTACTTCTTCACGTCTAAACGGCTGAAGCGATTTAAATAAAATTTGGTATGTAGTTAACTGACTCCCTGGATTAACACATAGCTTACGTTTTACTGCCGGGAAATATCCCTAATAAACCGCGGGGCACAGCTAGTACAATATAAATACGAGAACAAATAGTGTTATTTAAATCAGGTACAATAAGATATTATAAATACCAAGCTATCGTCAAAAGGAGACCCCATCAACACTTGACATCAGGTTTAATAGCGTAATTGTTCAGCTTTACGTCCAGCGTTTTTATAATAATGAAATACAATTATGCACATAATTACCAACCGTTCTATAATTAGAAACGTGTAGGCTAAAAATAACTCAGACGCCATAATACTTTAACCACTTTTCGCGCTATGGTGCTCACGAAAAGATCTAACCATTTTTGAACCTCGATGACACGGGGCGAGTTTACAAGCTACAAGCCAGCGAGTTCGTAGCAGATGGTATTTAGTTAAGTTATTTGATAAAAAATAATTAAAATAATTTCTATTGGTTTTAGAAGTAAAGTATAAAATCTGTTATTTGATTATTATATTTTAAGTAAATATTAATATTGGTTTGTTACTGATGATTAATGTTTTCAATTTTATAAATATGTTGATTAAATACTTAGATTTATAACCTTTGTGTTTTTATGTCTTTTACAATGTTACTTTACTACACGACTGTAATTTACCGTTCCAAAAGAATTAGCCAAATAGTTAAGAGCTCCAATAGGTCCCATTGTGTCGGTAAGTACGTCTTTGAGGGTCCAATGGGCACCATGTTCTTGATAGGAGGTCGAACGGGCACTTTTTTGTAGGTAAGGTCCAATTAGGAGGGTCCAACGGATACTAGACCGTAAAAAAGCCGATGACACGGGGCGGTTGACAAGCTACTAGCAAACAAGCTGCCTTGTAGCTTGTAAACTCGCACCGTGTCATCGAGACTTTAGCAAATAAACTTTAGTAAAATTCGTGTCTTTTTTTAACACGGCTGCCCAAAACAAGAGCGTGGTTCATGGTTGTATGTATGTACAATTCTTTGTTCCACCATAACTTCTAAATGGCTGGACCGATTTTTAACAGATATGGAGGATTATTACGTTAATTCATAAATAGAATAGAAAACCGGTTAAGTGCGAGTCGGACTTGCGCATCGAGGATTCCGTACAAACTTGTGAGTAAAGAATGAAATAGTCATAAAATTGAAAATATTCAAAATTAAAAACTAGATCGCTGGAATCGACCTCCAAATATTTAAGCATTCAATCCCCAATCCCAACCAGGTAAATGGATCAAAAGAGAGCTACAACCGTCTCATAGTTGACGAGGCTCTCATGAACCACCTTGGCTCCTTAGTCCTCATCACCCGCATAACAGGAGCACAGAGGGTCGTACTTCTGGGCGACATAAATCAGCTGCCCTACATTGACAGAGAAAACCTGTTCCGTCTAAGGTACGAGACCCCGCATGTTGTGGCAAATATCACGCGAGAGCTGCTCTGCACCAGGAGAAACCCCTTGGATGTCGCGTTTGCCCTGAGCGCTGTGTATGACGGGATATATTCCGACAGACCCCGGATCCGGTCGCTCCATCTAACAGGATATACCGGGGCAAATATCCCACCCCTTCTCCCAGATACACTGTATCTAGTACATACACAAGAGGAGAAGGGGGGAACCTTGAGCGCCAAAGGCTATGGAAGTGGGACTGGATCCAAGATCCTTACCATACACGAAGCCCAGGGACAAACATGCAAGAACACCTGCATCATAAGAACCAAGGGGATTCGAACGAAACTGCACGACAGCATCCCGCACGCCGTGGTAGCTGTGTCTCGACATACACACAGCTGTTGCTACTACACAGACGACAGCGACGACGCAGTAAGCCGCTTCATAAAGCGAACGACAGGCGCGGCCACGGAGACAATAATCCGTTATAACACCAAAAGTGTAAACACTGTAAATATAATGAGAAATTTGACTGAAGTCTGAAACAGCAAAATCTGGACCCACCTCCCCACACCGGACATGACATATTTTTACCATAAGGAAATAACACAAACATGTACTAACATAGATTAAGGAAACAAGTAGACTTAAGTAAAACTGTACCTACATGTTATTTAACAAAACATAGCAGTAAATGTTGTACCATAGAAACAAATTATAAATTTAAATAATTACCAAAAAGTAAGCGAAACTCGGGCCCTTGCGTGCGATGAGAAGGAGAGGGAACTCACGCAGGAGCCCGAGACCGCAAAAACATAACACAAGGTACACAAATAGATTTTCAGTTTGAAAATCCTTTTGTTCCACAAAGCATGTACAATAGATAATAAGTGAAAAAAAAAGAAAAAAAAAAGCGTATACATATAATATAGAATATTCATTAAAAAGGGGATGGACAATATGTCCAAATTATATTAGTTAAGTAGACATAAGTGAGCATGCCGCATGTTTGCATGTTTAAATATAAAAGGCCGCACTGAGTGCACAAACAAATGTATATAACAAAACTTAAAAAAGTCAAACAAAATAATGGCATGGGCATACGCCTATGGAGTAATTGTATTAAAAAAAAAAAAGCATTCAATCAACTACTAGATTTATGGCAATTATTTGTAAAGAAAAATAATAAGAAGAAAATTATAGACTACTTTTTCGTTAGATATTTTTGCATTTCATTTCGTGTTGGTTGTTTTTTTTTAAAGTTCTAAGTCTTTGCAAGCATCAGGTTAGTAACTCCTTCAGTCAGAGACACACACGGAGCGAAGCATTGTTATGTAACAGAGCTCATGCCCGCTCACACACGCTGTTCATTCATTGTCTCTGTGACGAAATAATAATAAGGATATGCTATGCTACGTCAAATGTGATATGTAATTACATATTATTATTAACTTAATACCTACGAGTAAAGGATCCACGTGGTTTAAGTATCAGACAGGACTGCTCCGGGTAGGATTGAATAACTGAACAGCTTAAATACTTTAAAAATAATAATTTGTAATAAGACAAAAAAAATACGTTATTATATACAATTTTTTTTGTCGATGTGTTTGTCTGTGCGTATGCGTGCTTGCGTGAGTGTGGGTGTATGAGTGTGTGTATAAGAGATATATAATTAAATGTCGACCTTTGTTCCAAATATCGTTTTAATTTTTGTGTGAACTTTTACTGCAGACACAGTGATAAAAATAATGTTTTTACCGGGACCATTTTGTTAAACACTTGTTTTGTAAGGATCTCTTAGGGTAAAAAGTGTTTCACAATCACAACTTATATATGTTGGAATAATAAATATAAACCGTATATCATTTGCCTATTAATGGTCCCGCTGCTGGGGCACAGGCGTTCCCTATGAATGGAATAGGGAGTTTGGGCCATGACCTACCATGCGGGCACACATGTGCGGATTGGTGGGTTCTCACGACTGTAGATGCAGCCGGGACCGACGGCTTAACGTGCCTTCCGAAGCATGGCGGAGCTCAATATAGTAAAATTTTGATTTTATCCATCTAATAACCGAACACTGCGAAAGTTGCTCAACTTTAACTATCGCAGCCGAACACGCTAACCACTTGCTCCATTGAGCTTCCCAAATAGTAATGACACGCTATTATCTATACATATAATAAAATGGTAAGAAAGTCAAAACTGTACTTTGAATATTTTTTTAAAATAATACTTGGGGTGTGATCTACAATCGATACCGAAGCCAAAAATACAGTTTTTAGAATTTTCGTCTGTTCGTCTCTTTGTATGTCCTGGATAAACTCAAAAAGTTCTGCATGGATTTACTTCAAATTTGGCACGACTATTATTAAGAAGTCGGTTCAACATATAGGCTACATATTATCACGCTGTCACATACGGGGAACGAGCAGTGAACCTTTATTTCTAACTAACTCCACGCGTACGAAGTCGCGAACGGCCACTAGTTTAAAATTGGGTAACAAAGTAATTTAATGAGGACGTATCCATACTAACATTGTGGTAACAATAGAAGTTTCGCAAGGCGGTCACCTAAGTCGCGTTGGGTGTTTCAAAGTGCTTTACTTATTATTCTGAGTTTCAAAGTGTACAGTCACAGATCACGAGTTAGTGTAGGGGCTAGTATGCAATGAAAAAAAATCCGGTAAAGTGCGAGTCGGTCTTGCAAGAAAAGGGTTACGTTCCGTTGAATATTGAAAATAAGTTTGAGAGAAACAAATATATAAAGGCTACGTTTTTAAGAATTAAGACATTTTTGATGTGTAACATCTTTCCTCTCGCTTTCCTGCAATTTGTGGGAGTGATTTCGTGAAAAGGGACTGAAGTGTGTAACAGGAAGTCGCGAAAGCGCGCGCTATTTGATTTGATTTAAGAACATAATGTTCAAATGACTTATTCCTTTTGTAGTAGGTATTTCTTTTTTTACTAATATAAGGTGAGGTTTCAAATGTTATACAATATACGCGCCTACTGTAAGGCTCGCTCTTTTTTTTATTTGTTTGTTGAGATAGCGGCTATGAAATACGCAGTCTGTGAAATTTTCAGATGCCTATTTGCAATTTAAGAGAAAGAGTCTTATGGCAAACAGACTCCGAGGAAAAATCGTCCGGATACCGGAAGCTGCGGGTTTGAATCCCGTCTAAAATCTGGATGGAGTGGAATTTTTCTATTAAAATTTTCTTTACACTCAGTCTGTACGCTGATAAAAAACTATATTACTATTGTAAAGAAGTAATGAATACATTACGCTAATAATTGTAATATTCAATGACGTCTAATTTCGAATTTTAAAAGAATTTTATTTCTTTTCTTATTCAATTTTAAGATCCACATAAAAAAATATATTTACAAAACTTGTACTAATAACTGTTTGCATAAAAATACACAAGTACTTAAAAAAGAACTGAACTGACATAATTACCACGAGTTATCGAACACAAAATGAATGACTGGCCAATGAAGAAAGAAAATAAAATTAAAAAGACATTACCTATTTCCGTTTTCCCTCCATCTGCGCGTCACCTGCCCGCCCGCCAGAGGGCGCTGCTCTTAATCTTCGCGCGCTTTTGTCTATGGCCGACGGCGCGTTCAGAAGCGCGAACAAAACATTTGACAGTCGAGCGAACGTTCAGAAAAACGACATTGAGAATTATCTGTGTCGTAAGGAACCCCGCGCGCTGTTTGTCTTTTTTTAGAGTTCCGCAGTGATTGGCAGTTGGTGACTATTTTCGTTGTTATGTTTTCTAGTCTTCTTCTTAATATAGATTGGGTTGCGCTTTTCAATGAAGGTTCCTTTGCGGTTCAATCATTACATTATCTTATGGTTCTCTAAGTACGTTCGAAGAAAAAAGTACATGAAAATATTTTTGTATTTATATATTAAAAAAAAGGAAATACAACTTTTTAAAAACAAGCTTTTACTTAAATGCGCTTAAAAATCCTTTAAATCCTTAAAAGTGCCTTTTGACCTGAGGGTTCACCCCTTAGGATATTTCAACTCAATACCTCCACGCGTTCTTGAGATAGTCAGACAGACGGACAACAAAGTGATGTTATAAGGGTTTCATTTTACCTATTTCCTTTTGAGATACAGAAACCTAAAAAAAGAAAAATTAAGTTGACGGAAGATCTGAGTTATAAGTTCAAAATAGTTATAATGTTAGTAACAGTTACAACTAAAGTTAACAAAGTTTATAAAACGCGATAGCAAACGCTACCATTTGTCGCAGCAATGAAAGTTGAACAGTATTTAACGCGAACGAACGCGCGAGAACCAGTTAGTGTCTCCTTATGCACATGTTTTGCACTAAATACTTAAAGTTTACATGCAAATGTTCGCCTCGTAAAACGTATGTCAATCAAGCCGCCTCCGTTTGAAGCCGCGGCGGAAAGGCTGGTATGGTAAGCTCGCGCCCGTAAAAGGTGCAAGTTTCATTCATAAATATGAATGAATGAATCACCACAGTGTTTGACGCAAAATTTATGAGACATTTTAGCGAGCGAACGTTTGTTTGGTCATACTAAAGATAGCACTGATACATGAATTTTAAACTTTTTCAAATTAAGTAAATTATCTATATTAAGTTAGTTTTTTTTACATTAAAAGAGCTCGAAGGACAAAAAATGGCCCGCGTGATGGTAAGTGTCGCCGCACACGGGCCACCGACCACAACCACAAAACGCCGCCACCGGCATATTTCTTGTAGTTTTCATACATTTTATATGGACTCGCCACACACGGTACGCCGGTGGCCGCCACACGCTACAAATCGTCGTTGCTCGCTTCTTGCGGCCCGCACCGGCCACTTAATGCGCCGATACAAAACGCCGCCACACGTCACTCGCGCGATTCCCCACCCCTCTCTCCCTTACCTTAGTCGGCCGCTGTCCTGTCGCGCGCTTCAGCCACTTTAGTAGCCGCTTCTAGCTTCTCGTGGCGGCGTTTCTGGCTGTGGCGTGTGGCCCGTGTGCGGCGACACTAAGCTACAACTATAGCCTATAAACGCTTATGATACAAAAGTATTACTTGCGCCGTTGCTTACCCTGACACTATCCCCTACCCCGTGGAGCCCTGGAAACTTACTCACCGACAGAAACACAACACCACCAAAAGCTAGTGTTATTTTACTATCGCCTTTTGTATGGTGGAGGTTACTTCCCCGAATGGGCGCTCCAATTCGATATTATAAGATACTAGCGGCCTTTAGCCATTAGCGGCAAAAGATTTTTTCTATAATAAAAGTATTCTAAGTTACTCCTTATTACATCAGATACCTGTCCATAAAAGTCCCGTCAAAATCAGTCCAGCCATTTCAGAGATTAGCCGGAACAAACAGACAGACAGACAGACAAATATTGTTGTTTTTTTTAATTTTGGTTTATATACCGTGCATATATTTATATACATGTAGTAAAAAGCGGTTATTTCAATATTACAAACAGACACTCCATTTTATTTATATGTATGGATTATGAAATAAAATGTGAGTTATAATTTTTATTATTTTTAAAGCATGTAACTGCTTGATGTTTAAATCTAAAGAAAATATAACTAGAAAAAATTCCACGCGGACCAGGCAGCAGACGGGACTCGAACCCGCACCCTTCGCAATCCGGGCGAATGCACTGACCAATTATGCTACCGCGGCCCTCACGGACCGCGTCGAAATTCTTTCTAGCTATTCTTAAGCTGCAAGGCAGCGCCATCTCTTCGCATTATAGGTAAACCCACAATAGCGCTGCCTTGCAGCTTAAGAATAGCTAGAAAGAATTTCGACGCGGTCCGTGAGGGCCGCGGTAGCATAATTGGTCAGTGCATTCGCCCGGATTGCGAAGGGTGCGGGTTCGAGTCCCGTCTGCTGCCTGGTCCGCGTGGAATTTTTTCTAGTTATATTTTCTTTAGATTTAAACATCAAGCAGTTACATGCTTTAAAAATAATAAAAATTATAACTATAATTGCTATTTCTTCTTTCAAATGTTTAATACTTGTAAAAGTATTCATTTGACATTGTGGGTTTACCTATAATGTGAAGAGATGGCGCTGCCTTGCAGCTTAAGAATAGCTAGAAAGAATTTCGACGCGGTCCGTGAGGGCCGCGGTAGCATAATTGGTCAGTGCATTCGCCCGGATTGCGAAGGGTGCGGGTTCGAGTCCCGTCTGCTGCCTGGTCCGCGTGGAATTTTTTCTAGTTATATTTTCTTTAGATTAAAAATGTGAGTTGTTAATTTGTAAAGATTTTGGAGTCTTTATGAAAAAAGTATGAATTATTTATGTATAAAGCAACTTTTTTGTGCATTACAAACGTGTTTCAATCTTATCGGACGATCATTTGGGAAAGCAGTCCCGCATGGAAAGCGAAAGTTTGGGCTGGTCTCCCGTGTCCCGTCTGATATAAAGACATCTCATTTGATCATATGAGTAGAATTTTAGATTAATACATTTTAATATAACAATAGAATATTGTTATGCGGTTTCAATGTGCAGGCGACAACAAATTATGCGTAAACATCGTGCTTGATTAAGATTAAAACCGTTTGACAAAATTTTACATTTTCAAGAAATCTAATGTACTCATTGGTCGACTGTTTGTTGCTTTTAGTCATCAGTTGAATGCTTTTTATACCTAAGCAGATCTGAAAATGATCGAAGTAAACATACGTAATTAATTAATCGAATAATTATTAACAATAACAGTTCTCTTTCCATATACACCCATCACTCATTAGAAATGTCGAGCGCCATTATTCTTCCCCGATTCATTTTCCCGCCCGCACACAAACGTCAATCGATTCGAATTAGGAACGCTCCGTTTCAAAATTTGAAATGACATTTCCTGTGCGTATAGTGGACAGAAGACAACATATTACTTTCTTTTTTAATTAACACTCAATAAGGTCGCCGTCAAATTATCTATTAAATTAATTCTTAAAATTATTAACTGTGCACCATCCTAATTCGTTTGACAAAATTCGTTTACATTGCGAAATCTAAATAAAAGTCGTGATTATGTCAAGTCATGATTGAACTTTCCCCCGCCAAAACGAGTTTCTATTTTTTAATAATCATTGTCTATAGTTAGTGTGGGAGTAAAAAGTTGTGGCTTAGCGGCGAACGCATCTGATGATATAAATGGATTCATTACCGATTGGTTATATTGACACGTAGCCTAATGGAAAAGGGCTACGCTTCTTATTAAATAGTTAATTAATCTGTGTTCTTTTTTTTAATCTTTTGATTCGAGCCATAAGCGAAGATTATTAAGTTTGGTTCCGTTACAAAAAACATTAACCCACTATACAGCCTTGTAAAACGCCGACTTTAAAAACTTAGGTTAATGAAATAAAAAGATATGTAGTTACCTACCTTTTAGCTATAAACAAGATTTATATTTAATTTCATCATGTCTAAAAAAGTATTTACTTAACAACATTAGAAAGTGTTTTTCCTCATTAGGAATTTTCTGCTTATAATTAACAGCTCGTAGCCCAAAAGCGAGTGTTTTGCTCATAACAAGCAATCGGACACCATAAGCTAAAAAATCCTGGAAGACCTGGAACCTTATCGGTAATGTAATATTGCGTTTTTTTTATTATTGGCAACAATGTGATGAAGTTCAAAGTCTATAAAAAAACCCAACATGTTGATAGAACTCACTGCCTGAGTGAAAATTTTCTATGTCAGTCGATTTACAGCGGCCTTATCCGGATACCTCGAGGTGCTCGATGGTGCAAGTGGTTAGCGCGTTCGGCTGCGATCGTTGAAGTTAAGCAACTTTCGCAGTGGTCGATCATTGGATGGGTGACCAAAAATTTACTTTCTCGAGCTCCTCCGTGCTTCACGTCAGGCACGTTAAGCCCTTGGTCCCGGCTGCATCTGCAGTCGTCAGCACTCACCAATCCCCACTGGGCCCGGGTGGTGGGTACCTAATGGCCCAATCTCCCCATTCCATCCATAGAGAAAGCCTGTGCCCCAGCAGTGAGGACATTAATAAGCTGATGATGATTATCCGGATAAGTCCGGCTATACGTGCCTCCTGAATGCATGCATGGAAATATTCGGTCACCCATCCCATGAATGGGCACCGCGAAAGTTGCTTAACCTCCATGATCCCAGACAATGTGAGTGCCATCAAATATTACTTCACCAATTTCTATAAATACAACAACGTCCACTTTAGGGATAGCAACTTGACTTAACTATCGCGTGTACAGAACATATATGTTATAATCAATGCGAATGTATCAATAGCTTACAATAGGTTTAAATTAATATAAGGCTGCGTATACCAGTGTTGCCAGGTTCGAGATTTAAAAATCGGGAGGCGGTATATAAAAAAGAAGTACATGTATGGAAATAGGCGTACTTTTTCCGATTTGCATTAAAAAAATATTTAACTGATAGTGAAAATTTTGTTGCGTACTTTAAGACCCGTTGTACCGAATGCATTGCATTTTTTTGAACGCGCAAATCTCAGGAGCTATCTTCGCATTTGGACTTTATCACCACTTATCATTTGCCTACCTCGCTATAAAAAAACAACGATTTAAAAAAAATGTGTTAGATAGTGCATTTATTGAGGAAGACTATAACATCACGCTTGGACCATTAAGAACAGATAATCGATGTAAAATGTAGCAAAAACGGGTAAAAATATTCCATTTGTAAGCTTCCGTTGCGTGCGCTGCGTAAATGATTAAAGTTACACGAAAATTACGTATGCCGCAATTGTTTCCCTTTAAACGTTCTATATAAAAGTCCGAGACAGCATATGTTCATCTTTTAAGTTCGGCTAACTATAACTTTTTTCCTCAAATTAACGCGGGTAGACCTTTAGTTGTGACATAGACATATGATATTGCGGACTTTTTTGTAGATATTGATGTCATTTTGCTCTACTGTGAAGGACTTCCGCAGCGTAAGCGATATAAGGTTATTTTTTCACACCCTGGGTGAACCCTGACGTTATCGAAGCTTTCATACAGAACCATAACCTTTTTGAAAATACTCTATAGCCTTTGTTCATCAGGGATAATGTAGGATTTTAAACGTGAAAGAAAAAAAATTTCAAATCGTTCGGAGCCTATTACAAACAAACAAAAAATCAAATCATTCCACTTTATAATATTAGTATAGATGAAAAGGACAGCCGGACGTCAAGTTTACACATAGCGAAGCCAAGTAAACTAAAGGCATTATAGTTAGTTCAGAACATATAACAAGATATGAAAAAGGTGTCCTCTTCCTGCCCTTCTTATATCAAAAACATCTACATTATTTATATTTAGGTACACTACAAATGTTTGGCTTCAAACAAACTTCACGAATAGCATAACAAATAAATTAGTTAACAGATATAACTCTGCCGTCCGCAAGCTAAAACGCGGCTAAATGAGAAAACCAACTTTTGAGATATGGCCAATAAAACGGCGTGTTAACTTTAATTTATTGCTATTTTGTAATTCATCAAATGACGGATTTTTAGACTTAAACTACAAAAGAAACGAATACTTGTTAAAAACAGATCGATAGAGAATTAAAAACTTTATAAGACGCAAATTTGTAACTGAAAAATCGACCGCATGTCACTTAGCCGCACTTTTAGTTAGTTCAGTTTAGTTTGAGGACGGCAGAACTACGCCAGTGTGCCCGCAGTCTTACGGCGAGTTGCGTGCGCAAACGCATTCTTGTTAATTGGCGCCAATAGAACGCCGAATCTCGAATGAATGTGTGTAAGCGAGAACATGTGATAGCTCATATGTACACCGAGGCCTGTACTTTAGTCTCTTCACATAACTCTATTGCGACAGTAAAGTGATACAAGACAGTTAAAATTACAATACCGCGCTTAAAATTTTATAACGGATGTAGATGCGCCATCAATCCCTCGCTCGGATTGATGGCGCAAGTGCTTAGCGCGTTTAGCTGCGATCGTTGAAGTTAAGCAACTTTCGCAGTGGTCGATCATTGGATGGGTGACCAAAAATTTATTATATCGAGCTCGTCCGTGCTTCGGAAGCCACGACAAGCCGTTGGTCCCGGCTGCATCTGAAGTCGTCAGCACCCATCAAACCGCAATGGGCCCGCGTGGTTGGTCATGGCCCATTTTCCCTATACCATCCATAGGGAAGGCCTGTGCCCCAGCAGTGGGGACATTAATAGGCTGATGATGATGATGAAACGAAATCTAGGGCTTTTTGTGATGTATTTGAGCGCAGGAAGATGAACTGAATCCTGCGCATGGATTGATGAGATTGTGTTTGTTGATAACTTAAAAATCATCACAAATTTTGAATCTCATTTTACTATCGTTAGGTTAAACGCTAATGTTTGGTATTCCTAAGAAACTGACAAATGAAAAATATAATAATATGCCATCAATGTTACCAAAGAGAAGAGCCCTTATTACCAAGTGTTAGTGAACCTGTGCCACAACATCCTGAGAGGATCATACTGCTTAATTATTCAAGAACACAACACCCGATACACATTCACGCTGCATATTTACACAATATACATGTGATATACAAATAAATACAATATACAATATTATACAACTACGTGAAAAATAGTCAATAAATATGAAGCAAAACTACAATTTTTATTTTATTCATGATTCCTACATAAGCAAGTTTTTCCTAATAGATATTTTTTAAAATCGCACCGAATAAAATGAATTTCTTGTAATATTAATTTACTTCATACTGAGTACATACTAAGTTTATAGGTTGACCTATGTTTCATTGAATATTAAACATAACCTCAAAAACATTTTAGTTTTCCTAATAATTTAAGGTCTCAGAAGTGTCCGTCAATAATCTTTGTTTTTACAGTCATTTCCTTACGATTTCGAACCTAGAAAATAATATTTCATGATTGTTGGTTCTTAGGCTAACTATGTATGGACGCTGAACAATGTCCTTTACATTAGATGATCAGGCGAAACCCAATAAAGTACCAAATAATGCCTCTGTATCAGAATATGTTAGGCTTTGAAGCTATTCCATAGTTTTTTCAGGTTATTTTTGATCCCTACGGCCAACAAAATTTAGAAGCCCAAGAACCCAAGATGCATCACCAGTGCTCAAAATGTGTACCAATCAAGTCACCTCGTTGAACAGTTCACAGTTGCGCATGTATCGTTGAAAAGTTAATATGCCGAAGAGCTTTGTGAAAAAATGCGAAAACTATACCTACTTTTAGTAGGTAATGTCATTTTTCGACAGGTTTCAAATCAATGTTTTTCTTACTTATTTCGATGTAAACGCAAATACGTGTAAAGATAAAGATTATAAATGGAGGCGTATCCCACACTTGGGTAACAGTTCGTCAATACTTTTCGTACGCACGCAACCTTGAAAACAAAAACGAGCGAGCCTTACAGTAGTCGCGTATGATGTGTAAACATTTGAAACCTCACCTTATATTAGTAAAAAAAGAAATAAAACCTACTACAAAAAGAATAAGCCATTTGAACATTATGTTCTAAAATCAAATCAAATAGCGCGCGCTTTCGCGACTTCCTGTTACACACTTCCGTCCCATTTCACGAAATCACTCCCACAAATTGTAGGAAAGCGAGAGGAAAGATGTTACACATCAAAAATGTGATATATCGTTTTAAACTTTCATAGTCACTAACATTACATCTATTAATGGGATTGTTACCATGTACCATAGATCATTGTATTTGTATCATTTGAATTGTCCAATTGCAGGATCAACGGAACCGGATTCACATGTTGCATGCATGTATTAGGGTGAATTATCACACAATAAAACCACAGATTAACTTTTAAACAATTCCTACCTTCCTCTATCGATATAACTTCTGTTTTCACTCCTCGATTAGGTGTCGCGTCGTATCTATCACATGGGTAAAGTCCGTACGTTTATTTATTCATGTGGTCTCTACACAATAAGTGAACCAAGTACCCAATTCTGGCGATCACAAACCGAAAAAAGTTTCGGGAGTCCGCCTCGTCTAGTCTAGACCGAGCCGCTAATGCCTGCAGCTGCTAACTTTCTAGAACTCCCAACGCGATTAGCGGCGCAGTCCATTTGCGGCCGCCATTTTGGAGCAAACGTCAAACTAACAAAATGGATTCCGCCCGCGCCTCTTCTGGGACTGCGATAAATTGCCAACGGTGTATTATTTTGGAATTGGAACAGTATTGCATCTTTGGAATAACTTTTTATTTTGTTTATAAAAGCAGATAGGCGCGTTTGGTCTGCGATAGTGAAAGTTAAGCAACTTTCGTAATGGACGGTCAAAGGATGGGTCACCGAAAACTTATTTTCTTGAGGTTTTTTTTGAGTGAGTATGCGTTTTTGCCATCCACCTGGAATATCTCTAGAGGCACTCGCCAATTCTCGGATTGAGGACTCCTTAGGATCTCGCCGTCCCCAAAGCCGGTGACGTTGTAAAGGTCATCTGCGAGTCTGCGACCAACAGCATACACACTCAAAAAAAAACCTACCAACCTAGGTGCGACCTGCCCGGAACCTTGGTCCGTGTGCGGGTGAGGTCGTGACACCCAGTTAAGACAGGCTTCGCACTCACAAGGTGATAGTCCGCGAACGAACGACCGCGATGAAGAAGATCTACATCTAGGGCTTTCCTCCCGGGCAGCAGCGGCCCACGCGTGTTGTGGGAGGGAGGGCGGAATTCTCTTTGTCACTCTCCCGCCCCTCCTGGATGTTATAGACTCTTGGAATGTCAGATTATCACTCACACATTGCTTGCCCTGTACTCATCCCTTACCCCGTTGAAACCCTGAAAACTTTACTCTTTTACAGTGCAGAAACACAATATCACTAAAAAGTAGTGTTATTTCATCGTGATCTTCATACGCTCCAATTTGAATAACAAAACGGATCAAAATAATGAACACCAAATATAGAACATAACACAGACAGACAAAAAACAAATAACACATTAAAAAAAACTGATACTGAGCACACCGCGAAACAAGCAATCTTTTTTCACTAATCAATTAACTTTTAAGAAGTTAGACTCTAACTTGTTTGAAGTTAATTGATTAGTGATAAAAGATTTCTGGCTACCTAAAAGTCACTTAATTGCAGTAAGGAAATGTTAACTTTCTCAAGTATGGGCTTAAATTCGAGCATCCATACTTCGAATGCCACGCCTTATTGATACATCATCATCAGCAGCCTATTAATTTCTATTCCCAGGCTTTCTCTATGGACGGAATACGCAGAATTGCCTATGGCTCACCACGTGAGCCCAGAGCGAATTGGTGTGTGCTAACGATTGCAGCCGGGATCAACAGCTTAACGTGCCTTCCGAAGTATAGAGGAGCTCAAGGTACTCAGGTTCGAGTAGTTTAGGGGCTCCAGACGGAGAGGCGAGTCTTCTCTCCCCACCCCGTGTGTAGATGCCATCCGCCTGGAATACTTCTAGCCAGACCCGTCTTTCCCAGTGGGCACTTTGGGCAAGTGCCCAGGGTCCCGTGATCGATAGGGGGGGGCCCTCAGATCAAATACAAAGACCCTAGTTCCTGATAAATAAAAAAATAGAAGTCATAGGGGCCTCATTATCCTAATATGCCCAGGGCCTCCAATAGGTCAAAGACGGTACTGCTTCTAGCTAGAGGCACTCGCCAATTCTCGGCTTGAGTTCCCCTTAGGATCTCGCCGTTAGAGGCACTCGTGGGTATTTATTTTACTTTCACCATGAGTTTAAAAATACATGTTAAGCCTTGGTTTAATGACCCTACATGATAAAATAACTGATACGTATATATCCTTGGAATTGGAACACTCTAATATTGGAACACGCAAAAAATGAGATTCTATGCCACAGACAGGCAATATTGAAAAACATTAACAAAAAGGTGCATGAGAGCTTTGAACTTTTCGCGACGTGTAAAAAGGTTTATTGAGATGAATCACCTTGGCTGCTGGTTTAGAAATAAAAAAAAAAGGATTCTAGGTATAGGTTTGTTTAATAAATACATTAGACGTTTAATAGGAATTTTTGATTAATTCTTAATATAAAAGCCTATTGGTGTTTTTGTACGTATATTGATTATACCTAGTATACTGCACTCTAAGAAAAACATTAAGATTTTTGTATTTTATTTTTGTGCTGACACTTATATGAATGTTATCTTTACAAATATATTTTTTTTTGAAACCATTAAACTGAGAATCGGACTAAATGGACAGAAAACTGGCAACAAAAATCTTTCCAATATTATGTTGGTGTATATTCACCGATCATTCATCATTGTAAAGCGCCTTCTTAACTTATTTGCTATTCGGCCAACGGTATTAAAATTTTTTGCACTAGAATGATTCACACACTTTAACCATTGTCTAGCATTTTTAAACTGGCCAGTCAGACGTATTGTTGTTGGTATTTCTTTGTGCTTATTTTTTAAGGTTCCATGCCAAAAAATGATGCTATTCGAAAGGGTTTTCGAACCCTATTACTGTACTTGCGTTATATTTAATAAAGAAATAAATAATATAAAAAAATAAATTAAAGAGAAAGGGTTTTAAATCCATTTTTTAATTCATTTTTAACAAAGTATTATAAACATTGCATTTTAAAAAGTAGTTTTATTTAATGAGTGGTGTGCGTGAAAACATAAGAATTATTTCTTTTCTTACATACAAAATTAAAAGTGGATGAAATTGTCATTTATACAAAAAATAGATTTTAATGAGGTGTTTTGCTGGACCTATAGTAGTGTTAAATATTGTTTAATGGTATGGATACAGAACTCCTTGTATGCGAGTTTAAACAGTACAAACACCTTTTTTCCATCTTCAAAGACAACTCAATATTGTAATGTTCCTCTTATAAATGTTAAGAATTTATATTTACACTTCCAAACACATCTATCCCACCTAGCATTTGAGTTTTAAAGGTGAAAAGCCAAAAATAAATTGAACAAAAAGTTTGCGCCTACGCAGTTTTGAAGCTGATTTAATAACTACCTATCTTTTCGTATGTTTTTCAAATTATTTACTCAACCAAAATATATAAATTTTGCTACAGAACGTTCAAAACGAAGTATACAATATTGAACTATGTGTATAATGAATGATGATCCTTTTATTTGATGTCAGTTTGCGTTTCAAATTCTATGTTGCTCGGAATTTTATTAAATCGGTACATTATTAAATCTTTTTAACATCGCTTGTGTTGTGCCTATTTTTTTACACTAGGCCGAATACCTGAACGAAAGCTGCTATCGGTCTACAGAGTGTATTCTTATGCCAATTTTAATCAATGTAATCACTTACAGGTTTATTTTTAATTAAAACCCCCCTTATTTCAAAACGCGTACTAAAGTTAGTCTTGGTTTAAACCTAATGTTGTCTGTGTCCTCTTTTCAGCAAACAAAAGCGACAGGCTCAGTTTTAGTCCAGGTTTAACTTAAGTCTACGGTTTGTAATAAGGCGGTACGAATCTAAGAAATATAATTTCCTTTATTCGAAAGATATTTCACAATTAACACAATACAAGAGCGTCGAACCGAACCAGGTATGGCACAAATACTCACCGCAACTTGCGGTTTTGTAGATACGTGTGTTGGTAACTATTATTTTATTCTGTCCTAATACCAAGATACCTATCACCTAGTAATACAAACGCAAACTGAGTTTCAATCAGGGATGTTATGGATATGAAATTTCGGATACGTTTATAGGAATGATTATTATACCGGATACGAATACGGTTACGGATACGAAATTATTTCGGATTATCCGTTAGTTTCGGATATTTCGATTAGATTTTTAAGGAATTTTAGAAATATAATACAAATAGCTATTAGTATTATTAATTGCTCACAAGTTTGTTTACGAGTATGATAAGACGTCAGGAGTAAACAAACAATGCAAAAGGATGCGCGCTGCTTGTATCTCCGTGTATATTTGTATATCCGATATTATCCGAAACTTTTATTTCGGATTCGGTTACGGTTAAGGAGCTCCCTAACATCCCTGTTTTCAATATTGGAGCGAAATAGAGTCGATTTTGGTTTGGGATTTTGCTTTCACCAGCGATTAGGGAGTTTAATGTTCCGATTTTGAATCACGCTTCTGTTTTCTATGGCCGCCTGGTATTTTTGTTTCGGTGTCTGAATCTGAGGTAGTAATAAAATTGATAATTTACCTACTGGTATAATAAAAAGCAGCCAAGTGCGAGTCGGACTACCCCATGAAGGGTTCCGTAGCAGCAAGTAACATATTATAAAAGCTATAATTTTTATTTTAAGCAGTTAACAGCTTGATGTTTAAATCTAAAGAAAATATAACTAGAAAAAATTCCACATGTACCAGGCAGTAGACAGGACTCGAACCCGCACCCTTTGCAATCCGGGCGAATGCACTAACCAATTATGCTACCACGGCCACGATGGCAGCGTCGAAATTCTTCTAGCCATTCTTCATTCGGATTGCGAAGGGTGCTGGTTCGAGTCTCGTCTGCTGCCTGGTCCGTGTGGATTTTTTCCTAGTTACATTTAATATAAAAGTTCTTGTAGTTCGTTGTAACTTTGATCGATTTTTTAATAATAGTGCATTTTTTTAATTAATTTGTGATTTATGACATTAAAAAAAACTACTTACCAGATCTCGTTCAAACCAATTTTCGGTGGAAGTTTGCATAGAAATGTACATCATATTTTTTTTTAACGTTTTATCAGTCTCTTATTTTAGAAGTTACAGGGGGGGGGGGGGGGGGCAACATTTTAGCACTTTGGAAGTGTCTCTCTCGTTTAGATAAACTTTTCAGTTTAGATAAAAATGAAGATTTTAGAAGACCTATCCATAGATACCCCACACGTATGGATTTGATAAAAAAAATTTTTTAACGTTTCAGTTCTAAGTATTTCCAAAATTTCTTATTTTTTCTATTTTTGTGTGAAAATCTTAATGCGGTTCACAGAATACATCTACTTATCAAGTTTCAACAGTGTAGTTCTTATAGTTTCGGTAAAAAGTGGCTGTGACATACGAACGGACAGACGGACGGATATGACGAATATATTTATAAGGGTTCCGTTTTTTGCCATTTGGCTACGGAACCCTAAAAATGGTAATTAATGTAACACAAGACAGAGCCGTACAAGTACAACACGTGTCTTTAAATAATTATAAGAGAAAAAAATATTATATTGATTATTAACAGAGAAAATTTAATATTTTATTATGTTTAGCGCATTTAAATAAAAGCTCGTTTTTAAAAAGTTGTTTATTTTAATTTATCTTTTTATTTTTTAGTTATCGCTGGATATATACGTGGACTTCAAAACCCTCATATTGGTACCCAGTACCCTTAGTACGAGTTTTACAATTACGAAAACGATGATAGGTTCCGTGAGCTCGCACTCGTACTAAGGGTACTGATTTTATTGTTTTCGTTTCAATACATATAAACAGTGTTTAAATTCTATCATTAAATCATTTGCGTCTTCTTAAATGTTAAGTATATTTGGTTACTTTTCACCAAAATGAACATAGAAACTTTTACAATTACGAAAACTATGATAGTTTTCGTGACCTCAAACTCGTACTAAGGGTACAGAAGTACGACTTTTTACCGGCCAAGTCCGACTTTTTAATTTGAGACATTTTGAGAGGATTTGCTTAAGTCGATGGTGGCATCAGAAATCTAAAAAAAATTATAACTTTTCATGTTCGAAGATGCGTGCTGAATACTAGTTATAAGTAATAATGATAAATGACTGTCTACTGATAGGCTGTCTGTTCCAAGTTTTCCTTGTTTCAATTTGTAAACACGTGAGTTTAATAAATGACAACAGCTTGGCGTGGCCAACACAGATCTTTCTCAATAGATGGTTAAAAGTTCGTGGCTAAAGCATCATGCGAAATAAGTAGTAACGAACCATTGCTATCTATTTTTTTCTAAATGGCTTCGCACGGCTTGTGCATTTAGCCAATGTCAAGTGTTAAAATATTTACAAATTCTATAGCACTCGTGGTCAAAGTAATAAATCAAGTCAAAGTAAGTGGCAGTCAAGTCAAACCCCCTTTCTCTCTGTTTCAGTAAATGTGTGGGGATTTACTGTAACCTCCCCGTGGACTTCTTGAGGGAACGTCGCAAGACACTTTCCGCTATTTTGTTTCACTTGCCAACACTTGTGCATGTTCCCGAACACTTAGTGGTTAATAATCCACCATTATTAGACACTTACATCCGCCACAACACAATTTTTAACAAGAAAAACAAAACTAGTAACATTTCTTTAGATTTTAACATCTAGCAGTAGCACTTAAAAATAAATAAAAGCAAAAAACAAAACTGCTAAAGTGACGCTTCCCGATCCCGCCAATAAGTCCCATTGCTATCTTTAAATAGATACTAGCAAACCCGGCGAACTCCGTTTCGCCACCAGATGGCTTCGTTTTATGTAAAATTTCGTTTGGTGATTAAAAGAAGTTTTTTTTTTAATTTTTCCTGAATTTTCTTTGCTATAAACCTCACGGAGCCCGAGACCTTTCCAACGAATGCAAAACCGTGGAAATTGGTTCGTGCGTTCTGGAGTTATAGCGTCAGGAAGGAAAACCCGACTTATTTTTATATAGTAGATTAAATAAGATACTTTTGGCCGTACTCTATGCTGTAGCAATTGGATGCAAATATTGTTATGTCGTAATAAAAGAATTTGGAATTATTGTTTAGCTGTTTTATTATTTACAGCAGTCGTCAATTTGAAAAATGACTTCCGAGATGATTCATGAAGTCACCTTTCATTACATAATGTGAAATATACATTAATTGTTCACTTGCATTTTGATTGCTGTGTAGTACAGTATAAATCCAAATAGTTTTATTTATATTAGATGTAACTAGACATTAACATCTTCAATATCAATGTAGTTAGGGCAGACCCATCTCCGCTGGGAGCACCCGTTCACGAGCATGACGCATGAACCAGCCATCGCTTCGCTCAACCATATTTTAGGGATCGTAACGACACGCCTCATACGACAACTCCTCACTTCGCCGATTTTTATGATCTTCTCGTAGATATCTTGGCAATATTTTATCATACTTCTATCAACAAAGCTATATCTTATATATAAAATTCTCGTGTCGCGGTGTTTGTGGTTAAACTCCTCCGAAACGGCTTTCCGATTCTCATGAAATTTTGTGTGCATATTGGGTAGGTCTGAGAATCGGACAACATCTATTTTTCATCCCCCTAAATGATAAGGCTAATCCACCCCTAAATTTTTTTTTTCAATTTCAGATAATTCTTTATTTTAATTTTTTTATGATACAGCATTAGTAAATACATATAACCCTGAATTTTCAACCCTTTACAATCAACCCCTATTTTATTATGGCGGTACGAAGTTCGCTGGGACAGCTAGTCTTTTATATAAGTTTATTTTGTTAAAATATAGCAGGTTTTTATATAGCTATTAATACCTACATTGTAACTACTGTGATTATGGTGAGAAATAAAGGTTATTATAATTAAAGCCCGCCCTCGCTTCGCTTCGGTGTAGAGCTGAAGTGTAGACGGCAGTTTTTGTTCTCAGGCTTGTATTATAAACAATGACATTCATCTATGATTCTTCTTATACCTGCATGCAAAGTCTCAGCCCGATCGGTTTAAAATGACAAAGTTTCATACAAACTTTCATTCCCTATTTTATCCCCTTGGGTAGAATTGATCAAAATCCTTTCTATATATATTCTATAGCGGACGCCTTCGTCATAACATCTACCTGCATGCCATATTTCAGCCTGATCCAGTGGTTTAGGCTGTGCGTTGATAGATCACTATGTCAGTCAGTCACCTTTGAGTTTTATATATATATATATATATATTATTTAAAGCCGTGTCGTATGGTTTGGTACGCATAGAGAACAGAGTGCCGTAATCAAGTTCTGATATTATACAATAACTACTTCGTTCAGAATACAACATCATCAACTAACAACGCCGCATCACACTCATTGATACTAAATGATTTCTGTAATAAATCACAATAATGAATGAACGATCGAACGAACCGATTTGACTTTCGATCTGTAGATCTACACGTGATTGTGGAGGGCGTGAGAGAAGCCGCACCGAGGCCATCAGTCATCAATCCATACCATAGATTAAAGATTTTTATTTTAGTCTATTAGGTGAGGTTTGCTTTTTTTTAATAAAAAAAATATATTTTTTCCGAATAGGTTGGACTATAAAATGATTAGCCCTTTAAGCGGAATTCTTGATTTGTTTGCCTGTAGTAAATTCATTGTTAGTTTTTTTATTGAATATGGTTCAACAATGCTGTTAAATATGGGTTAAGTATTATACTTAAACGATTTTAAAGCTCAATATTAATATGTATTTAAATATTTCAAAATGAAAACAAAGAATAGCACACGTGCGAGTATATACGTTGATGTGTTGTTGAATTTTAGGTCAAACTGCTAAATTCAATTTTCATCTTTTTATTACATTTATTTTAGGAGGGCAAAATTAATGATTCTCCTTCGTTCTGTCCAGACCGTTAATAAGTTTCTATATTATTTTAGTTGTTGTTATCTCCACAAAAAAGGTGGCAGCTGTCGCCTTTCATGTTTTTCATTCCGGTCCTGACTTCGTTCGGCTATTTGATTTTAATATAAAAGTTTATTTGTAGGGTACCTACTCGTACATAGATTGACCCACAAACGTCACACTGTTCCACGCCATTGAGTTTAACAAAGACAAATTGAATGCTTTACAGACATTTGTGGTTAATATTGACACATAATTTTAGTATTGGGACCTTGTGGTTGCGAACGCAGAAATCGTGTTAGATGGGGGAGAATATTCTGCAACGACATCAGTCATGGTTCTCCACACTTAAATAGATAGAGGGTGGTTTTAAGAATAGGGTACTTACTTATGGAAAAAAATTATATGATGCTCAAAAAATTATAAATTATCACCTAAAAATACAATTGGTAAACTAAAGGATGGGTTAAATAAATAAATAAATATTTCCCATTCTCACACCAATTAGCCTAGCCCCAAAGTAAGCACTGTAAGGCTTGTGTTATGGGTTGCTAGGGCAACGGATAGAATACATATACTGTACATATATAAGTATATTTATATAGAAATAAATATTAAACATCCATGACTGGAGTACAAATGCTCGTATTTATCACACAAACATCTGCACCCACCGGGATTCGAACCCGGGACCTCTCGAGTCAGCGACACCATGAAACCCGGCGTACAAACCACTCGGCCACGGAGGTCGTCGTAAAGGTTACATTTTTGTGAGCAACAATTATTTTTTTTGGTAATCATTCAAATGTGTGCTCTTGCTAATTCGAAAATCGTGTTTTTATGTAAAGTCATTGAGTGTAAATCTTAAATCAACTTTTATAAATTTTCTAGATATATAGCGAGATTTTCTACAGGTAGAGTGAGATTTTCCTTGGGTAGAGCGAGATTTTGAGAGAAGTATCGCAATTTTCCAGGGGTAGAGCGAGATTTTTAGAGATTTAGCGTAATTTTCCAGGGTTAGAGCGAGATTTAAAACAATTTTCTAGGGGCAGAGCCAGATTTGAGAGAAGTATCGCAATTTTCCAAGGGGTACAGCGAGATTTTTAGATTTAGGGCAATTTTCCTGAGCGAGATTTTCCAGAGGTAGAGTGAGATGGTCCAGAAATAGAACTAGATTCTTCTTAGATACAGTGAGATTTTCCAGAGCTAGAGCAACTTTCCAGAAGTATAGCAAGATTTTCCCGGGGTAGAGCAAGATTTTTTAAGGTACTACGACATTTTATAGAGGTAAAATGAGATTTTCAAAGGAAGGATGATATTTTTTACAGGTAGAGTGAGATTTAGAAGAATTAGTGCAAGATTTTTCTGTGAGACTTAAAATTTGAATCCTAAATGAATATCTCTTCTGAGTTGCCGACGATAGCAAAAAATAAGTTTTATTTACGTTATTACATACAATTTTACAATATCAGAGGTGGAGACCAACCTAGTAAGTATAGTTGATACTTGTATCAATTAATAACTATTACGTGAACTGTACTTTTTATCGAAGATTAATAAAAACGTAAAACCACTTAAACATCGAAATCTTCAAGTCAAACATGAACCTTCATAGGGGACAATCAATAGGGGAAGGGTTTAATTTGCGTAAGCTTCAAATATTTAATGTCAGGCTGCATTTTTTAATCCTTTGTCACCCAAAGATTTTTGGAAGACATTGAACATCAAATAAGACAAACAAATAAAAAAAAGACGGGTTGCACTTCGGGAGTGCCGGCAGAAGTAAAAACTTGAATATAAACATTTTGATATTTTGGAATGGTTAGGTGAATAATTTTGCACGAATTGCTTTAATTATTAGTATAAAATAACTATCATATATGTGGTAGAATACAATATTTATTTATTGCGCTGTCGTACACAAACATGACAATTTGTATTACATTAAAAAAGTTTGTCTATCAGAAAAATCAACTTACATGAATCACGTTTAAGCGCACCTAGCGACATCTATTGTAAAAAAAATGCATTTTCTTCGCATAGTCCTAGATAGAGAATTATTATGTTTCGTCCAATATATTGAAAGTCAACAACCTTTCTAATTTTATTGTGTGTCATGATGCGATCAGTCCACGTGTTTAACTTGACGCGAGTTTAACATTTTTTACCCATACAAAAAAAGTGTACAACGCCGCTAAAGAAGTTTTCACTTCAAAAATTAAGGAAGTTCGTATCATTCCATTAACAAAATCTTGTTTTTAGATTCACATCACACAAATATAATCTTTTCACTGCATTCTTCATAAAAAATTGTCTCAACGACAAAGTTTTGCCCGCTAAAACTTTGCGTTATGTCAAATGTACAAGTAATCCGATACTGGCCAATAGAATTATCATAACAATAATAAAACCATTGACAAGTGTCTGGGGAACGAAATATATCTATTAGCGGAGTACCAAGGGCGTTCTGAAGGGCGAGCGGACTACGTTATGCAGTAATGATGAATTCAGAAAAAGATAATCGCATCGCTTTTTTTACATGTACAGGGTGGCGTAGTTGAAAAAATATTGTATGCGAGTATTTTGCTAAAACAAAATTGCATGTCTAGTAGTCGCGTGTTTCGAAATAAGTACAGATAATTCATACTTCTTTTTGTATTATTCTTTTTTTGCATACAGCAACACAGCCGCCGCGTTCGGCCAGAGAGGAGTAGGTATATATAGCTTTCCTCTCTGTCGCATTGGACGTACAAACGATACATGTTTGCAGGATTTGGCGGTGTCTTGCGTCATTGTTTATGTGTGTCTTAATTACAGTTTTGTTTTTACGCAAGTACTTTAAAGTGTATATCCGCTCTCCCCCAGTCAAAAAACGCAAAATGATTTAAATAGTATTATGTCGCTTTGACTTCTCCTATTCCCCGCCCCCCACCACAACAGCACGAGTGGAGGTCTGAGTCTCAGAGACGCCCTCTAGTTGAGCCAACCCCCTCAGGTTTGAATGGTCTCGAGGTTCCAGACGGAGAGGAGACTCCCCTGTGGGGAGCTGCCATGCGCCTGGAATACCTCTCGAGGCACTCGCTAATTCTCGGCTTGAGGTCCCCTTAGATTCTCGCCGTCCCCAAACTCGGTGACGCTGTAAAGGTCATTTGCGACCAACAGCATACACACTAAAAAAAAAGACTTCTCCCTTTCATATTGCTCTTTGTTTTTCTTTTACATTTTACCTATTTCAGTGTTTGACAGCAAACTTTATGAAACGTCAAAGTAAACGCTACTAAAACTTGCTCATTTGCTTTAAAAAGAGATTTTTCATGTTCTTTTTTCCTTTGTTTCTGCATTCATATGCAGCACCGTGCATTATCCCTAACGATTGCTTTAAAACCACTCAATGATTGAGAGCTTTTCAAAATTAGACATTTGTTAGTGATCACTTATCATTATCACATTAATTTTAATTTAATAACAGATAAATCAGCAAATCAAGAAAATTTTTAATGTAATTTACTAGAGAATATTCATCTACCAACCGTACATAATGACTACCTGAGTGGAATATTTTACAGTGGTGCCAATTCTAGCGTGATTCCCTAAACTTAAAACTAAATTTAACATCAGTCTCTTCTTTTCATTCTGTATAGAGAATGACAAGGATATAATGCTGTCAAATTTAAGTTTAGGTTTAGAGAATCATGCTAGAATCGACACCAGTACCTAACTAAATAATCTTCTTATGTATAAAATTCTTTTGTCACAATGTTAGTTACCATACTCCTCTGATAGGGCTTGACCGATTTTTATGAAATTTTAAATGCATTTTGTATAATTTTCTAAGTATTGTATAATTTTGTAAACATGGATGGGTGTCCAAAATTATGATTCACGTTTAAGTTTTTGACATGTGGCCGTTCTGAAAAAGGAAACGAAAGGTGATATTTTTCCGACGCAAAAGTATCGAATTACTGTTGAATTTGATATAAAAACTCTGCTGTCTTACTTTCGCATGACCGGTCCTAGATTAAGTAAATCAAACGCAGCCGGGGGTGCATTTGTAACCGATATGTCTGTCGGTACTTTGTAGGTGCTTGTAGTCTCGACTCTCGATTCATGTGACAGATAGACTACGAGCTTGGTCTATTCGTACATTGTCTGTTTCTAATAGAAAAAGTAAATATTATACTATAGCTGCAGTGAGAGCTGTGAAAATGATAACGTTTCTTTGTTTAAAAAAATGCATACTAATGGAAATCTCAAATGTAAAACCGTATACCATGCCGCATACTGAAGATATAAAAAATAAATTTAAGAGAAAATTAAAATTGTTGTATTAAAATATTTAACTATAATATTTTCATATTAATATGTATGATTTTATTAAAATTTCGGTATTGAATGAATGAACCTTACATACGATAGTTCTCGAAAATGACTTTAAATTAAAAGATTCTATAAACTAATTATAATAGCAAAATAATTATTTAAGTATTGTGAAATCATCATTTCTATTCAATGACTTAAAATTAAAAAAAATATTAATACAAATAACAATATTTTATTATTAATAATGTATCTTAATAAATCGCAATATTTATTTTATAATACAAAAGCTGTTGTCCTTGATACAGATTTTATTTGATTAAAATACTTTATCATAATACTTACACGTTTTATCATAAATTCTTAATGCATACTACATGCAATAAAATCTCTAATTAATTTACTTTAATAACGGCCTTTCGGTATTTCTCTATATGTTGCAGGCTATATAATAGCCTGCAACATCAATGAATGGCTGCCGCTCGGGGGATGTCAATGCATGTTAAATTGCTTAAAAGTAACTCGGTACCATTTTAATTAGCCGGATTAATTCGATGACTTTTGACCTTAGGGAATTTGAAGTAAATTTTATTATTACTTTTAGTGTGCAAATAGATAAAGTTATTTCTCAATGTAAGAAAAGCATGTTTGGTTTGCATCAATTGACGACATCACACTATTATTAAGTTTTTTTTGAGTGTGTATGCTGTTGGTCGCAGATGACCTTTACAGCGTCACCGGGTTTAGGGACGGTAAGATCCTTAGGGGACCCCAAGCCAAGAATTGACGAGTGCCTCTAGAGGTATTCCAGGCGGATGGCATCTCCCCACGGGGGAAGTCTCCTCGCCGTCTGGAACCTCTAGACCACTCGGACCTGAGGGGGTCGGTTCAACTAGAGGGCGTCTCTGAGACTCGGACCTCGGCTCTAGTTAGCCGTTGTCTTGGGAGGTGGGAATAAGGCCAATGTCAACGTATAGATATCATATTTTATCTTGCCTTGTCATCTGAGTAAAGGGAAGCACCAACTTGTATGGACCTCATTTGGCTTCTTACCTACCAACACAACTGAAATTAAAGCGTCTCGTTTAGTAATGCATGGTAATGACCAAGCTGTAGAAAAGGTTATTTTTTTTTAAATATTTTGACTTTCTCGTATTCGTAACTCGGAAATAAGTTGATGTGTCAATCACAAACATAAATGTTCCACCGGGGTAAAAATGTCTAATGATAGAGAGATCTCTCAAATTATCTTTTATTTTATAGATTGTACAATGTTCGTTAACTAATAAATAGAATGCGTTAGTCCAGATAGTCACAAGTCCAGTTACCCGAAACTGAAAATTCGTTTAAATTAATTTGAACCTTATATTTCTTGATATAGAATTCACAAACAGTGCATCTATACCGTTGAAACTTGTTTTTATTTAAGTAGTGGTGTGCGTGAAAACTTAAGAAACAAATAGTTTTTGGTAACTTTATGGGGCTGTCTGTACAAAAGTATTCTGACCCAATCGATGCCTTCATATTTTTTATCGATATCTTTATTATCACTGTGACGTTTTAATTACACCCAGCAAACGAATATCGCTTCCGACACAGCAAAGGCGTGGTTTTCGTTCAAAAAGTTTTGTTTTATTGGATAAGAAAGTGTTGAGGTCTGGATGCAATAATAAAAGAAATGAGTCTTTATTACAACATTTCATCCTTCTTTTTGGTTAGGGCTGTGGATCATTGACCTTTTTTGAGATCGAAATCTCAATTTTTATTGATAACGACATCTATTTATTAATTTTATTTTATTTCTTTGATTACCAACAAAGTTTCACTTATACATTTCTTATTTACACATTCAAAGTAAGACACTTTATTAGTGGAACTTTAATTATAGGCGTTTACGACATGCAATACACACTAGCAATTAAAATAAATATTGTACAAATGCTCGTATTAATCACACAAAGGGACTTTTTGGCAGGATCGGGAAGCGTCACTTTAACAGTTTTGTTTTTCTTGTTAAAAAATGTGTTGTGGCGGATGTTAGTGTCTAATAATGGTAGATTATTAACCACTAAGTGTTCGGGAACATGCACAAGTGTTGGCAAGTGAAACAAAATAGCGGAAAGTGTCTTTCGACGTTCCCTTAAGAAGTCCACGGGGAGGTTCCAGTAAATCCCCACACATTTTCTGAAACATAGGGAAAGGGGGATCGACATAACTGCCACTTACTTTGACTTGATTTATTACTTTGACCACGAGTGCTATAGAATTTGTAAATATTTTTAACATTTGACATTGGCTAAATGCACAAGACGTGCGAAGCCATTTAGGAAAAAAAAACAAATAATCACAAACATCTGCCACCACCGACCACGAAGGTCGAGAAATTCAATTGTTTGATATTCAAAGACAGATTTAGTGTTACTTCCACAACTTTCTCTTTTTTCAAAACTCTAAAATTTCATTTATTGCATCAAGACAATCTCCAAAGAACGGTTCATAAATAATTTTCATTAATTTTGTTTCAGAAACGGCCTGAAACTTCGTCAGCTGACCGACGGCCGCCATCTTGTCCAGATGATTTACGCTCCAAATGGCGAGATACAAGATTGCGAGTTCATAACGCAAAGGAAAAATGCCAGAAACTTCCTTAAGAGCCTGAGGAAAGAACTGAAACAGGCATTAGACGAAGAGGGGTATAGATTATCACAAAAGAAAACTATTGTAGAGAGCGAAAAATTTTTTCGCCATTTTCGCAACATGACAGTTCGCTTGCTCAAGAAAGGGGAGGGATTGCCGCAAGATGTCGCCAGTTGGTTCCATTATGACAGATTAAAAATGAAATGCATACATAGGCATCAGGAACTGACTTATATGATGGAAAATAGAAATAAAGTCGGGGAGAATTCTCTGGCTAGGTAATTTCTTATAATGATTCTTACAACTAATGACGATCTTGATTTTAGTCTATTCAGCTTTGGATCCTATCCTTATGCTTCTCCCACGTCTGCGCGACGAAGCTTTGAGTGGCTTTGGTACTATTCCATCGTAAGGACGCTCTTTCAGCTGCACATACATATGAGCACTCTTCAAATTTGTATAAACGGTGGTAGTGAGACTCCGGCAGACTCCAATTTTTTATTAGATGTGTATGGCAAAAATGTGCCTTTAGCGCATTTAGTAACAAAGCCACCCAAACCTTTTGGGTAAACCATCGTCACGTAGGTGTGGGAGAAGCATTCTACGCATGAAACTACGCACATGCTGTTAAAGTTTGTATACACTAAATGACATCTATTATTCTAAAGCTCTAATAAACCGACATAACCTGCTTAGAAAGTATTGATAAACTAACTTAGGGCTTAGGATATTGACAGGAATTTCAAGTTAGAATTTTCATAGATGGATGGATGGATGAAAAATGAATTAAATTATCTACGAAAATCAATGTTGCGTGGAAAATCTATGGTAAGAAGAAAAAGATTTTACCATTTTTTTCCATTGATCGTCCTAAATAATATGATGTAGATAATAATACTAACAAACAAAACTAAAGTTAGTTTTTATGTTAACTATTCTTTAGATTTAAACATCTAACAGTTAAATGCTTAAAAAATAAATTAAATCATAAAGTTAGTTTTTTAATACTTATTCTTTTGTGTCATCTCATATGAGCACGACTGAGAGTGAATAAAGCTTTTGCTAATTTTTCCACAAAAATAATTGTTGCATCGTACAGATAATTGGATTACATTGTCATCTCACGAAATTTTAACTAAAAGCAATCTGTGATGCTTTGGATTTTCACCGATTGAAATTGTCATGCAATGTGCTTTTTTCTAAATTCAACCATAGACTAAAATCAAGATGTCAAACTTTTTTTAATATATTCCGATTGCACCTATAGCATTCTTTGTGCAACAGCTGTAAAACTTCACTACAGTACGACAAGGATTTTTATGAATGTGAGTTACAGTACAGGGAGGGCGCCACTGTCTACGCAAATGACCGTAAATATATGAAGTTGCGGCGGCGTTAGTTCCAATTTTCGCCACCTTCGTAGAGATCCTTGTCGCACTATATCTTTACTTATTCGTCAAATACCCGATCCACAATAACGGCCTCTTTCGTATTCTTTCTCTTTGATCACCAGTTCGCCACGTATTGCTATGCCACCAACACCACCATTGAAAATTAAATACCATGTCGTTAATTTGTAACACACAGTGGGAATCAAACTTTATGATGACTATGAAGTTAGAATCAGGCGCAATTATGCGCAGCGCAGGTTTCAGCCAGTGAAAACTCTCGATATCAAAATTTCACTTGTGATAACTTCACAGCTATAGGAAGCGGCAAAGTTCTTGAGCAAAATCACAGACAAATAAATTTGAGCAGTAGACATTTTTGTATGTAAAAGGTTGAACGTTGCTCAAGAAGTTTGCCGGGGGTAGATATTTTAAGCTTGAATGGACCTTTATGTGTGTGCTAGGCTATTTTTTCTGTTCAGTATTCTAACATTTTGCAAACCGTCTAATAGAACAGCACCCTTAGCACGAACCAATATCGAATTCGTATCGTTTGCAAGTGCGAAATGTCACTGTCAAATTTTGTATGGAAACTTGAACAGCAGCACTACAAAGTCCGTAACGAGAACTAAAAATCAGTACATATTTGACAATGACATTTTGGACTCGCAAACGTTACCAATTCGATTATGGTTCGTGCCAGGGGTACTGCTATAGACTTATCGTAGCGAAAACTTAACATTCATTCTGTTACATTTTTAGTATTTCATTATTAAAAAATGAGACAATAAATTAATCGAGTACCTAAATAGCAGTTTAATTTTCGTTAGCTTCCTGCATAACTGATTTCGCAATTTCACTGCAACAATAGTCGAAAGTGTTCTAAAGGTGTTCTAAAATTAAAACATCATAAAGGCTCTTTCAATTTATGCGCGTTTTCTATGAAACAAAAAGGATCGTCCGTACGCTGTACGACAAACGCACCGCTTCGGCACCGCAGCAGTCCGCCAAGAAACGCATAAATTGAAAGCGCCCTAAAGTTCTTGTTTTCAAAACTTACAATGAACACCCAGGAAAACTAATACAACCAATGAGTTTTAATGACATGGTATTTAATATTTGCTGTAGTTACCAGTATATCTCATATTCTCATTAATATATAAGTATACTTAGGTAGTGTGTAACATATATTGCCTTTAAACCTTGAAATCATCGCCATATCTTAATCATAAGCACTGAAATACGTATGTATTATAAACCACTTTATTACTATCCTTCATAACATCGTTATGAATAATATACAAAAAAAACTCACAATTTTAAATATTTTCTGGATTTCTAACCGTTACCATTGTCAACATCCACCAAACCATAAAAAAAAACAAATTTCAACGATTGTGAAAGAACTTAAATTTCTATCTCCACATAAAAATTCATCAAAATCGGTTCGACAGTTTAGGTTTTAAAGAATAAAAACGGAGAGCTGTTCGCATTTATAAACTTATTAAATACTAGCGAGCCGCCCTGGATTTGCACGGATTCATCTTATTTAGCACTATAAAATATGGGCTCGGTTACTCAGGGATAATGTGTACCTATAATTCTAATTTTTTGATATTATTTTTTTGAAAGATCAAATCCTTTATCAGGATATGTAATTAGTGTATATGGAATTTAACTTAACGTTGATAACATATTTACTATTACATTATACATTTCATCCGTATTGTAGGATGAAATGTATTTAATTCTAGTTTTTGTGAAAATTTTCAGCTTTTGATCTTGCCCATTTATCTGAAACAGAAATTCTAGTCTCTAGTCATTTCATTTGTGCCGATTTTATTTTTAAAAAGATTGGAAACTTTTTTTTCTTTTGGCAATCAACTTAAAAACAGACAAAGAAGTGCTTCAAACATTGGAAGTGGGGGTTCGTGACGTCACTTCTAAGTAAAAATTATACCAAGACCTGACATTATGCTACATTTGAAATCATTATAAATCTCTGTAATGTTTTGATTGTGTGAATAAAGAAAAATTACGTTTATTTGATTAATTCTATTAAATGAATCGTGGCAGAAAAAAATATCATGCAGAAATATTATGTAGTTATGAGACGTTTCTTCTTTAAGCGTAAATCAATAAAATTATTGCTTAAAAATGACTTCTTCAAAATGACAATATTGAAATGCAATGCGTAACTTACGTGTAATAATTATTCTGACTCGCTAAGTAAAACACTAACTAATAAGTAATTACTGTATTAAAGTACCTAGTACGTCTATTTTTATTAATATTTTTTTTCTCTTGTCATTATTCATCATAACTTTCTTTCTTGCCTTCCTATCATTTTCCTTTTTTTTAATTTTCCTCTTTTTTTTAATTCTCTTCTTCTCATTTGACTAAAGCACTTATCTAAAAACTATTCACTAAAAATCTCTTTCTAACAGAGCTAACGGAACTTTTTAATTTTACTGGACTAACCAAACGTGCAAACAGGTCACGCAGGTCTATTCGCGCCAATTTTATAGTACCCGGGACGAAGTGGTGCGGCGCTGGACAACTGGCCGAGTCTTACAACGAACTGGGCACAGATAAGAAAGAGGACCGATGCTGTAGAGCCCACGATAATTGTAGAAAGAACATTGGCGCGTTCAAGAGAAGATATGGACTGTTCAACTATAGGCCGTTTACGATATCACATTGCCGGTGCGATAGGAGGTTGGTTTATATATTTTTTTAAAATTTGAATTTGGAATACGCGGTTAGGAGGGTTGCGGGATAGAGTGCAGTTTTTTTTTTCACCATAGAGATGAAGCCATCTCGTTCCGAGTTATTTTAGTTCTGACTAAATGGACAGAACAGAAAAAAATACTAAGGAATACAGAGACTTTTGGTCAGGGCAGTCGCAGTGTAAGCTTTTAGACGCTTTATCAAGCACTTTGGCACGACGCAGTTCGAAGCAAATGTAAATTTATCATTTTAGCTAGTAGCAACCCAAAGTTTTGAGGTTGACATTGTAAATAATCACGGATTTTCGGGTGCTTTTGTTTTGTTTTTTTTTTTACTCTGGTGATGGGACTTTGTTTTTGTTTTTTCACATTTGTAAAAAGGTTTTTTGTACATAAGTTCTTTTACAATTTACTGGGAGTGGCGAATTGAAGCATTTTTTTAATGGCAGGTTAGTTAAATGTCACATATATTCGGCTTAAAAAGGAAACAACATTCTTGAGAAGAGGATCCTTATAATAAAAAGGAACATAATTGCTACGACTGATCTACCTACCCATCATAAAGTTAGCTGTTGCGAGATCATTAAAAAATAACTACCGATAAAATAACTTTTAAGATAGTTAAGGCGGAGCTATTTTCTCGCTCAAATTAGAGCCCTTTATATGATGTCCATATTGTAGCAATTTGTTTTTTAAGATCAGCTAATCAATGGAAATAAAATAAATAGGAAAACGAGTACACATGTCTGTTCATTTATTTAAGAAAGGGATCACAGCGGATCTTCGTTAATCATTTGGGGTATGGGGAAGTAACATCCACTTCAGTGTCAGGTTTTAGAACAGACTTAAATTATATCTAAAGCTTGAGATGCAAAAGATTTCAATATGGCGGCTGCAGCTGCAGTTGACGGTAAACCACAGATCACAGAGAGAGGTAAACACACCGGCAGACATCTTGAACATAAACCGTAGTCAATGAAGCCTATGCGGTAATAATTTTACTATTTTCCTCGGGGCAGTTGTGTGGTGTTGTTTGTTTTGATTCGTTTAAGCACGCCTCTGTAGCTTTAATGGGGCTCGAGTTACGCTCCTCGGGGGTGAGGTGCTCTTCGAGGGAAGGGGGAGGGGTCAGGTCACCTCACACACACCACGGAACGTTAAACTAACACGTCACATAACGTGACTCGTGAAATGACATCACACTGCGTGGAACCGGTGTTCCTCGATTTCTTATAAGACGTTATCACGTCAAAACGTCTACTGCGTCTGTTGGTTTGTCTATGGTTTTCCTCAAGTTGTTTGTCGCTACTTAAACTACCTATCTTCTCCTGCAGCTGTCTCTACTATCGACAGAGTACTGCTCATGAATATTGACACTTATACTAAGATGTAGGTGATAAGTACGGACGTAAGTACCTTTGCAACCTATGTTGGAAGCTCTAAGTTAGCGGCAAACATCTTTGAGTATAACCATCATAGACAAATAAACTTGCGCAGTAGTCTTTTTTGTGTGTTAAATTGTTACTGCGCATGCTTCGTTTACTATGTATAATGTTCAAGATTTAAAGCGTATGTAGTATAACTTTAACTTTAACATACATTAAAATCAGATAAGATGTAAGTTTAACTCTTCAATACAAAAATACATATATGTATATACACAACAGCAGAATATTTTTCCTATTTCTTCAATATGATATCAGACCACCAAAGTTATGAGTATATTATTAATTTTATTATTATTATCATTATTACGACGAAAATAATAAAAGTAAACATGACGTCTCGCTTCGGCCGAGTCGTATAAATCCATCACGGCACCAAAGTGCGCCATAAAAATCGATAGATCATTGCCAGAGCGGCTGCGAATGATCTATAGATCATTGGGTGCTTTATTACTTTACGACGTGAGACGTGTGTATGTTACGGAGGATTGTGTTTATTAATTGGTGCTTATCGGTGTGAAGGGACGTATGGTCGGGATAGGAAATGGATGGGTGACCGTCTGGTGATCAAAGCTGTATTTTTTTATCTTAGTTCCACTGATAGGATTATTTTTTGTTGAGTATGCGGTAGCAGTAAGAATTTAACACAGATTACGTATAAATAGAGTAGGTACTTAAAGAAAATATTTATAGGGATAAATACAATATTACTCATATTTATAAAAATGAGTTTCAATTGGATATTTTCCACGAGATCAATCGTGCTTAAGTAACACATTTAATTCAAATAAAGAAACCGAAAAGATCGTAGCATCAAATACAAAAAAAAAAAACGAAAGAGGCCGTTGCGACGGATCGCGCCAGCAATTTAAGAAAAAAAAGTTGAAATTTAAAAAACCCGATTCGACTAACAGACCGAAAAGGGACGCGATGGAAGTCCTTCGCGTGCCAGGGACCAAGTGGTGTGGCAAAGGTTACTCCGCCACAAGATATTCGCAGCTCGGCGGCTACACGAGAACTGACAGGTGCTGCAGAACACATGACCTTCGATGCCCCTTCTGGATCGGGGGAATGGAGAAAAAGTATGGAGTGTACAATTGGCGCATTAACACGCTGATGCACTGCCGATGCGACGAAAGGTTGGTGGCTGTATAGATTGCATGAAGTTTTGAATTTCGATCGTCGATGTTGTTGCTTTCGTGTTGAACTTTTTGAAATCGGAATGGTTTTGTTTTTTTTACTCGTATTGTTTTGTCGCATGCAGTGTGTCGTGTGTGTGTCGGTGTTTTTTTTTTTAATTTAGTTTTACATTGTAATAATTTTAATGATTAAAAAGGCGAGCTATATTTAAGGACTTACACTTTATGAACTTAATAAGTATGTTTATTTCTTTACATTATGTAGGAGAGTATGAGACAGACTAATTAATAAGTTAAAAGTATTACGAATGAAGCAAAATACTTACCTACGTTTACATCATCAGCTATATTCAGACTAGTCCAAGTCTCATGAAAAAATATGAAATAACTGGCACATAATTAGCGAACGTTGCTGTTCCTATTTTAAGTATAAATTAATTTAAAAATATCGAATGCATAAATGACCGAAAAGATTTTTTTTGTTCTTATGCGAGGCTGTTTCTTCTTTTTTATAAAAAAAAAAAAAAGCTATGTTACCCCATTTTACAAGAAAAAGGACTGCTGCGTTATTTCCGTTGATTCCTAAAATCATTACTATTATAGACATTGCTATATAATCGAGATACTAGAAGGACCAAATCAACATTTAGACTATACGCTGAAATTCAAAGAAATATAAAAAAATGGGCCAGCTAAAAAGTTGCCTACGTGTAAAACAAATTAGTTACTCTATTATTGACAACTGAAAACAAGTTAATACATTTCCAAAAATCTATTAAAATTAGTTTCCAGAGTAATGCCATAAATACATAACTCTATGAGCTTGTTTTCACGCTTCCTTCTTGTTATTTAAATGTTACATCTTTTTTCGAATTATTACTGCGTATTGTTCACACATTCCCCGAACAGACGTGTGTTTCCCAAACTTGTCTCCACGTTATTACCATATTATATTAATAGAGTCATTCCCGGTCTCCGGCTTGATGGCCGAATAAAAAAACCGTATAAAATTAATGGCTAGTAAATGAAATAAAAAAAAATTGAAACGGTCGTCACCTCCCTGTATGTCGTCGGGATTCGGGATCGGGATATCATTGAGAACGCAAAATCCGTAGAGTCGCTATCTGAGCCTGTGAGACCTGTCCGTTCCCATAATTACACTTTTTGAACGGGCATAGGTATTATATCAAAAGTACGGTCAATGAAAGATCATTGACCAATGCAGAGATTGGCTATTTTTTTGAAACACATTTTATTTATGCAGGGCGTCGAACGGGTGCCTCACACGGAGGGAAAGTATATTGAATATTGAAGATAGGATATTTTACCCAAAGAAGACATCATTTTATTTTTAATTATAACTAGAACTGTATTCATAGATTTTTTTTTAAATCGCCTGCTAAAACGGGGAATCAAACTCGTGATATTTCGAAAAAAAAAAACACTAGATGTTTTATGATAACCATCGAAGGAGTTAATCATAACAATTATTTTTTGCTAAATAACAAAGCATTTTAAATGAATGAAAAGTCATAAAATTACACATTTTATTAAAAATATTCAACAAAAAGTAATAAAAAACGAAATGTATCACATATTCAAAATGTGATCCGATTTGTTGTATGCAAATTCTCACTCTATTAATGTTTTCTCTGCCTGTCGATTTCATTATCTTTGCGTGGTGAATGTTTGTAATAATACGTCTGAGTTATTTTGTAATTCCTGTACACTGTCTTACCTGTATACTACATCTGTTACATAACCCCACAAAAAAGTCCAGTAGGGTTAGATCTGGGGATCTCGTTGGCCATCTTATTTGACCATAAGGAAAGTTTTCTTTAAGAAACTGAGCAACTTAGAAAATGAGATTTCGTCGATTTGCATCAGGAAGATTATTGATCTCACCTCTTAAAATATTAAGTATTTCTAGATATCTTTCCGTATTTAGATTCCCTTTTTAAAAATGTATTAAGAGAACCCGGTTTTTAACTAAAATGAAAAACACAAAAATAGAACAGTACCCTTAGCACGAACCAATATCGAATTCGAATAGTTTTCGAGTGCGAAATGTCATTGACAAATATGTACTGATTTTTAGTTCTTGTTACATACTTTGTGGTGCTGTTGTATAAGTTTCCTTACAAAATTTGACATTGACATTTCACACTCGCAAACTATTCGAATTCGATATTGGTTCGTGCTAGGGGTACAGACGCTTGAAAATGTATGTGTTCTATTTTCGAATTATTATTTTTACAAATTTCAGCCAATCGCATTGTAACTGAGTTCAAAAAGAAATGCATACGTACTTCAGTTTGTATATCACTTTATTCTTTTTATCACGTAATAAGACATTCTTTTCATTTAAAATGCTATGTTAATTAGTAAAAAATAATCTTTATGATAAACCCTTTCGATGGTTATCATAAAATAAGTCGTATTTTTTTTCGAAATTTCACGAGTTTGATTCCCAGTTGTAGCAGTCGATTTTTTAAAAATCTGTGAATACAGTTCTAGTTATTATCAAAAATGAAATGATGTCTTCTTTCAGTAAAATATCCTATCTTTAATATGTAATATACTTACTTTCCCTCCGTGTGAGGTAGCCGTGGGTCGCCCTGTATATTTATAATAAAATGTATAAAATTAACAACACAGAAAATCAAAAAACAAAAAATATTTATTATTAGCATGAGTAGTATTGGAAAGGCACGAAACGAAATGAAAATATGTTATTATTTTTTACTATAAAATGGGCGCCCGAAAGTTTGCGAAGTCGGCGCCTCGGCAATGACGTGACATGACAGAACGAGACCTCATGTTTTATATACAGGATGTAAAAAAACCTTTAACGAAATCCAAGGCCACGTATTTTCCACATCATGACGACCATTTTTTTCTTCTGGACCATACCTAGGAAATTTATGGTTACATAGATATTGAAGGTGAAAGGCATAGTTTTTTTTTAAGATTTTTGCAAAAACGTTATTTAGAAACTTTTTTATCGACGCACTTACACACACGCACACACATACACACAGGTACATTGTTTGCGTAGCGCCACAGTAGCGCGCCGCGCTGTACATTGCGTACTGGAAAAAAACTGTATTTTATTAACTTAAAAATATAAATGTTTCCCACGTATAATGTTTTGTAATATAACTTGTTTGGGTGTACATAATGCGTAGTTTTAGTCTTTGTCATAGGTTTTTTTACTGTCAGTCCCATAGTCTCGTATAAGGTGAATGAACTTTTGTATCGCTGCTCTTTGGTCGTACTTAAAGGAAATTTTACTAGAAAAAATCTACTTGGATCCTGATTTCAGACGGGTTCGAACCCACATATTTTTGTATTCGGAAAATTTAAAATTCCAGCAATTAAATTCTTAAAATCAAAATATAATAAAATCCATAGGTATTATAATACTTAGAATAAAGATGTTTTAACTTTAATTTTAAGTACTAAGTTTAGAGATTTATGTGTTTCCGATGGGATAGTACAAGTCCAAGCTTAATTCAGAATAAGAAAAATCAAATATAGTCTAAATCTAGACTTCAGGAGACTCACTATAAGTAAATTTAAACACAAAAGTATGTCCACCTTTCATTTGATGTTTTAACCACTTGATGCGACTGCGAAAATTAAATGTTATAAGTCAATATTTTAGAAAACTTAATATCGTATCTAAATAATAATTATTTTAAATCTAATCAGTTAAGTAACACCAAAACTTTCTATCATAAGGGACTCCTGAAATATGGGTGTCTTGAATTCAAAGCTCGCGCGCGCGGTGCATTTTTAGAAATAATAAAAATACACGAGGCAAGTGAAACTTTTAAAATCAAAAAAGTCTGTTTTTTTAATAAAAATCAAAACTGTAATAAAAAATTGCATTACGAAAATATCATTGCGTCTCTACACCATCCCATGTTCCGAGCGAACAATTAAAAAAAGTTATGCGCGATAGTATCGTTGTTCCTAATTGGTGTTCATAAATAACCTACAGGAGTCGTATCTTCACTTATGACTGTTCCTTTGGAGATAATAACAAGTTTTCATTAATAATCTTTATTATGTATAATTTTTTTTATGTTAAAAGATGGCAAACAAACATGTGGCCCGCCTGACAGTAAGCAGCCATCATAGTCTATAGACGCTTACAAAAAGAAAAAAAAAAAGCAAAACCAAAAATAGCAAACGCGATTGCCTTCCTTCCCTCCCGATTCCGCCTAAGCACGTCTTAGAGTACCTGGACGACGAAATCACCCGCGCCAACGCGCCTCCGAGTACTCCCACACAGGCCACAAACACCAACACTACACAGCTAGCATACTAGATTAGCATTAGGCAGACACCGCACCCGTAGGATAAGATTGTGAAGACCCGGTCTACACACGACACGCTATACCAGGTACAGGTACGTACCTGGGCGTTTTTCCCCGCCCCTCACGACAACGGCTAACTAGAGCCGAGGTCCGCAGACACTCCCTCTAGTTGAGCCGACCCCCTCAGGTTCGAGTGGTCTAAAGGCTCCAGATGGAGAGGAGACTACCCCCGTAGGGTGGGTGGTGCCTCCAGAGGCATTCGCCAATTCTCGGCTTGAGGTCCCCAAAGGATCTCGCCGTCCCCAAACCCGGTGAAGCTAAGCTAAAGGTCATCTACGAAAAACAGCAAACACATTAAAAAAAATTGCTCAGTCCAGTACCCCAAGCATGAATATCAAAGACATATCTGTAATCGTATCGCGATCGTTAAGAGCGGACGCCAGCCTTAGCTCATTTGAGAAATAGGTATTTGAAAAAACTATTGCTGTCACGCATTGGTAAATACCGTGCGATAGGGACAACCGTAGTTCACGCTGAAATTTGAATATAAAAAATTCAAATTTTGAGGTTTAGCTCTCCACGATTTCCTCCTCGGAACTCAGATATATAGAAAAGAAATTTAAATAATAAACTTTGTTTTTGTTGTAAATGCTTATTAAATCTGCACACTAGACGTCTTTAGTGGTGATAAAAGTTTGTTTATTTATGGTATTTTTGAGGGCTTTCAGTTTCTTTGAATCACGAAGTTACCGAAAAAGACATAGGAGCATAGAATGAGTAAAATTATATTAAATGTATGAAAATCATTTCTTTAATGATAAAAATCATGGAGGAATCAATCGAGAACGTTTGTATGGAAAAAAACATTGCTTTTTTTTTAGTTTGTATGCTGTTGGTCTCAGATGACCTTTACAGCGTCACCGGGTTTGGGGACGGCGAGATCCTAAGGGGACCTCAAGCCGAGAATTGGCGAGTGCCTCTAGAGGTATTCCAGGCGGATGGCATCTCCCCACGGGGGGAATCCTCTCCGTCTGGAGACTCTAGACCACTCGAACCTGAGGGGGTCGGCTCAACTAGAGGGCGTATCTGAGACTCGGAACTCGGCTCTAGTTTGCCGTTGTCGTGAGGGCCGGAAAAACGCCCAGGAGCCCTACTCTCTTTCTCCGAAACGAAATTTCGGTAACGAACGAATTTTGAACGAAATTTCGCCAGTGACTCTACTCTGTTTCATCTTCGAACACGCACATAAAGTTCGGAATCACAGACAATTATCGTGAACGAATGGAATGAGTTGAGTTTGTGAGTTCTTTTCGTCTACACTTTTTATATAATGTTTTTTACTTCAAAACAATATTACTTTATGACAACATTTTTAATTGCATTAAAACAACCTCTTTTGACAGTGTTAGCCGACTAATTTGTAGAGTTGATGCAATCGAATTTATGTTAACCTAAATTTTTTCGTGTAATACTTTGAAGTATTGGCAATACAATAATAAACAAATATTATATTTATTTGTAATCTTTCATACTAAAAAATGTTCCTCACGCTAAGCAGCCTCAATTAAAAATACTCTAGTAATAATTTTAGGTTTAATTTAAACAAAAATCCCAAAACGAAATTGAAAAGTTAACACTTTTCATTTCGTCAATTTGAGGTTAAAATTTCGAACAATTATCTGTCAAATTCAACTTTTAGTTCAAAAGTTTTGTGAATTAGAGTAGGCTTAGAGAATTTAAATGTCAAACTATTTTCGGACGAACGAATTTTCGAAATGAAATAGAAACAGAGTAAGGAACGTGCGAAATTTCGATGGAAATTTCGTTTTTCGTTGAAATAGAGTAGGCCTCCAGGTACGTACCTGTACCTGGTATAGCGTGTCGTGTGTAGACCGGCTCTTCGCACTTCGGATTACGGGTGCGGTGTCTGCCTAATGCTAAGCTAGTGTGCCCGTTTGCTAGCTGTGTAGTGTTGGTGTTTGTGGCCTGTGTGGGAGGAGTCGGAGGCGCGTTAAGCGGGTGATTTCGTCGTCGGGGTAGTCTAAGACGTGCCTAGGTCGACAGAACCGGAGGGACCTACGATTGGAGGGCGGACGAGTGATAGCTATAGGCTTGGACTGCTAAGTGGTTCAGATGATGCGCGGCCTTATCGAAGTAACGTCTCGAGGCGTCCTTCATATACTTCGCGATGGAGCCTAAATTGAGATCGCGATGTAAATCGATGTTGCGCACGTACCACGGGCAACCCGTGGCACCGCACAACGCACGATTTTGCAGCGTTTGTAAAGCTTTAAGACGCGACGGAGGTACGTGGGCGAAGCAAATACTCGCGTAGGTCATGATAGGACGAATGCAAGTTTTGTATATTAAAAACATGGGCCGCCTCCCCTCTTAAATTTTCTATGGAAGGAGCCAGTTCGTTTTTTACTTCCGGTAGGGGCGCTGCTTGGTTTCCATAAAAACTTTGACGATGCGGTACGATTACGGTTCAGTCAGATTTGTGCTTTGGGTATAGGTTTCAAATGATATTCGAACCCGCATATTCTTCCTTGAGTCTGTGCGTAAAGAGAATGGGCGTGGCGAAAAACGGAACTAACATTAAGATTTTTATTTGACAATCAAACCCAGCAATCTGTAAAACGTCAAAGATTTTATTGATACGGATTTGTTTGTTGTTATGATTTCTTGCGGTTTTTTGTATTTAATCATGTCTAAAAGGGGTAAAACCTTACAAATACGGTAGAAAAGCACTACAGCGCCCTCCAATCTTAATCCCATTCTCTTTCCGCACAGACTCTAGTTGAATTTTCTGTAGATTTAAAATTTTAAATGCTTAAAAAGTATAATAAGTAACAAAATGTTGCTTTATAAGACTTTTCTTTAAACATTTTTATGGTGAAAACCAGTGCGCAAGTGCGTGTCGTGCCACGCGCAGTGTAAGGTTCTGTAGGTGCCAGGAGTCTTTTTTTTTCTATATTGGAAATAAAAGAAATCCATTTTAATGATAGGTTTTACGCTACAACAACTTCATCTATATATTACTATTCTTTAACCAAATTTGAACGAGTATTACTCTTGAACTAACAAATCTATCTTAACCCTTATGATTTTACTTAAAAGTTCCTGGAAAGCACAACACAAGCACACATTTTACCACTTTGGAAGTGTCTGTCGCGTAAACTAAAAAAAAATTTGTTTCAGTTCTAGGTATGTGGAACTCTCAAAATTTATTGTTATTTTTTTATATTTTCCTGTGAAAATCTTAATTCGGTTCACGGAATACATCTTACCAAGTTTCAACAGTATAGTTCTTATAGTTTCGGAAAAAAGAGACAGTCACATACGGACGGACGGACGAACGGACATGACGAATCCATAAGGGTTCCGTTTTTTGCCATTACATTATTCCGGATGAACATAGGCTATAGAGTATTTTCAAAACAGTTAGGGTACCAAAAAACTTAGATAATATAACCCAACGTGTAAAAAAAATCCAAAAAATTATCTTATATCGTGTACGCTGCGAAAGTCATAGACAATAGAGCACAGTGATGTACTGTAGTTTTATAGACGACATCAAAATCTAAAAAAAAGTTCTGGTGACCATGTCTGATTATTTCAGTAATGTCACAACAAGAGATGCCCTTGCGGTTTCACCCACGTTAATTTGAGTAAAAAGGTTACAGTCAAAACTCATATATCACGGAATTGTTCCCTTTTAAAAGTTTGACTCACTGTCAAACTTAAAAGATAGACATATGCTGTTGCGCACTTTTTTATAGAACTTTTAAAAGGGAACAATTCCGTGATATATATGATTTTTGTGTAACTTTATCCGTTTACCCAGTGCACGCAACGAAAGCTCACAAATGGAATATTTTTACCCATTTTTGCAACCTACTGGTCCCAGTGTGATATTACATAGCCTATAAGCATTCCTCGATAAATGCACAATCCAACACAAAAGATTTTTTGCAAATTAGACCAGTTTTTTCTGAGATTAGCTGGTTCAATCAAAAAAAAATAAACTCTCCAGTTTTATGATATTAGTAATTATATCTAATTTTCACGAAAGGTTTATAATTATATGAAGAAATTCATAATACAAACCTGAGAACAAAACTAAAGTCTACACAAAATCTCTACATCAAAGCGAAGCGAAGGCGGACCACTACTTTAATTTTAAATTAAATAAATCAAGCCTGAACGAATGAGCCATATTAGACTACCAAACTCTTTTCTGACCGAAGTTTCGAAAAATAAAAGAATTTATTAAAAAAAAACTCGTAATCGACAGATCTGTATCGAATGGGTCGAACTCGAATTCGATGGGGACGCAAGATAAAAGTTTAGAATCGTGTCTATGGATTTTTTGCCTCCACTACCATAAACACCTAGTTAAAATAACTCGGCGAACTAACACTGTACCCAATAGCTCTATCCGTCGATAATGCATTAAATTGTCCATAATGCTTTTTTTCTCTTTGGATTATATTATTTGTTTTACACTCAATTGTTTGGTTTTCTCCCTTTCATTCTATGTAGAGAATGACAAGGATACACTGTTGTCAAATTTAAGTTTAGGTTAAGAAAACCATGCCAGAATCGACACCAGTATGTATTTCGCACGAATATATTAATAGGCGAAGCAAAAGATGTTGTTAAATATTTAATTAACCTTAAATTTTGGCACAAAAACTTAGAATTTAAACCAAAGCACAGCGTTCTTGTGGTTGAGATATTTTTTTTTCTTCATAGCCTGCTCCATTTGTGCATCGGCCACATACGAGAGTCAGGTCATTAAGCCAACTCTAATTACTTGATCCTAGTCGGCCTAGCATGATTATGTAAACTTAAAACTAAAGACCAATTTATATTCCTAATACTGAAATAAAATGTTACTAGAAAAAAATCCACGCTGACGGGACTCAAACCCGCACCCGAAACTATCGAAAATTCAACAAGGCCAATAAGGCCGCGGAATGAGCCGCATAATAGTCAGTCCATCCGCCCGGATAGCGGAGGGTGTGGGTTCGAATCCCGTCTGCTGCCTGGTCCGCGTGGATTTTTTCTTCTAAAATTTTCTTTAGATTTGAACATCTAGCAGTTAAAAGCTTAAATAATAAAAAAATCTAATACTTATTTATTTCTTAAATCTGCATATCTGTATTTGTCTTGTCTTAAGACTCTTAATTTTAGGTGACGTGTTCATATATCATGAAAGACCTAAATATATTCTTTTATAACTAGGTTAAGACCATTTTCCATCCACACGTCTCACTGTGGCGTCATCAATAAAATAATCTCACCTAATAAAAGTGTCGAGACCCCACAACCGTGAACCATTGTTGCCAACACAAAAAAAAGTCAACCTTTCCGCCCCGATAAACAAGAAAATAGTTATCTCCGCCCCAAGGATAGGAAGGTAACATCTTCCCCCGTCGCCGTTCATAATTTATGTATTGTCAGCCGACGTATTTAAGCTTACGGCGATTATTCACACATTATAAATCCCGTGAAGCGTGTCGATAGCGGGTGGCGGTACGGAACGCGCCGCCATAAAAGATGGGAGTCGCTGCGAAGTGACAGCAGATTTGGCGGGAAAGGTGTGTCTATGGTTTCATCATTGTCTCAATATTAGGACGAAAATAAGTGAGGTGTTGTTGTTTGCTCTTGAGACAAGACTGTTTAGGTTTTTAGGGTTCCGTACCTAAAGGGTAAAAACGGGATCCTATTACTAAGACTCCACTGCAAGTCTGTCTGTTGCTGACGACACGACATTTTCCAATAATTTTCTTGTTGATTTCGTATTTTTGCGAGCACTGTTTTCGCGGCGTTGATTTTATATTTGCGCTCCATCCGATTTTATCTCGAATATAGTTTAGCAGCAAAAAATAAACAAATGTAGATAATAAATCGACTACGGGAAACTATACAAATGTTGGCCCCCCACAATGATTAGCCCTCTTGTATTTAAACTAAAACGTAAAGAAATTTATAAATAAAATGCGGAATATGATATCTGTCTATTATTCTTCGATAGTATTTCTTCAAATTTTAGTGAAAAATTATGTTCTACAATGGCATTTTGTTGGAAAAACAAAGTTGGTTTGTCGCCAGTTCGCATGTGCTACGAAAAGGCAGCTATTAAGGGATAAGTGTTCTTAAACAGGTTTTTTTTTCTAAATTAGTGTTAAATTTAAAGAACATTATTAGTAAAATGTGAAAATGGTATTTTAGCAGTTTTACCTAAAATACTACAAAACATCAAACGTGTTTGTGTGCTACTTTTTCCTATGCCAATCACTAACATTCGATTTTTTTCTGTATATTTTAAATATTTTAATAAATATTAATACGGAGCATTTTAAAGTCGCTTTATTTCGTTACTTATCCTTTCTTTATAGCTTTGTGGAACTATATTCAATATAAGACTAATAATGAATTTAGTAACAGATAACAAATGAAGAATTCCTCTGAAAGGGCCAATCACTGTATAGTCTACCCTCCTATCCTATCTAATTTAACCGCTAGATGATTAAATCTAAAGAAAAAAATACTAGAAAATTCAACCCTCCGCTATCCGGGCGGATTAAAACATTGGAGAGATATATATTGATTTGAAATGTCGCATGACGTCACGTCTTGTTACAATTTTTTCTAAAATGGTTCGTGACGTCTACCCTCCCTAACTTTTACACACATTATCTTTGTAATTTTTGAAGAAAAACTTCTTTTAAGACGCTGTGTAAATGGAAAACCCTATGAAAAAAGATAAAACGGAAATGCGTCACGAACTCACGAGCCTATATACAGGGCGTCCCACGGCTACTTCACACGGAGGGAAAGTATACTAAATATTGAAAATAGGATATTTTACTGAAAGAAGACATCACTTTATTTTTAATAATAAAAAGCTGCATTCACAGATTTTTTTTAAATCGCCTGCTACAACTGGGAATCAAGCTCGTGAAATTTGCATTGCAACGCATGACGTTTTTTTATGATATCTATAGGAAGGGTTAATCACAAGAATTATTTTTTGCTAAATAACATAGCATTTTAAATGAAAGAAAAGTGATTAAATTTAACATTTTATTTAAAATTATTTAATACAAACTAATACTATAGATACGCCACAAAGTAAGTCAAAATGTTGAGTTCATCATCGTTGACATTTATCATCCGCTGCTGTAGTTTCTGTAAGCGCATAAGCGCTTAACGTCCTAAATTTCTTAAAGTATCTACTAACCTTTTAAACAAACATATCGGGTACGTCTCTATCAGGATATCTTTCGCGTTATCACCGCAAAGCTAATATGACTTTGTGGTTCATAAAGTAAGCTTCCATTCAATCCATTCTATTTTGTAAGTAAATTAACAAAATATTGTAAATAAATGAAAATGAAACTCACAAAGAACAAAAGAACAGACGCTTGAAAATGTATATGTTAAATTTTCGAATTATTATTTTTATAAATTTCAGCCAATCGCATTGTAACTGTGAGTTCAAGAAGAAATGCATACGTACTACAGTTTGTATATCACTTTATTATTTTTATCACGTAATAAGACATTCCTTTCATTTAAAATGCTATGTTATTCAGCAGAAAATAATCCTTATGCTAAACCCGGTTTTTTTTCGAAATTTCACGAGTTTGATTCCCAGTTGTAGCAGGCGAATTTAAAAAAATCAATATTTAATATACTTTCCCCCCATGTGAGGTAGCCGTGAGACGCCCTGTATATATGTCGTGGCCATATCGTAGATTTGCTCACTTCATGAAATGATTGAGAATTTCATGAAATAGTCACATTTCATGATATGGGCAACTTAATTGACCAGATCATTAAATTGTCAACATATAACGATTTGGTCAGCCACATTTGGCCGGATCGTATAATTAGGATGCCCATAAAATATTTATTAAAAAAGTCCATAGATTTCTTTTGCGTAGTCACCCTACTCTCCTTAATTTGTTTCGTCGAAAACCCTTTTGTTAACTTTCTTCCTCATTAAATAACGAATTATGCACTTTTTCACTGCGAGAAACATTTCATGAAATTCTCGAGCATTTCATGAAGTGATCAAATCTACGATATGGCCACGATATATACATATAGTATATGTATATGAGTGATGCGTGCGCTGCTCTATTCCCCTGCACTTATGCATCGCCTAATGTTAGGTTATTTGATTGGTTGACAAAAGAAAAAAAATAAGTTTCCATTATGTCTAATAATCAAACTGACGGAATAAATAGAATATTTGACTTTTGACTTGACCCGTCATCATCGCTATTAATGTAAGTAATGATAAATTATATTATACAGGCTTACATTAAAACAAAAAGGGAACATACAGTACGCTCATACTAGCATCAAATAAAATATGATTCGACTCAACTTCATAAGCAACTCTCACACACGCACACGTCTGTATATAAACATTCAATCGAGCGAGCGAGACAGAACTATACGCTTCAGCGCAGCGTATTGTTGTCCTTTTCTTATAAGAAAATAGCGATTAAGTAATGAATGAAAAGTGTTGCCGAGGCATTTGTTATTTGATTTCGAACTATTTGTGTTCTTTATAAAAGCATCGACGGCATTGTTTTATCTTCATAACATAGAATATACGCAATATTGTTATATTGAGTGCACTTGCAGCGTATTTGAATGTCCAATTGTGACTAAGCGAATTATGGTCATACACCACAATTTAACGGATCACTTTTGAGCCGCGAGTGCCGTATCTTCCCCTTTTGTTTTAATCTAAGTATACAATATTTTCGGGTTTGATAATGACATAGTTTTAAACGAAATGTAATGTTAATGAACGTAAGAAGTAAACAGATATGATGCCAATCAGAATATGTATTATTGATAAGAGCTGTTAGTAACAGTCGTCCTATTCACTTATAATTTTAATTATCAAAATTAATTAATTGCTTAATTAACTCGAGGTAGATTTATTATCAAATAATCTTTATAAAAGGTACTTGCTAAATTATCGAACATCGAACATAATTTCATAAGTAGGCAGGCAATAAATTGAAATTTCACAATTGTTTCTAAGTTTTAAAAAGTTAACAACGAAACTTTTTCAATGCACGCGGGAAAAATTCACCTGCTTAGTCTATGGTTTCCGCGTCATTACACGCGAATTTCCAAAATTCGAACGCGTCGCGCCACGCTGCCTGTTGCTAAACTAGGTACCTACCCAACAATTGCAGGGGCGAAAAGAAATGGGGAGTTAATTTACTGTCATACTTACGAGAGTGTGAAGATAACACGGACGATTGATCTGTTATATTTTCGTAAAGATTTTCATACCAATAACTTTCTTGTTTGGGTGTGTTGGTGCTTCTATTTGAAAAGGATTCACTTCGTGTAAAAACTTGCAAAAATCTTTAAAGTTAAGTCACAAAATTGTAAATCCCATACAATAATAACTTTTTATGATATGTACAATAACAATTATGATATGTCATTTTAAAGTTAATGTCTTTGTTTTTATTAAACATTGTTTTGTTTATCTTTAGAATGTTGCATTACATTTTTGAATGTCATTAAAACATTCAAAGCTTACCAACAAGCATCGGTGGTTCAGTGGTAGAAAACCATCCGATGGGCTAGGTTCGATTCCCATATATATATATATATATATATATATATATAGATATATATATATATATATGTATATGTGTGTATGTTTGTGAGTGTGTACAAAATATACATGTATGTACATTTACATATTTCATTTACTTGCTATAAGAGAAAGGGAGAAATAAAATGTGCGCGCGCACTGCTTTCTCTTGCTTATATCCCCCACTCAACTCCCGTTCGCCTCGCCCGAACACACTTTTCGTAACGCGTAAAGCATTCGCCAACTTACCCCCCCCCCCTCCCCACGTCAAGTGTGCATAAAGAAGTTTCACTTCAAAAAATATGCACTCAAGGCTGTTGTACACGAAACTGTTACGGGAGGTTACATAAATAAATAAATGCTAACTGTCATTATATAGCTCAAGCGTTCCTAACTGGCGAACTTATTGACGTATTAAATCCACACACATGCCAAACGGTAAAGTTACGATTCCAATTTAATGTTCAACTTTATATTGCGCATAAAACTGTGTAATAGTTTGAACAGAACCGATCACGGCAACCGTTATGCAGCGTGGGCGGTTCACAGTACTATGCAGTGGTTCTCAAACAAAGAAATTGGTGTCGATTCTGGCAGGATACTCTCAAGCTAACCTTAAATTTGACAACGGTGTATCCTTGTCATTATCTACACAGAATGAAAAGGAGAGACTGATATCTAATTTAGTTTTAAGTTTAGAGAATCATGCCAGAATTGACACCATTGTTAACAAATGAGGGTTTATAGGAAAATTTCGTCACTAGTTGGCAACACTGTGACATGTTTTTTTTTTATAGCGAGTTAGGCAAATGACTCTACCCCACCTGATGTATGTTAAGTGTGATAAAGTCCAAACGCAGATATAGCTGGTACAGCAGTTATATATAAACTGCCACACCAACCATCCTCACCTTGCCGGCCTGCAAAAATGCTTCTTCACGCCTCCCTTAAAGGATCCCAAATTTTAGGAAGGAGAACACGTGCGCGGGTTAAAAATTCCACTTACGAGTAGTACGACAAAGTTCAAAATGAGTCACCAAATTTCTTTGTTCGTGTAGGAATAGTGGCCACAGTAAGTCGGTGGCGATGTATGCCAGCGCGCGTGGTCTTCTGAAGAAAAGGTGATGGAGGGATAAGGGAGAATAAATAACTCCTCAGAACGCGCTAATGTGGCATCCACATCGTGGCGTAATTGTAGAGACTCGAGTTTCTTAGTTACCTCTTCAGCGCCAATGATGCGGGCAGCGCGCCGCTGCAACCTATATATACATATATCAGGTTTATACTGTATTTGTATTTATACTGTATGACACAGCAATCAAAATATAGGAATATGAATATATTTTGATAGATATATTTGATAAAAATAAGGCCTTTTATAAAAGTAGGCTTTATTTAGTACATTATACTTTATAAAAGTTATAAGCAGTATTTAATTCGCATATTCTAAAAAGTCATAGTCAACTTTTTGATTAGTCATATTGTGATCCCTATACATTACATGAAACAAAACTTCAAAGAATAACGTATTAAAATTCGTTAAAACAAATTAATGACGCGCTATGAAAAGCTCGAGTAACACAAAGTACCGTGACTACTGACGCTATGAGCTCGGGCGCACCGCTCGTGTACAGTTTGCCGAGTTGTAGAAATGTCATCTAAGCGTGTGTAAAGTATTTTTAAGTATGACTTTTCTGCACTACAAGCCTTATTTCAGCATTAGCCTTATTTGTATCAGGTACCTTATTATTGTCGGAGTTGGTAATAGGAGCCAATGTCTTATTAATTGTCTTCTGTAGAGTGAAGTACACTTTCCCAGGCTATGGATTCATCGAATTTCTTTATACTTAACTCAAAAGTAGATAATCATAAAAGTGATTATAAATCTTGTCATGCAAAAACCATCACTTATTAAACACGCCAACACAGATTCCGGCGGTGCATGACATGAAAACTTTATGCCGGGACTTTACATGGCTGATGTTTGCTATTTGTGAATTTGACAAAAGTCTCACCTCTTCATCCCCTTTAAAGTATGACAAAGACAACTTGTTCAAATCTAAAGAAAAGTTTTCATAGAAAAAAAAACCACGCGGACCAGGCAGCAGACGGGACTCGAACCCGCACCCTTCGCAATCCGGGCGAATGCACTGACCAATTATGCTACCGCGGCGCTGATGGCTGCGTTGAAATTTTATTATCCTTAAGCTGCAAGGCAGCGCCATCTCTTCGCATTGTAGGTAACCCACAATGTCAAATGAATACTTTTTCAAATATTAAACATTTGAAAGAAGAAACAGCATTTATAGTTTATTTTATTTTATTTTTTAAGCATTTAACTGCTAGATGTTTAAATCTAAAGAGACGTTTTAATAGAAAAAAATGGATGCGTGTAACTTATGTACGCGCGTGAGAAGTTATACTTCTTTAGCAACATTAAAAATATTTTTTAATTGCATGCAAATAATTAATAATTACAATAAAATAATAAAAGGACTGGAAAAGGATAGTTAACACAGTCAATTAAGTTCAGTTTAAAACAATATACTGATGGTTTTTCTCATTTAATCTAAGTAAATAAGTTTTGTAACACCATAGTATTAAATATTATCACGCCGCCCGTTACTAGATGGCGCTGTACGCATGTGAATCGCGCTATCCTATACCGACACCGATTGTATGGCATATCAGAGGATCAAATATCATCACGCCGACCGCTACTAGATGGCGCTGTACGCATGTGAATCGTGCTATACTATACTGACACCACTTGTATAAGGTGTTCTTGGAAAATTGACCAAGTCATCGCTTCGTAGGTAGGGCCTATTGTCTTGCACGCTATACGCTTCCACCACGTGGGACGTCTTAGTGTCTTGATAATAGTATACATGTACTTCCACCCTTGTGGGATACAGTAATACCATTTCTCCTACAAATATTGAATAGTAATCACAATATAAGTATTTTCTACCTACGCCTATCTTTATTTGACGTCAGTCTTCTCACACTCCCCCTTCGCCCTCCCGCACATTCTAACAGTTTTAATAAATAATAAATATGAAAACAGTGATCAGAGGCGACGAGCGTCCCAACATGTGCGACTAAGAGATCCTATTACTATTTTGTTGGAAGCTTTTTTTAGAGACTTACGAGTAATGTGCGGTTTAGCGGCCGACTTCATGGTACTTTTCTGTTACAGTGTTGCGCGCGCATCTTAAAATTTCACTCTCATCATTTTTTCATAACGCGCCCGCGGCTAACTTCATTATGTTACTTTTGTGTTACAGTGATGCGCGCGCATCTTAAAATTTCACTCTCATAATTTTTTCATAACGCGGCTAAAGAAGTATAACTTCTAAAAATTTAAACATCTTGCAGTTAAGTGCTTAAAAAAAATAAAATAAAAAGACAACTTGTTTCGACAAATAGCAAATACGAACAGACAATGTGAATCGTTGTCAAAACTCGTTTGGCGGCAAAAGTTAAAAGTTTGGGAACTTCTTGCTGCCTATAGTGCTTGGAGCGACGATCCTATTCGAGATAGTCGATCCATCTCTACAAACAACAGTACTGCCTTTCTAAACGAGCCCGCGGAAGATCGATAAGAATTTAATAAAGATCATAAATTAATATGAATTCCTTTTCACTTGTGTATGGCGTAGCGCGGGAAAATCTTAAAGATGGAGATCGAGTTTTAGATTTCTAGGAAACTAAAGGAAAGATTACTAGTTTTTCTTTTCTATTACTCTTTTCTTTAGATTAAAACATCTAGCAGTTAAATGCTTAAAAAAATGTGAGCCGTCTGGCAGATGTGAAACACTATCCGGTAAATAGAAGAATTTCCGAGCAATTCTCCTCAGAGAATCTCCTTTCCCTCCCTTGAAACTCGGAGAATTGCTCAGGATGCGTAAAAAATGACATAGGTCCTGCCTCCAAGGGCGCTTGCGCCATATATATTGGTCGACCTACGTGGTCGAGTGGTTCGTACGCCGGGTTTCATGGTGTCGCCGACTCGAGAGGTCCCGGGTTCGAATCCCGGTGGGGGCAGATGTTTGTGTGATGAATACGATCATTTGTCATGGATTTTTAATATGTATTTCTATATAAATATACTTATATATGTACAGTATTATGTATTCTATCCGTTACCCTAGCATCCCATAACACAAGCCTTACAGTGCTTACTTTGGGACTAGGCTAATTGGTGTGTGTTTTAAAAAAAAAGAAAAAGAAAAAAAAAATATTGCATTGCACTGGTAACTATAGCATTTTACGGGCGAGCCACGCCAGAAATCGGTTTTAAGTGCGCCAAAAGGTGCTTCACATCAAAAATAAAAATATAACTATTCTGAGAAACTAGTTGAAAAGTTATATTATTCTAACATGTAAGAAAGGTAGGGCGAATTGGAGCGCCCGTATGGCGATGTAACCTCCCGCCTTACAGACGATCACAGTAAAATAACACTAACTTTTGGCGGTGTTGTGTTTCTGTAGGGGATTGGCTGGGAAGGTAGGTGGGGAAGGGTAATATTGTTGCGCATTAGACATATAAAAAAATATGATCATCGATTTGGTCTCAGAGCAAACAGAAAATATCGAACGCACCAGAGGTAAATTATCCCGCGCAAACCTCTCTTGTGCTAAGCCCCGACTTTAGGCACCTGTCAAAAAAATCGGCATGCGTTAAACGGCCGAAAGTCGGCCCCGCGCGACCCCACTTATTCTATAAAAAATATAACATTCATTCTTTTTGCTGTCACCTACATTCTTATATCAATTTGTAGAGGAAAGAACAGGCTAGCTATCTAGCCATTGATTTCGTCAACTGCCATATGAAATATTTATACTGTTGTCTGCGTAAGTTCGTCGTTCGCCCTCCCTTGTTAAGTGGACGTGCGTTAAGTGTATTGAGACTATTTTAAGTGTTTTTCAGTGGTTTTAAAGATGCACAGATTACTGAAATTATAATTCTAAACAGACTATCACTGACTATAACCATTTACTTATTGTATCTGAACAACGTTATACTTACGAGTACTTAAAAAAATAAATAGGTAGTAAACTTAATGTATTAAGTATGTAATAATTAATTTTATCTACACTCGTATCGAAATGTTAGAATTAAGAATTTAAAGATTATTTTATAAAGACGTACATTGTAAACGCACACACATAAAACTCATAACAGTACTGCCAGCTGTATCGTAAAATAACTTTTTAATCATTTATACTTTTATTTTTTAATTTAAAATATTAGTCCATGACATTAGGCTGAATGTGAAAAAAGGCGCACGCATTCGAAGTTTAATCTTTCCCGCTATTCCCATACAATTTTCTGCCAACCATGTTTTTTTTTTGAATAGAATAGAATAGAATTAATTTATTCATAAACATAGGTACAATAGTGTTTTCAGGATTTCAGAAAAGTTTTGGCAAAATACTTCTTTGTTACCTAGCTTCTTTGTTGAATTTCCTATGAGTGAAGATAAAGTAGTGTATGCAAATGCATATAATTTAGGTATTAAAACATTTGAAAAAAGACTCTCTTGTTTTGAACCCCTTCTTATAAACAGTCGCATAAACTACCTACTAACTACTTATTAAGATAACGACGCAGGGATATATTTTTGGCAGGTAATAGGCATACGTATGTTAGCCAGCCAGTATATATTACCTTTGACAAAATCTGTCAATCCCACAAGCACTGACAACCCTTCAGCGTGCAGTAAAATTGTGATTAAAAAAAGTTAACAAACTTAGGTATTTATTTATTTTTTATTTTTCTTTCGATTCTAATTCATTAGAAAAAAAACAAAAGTACTTATTGACTACTTGTTTTTTTTTTCTAAAAATTTTAAACATAGAATAGCTGAAAGGTCAATCTCGCCAGAACAAATACGGGTCCGATAAAACAAAGCTCATTGCGCCGCGCGCCAACCGCCATCTAACGATCAAGAGAAAAAAAAACAAGAAGAAAAAACGGTTATATCGTTCGTCTTGAGTAAAGGTAGGTATTTTTGCTAATTCTTTTTCGGGCGCCTGGCTTGGGGTCCTAATCCGCCTTTTGTTCTTAGACCCGCATTGGTTCGGTATTTGGCGGCACTTGTACAGTAACTAAGCCACTTATAGCTTACGCTGAGTGTGAGGATGGGAAATGGCCCATTAAAAACGTTATCGATAGTTTAATTTGTACTCCATTAGTTTTATCGATAAATTATTACGTGCTAAGCCTTAGCCCTTGAGAATAACTAACACCAATTATACCTCGATTGGTGGACACTTAGTTAACTGTAAAAATCTATTATATATTAACAAATGTCTTACTAGCTATAACATAATTGATCGAGTTTTAGTGGCATCATAATACGAGAGCGGTCAGGTTTCCATTCTATTGTAATACAGAGCTTACAGAAATATTATTTACTACATACCACACACCTATTCTGAAACTATTTCATCTAAATCAAACTTAAAGTTTATTGAAAACATCTATGACCTTTTATTGTAAAACTATCTAATAAAACACAGACTCCACAGATTGAATCGGTACAAAATTTGATTTTTGTAGTTATATGAACCATTTGAATATAATAAGTCTATTTGTATAAAAAAATATGTTTATTATTTAAAAATGTGCAGTTATTCCCGGTTATATTTTTATCATTCAAGAATTATTCTAACTAACTATAATACAAATTAAAATATCAAAATTTCCTTATTAAAATTGGAAGTATATTACAACTCTTTTCAATGGTCCATATTTTATTCTACCGCCCGTTAAAGATATTTTTTCATCGATATCGATAGTAAATATAATGTCTCATCACTGTTCAGCAGCTTGACCAGAACTTTGGCAAATGAAGCGAGAGTGCGAGCCATGCCCGCCGCGGAATCCGCACAGGGTATCCTGTATAACTAGATCTCGCATATCTTTATAATGATGGGTAATAGTATACATTTTATAATTTGCTGGTAAATAATTGAACAATTATTCGAAAAAAAAATTACAGCTACTCAATAAAGTGTAAGTAGATATATAAGATATCACCCCACACTGTAAAAAATACGACCTCCGTGGCCGAGTGGTTTGTGCGCCGGGTTTCATGGTGTCACCGACTCGTTCCCGGGTTTGAATCCCGGTGGGGACAGATGTTTGTGTGATGAATACGAGCACTTGTACTCCAGTCATGGATGTTTCGTATGTATTTCTATATAAATGTACTTATATACAATGTACAACAGTATATGTATTCTATCCGTTACCCTAGTATCCCATAACACAAGCCTTACAGTGCTCACTTTGGGGCAAGGCTAATTGGTGTGTTAGAAAAAAAAATGCGACCAATTCTTAAAAATATAGTTTTGTAAACTACATAAATATGATGTTTATTTAGTAGTTAAAATACCAAGGACGTATTGTATTGTTTAATTTGCATATTTAAGTGAATAACCTTCAACATTATATATATTTAGTACCGACTTATAATGTGCTTGGGATTGTCTTCAAGTACTTTGACAATAAAAAAAACTATTAGTACAGACAGGTGTCAACATTATAGGGTTCTTGCAAGGTTAATGTACAAAACTTAACCTTTCTACCAGTGACGTATAATATATAGACAGGTTATACGCCAACATTATTGCATTTAAAATGGCACAAGTACTCCCCGCCCCAACTTTTCTTGGCAACAGCCACCAATAGAGTGCACTAAAGTGGTCTTTTTCACTCTCATGCATACAGCAGATTACACCAGGCTCGCTCTTCAGTGTCTGATAGGTGAATCTGAATGACAGCAACTGACAAAATAAGTAATCACTCAATATTTTTACATTAATTTCTTTAAAACTGTACTTACGAATGAAGTGACAGGATTTTCTTGTCTCTAATAATTACCATACACTCTGTGTATTATTTAAAAATACACATAGGGCTTTTTGTCTGGAAAAAAACGTAAAATATTTAAACATTGTAGCGAAGTGTAGTTGCGGCGATCATACCCGACTGAATGCAAGTCGGGCAATTGCCCGTCTTTCGTATTGCCAAATTAGAAACGTGTATGATGTATCTATAAATATAAAACATAGCTTTCTACATTCTTTTGTCTCTCGATGTTTACTATCGATTTCTTATCTGATAGGTATTATTAAGCACCTTCAGTTTATATTTAGAAACAAACAAGATAAAAAAAACATAAATTTAGTACTGCTCGTGCTTCATCTGCGAAGTTTGATTTAAGTTCAATACCCAACTTCATTTTCCTTATTTTTTTTTTTAATTTCTTAATGTGTTGTCCTTTTTGAAGACTAAATAAAAAATCGTATAAAAAATCAATCAAATAAAAAAAATCCATTTCAACAGAGCTCCATAGTTTTTCTAATTTTACGATAACAATGGTCTAGTTCCTCTTAATGTGATGAACTGGTGCTTGAAATAGGTTTCAGCAATAGAAACCTGTGCTACAGGTCACTAGCCCCAATCACAGATAGCATGACTTCCACGAGTAGTACGATCCCCTCAGGTTCGAGTGGTCTAGAGGCTCCAGATGAAGAGGAAACTCCCCCCGTGGCGAGATGCCATCCGCCTGGAATACCTCTAGAGGTACTCGCCAATTCTCGACTTGAGGTCCCCTAAGGATCTCGCCTTCCCCAAACCCGGTGACGCTGTAAAGGTCATCTGCGACCAACAGCATTCACCCTTATAAAAAAGTAGTACAATACCTTCGGACAGTTAAAATCTATACATTGTTGTTACAATAGCAATGAAGAGAGGAAAAAAACTAATATAAAAGAATATCTTTTAAATCTATACTTAATATTTTAAAGAGGAAAGATTTGTATGTAAGTATGTTGGTAACGAATTAGCTTAAAAAGTACTGGACCGATTTTAAAAATTATTTCTCCATTTGAATGCTACATTATCACTGACTTATATAGGCTAAAGTGTATTTTCAAAAAGTTAGGGTTCCGCATGAAAACTTCGATAATGTGTAAAACATATCAAAAATAACTTTATATCGCGTAATCTGCGAAAGTCACTGACAGTAGAGCAAAGTGATGTGCTAAAGTTTTATAGAAGATACCTTTGGCTAATCCAACGCGTACAAAAAAGTTTGGTGATTCATTTCTTTGTCGCACTATCCGTTAATGGAATGCTCTGCCCGCTCACGTGTTCCCACCCTCTTATAACCTAGGATCTTTTAAAAGAGGTGTGAAGAATCAACATGCAGGCCGGCAGGGTGAGGATGACTTGTGTGGCAGGTAGAAATGCTGTATCAGCTCTCTTCGCGTCTGGACCTCACCGTCACTTAACATCAGATAGGGTGGAGTCATTTGTCGGACCTACCTATAAAAAAAACTTGAATATTAACGTTGTGCATTTTTGATAAGTATTTTGGAATGGTTCGGGAATAATTTTGCACGAATTGCTTTAATTATCAGTATAAAAGTACTATCATGTATGTGGTAGAATACAATATTTATTTATTGCGCTATCGTACACAAACATGACAATTTATATTACATTAAAAAAGTTTATCTCTCAAAAAAATCAACTTACATGAATCACGTTTAAGCGCATTTAGCGACATCTATTGTAAAGAAATCAACTTATATGAATCACTTTTAAGCGCACCTAGCGACATCTATTGTAAAAAAATGCATTTTCTTCGCAATAAATCTGCCACGTGGACGTCCTAGATAGGGACTTAGTAATATTTTATTTTATCGTATTTTATTTCGTACAATATATTGAAAGTCAACAACCTTTCCAATTTTATTGTGTGTCATGATGCGATCAGCCCACGTGTTTAACCTGACGCGAGTTCAACATTTTTTACCCATACAAAAATACAATCTTTGACATTTGTACTTTGGGACTGCAAGTCGAAGAAAGGTTTAACATTAACTACGATTATGAGCTATCTCTGTATCAAGTTACTCTGCGCCAGCTTAAGTGCATACAAAGAGTAGAACCGTAGGACCTGTGGGCTCGTTAAGTGCGAAATAAGTAAAGCTTTGTCAGCTGCCAGTAATCCACCGCCCGGTCCGGTCAGTCCGATCAAACGTTCGTGGCAGCATTGGCACTATGATTTTCCTTTGCCGCCCTTTTTCTACGAAGCGGCGGGGCGGGAGGGCGCGAAAAAACAACTGGTGCCGCGCAATTAGAAGGTTTAAGATTTAGGATTTGTTGGTCTTAAGGTGTAATCTGTTGTGATTAACAATAATGTCTAAAAAAATAAAACAACTAGGGACTAACATAACAGAAATTACATAAGGGCGCGTATTTTATATAAAACATATTAATGAAACGGATATAATTAATGGAAATATAGTCAAGTCTCATTTTGATCCAACTTGTTTACTCATAGAAATTATTACAAAAACTAAACTAATAAATTCCCTGCGTTTCCTAAATTCCTTTCAATACTAAACTGCACACATGAAGATGACTTGAATGTTATCGGAATGCAATCTAAAATCGCGCGCAGAAATGCGGCAAACCTCCTTAATCTCTGTCTGTTCCGGCGACCTCTTGTTCTAGTGCATTACGTGTTTTATAGGGGAATATTTTAGAGGATGCAGCGGTAAGTGCCCTCGATGGCTCCCACCAGGCGTGCGTTTGACAGCCGATTGCGGTAATGGCGTTCGCGCCATTTATTGCAAACGCCATCTTTGTTTTCCTATTTTTTTTAAATATGCAATTTTGTTTCTTAAGTATTTTCGACTTTGCTGTTAGTTTTATAATGTTTTATCAGTGGTTTTGTCACTTTCAAGTGATATTATTTTTAACAATGTAATGCATAAATATTGCACCTATGTTTACCGCAGGGTTGCAAAATATGAAGGTTGCAAGTTGTAAGGGAGTCTAACATTTTCGTTTTATTAACCTTTCCATTCGTCTACCTAAATATAAATGATCATTTAATATATAAAACATCAGATAAATTTACACACATTTTCCAAGATAAATTAAAATATACCTAGATCAAGAGAAGTTCCCTAAAAATCGGGACATTTTCTTAGTACTTAAAACATTTAGCACACAAAAAAAGACATTACATAGGTAGTAAAAATTAATAATAACTGTAGTTTCGATACCAGCATGATTGTCTAAACTTAAAACTAAATTTAACGTCAGTCTCTCTCTCTTTTTATTCTGTATAGAGAATGACAAGAATGCACTGTTTTCAAATATATGTTTAGGTTTAGAGAATCATGCCAGAATTGACAGCATTATGTTGTTTCAACAACATGAAAGTACATAAGCAAAAAAAATAGTTTTAGGCCAATTATCATAAAATTTACTCATATGCATTTTACATTGTTCACGGCAGTGTGGTGTAAATAAAAATCGAAGCATCTTCACTCGCTTTATTGCGTCACTTGTGTGAGTAGTTCGCGCCATTTAACGACTAGGCACCATAAAAATAGCGGGAACGCGCTGTGCCCGGCAGTAAATCGGACAATTTAAATATTATACCGGAAATATTATTAAATTTAAGGGGGCTTTAACACGGTAATGCTAACGTAGGCTGAAAAGGTAAGTATTTTTTTATGATGCCTGAGATATTTGAGGATTTTATTAAGAACACATAGCATAGGTTTTATATTGGCAATTCACAAGATCGGTTTTGGAATAGCCTATGTAGATCATTTATGATTCAAATGATCTAGTTTAGATATTTCTGAATCATCGAGAGATCATCATCATCCTATTAATGTCTCCACTGCAGTGGCACAGGCCTTCCATATGGATGGAATAGGGAGATTGGGACATGACCCACAACGCGGGCTCAACGACTTAACATGCCTTCCGAAGCACGGAAAAGCTCGAGATAATAAATTTTCGGTCACCCATCCAATAACCAACCATTGAGAGAGCTGCCTGACTTTCAAGATCGCAGGCCGAACGTGCTAACCACCTGCGCTATCGAGCTCCGAGACGACAGATAATAACGAAACCTAATTTAAAATTTTTGGCGTTAATTCTTGAATTCAGTTGGCATATTATTTATTATGTAGGTATGTATTTCCAAATTTAGAGAATGGTGTCGATTCTGACATGATTCTTTAGACTTAAAACTAAATTTAACATCAGTCTCTCATTTTCAATCTGTATATATAATAACAAAGATACACTGCTGTCAAATTTAGTTGTAGGTTTACAGAATCATACCAGAATCGACACCAATATTATGTAGTTAAAAGGCCTATAATTATATTTTTCTCAAACGCTTTTTTCGCCTCAAAGATATTATTGCTGCTTAAGTTACAAAACCTTTTCATTTCACCCGAAATCCAATTTTATAGATGTAACATACTCGCATAGTTTTAACGACGGTGAATGTATGGGAAAAAGCAATAATACCATTTGAGTCGGCACATTTTTTGAATTATTTGCTCTTTATATGATTCTACTTATATTATTATCTTTAATCCGAGAGTATTTTCTAGTAAATTTCAGTCTCGTCATTGTTTATCCATGCAATTCTTGTTTCAAATTATTGTATTTAGTTTGATAGGTATAGTGGCTGCACGATATGATGGCCGTTTTGACGTTTTGCCCACAAAGTTTCATAATCAAAATTAGTTCCAAATTTGAAAAAAAATATTCTTGTTTTTCATTTTACAACAACTTACGTTGGCAACAGCCGCCAATAGAGCGCACTAAAGAAGTCTCTTTCACTCTCATGCATAAAGAAGATTACATCTCGCTCTTTAGCCTCCACGTGTCAACGGTGACAGCAACTGTCAAAATAAGTATCACTAAATATTTTTACATTCATTTCTTTAAAACTGTGTTTACGAATGAAATGACTGGATTTCCTCGTCTCTAATAGATCGCGTGTAATTTGTTTAGATAGGGCTTTTTATCTGGAAAAACGTAAAAGATATACGCGTTGTAGCGAAGTGTTGCCGCGGCGAGAGAGCGTGCCCATCTGAATGCAAGTCGGGCAATTACCTAACTTTCGTATTGCCAAATTAGAAGCGTGAATGACGTATCTTCAACTATAAAACATAGAATATAACCATAATCAAAGTAATGATACACCCATTTGACTTTCAGGTTCCGAGCGTGTCTGAAGCTCGCTGACACATCCGTCTCCAACATGGTGGGCAAGCTGTTCTTCAACGTAGTGCAGACCAAGTGTTTTGTCCTGAAGCCGGTTAAGATCTGCACCCAGCGCTCCTGGTGGGGTAAATGTCTGCGGAGGGGCTACACAAAGCAGGCTTATTTGCGGGACAACATGCCTTATTAGAAGCGCAACAAGGACTTATTTACTATACGTGAAAACTTACTTAGAATGTGTTCTGGGGCGACACTAATAAGACGATTAACAAACTCGCCAATTCTGTGGTCTGTAATAGTTGGTTCACATCCGGTCTCCGAAGAAGGTGTGGACCTCAGAAGTAGCATTAAAAAGTTGGTGAAGACATTGTCCTATTAAGATAATTTCAAGGATTAAGTTACCGTTTGTGCAGACTTATTCAGTGTTGTAACGTGGAATAGTTATTTTTGATATTAGTGCGGTAAGCTGGTTATTACAAACGAGTAGACGAATGTAAGCCTAACGAGACAAAGTCGAGGGCTTACTATAGTCACGAGTTTGTAAATTCCAATTCCACACGAATGTCATACAACTTATTTCAACACATTTTCGAGAAAACAGTACCTATACCTATTTAATTTAAGAGCTCGTAATGAAAATGTCGTATTAAAATTGTACATGAAAATTTTCTGATAACAGGTTACTTTTTTGACATGTTTGGCATGATAAATTGTGGTAAAGAGCTTTTAATTATAATTTTACACCATAGAACACCTTGCCAACTAAGTTTTGTGGGGCGTATGCCGTGAGAAACAGTTAGATGTGTGAATGTTTCTCCACCGCTTATTAAACAACTAAATCTGTAACCAATTGACTTCTGAATGCCTTATAAAAATAGGTAATAGTACATTATATATTTCTGTGAATAAACAAGTGACTTAATTCTCATTATTATTTTTTATAAATAGCAAAAATCATTATTAATATCCGAGTAAAAAAAAATACGTAAGTAAGTAAGGTATTGGCACCGATAGTAGCCATGCCATGAGCAGCGCTTTTTTTATGAAAGTCCCGCTGCTAAATGTGGCAACACCGAGCGTCTTTAGCTCAGTGTTGCCATATTTAGTAATGAGTTGGATTTTCTTGTTTTCATTGATCATGGAAGAAAATGTCAATCATTCGTTCTTGTCAGTCATTGGTACGACTACCTTATTCTGTTCAAAAGATTTTGTCTTAATATCTTGGTGGGTGTTACAATTCTGGAAATATTCGATGTTAATCTGGGGAAAGGAATTTCTTTTTTGTACATTGGCAATATTTCTAATTCTGGTGGTCTTTAATAAGTAGTTGTTTAAGACGCGGGCCCTAAAATTGTTTGCATTATTCTAACTAATTTCAATCATTCGTTTCCTATCAATAAATTTAAATAGCGTAATATTCAAACGTTTATTATTATTTTTTTGTTAAGAGGGCGGCAATCATCTGATGTTAAATCAGGCGGCCATAATAGCTTAGATACGCTAACGATACACTACGCAGTGGTATTAGATTGCCTTGCATATTTAATAAAATAAAATAAAAGGACAAAGCAAAAATCAGAAGCTTTTTAAGATGTTTTTATGTATTACTTTTCGATTTTATTAAATATTATAAATTGAAAAGCAATAACTACGCCTTATATTGTAACATATTTTTTAGGCGTCTTGAACATGTAAATTCTTCTGAATGTAAATAAAACTTTAGGTACGTATTGTAAAAAAAAATAGAAATGGACAAAAAATCTTCTTCCACATTTATTCGTCTTTGTATATATAGTGTTCTATATATAAAACAAACATGTTACATAGTTACCTTAAGGTATATAACTTCCTTGGTCTAAAGTCTTCTCCATACCTGCGCGAAGCTTCGGCTTTGGTACTAAATGGGCTAAAATTTTCGTTCAAAACTTGAATTAGTTCTATCCCGATAATTATCGGGCTGCATATCTATAAAGGCTAGACGATAGCTACACTGGCGATAATTTGACACGCATAATGCCGAATTACATTTGGTCGTGAGCCCGAATTCGGGTGCATGAAAGACATTACTCGAATTCAGGCACCCACAGTGCTTAAAGACGAAAGTCTTCAATCAGTGCGTCCTACCTGTGATGACATACGGAGCCGAGACGTGGACACTGACGGTACGGCTGGTCCACAAGTTCAAAGTCGCTCAGCGCGCTATGGAAAGGGCTATGCTCGGCGTTTCTCTGAAGGATCGCATCAGAAATGAGGTAATCCGACAAAGAACTTGAGTTATCCACATAGACCACCGGATTAGCAAGTTAAAGTGGCAGTGGACTGGCCATATTTGCCGAAGAACCGATAACCGTTGCGGTAGACGAGTTCTGGAGTGGAGACCGCATCTAGGCAAACGTAGTGTAGGACGTCTTCAGGCACGATGGAGTGACGATTTGCGCAAGGTAGCTAGCAGGAGCTGGATGTGAGTAGCCCAAGATCGATCTCAGTGGCGTGCATTTGGAGAGACCTATGCCCAGCAGTGGACTAGGCTAGGCTGTTAATGAGTCACCCGAAGCAATATTTACACGGGAATACAGGCTGGAAGACGGTGTCAGATAAACACGACTCGCGTACTCGACTCCGTTCATTTACACTTAACCGTTTACCCAAATTCCATTGGCACTCGTATTCAGGCTAGCGACCAAGTGTAATCACGCTATAAAAGAAGTTCTGGGACTCGATAAATTGGGGCGACCCCACGACAACGGAACTAACTAGAGCCGAGGTTCGAGTCTCTGGGACGCCCTCTAGTTGAGCCGATCCTCTCAGGTTCCAGTGGTCTAGAGGCTCCAGACGGAGAGGAGACTCCCCCCGTGGGGAGATGCCATCCGCCTGGAATACCTCTAGAGGAACTCGCCAATCGGCTTAAGGTCCCCTTAGGATCTCGCCGTCCCCAAACCCGGTGACGCTGTAAAGGTCATCTGCGACAAACAGCATACAGACTCAAAAAATACACATATATATATTTGTATGTGCAACTGAAGGAGCGTACTTAACTTTACTGAAGGATAAGCGTAAGTACATAACATAGAGCACTAAAAATTTGAATCTCCGACACCCAATTCAATATTTTTTTGTTATAGGAGCGACTGACAAAAACATTTTGTAGTAAGTATTGTGTAAAATTATAGTTGTAAAATTTGTTTTTCTATAAAAAAATAAATTAACTAGTAAGAAACGTGTTTTGAGTCGTACCTAAGTACTTATTTACCTAAAAGTTTTTTATGTTGTAAATGACAGATGCTTCTGTGACGTCATAAGACCTTGAGGTGATGGTGGCATGTAAGGTTAAGATTACACTAGGGTAGACTATATAATGATTGGTCCTTTAAGCGGAATTCTTCTTTTATTTTGTCTGTAGTAAACCAATATTACTTTTCTATTAAATACAGTTCCACAATGTTATTAAATAGGGTTTAAGTATCAAAATGAAACGACTTTAAAATGCTCATGTTTGGTATACTAGAGATTATAGAACAGAATGGCACATCAAAACTTTGATGTATTTTTGCAGTTTAGGTGAAACTCTGTTATATACAATTTTCATCTAACTACTTTAAGTTAAATCTTACTAATGATGTCGACAAAATGAAATATTAAGTTAGAAAAACACCTGTTTAATAATATAATTATCCTTCAATGGCTTTAATAAAGTTGACTTACTTTTTGTAGCATCTGGGAATTAAACTTTGTTGAAAAAAAATGCCATTTGCATAACTCAAATTTCTACTGAAGATTAAAGAATTGCCATCAAAAAATAATAAAAAGGTATCGGGTTCAGTATTTCGCCAATCATTTAAGGAGGGTCAGCATTACTACAGGTTCCTCTACTTGCAAGAATTCTCGCTTAAAAGGCAAATTTGCATTCACGAAATTCCGCCGCGATAGTTAATAATATTATCTTCTGCTCGTTGTTATCTTCACCAAAAGGTTTTTAAACATCACAACGACAATGTTTTCGTTAAATTCAACTTTTTTGAAGGCAAAAGATCTTAATATATTTTTAGTAGAATCCTACCTAGCGTCCGCCATAAGTTAAAGTTGAACTTATCAGAACACAAGTAATTTCGTGCGACATTGATATTTAGGTTTTAAGAGACTCGTAAGTATCGTTGTAAAAATATATTCGTGACAATATTCGGAGGAATGCCAATTTACAACTTATTCTTTATTAACATTTTACTTACAACAGAGTTGCTACGTGTTCGTTGAATAATATGGACTTAAGAATATTACCTAATAAAGACGTATTGCAGCAAGATCACATTGGTTGTATCGCAAGAAATGCGACTATTTGGTGACTAGACATTTTGCTTATTTTTCCATTTAAATTCTGACTATTAGTATGACAATTTTATGGCTTATCAATTTTATAATTAATTTATAATCTACTTTGACATGCATGTAACAATAGACTTTTTCAAATTTGTAAATTGTGATTTTAATGTAACCAAAATAATAATACCTGTTTCATATGTCCATATCTATTTGTGTACCTGTGGAAATGTAGTGATACCCTAAGGGCGTCGCCAAGGGGGGGCAGTTGAGTAAGTACTACCACAGATTACTTAATTAAGCGAGTTTCTTTGCAGTGTGACTTTAACTTCATTACACAGTAATTGAGTAGTAATAATATGATTGTCTCAGTTTACAATTTGTCATTAAAAAACAGTTTTATTATATAATCAAACTGTTTTTGAATATTTATTGAAATATTCCTGTCCTATTTTGGTTTTGACTTGTTTAAAGATAATAGCTACATATTATGAGCGATTCACTATAAGAAATTTTAAAGTCCCAACCTCATTTTTATGTTTACAATTTACCTAGTTTGTAATATGGCATTGTATTTAAGTACTTCACAAAACGAATTTGTAGTTAATAATAATTGTATGATTATGTTAATTATATGTAATTAATTGGCAATAGTATTATGGCCGAATGAATAAAAATTATCGTTTTCTATTTATTATTGTATAATTTTAAAGTTGATGTATTCATTTAAATTGGTGTACTCAGAGCACGAACCAATATCGAATTCAAATAGTTGAATTCTATCTCGTCAAGCGGAAAATGTCAAGAAGTTTTGTATAAAAAGAATTTAGTTCTCGTTACGCCCGTTGCGGCGCCAAGGATACTGTACCCTTACCACGAAACAAAATCGAATTCGAATAGTTTGCGAGTTCTAAATGCCAATGTCGAATGAGTAGATGCTGACTTCTTGTTCTCGTTACGTCCGTTGTGGCGCTGCTGTTCAAGTTTCCATACAAAATTTGACATTGACATTTCGGTTTGCAAACTATTCGAATTCGAAAATGGTTCGTGCTGAACTTCGCTTGCGAGTTTGGCGACGATATGGTTGGGCTTACTGAAATAAACTTAAGATTTCTTTTACTTACAAGTACTTACATCCCCCTGTATTCTACGAGTTTGTACCCCACTCTTATCTACTAATTCACACAAACTATTTGAATCTTCCTAAACATATTGTAAATTGTAAGAAAATCTTTTAATTATAGGTTACTATTTAGATACTTTACAGATAGTGCAATCCATGAAGATGCGCCCACCAATTTTTGGTTGAAGGATAATTACCTAGTGATAAAAAGATAATTACAGTGGATCCCCGGTAGTCCGACAAACATTTTGCAGGGCAGTGTCGAACTATCGAATTTGTCGGATTATAGAGTACTGCCTTACCCCTATAGTCCGATGTTTTTTACAACATCGGACTATAGGGGGTTATAGGCTATAGGGGGGACCTTGCAATCTGACAAATTAAAGATCCAATGATAAGATTACAAATCATACTTTGTTATGTATGTCAAATTTAGTAAATTAAACAACACAATAGAAAGATTACGTTTTATTATAAAAGTAACGTCATTAATGCTATAGATTTTACAATAAAATATAAAAAAACAATACCCTACGCGTCGAGCACAATAGTGATGGTTCGTACAAGTTGTAACTTGTTCAATCGTGAATTAGCGAATACTTGTATGTAATAGACGATGTCGGATTATAGGGGGTGCCGCATTAGCCAGGGGCCGGATTACCGGGGCTCCACTGTAGTTAATTATTATATTATTTATTATTATCATAGATAATTAGTGTGTACCGATAACACTCAAATATTAACTATATACAGATTTACTATAAACGATTAGGAGGAATAGTGGGGCGCGTTTTCGTGGATTGCACTATCTGTAAAAGTAAATACATAATATAGGTGTAAGATTTAGGCGATAATTCTCAGAGTTCCTCTTTGACAATATATAATTATAAATAATATTAATATAATGTGGTGTAAGTAAATGTAGTTGTATGTAAGTAGTAATTTATGTAGTAGGAACATAATTAAGTTTACCGCAAAAGCGGTTAGTTTAACTTTGAGAGGCAACTTTTACCAAAACTGGGGAATAGTTTAGCAGCATTACAGAAATAAGTTTGTGCTGCCATCTATACTTAAAAGTTTGAACTAGGTTAATGGCTCAAGGCTTAACGAGAACATACGCTGTTTTTTGGTTTGGCAACTTTTAACCTTCCAAGGTCATATTAACCAAACCAGCTTCTACGATAAGTATTTCTTCGGAGGTTGGTTGAATTTGGTGTTAGCATCTGTTATGTTTCGCGCAAATGAATTACAGGCTAGGAGTAGCGTCCAATTTTTTCTGCCAGCAGTTGGTTTGCGATAACCTTTAAAGCGTTATTTGACTTGGCAAAAATGCCGAGATCCTTGACCATCTTACACCAAAAAACCGAGACAGTCTAGGGATTTTTGCCACGAACGTTGCTCTTTATAAAAATCCTGGCATAAATCACCATGGTTTTTTTCCTAAATGGCTGCGCACGGCTTGTGCATTTAACCAATGTCAAGTGTTAAAAATGTTTACCAATTCTATAGCACTTGTGGTCAAAGTAATAAATCAAGTCAAAGTAAGGCGGCAGTCAAGTCAATCCCCCTTTCCCTATGTTTCAGTAAATGTGTGGGGATTTACTGGAACCTCCCCGTGGACTTCTTGCGGGAACGTCGAAAGACACTTTCCGCTATTTTGTTTCACTTGCCAACACTTGTGCATGTTCCCGAACACTTAGTGGTTAATAATCTACCAGTATTAGACACTAACATCCGCCACAACACAATTTCTAACAAGAAAAACAAAACTGCTACTTAAAGTGACGCTTTCCGATCGCGCCAAAAAGTCCCCACCATGGAATTATAACTTAAAATTCGATGCCAATCACATTCTTGTTTAATTTTTATTTTTAAATCTGCGTCTACAAAGAAGGTGGCTCATTTGCGTGGAAGTTTATAATGTCTGTGGTATGGTATGGGTAACAGTGTAACCATTGTTTCTAATTTCCTTAGCACACGTGTTCCTTTTACATGCAAGTTATGCAACCTATCTTCTTCAGTTTTATATTTTTATATTGATTTATTTATAAATAGGCCTATGTTATACTCATTTGGTACTACCTCTTGCGTGACCAAATGTGTACTCTTTCGAAGTAATTTTGTAATGAGACGTCCTTGCTATCACACATTCGAGCCTCGTTTAAATGATTTAATTTGAAATGAGAATTGAAATACATATTTCAAAATTTTCTTAAAGATCCCGTCACGTAAAAAGGTCACTGAGCAATTATAATCCCCTCTATTATTGCTCAGTGACCTTTTTACGTGACGGGATCTTTAAGAAAATTTTGAAATATGTATTTCAATTCTCATTTCAAATTAAATCATTTAAAGGACATTATGACAACCCGGCATTATGTGCCAAAGTTGTATACTTTTTTAATTTTTTTATCTGTGTTTCATAATTGGGTTACAGTCGCGACTGAAAGTATTATAGGCTTTGTTTCTTTTTGTATTAGTTTCAGGCTTAGATTAAAACAAAAAGGGAAGATACGGCATTCGCGGCTCAAAAGTGATCCGCTTAAATTGTGGTCCACGACCATAATTCGCTTTAGTCACAATTTGACATTCAAACACGCTGCATGTACACTCAATATAACATATTGCGTATATTCTGTGTATATGTCCCGGCAACATTTTTCATTCGTAAAACTGTGAAAACATTTTTTTCTCAAAAATCACGGTTTGTCGTTGATTATGTCTGTTGGATAATGTTTAATGCATTTCAAATACGAACTTATTAGGAACGAAGAAGCTCTATTGTAAGCGTTTTGCGGCCGCACTCCAGGGGGCCAATCGTCTAACTGGATTGCTTTGGAAAACGCTATCGCTTACGATTTCATTTTGTTATTTCTTACCGCCGAAATACCTCACGCTCGTTTTCTTTAACATTGTTATTACCAATGCAAAAGAAAAAAAAAGAGCGCGAGGCATTTGAAAACCTCAGGGGGCTAGAAATAACAAAATGAAATCGTAAGCGATAGCGTTTTCCAAAGCAATCCAGTTAGGCGATTGGCCCCCAGGAAGTCAATTAACATTTAAGTTGCACTAAAGTTGATGCTGTCACTTTTTGCGACAACAGTAGACATGACTTCATGAAGTGTTAAATTAATTTGATGTTTCTAAATACGACTGTTAGTGTCGCTGCACACGGGCCACCGACCACAACCACAAAACGCCACCACCATTTCTTGTAGTGTTCATACATTTTATATGGACTCGCCACACACGATACGCCGGTGGCCGCCACACGCTACGCTTGTGGCCCGCACCGGCCACTTAATGCGCCGATACAAAACGCCGCCACATGTCACTCGCGCGATACCTCACCCCTCTCTCTCTTACCTTAGTCGGCCGCTGTCGCGCGCTTCAACCACTTTAGTAGCCGCTTCTAGCTTCTCGTGGCGGCGTTTGTGGCTGTGGCGTGTGGCCCGTGTGCGGCGACACTTAGGTCCAGTTATGGAAGTTTTAAAACACCCACAAAGTTAGTATTTCGTGAAAAGGAACTTCGTTCTTAGTTTGACTAAGGAAGGAGTTTAAATTGTATCAAAAATCTGGTTGTGTGATGTGATATATGTTTTTGTGTTGAGTGTAGGTGTATTCGTTGTCGATAACCAATAGATCGATATTATAAAGCCTAAACTGTATGTATAATAAGGGGAAGCTTAAATCGTGAATTGTGGTTACCAATCTTTTAAACTAACTAACTAGGTACTTAAATCTAATGGTGTTATAAACTCAGAAAAAATATTAATAAATTACAGATACAGAAGACATTAATTAAATATCTATCACAGAAACACCATGAAATACTATAAATAATGGAATACATTGAATTACGATTTTTCAAATAATAATTACTTAAACTTATATCTTTACCCTTAGCACGAACCAATATCGAATTCGAATAGTTTGCGAGTGCGAATTGTCATGTCAAATGTGTATTAATTTTTAGTTCTCGTTACGTCCATGTGGCGCTCTTGTTCAAGTTTCCATACAAAATTTTACATTGACATTTCGCACTCGCAAACTATTCGAATTCATTATTGGTTCATACTAGGGGTAAATCTTACTTATTTACATGTAAATGGAAGATATGTAAATAAAATTGCATGTTAGTATTTGTCGTGATAAAGATGTTTTAATATTATAGAGATCTTTTATTTTTGTTTCCAATATTACGAAATAAGTTTTCGATTAAATAAAACCACTTGTAAATAAATTTCTTTGCTTTTATTTTTCACCGATACTATCATATTATTTACAGTTGGATTAGACTATCAAATTCTCAATGACTTTTAAACCGATCTATAAAAATGCCTCATCCCTTGATAGGTTTTGAGGGAAAATACATGTAAGCAGTTGGCGCATTCATAGTTTTTCTAGAGCTACCATTCCATCATTAGTAATTACCTAATCCCTGGGTTCCGAACCTGGGGGTGATTACCCCTCCGGAAGTAAATCAGCCATACTTCGGGGGTAACAAAGCACCTAATTATTTGGTCAAATCTAAATAATAAGAAAATACTATATAATAATACTACTAAATAGAGCATGCGCTCCTTCTTGCTAGCGAGCCCGCGAGGTGCTGAGTGTGGGAAGCGGGGCGAGATTTTCTCCTGATGATGACATTATTAGACACGAAGATGTAGCGACCAAATTGGAATTTCTAAGTCGGGGTAAAATCTGTTTTCCTAATAGGTTACAAGGGTAGCAGTATAGGAAAGGTTAGGAAACACTGACCTAATCGCTATCCCCCATATTAATAAACGAAGTCTATCTAAGCTTGTATTATTTACTCTATGTTTTGTCTATGTTCATTAAATGACAAATTGCACTGGAGTGATACGAACAAATCACGGAGTTACTAGTCTAAGCTTATTCTTAGTTTATTAATAAGGAAGTGTGGGATTTTTCTATTTAATTGAATAAAAAATAAACTTTACTGTCGACCCCTGAGGTTGTCAATATTTTATGACATGCAATTAACGTCATCTACTAGTGTGCATAGGAGCAAGTAATCTATATGAGTCAAAACTTCCATAATAGCCCCTTTTTTTAAATTGTATTTAGATATACTACCAACATACGTAGGAAATGTCAGAATAGTAATGTACCTTACCTGATATCGATAACAATAGTGGTGTACATTAACAGATATCGATAAAAAATAATGCTTCGTGGGTAGGTACTCCAAAATTTTATATATTTTATACTTCGTGAGTCAGATCCACTTACAGCAACATGACTAAATTTCGATTTGACTAAAACTAGATTTAATCCATAGAAAAACGACAAAAAATATGTCCATTTGACATGATTATATTAGCTAATTATAGTTTTAGTTAAATGGAGATAAACAAAATTGCTGAAAATAAACCTAATAGCAAGAAATCTCAACACAAATTTTATTTACTCGGTAGGAAAAAAATTACAACATTAAATAGGTAGTGATGAAAGTAAACGCAGAGTACCACGTCATTATTGAATTTAATACAAATTAAAAAATATTATAAAACAAGAACATGTGGTTATTTTAGATTATTCCAGTACACGCGTCTCGTCCTATTCCCCCAATCGATACCTGGAAATTATCTTCCAAGTTGTCACTCTTGCATATAAAAATATTTTCCCGATTGTTTTCACTTCCGATTCACGCCAGAGAAGACAATGTGTCGATTCTGATATGATTCTATAAACCTAAAATTAAATTTGACATCAGTGTATCCTTGTCATTCGCTATACAGAATAAAAAGGAGAGTTAAATTTAGTTTTAAGTTTTGAGAATCATGTCAGAAACGACACCAATATATTTTTCCACAATATACTTATTTACAGTTATTCATGAAAAATCGTCTGAAAACGTGGTTATTCTTGTTGAAAAATTACTTTCGAATAAGTCGAAAAGTATTGACTTTCAGTAAAAATTTAAAGAACACAAGTTGCGCGGAATCAGTCAACCCATTGATTCCCATAACAATCTTAAGTAAAAAAAAAATCCCTCAGAAGAGGTAGTATCGGCAGTATACCGAATATTCGGCGAATAGCCGAATATTAGGCAAAAGTATTCGGCTGTATTTTAGCGCCAAAAACTTGTACTGACGTGATTGTTTCGCGCTCCTTTGTTTTGTTCTAATCTGCCGTCCTCAAGCTAAAATGCGGCTAAATCACAAAACCAACTTTTGAGATATGGCCAAAAACGGCGCGTAAACTTTAAATTATTTAACCATTCATCACAATATGACTGAATGAATTAAAAACTGTTAACTTGTTTAATACAGAAAATAATTAAATTATGTACCTGTTTTATGTACCAATGACTACTTAATAAATGATTATAAAAGAAATGAGAACTTTACCCTTCTAAATTTTGATAATTACAATAATTCAAATACATAGAGTCCTCCATTTTTCCAATGCAGAAGATAGAAGATAGAATAGGGCCGTGGTAGCATAATGGTGGTAGCATAATGGTCAGTGAATTCGCCCGGATTGCGAAGGGTGCGGGTTCGAGTCCCGGCCGCTGCCTGGTCCGCATGGATTTTCTTTCTAGTAAACTTTTCTTTAGATTTAAACATCTAGCGGTTAAATGCTTAAAAATAAATAAATACATAACTGTAATTGCTTTTTCTTCTTTCAAATGTTTAATACTTGAAAAAGTATTCATTTGACATTGTGGGTTACCTACAATGCGAAGAGATGGCGCTGCCTTGCAGCTTAAGGCTAGGAAAATTTCGACGCGGCTAATAGGGCCGTGGTAGCATAACGGTCAGTGCATTCGCCCGGATTGCGAAGGGTGCGGGTTCGAGTCCCGTCCGCTGCCTGGTCCGCGTGGATTTTTTCTAGTAAACTTTTCTTTTTTAAACATCTAGCAGTTAAATGCTTAAAAATAAATAAAAACATAACTATAATTGCTATTTCTTCTTTCAAATGTTTAATACTTGAAAAAGTATTCATTTGACATTGTGGGTTACCTGCAATGCGAAGAGATGGCGCTGCCTTGCAGCTTAAGGCTAGGAAAATTTCGACGCAGCTAATAGAGCCGTGGTAGCATAATGATCAGTGCATTCGCCAGGATTGCGAAGGGTGCGGGTTCGAGACCCGTCCGTTGCCTGGTCCACGTGGATTTTTTTTCTAGTAAACTTTTCTTTAGAATTCAGAAGATGAAATGTTATGTGTTATGTACCAATGAATACTCAAATGATTATACACTTCTGGACACATCTATTGGCCCACCTTGTATTTTCAGTTTCGTTTGGTCCTAGCTAAAATTTTATATTAGGTCGAGCAAAAAGTTTTTATGCAGTTTTGAACCTGGCACATTCAGAATTTCATTCAATAGTCTTTTTTTGAATTTTGTACACAGAATTTAAAGAAACAAAAGACAATTTGGAGCCTGTTTGTTAATATCAAACAATCGAATACTAAGAAAACTTGGTTTTATTGGTTTACTTGGATTTAATTCTTGAAAAAGTGATTGATATCTTTGGTTTTGCAACAAACATTACTTATTCTTAACATTAAGGTGAGGTTCTATCAATAATCTATGGATACTTCACCTGAAGTCGCCGCCCAAGCTGTGGCACTTATTCAGGCTGGACACAGCCAAAGAAACGTGAGTGCTCAACTTAATTTAAGTCGATCTGCGGTCCGAAATGTTTATCAGAGGTACCTAGAGACTGGCGGCTTTGTTCGTCGCCAAGGAAGGCCACGATCTCGGGTCACAACTGAAAGGCGGGATCGATTCATCGTGACGACCAGCTTAAGAAATCGTCACCTTACCTATATTGAGATACAAAAACAAATTCGCGACTTCCAAGGAGTATCTGTGAGCACTCGAACTGTTCGGAGAAGGTTAAAAGAATGCGATATGGTGGTTGACGTAAGAAAACGGGCCCTTGCGTATGTTAGAAATCGCAGCGAACATTTTTAACACGAAAAATAAGTGATTTCAGTTTAAATTTTGTTTTAATTTATTCATCTTAAATTTAAAAAAATCTTCCTCAATTAGGATTTCTGGTCTTAGTTTCAACAATTTCTAACCAATTTGCATAAACAATACCTCAAAAGAAAGTACAATAACTGAACATGTTTTTCAAAAGCTTTGAACAAATAAAACACCCTCCGTGTTTTTTTTGTAAGCCTAAGATAAACAGCTTTTTACCATTTTAAAAATTTACGATAATTTTAAATATCTGTAAAAAAATTGTTTCCTGATACAGATGTTTTAAACTCTTTTTCTTAGTTTGCTTTCACATTTGTTTTATGAAATAAATTCAAAAAGAATTCATTTATTATGTCAGTTAGCCATTATTTGAACTAACTGTGTACTTTTAGGTTTTTTTCTTTAAAATCGTTAAAAATTCTTAAAAATAAAATGGTCAGTCTTCGTCTATGACAAGTATGGCTCAAATGTTTCTAAATGATCTCTGTTAGCTTTCCTTTAAAGCTTTGCACTCATCTTCCAAACACCCTGTATACACAACTTCGATAGCCATAGCCATTAAAAATTATTCGTATGTTTGCCAAACCGGTAAATTAAAAGTCCTTTTTAAAGTAAATATATTATGCAATCAATTTTTATATAATTTTTATACAATCGTAGCTAGTTTTGTGGAAATTCTTTCTACGTTATGTTTCACGTGTGTGGTAGTGACCTCAGAGTTGTATATTTTGAAATGTTGAATACTTATATGGCCCAATCTCCCTATTCCATCCATAGGGAAGGCCCCAGCATCGGGGTCATTAATAGGCTGATGATGATATTATACAAAGGTGTCCGTTGAAATCTAATGACTGTAAATTAAATTATAAATTACGCCAAGAATTACCGTGTATGTCAATATTTTTGTGCATTTGGGCCAATTTGAGCAATCTCCTTTGCTGCTTCTACGGTATTCAAGAACTTTAAAAACACTTATGTAAGGTTTTGGATAGGTACGTGATATTAGACAACAAGCCGATCCGACACCGCCTTAATTTATACGCTACAGTACCTATTCTTTTTATGAAATGCTATGTTGCACTGGAGAGGAGCTCAGTCAGTGCGTTCAGTCTGCGATCGTGAAAGTGAAGCAACTTTCCCAATGACCGAATATAGGATGGGTTACCAAAAACTTATTATCTCGAGCTCGCACTTTGGAAGGTGTAACATGATATTGTAGTTATTCTAATAATTTATTCTAACAGTACTGAATATTATGCCAATAAATTTTGACAGATTGAGAAATAGGAGTTGTGGATGCTGTACGAGCGAAATCCTTGATGCATGGTCTGTACAACTCGAAGAAGTCGCCATTAGATTAGATTACACCTACACTACAAACTACCCGTTTTCAGAAATAACTCACGACTATATTATAAATAGGAAAATAGGTAATCTTATAACTCTAGAAATAATAACACCATTTCTTTTGTACATTTTAATGTTGACTTCAAAAAGTTCAACAGTTGCACTTATAAAATACGAACGCGTAGAACAAAATTTTATTACTATGAACTCAACTCACATGTGTCACAGACAGGTGACAAATACATACACATTTGCCATACTATAACTATAAATGTGTTCCTAGCAAACTTAACAAAATATAACTTGCTTGTATCCAGCAATTAAAGAAACAATACAAAGTTGATTTAAACTTAAAACTATTTACAATGTAATAGAACGCAAATGGTAAGTTTAATTTTGCTAAACATAACTTTTCAGATTCCGTTGATAGTTACTGTCTGTTTTTTCATACTCTAGCCGGGAAGGAAATTAAATTTAAAATCCTGGTTCCTCGTATTACTCTAAAAAGCCTGATAAAATGTGGTAAGTTTGTCTACAGCGTATTAAAAAACTAAAGCCGCCAATAAAAGGTGTGTAATACAGCGCCACCTAGTGGCATATCTAGAGAACCATGACAATGAAAAATATTTGTTTCTATGTTGACTCAAATGGTATCGATTTTGGCATGATTCTCTAAACCTAAGTTTAAATTTGAAAACAGTGTATCCTTTTCCTCCTCTATGAAGAATGAAAAGGAGAGACTTATGTTTTTAGTTTTCAGTCTAGGGAAACATACCAGAATCGACACAATTTCCGTTTTTTTGCCGATACAAATAATTTAAATACCGAAATATATGTAAGGATTACAGTAAAATTATAATATGCGTTTAATTAGCTCAAAATAGACAATATTAATAGGCATTGATGCACTGAGCACAAGTGACTAATGTCTCTCAAAATTAAACTGATATGGATTTTCAATACAATAACTTGCATTTCCAGGGTTTTATCTTGTTATTTTTCATCTTTATTAATATCCAAATAAACTTTCAAGTCAAAATGATTACAAAACTCTGAGATATTTTTAGTTTAATTTTAATTTTTTTAAACATTTAACTTCTACATATTTAAATCAAAAGAATCCTGAGTCGGCCTGGCCCATGTGGTATTTCTTCTAGTAAATGTTTCTTTAAATTAAAACTCTTAAATTTATTTTGGAAGTATCAGTAATCATATTTTTTTAACTACAATTTGCATTCTATTATTTTGTAAAGAGACATGTTTTACATACAACACATACAATTGGAACCCGTATTTACAAGTCTATAAAAAAAAAGAAGTGGCTTAAGTATTTCAAATTATTAGGAATGGGATTACAAAAAGTTTTCTTCGACAAAAATCTCTCTAAACCTTCTTGTTAAATAAAATAAAAAAATACTTATGTATATAAAATTATATTCTTTTATCATACATACAGATGAAACAGACAGTTATAAACATTATAGAACTGTATGTTTTCAGTTAAACCAACTTTTATTGGCAAGTAAACCAGATTAGTAATGTTCAAGTAATACAAATTGATTATTTTTATAGTACACTGGAATATGTTTCTTGTAGTCAAATATTTCTCTTAAAATCTCTCACTTAAACCATTCCTAAAATCATTTCATTCTTAATTGTCTCACACATAGTGACAAAATATCAAAACTGTTAATTACTCCGTATATTTCATATACTATGTCTATATTTCATTCCTCTGCTCTTTCCTGTTCTTTGTCTTTCTTCTTCTTCTTTTTCTTTTCTTTACGTACAGAGTCATCACCTCCTTCTGCCGTCACATTTGCTGCCTCTGTCGTTGTGTCACCATCAGCAGTCGCATCCAAGTCACGCTTCTTCTTCTTCTTCTTTTTCTCAGACTTGATTTCCGTTGAGTTATTCAGATCGTCGGCATTAGCAGTGCTCGCTGTCCTCTTCCTGCTGCCTTCTTCCGTTTCAACATTACCATTTTCTGTCTCCTTTTTCACTTTGTAATCTACATAACTGTTTAACCATTCTGCAGGAGTATTTTCATTTGGCTTACCATGCTTATCGAGTTTGCCTTGTGATATTAGTTGCTTCTTGTGGGATGCCTTTGGTCCTAAGCCCCATTTTCTTGGGTATGTGTCTCGTTCCATTATGACCCTTTTTAACTTAGCCGCAACTCCATGGTCACATGACGCCATAGTTGATGTGGTCATAAGAGCAATTGCTAAAGCTACAGCCTCTCCCTTTGTAGTGACAATGACAATTTCTTGATCTATCTCTATACCATCTTCATACCTTAATATACCAGGTAACAAAACCTTTGCACCATAGCACACTGCATTCACAGCACTGTCTTTGATAAAGATTCTCTTATGTGCTATTAATAAGCCCTCTAGGGGTTTTATAACTCTACGGATGTAAGATTCGTCTTTGTGATTCTCATATGCCCACTGTGCGTCCAAGATATCATGCATCGTTACCATACCCTCCTTTTCACCTTGAATTCCAGATCGAACACGTCTAAGCTCAATCATCTGGCCTCCCACAGCAAGCATTAATCCTAAGTGAACGCACATTGTACGGATATACGACCCTGCCTCGCAGCTCACCCAGAACACACCGATGTTACGCTCTGCATCAAAGTCCAACAATTTGCTATCATACACTGTACGGACGCGAAGTTGACGTTTCACTGCCGATATCAGTGGAGGTCTTTGGAACAAAGCACCTCTCAATTTCTCCAATCCTTGAGTCACTTTCTGAACATTTTCTACAGCTGAATGCAAACTGAAAACGGCCACATATTCTTTACCTGCGTTTTGCTGGGACTTCACCAGCCTCGTAGCTCTGTCTATACACACGATGAGACAGCCTGTTACCTTCGGATCGAGTGTGCCCGAATGGCCAGTTTTTTCCACTTTCAGAATGCGTTTTATCCAAGATACGACTTCGTGAGAGCTGGGGTTGCTCGGTTTGTCGACGTTGATGAATCCTGACTTGATGTAATCAGTGATTGGCCTCTTCAGAGGCGAATGGCCGAACGGCAGTGGCGTATAATGGTTAGTGCGCACATTCAGACGGTCGAAATTTTTCAATAGCAATGGCCAATACGCAGTATCCAACTTCGTCACACTTTCCGAGGGCTCGATTTTGAAATCGCCGATCTTCTGAAAGGTTCCTAAGCTTACACCATCCTTGTTCTTCTTTTTCTTCTTCTCCAAGAGCACGTCGCCGCCGGGTTGCGTTACTTCGGTCATAGCTGTTTATTTAGTTGACGTTTTGCACAAATTGCGCAAGCTGTTAAGCCCGCGCACTATAACAAACAGTTTTGACTTTCTAAATAGGGCACTGAATGCAAATTACACTAGGAACGACCAAACAAAGATAAAACACGTGCATCGAGCCCGACGCGTATTGTTGGGGAGGTTATTTTCCTGATATTGCTATTTTAACGTTTCATACTTTTTTATTTTTCTCCACGAGGCGAATGAACAAAACGTTTCTAATATTAAACACTAAGTACACTTTTGTAATTTTTTAATTCGTTTTAAATAAAAAAAATATTGTTATAATTTACTAATAACAAGCAAAATTAAATAATCGATCCAATTCAGATTAATTAATTTTCAATAAAGAAAAAACGTAGAAAATCGTTATTTCGACATTGGAAAAGCAAACCCGCTTATTGCGAGTCTTTAAAAATTAACTTAATTTCGGTTTTTATATAATGTTAATTGGCGTATAAACGATTTTGCTTTTCCACTGACAACAAAAGTTTGGCGTATAAACGATTTTGCTTTTCCACTGACAACAAAAGTTTTTGGTAACAAAACGCATGTTAAACGGTAGTTTAGGTTTTTGATGTCTATCAATGTCATGATGACAGATTGACAATGACAAAAAAAAAAGGACGACGCGAATAGTGATGTTACGGTCTTGAATTTTGACAAACCGGATTTGATCGGTTAGTAATACATGCAAATCGGTTTCCGAACCGAACCGCCGAATTTTCAGTAAACCGCGGTTTGAACCGGTTTGAACCGTTTGATGAGTTGACGAATGAAACTTACGAAACAACAGGTGCTATTTTTTTTAATTCTACGTATTTTATTGATATTACATCGTGCAAATATTTAAAGGTAATTGAAAAATAACAATTAAAATATGAAAACAAATAATAATAATCAGAATTAAAAATGTCAAAATAAAAATAAACAAATACCGTGTTTAAAAAATTACAAAAAAAATATATAAACTCTATTAATTACATAAAATCGTACTTCTTAACTTTGAGAATAAAATACAATTTTAATAATCAACAATATAATAAATACGTAACTTATTTTTGTAAAATCATTTGAGTCGTAGAAACTTTCTTTGGTACAAACAACAATTAAAAAGTTTTCTTACAACTATTTAGGAATAATATTTGGTCTATTTTTTTAGAAGCTGGGCAATTACGTCGCATATTACATAATAATGAAAACAAAATTACACCGTCAAGTTAGTCAAATCTACCAGGGTCCGTTTCATTTCGGTTCGGTCGGTAAGTCGGTTATGGCTGTTGTATTTAAATTGTCGATGCGCGCTAACCGTATCCGCTGCTGTAAGTCGGTTCGTATTGGTCGGTCAAGTTTTATTAGGGTCGGTAAAGCACGTCAGGAGCCGCACGCGATTTGTGGATGGCGGCATAAACAAGAATTGACAGGCGCGCGTGCGCGCAGCGCGATACGAACGAATGCCACAGTAGAACCGGTTTACAAAGACGTTAACCGATTCAACTCGGTCCATGCTCAAACCGGTTTGAACCGGTTTGAAAAGTCAAGTCGTTGCATCTCTAGACGCGAAGCGTGCGGCGTGTTTTGTGTTTAGTTTAAATTATCGTGGTTATTTTTAAATATTCATGTATTTTATTAATAAAAAACATAATGGCAGGTGTATTATTTGAAGACATTTTTAATGTCAAAGACATGGACCCCGAAGGAAAGAAATTCGACCGTGTGAGTCGCTTACATTGCGAATCCGAATCGTTCAAAATGGATCTTATTTTAGACATTAATTCTTGGATTTATCCAATGGAATTGGGGGATAAGTTTCGACTAGTGCTTGCCACGACGCTCAGAGAGAATGGTTACCCCGATGGAGGAGAATGGAACCCCTTAGAAACTGAAGGAAATCGGGCTGATAGTTTTGAATATGTCATGTCCGGCAAAGTGTACAGGTTAGTTCTATTCACTAAAATTTATTACTTTTTGGTGTATGATTTGATGCTTGACAAAAAATGTGTGGTGGGTCAAGTGATATTCGCTTAAGCAACATCTAATTCTAGAATAAAGGCACTATGTAACTTTAAAATAGCAGGATATTTAGAAAATATTATTTTATGAATATGTTTTTATTTTTATGGCGCTACTCATTCGCAATGAGTTAGGTTTTTCTTTTGTGAAAAAAAAATACCACTGCTGATATAGTCAATTCAATGTTGTGGACAACAATTTTTATCTTAGAACTTACCACCCTAACTATAATTACAGGATAGAAGGCGATGAAGCTGCAATGGAGCCAGCCTCACGATTAGCAGCTTATGTATCCTTCGGTGGTCTGCTAATGAGGCTACAAGGTGACGCAAACAACTTACACGGCTTCGAAGTTGATCAACACATGTATTTATTGATGAAAAAACTGGCCTTTTAACTTTATTTAGGTCTATATTTAGAAACAATAATTTTTCAATTGTGGTTATCCAAAACCTTTTACAGAAACATTATTTTTTTATGTAAGTTAAGCTTAGATCAAAGTCAATATAAAATTGTTCCAAATCAACTACATAAAATATGTATGTCATTTTAACTGTCCATACATAAATGGAAAATTATAAAGAAGTAAACAAACAAGACATAAAAAAAATGTTTTCAAAAAGACACACTATTTGTTGACTTGTCATTAATATAAGAATAATTATAAGAATAAATGTAAGCTTTAGGAGACACTTTGTTTCATTTTTCGATATGTTGTTTACTTATGAAATCCATATTATTCAACAATTAATCTGGATGCATATTATCTTAGATAAAAAGGTAATATTTTTATTGGAGCACAAAACCTCGGATAAATTAAGTCTTGTTATTTTATTCTATGGCTTTTCGTTGTGCCCATGTGCGTGGGCCTGGAAGGTACCTAACCAAACTTAAAAAAAAAATATCATGGCTTAACTACAATACATAATATATCTGTAAGAAAGTTCGCAGTCGACAGTCGACATAAAAAAAAGCGATGAAAATGCCTTGGTCGGTCATGTGTTACACAATGCGAGTGAGTGGAAAATTAATTGGAAGCCGAAGTGCTAAGGAGATTCGGAGAGAACCCACGCCGGATATCTTATAGTAATATTATGGAAGTTAGTTAATACCTAAATAAATAAACAACCTTTATAATACCTGTGTATATTTGTTTACTTACTATATAAATATAACTGAAAGTAATATCTATTGATAGATATAAAAGTCTTAATTGACTGATTAACAGCATACGCCCAGAGCTGAAACGACTGAAGTTAGTGACGCATGTTTGATAAAAGATTTCTTGGTGTAGGTAGGTTAGCAATAAGAAAGTGTTTTGGATAATTCGAATTATACATACAGATACAAGGTGCTACAGGTGTAACCTTTTTGTATGAAAAAAATAACCGGGTTAAGACTGCGCAGGTATACTTTACTAGTTACATAAGTATTATCTTAGACTGCTGCTCCAACCCTGAGCCCGCGGCTGTCTACGCCCATGGCGGTGCCTTCACAATTCCGCCAAAAAATTAAAAGTAAAGAATAGCATAGTGGAGCCTTTTTTTTACGCAGACAAAACCTCTATTTACTGACGTCGGCGCCTATAAGAGGCACACCGACGAACGGACCTCACACCCAGCACTCGCAAACGTCACGGGCACGATGGGGCTAACCCCCAAAGTAACCCGCGCCATTTACGAGCACGCTTAAAGGCGTACTATCCCCTAAAAAACCCTGCGAATACCCTCTAAGCTGCTAAGTGCGAAGCCGCGGGATCCCCGTTTAGGGATTCTTCCGCGTTTCCGCACCCAGCAGCCTCCCGGCCTAGCCGGGGCTCCGCGGCAGGGGTATTGCGGGGACCCCGCAGACGTGCGCAGGATGGCCCGCGCGTGGGGCCTGAGTACGCGGCCTAGTGCCCACCGTACCGCCCCCCGTCCGCTGCGGAGGGCTACTTGGGTGTGCCCGTGTAGCTCCCTCCGCCGCCCCCCTCTTTGCAGGACCGAACTACAACAGGGGAGCTGCCGTCACGGCACAATGCGCCGTACCGACCAGCCAGGGATACCCGCGGGCAGGGTCATGGGACGGGCGCAGCCATGGTGCGCGCTCGCCCTGTTCTACCCGCTTTTCTTCGGCGGCAGGGATCGGCCAGAGGATCATCCTCCCTCTCTCTCTCGGCTGCCTCCTTCTGCGAGACGACGTTCTCGCAGGAGGCAGCCGCCTCCCATGCCGTCTCGCAACGGAGCATGGCCTCTATCATGCTGAGAGGGTTCCACCTCCCAGCGCCGCGATCAGGGCGCGACGCTGCTGTCGCCAGGCTGAGCACTCCAACAAGGTGTATTGCCTGTTTATTATGCATGTAATGTTGCCGTCGATATGGAATCATTCCGTGTGATGTACGTGCTGAAAAGAAATTGGAAAAGTGCATTATGGATATATTTATTGAGAACTTATATAGTTTTGTCACGCTTTTCATTTATTTGACAAAGTGCGTTTTCACACGCTTTTATTTTTCTACATAAAATATAAATGTGGCTCTGTGCCGCCATCTAGTATCGAGTAGGTATTTTCTAATAAGCATGTCGTGACATCTAGTGCGAAAAGGTAGAATAAAATCACAATGTTATTGTTCAGTGCCATCTAGTGACCAATAAAGAAACTTTAGAGTATATAAATAGTTCCGCAAGATGACACTACATCCGCATTTATACTGTAAGTTTGTATGTGATAACATGAAGGCCGTAGTTACATACTTTCGAGATAATAGTATTTACAAATAACGAAACTTATTTAGCACCAAACTACGTGATGTCCTACCCCAATATTTTTTTTATAAGTAAAATGTGTAGAATGCGTATGAAGGTGTGCGGCCATCTAGCGCCAAGTAGATAAACTTTGTGCATGTTGTGCGTGACATCTAGTGGAAGAATGCTGAATCACATAGCCTTTGTTAAGGGTGTCATCTCTTGACCATTAAAGAAACTATTTACTTTATAAATGTTTCCGCAAGATGTCAACACCATGCGCATTTATTTTAACTAGAAAGAAACTAAAGTGATGGTGCAGCAATACGTATACGAACCACCTTTTTGCCTGATTATGTTTTTGCTATACCAGCACATTCGCTGCTTTGCATAAAAATCTATAATAAGCAAATTTAACAGGGTTGCCATTCGAAAATCAAACAAAATGTTTTGTAGTCACAACTTTTTTCAATATTTGAGCAATAGAAAAAATAGAAGGTGTAAATCTAATCAACATTAATCAAGGTCTAGTTCAAATCTTAATTTTTAGGTTCTTAGCTTCAAATACCATAATTATTTAATAAAAACTGTGCGGTGTTCAACTTTAGACAAAGTTAGTTCCATTACATTATTATGAATAGGAGCATAAATCAAAATGTTATATTTGTATAGTTTTGTATACTTATGTTAGAATAACACATCTACTATTAGGGTCAGGCCGTAGATTTTGCCACAAATAGCGCAATGGTGTCGCAAAAATTTCTACGAGTCCATAGCGCAGAGTGACGCAAAATGGTAACGCAAAATTGTTAAGGAGTGCATACAAGATATGTAACGTAAGGACAGTGCTACAAAATAAAACACACTTTTAATAGGTAAGTATGACAAACGTCAACTTTTACTCTTATCTTTAAGTCTTAAAAGGTGTTACAAAAAAGCGGAGAGTTCTATTGCTAGAAATACAATTCCTTTGCAGGAACTAAAATCGAAACCTCAAAAAAAAACACAAATATTACAAAAGCTAAAAAAACACCTGCAAGCCTATGTGTGTAAGCTCCTTTATTAGGTAGCGTAAAATTAGGAGCGCAAATTCTACGCCCCTGGTATCGCAAAGTTGCATAAAGTCATTTTTGCGCAACTTTTGCGCAAACAAAACCCATTATAACTTGATAAATAAGCTATTTTTTAATGTAAATTAAGCCTTGAAAGATGTCAAACATTTCATTAAATCGTGCGCAATAATAAGTATAGATATAAATCAAAAACTTACCGTGATATATCAAAAAACACTCTTCGCAAATAATATGACACTTCCTCCTTTCAAACGATGTTGATGTTGGACTGAAAAAAATATGACCGCTGACAGCGTATTGACCATAGACAAAGTATGTTCGGTGTTGCCACTACTCAGACTTGAATACTGCTATTTTTTAAACACAACCAAATGGGCATTTATTAGTTGCGCAATAAAAAGTAGCGCAAAGGAATGGACTTTAACGTTTTTCGAAAATGAGTGAAAATTTATGAAATTTCTTAGGTAATAGGAAACGATATTTAAAATGTGGCTAGCTAACTATTATTGTATAGCGTAAAAGCAAACAGACTATCAAAAAGATTTTTATTTTTGATTTTACTGATGCTCAAAGTGCACCTCTACCGGGACGGATAAGCGCATTTTACGAAAAATTCATCGCTTTTTGTAGCAAAATATTTTATAAATTTCTAAGGTTTTGAAGATCTTTATATATATAATTCTTCTGTTAGTGTGTATGTCACTGAACTTCTCTTAAACGACTGGACCGATTTTGATGAAATTTTTTGTGTGTGTTCAAGGGGATCTGAGAATGGTTTAGATTCACAATTTTGTCCGCTGGACAACCCCTATTTTTTTTAGGGCGGTACGAAGTTCGCTGGGTCAGCTAGTATTTAAATATATTTATTGATCGCGATTCACCATTTGTGAGGAAATATGATTCTGTTATTGAAAAAAATGTAATTACCGTACTTTTTTTTTTTAATGTTATAACTAATTTGGCAAAATTTACGGCCTGACCCATTAAACACCTAGAAGCAGATGTCTTTCCCAGTGGGCACTTTGGGCAAGTGCCCAGGGCCCCGCGATCGATAGTGGGCCCCCTCAGATCAAATACAAAGGCCCTAGTTCCTCTTAAATAACCAAACGGAAGTCATACGGGCCCCATTATTCTAATATGCCCAGGATTACCGTGCCGAGGGCCTCCAATAAATAGGTCAAAGACGGCACTGCCTAGAAGAATGAAATTTTTTCTGTAATATTAAGACAACTACGATAGAGATAATTGACGAAAACTCGTTCATAATCAAGTCAATTTGTTGGTTTTATGTTAAAATCATTGAAATTAACTTCTCCGAAGAATAGCACAATACATTATTGGTTGCGATATTCTATGCTAATTAATATTAGAATCAAAGAAAAACAAATTGTGGCTAAGAATATTTACAAAAAAAGGCTTCCTTGTATATATACTATACAAAATAATAAGATCATAGAAGTGTCAAGTTCCTTTGCACAGATTTAAAAAAATTAAATGTACCTATTACTACAACTATACTATTTTTTTTTTAATTATGGATAAAAAATTACCAGGTTTTAGTAGCCTAAAGTTTTACTTATGTCAACGCATGTAGGCAATCTGTGCGCTGGTGTATTTTTCTGGAGTTTGCTAAATGAAAATCAGCTGTTTTGTGGACATTTCCCCAAACGGATTGTTACCAAGGACGCCTTGGACAGCTGCGCCTGTTGCTAGGTGTCTGCTACTACACGGCCAATAGGAGGCTTGAATTGCTTTGGCAGCCTGGCAGCCTTTACGGATGTGTTTGATTAATCATGAAGGTGACATTTGAAATAAGTGAGCTGTGTGTGCGTTTTTATATTATTCATGTTTGCTTTGGATGCCTTTTTTAGATTAATTAGTTTTAGTGGCATAATAATTTATTCACGCGGTTTCTCTAGGTGCTGGCCACCGAACTGTCAAGCTTTTATGGTTTTTTATGTGAACGTCTTGTCAATTGCTATTCTCTATTGTCTAATAAATTGTTAATCTTGTGAAAATATATTTTATTAATTAATTTATGTTATTACTGCTTGTCATATACCGCGCTATTTCAATTGCTCTAACATGTTGGCAAATTACGTTCGTTACATTTGTGTTTACCGCACATTAAGAAAATCTACCAACAAAATAGAAATAGAATCTCTATTTAGTGGGTGTGCTAACGACTGCATTGTGAAGGCCTATCAAAAGTATTTATTAATCTGGAACAACGGAACCAAAGCGCGATTCAGGAGACTACAGCGCCATCTCTTGACCATTGGTGTAGTAGAACCAAAAACCACATCTCTATTTTTAGTAATAAAGTAACAGTTATAGGTATTCATATTTATAATATCAAAAGTATTTATTAATCTGGAACAACGGAACCAAAGCGCGATTCAGGAGACTACAGCGCCATCTCTTGACCATTGGTGTAGTAGAACCAAAAACCACATCTTTATTTTTTGTAATAAAGTAATATTTATAATATCAAAAGTATTTATTAATCTGGAACAACGGAGCCAAAGCGCGATTCAGGAGACTACAGCACCATCTCTTGACCATTGGTGTAGTAGAACCAAAAACCACATCTTTATTTTTTGTAATAAAGTAACAGTTATAGGTATTCATATTTAATATATTTATCCACATGTTTCTAGTTTGTATATTCGGAATACGTGTTTGAGTTTCATACAAGTGCAAATCACATATGTTCTAATAAATTATATTCAGTAGCGATTTTAATTGAATATTTTGATTGTTTATTTATTTTTTCAAATTAAAACTGAACTTTATTGACTGTGTCTTTTCCCAAACTTTTTATTAATTTATTGTAATTAATTATTTGCATGCAATCAAAAACTAAAATTAAACGATGCCAAAGAAGGATAACTTCTCACGCGCCTACATAAGTACACGCACCCATTTTTTTTTTAAACAACACCGCCTTAAACGGTGTTTAAATTACTTATTTTGTAAATTAAAAACAATGCCAAAAGCAAACTGTAGGTATGTCATTCAGTTTTATACAGCTACTGTAAAATTTAATTTTATGTAATTATACCGTTTTGTTCGCCAACTCCTAAATCTTTTACGTAGACGAAATCGCGGGCACCCACGAGCTCTGACATCATTTAGCAAGAACACAGCATATATATTAAATCAACAGGACCCCATAAACTACACAACGGACAAAGAGAGAAGTCATTCCAAAAACAAAGCCAATTAAAGGCTCGCGCACACGCGGCCCGCTCTCGTTACCGCGCACGTGTCACCGCGTGAAGTCACGCGTGTGTACCGCCTTTACTGTTCTATGATTCGAAATAATTTTCGAAATATGTTTGGTATTCGAATAGAATGGCATTAAAAGCCCTTTTAAAAAATTGCGCCGGTGCCGTACTGATCGGCGCGTAGGTAGATTTGCACAAGTAATATTGCATTTTAAGGGTGATGTTTCGAGTCTTATAAAATAATTATTAATGAACCAATTATAACAATATATACATATTTCAGTAGTTCAATGATGGTAAATTAGTTTTATGAAAGTTTCTGATAGTAATTCTATTTAATTCAATATCAAAATACGAGGTAACCCTGCATTATTTTTTGGGAAAACTCACAGAGGTTAGATGTTTTTTTGATAATTAATGAGATAGAAAATCAAAATTCTAATAAATTCGATTATTTTCAGGCGTTTGAAGTTGTGCATATTATCGTTTTTCCGTAAACTAACTGCGGTAAAACGATCAGTACAAAAAGAAAATATTTGCAAATATTCTACATTAACTTACAAGAGGAAGAATAAATCTACTGTTTACTTCTATTGGAAATAGTCAAAATCTTTTCTAAACGAGGCGCTCAAAAATTACGATTTTTTGCAAAAAAGTGTGAAAGGGCTCTTAAGGAGGCTTGCACACTGCCGAATACACATAACATTTTTCTCAATTTTTTATTCTTTGATGAGGTTTTTAAAGACGTAGGTGTATGAAAAAAATCGAGTGTGCTTATGACCACACGAGTGAAGTGAAACTTCTTTAGCTCCATATGTATATATGTATATATACATACATGTTTATATTATGTATATACATACTCGTATATGAATTTGATGAGGTTTTTAAAAAACGTAGGTGTATGAAGAAAAACGAGTGTGCTTACGACCACACGACTGAAGTGAAGCTTCTTTAGCTCCATCTGTACTACATGTTTAATGTTTATATTATGTATACATGTATCTATACATATTTCATTTACTAGCTATAAGATAAAGATAGAAAGAAAATGTGCGTGCGTAGTATCACAGATATAATAAATAATACTTACCAACAGTGAAAAAGGAGTTAAATATATGAACACCACAGGTTTTACTGTATCAAATCGCAGCGTACCAAACTGTCAAACAGAAATCACACACAATTAAAAAAAAAATGGGTGCGTGTACTTATGTAGGCGCGTGAGAAGTTATCCTTCTTTGGCATCGTTTAAAATTAGTTTTTAATTGCATGCAAATAATTAATTACAATAAATTAATAAAAAGTCTGGAAAAGGACACAGTCAATAAAGTTCAGTTTTAATTTGAAAAAATAAATAAATAATCAAAATATTCAATTAAAATCGCTACTGAATATAATTTATTAAACATATGTGATTTGCACTTGTATGAAACTCAAACACGTATTCCGAATATACAAACTAGAAACATGTGGATAAATATTATAAATATGAATACCTATAACTGTTACTTTATTACAAAAAATAAAGATGTGGTTTTTGGTTCTACTACACCAATGGTCAAGAGATGGCGCTGTAGTCTCCTGAATCGCGCTTTGGTTCCGTTGTTCCAGATTAATAAATACTTTTGACATTTATTTTTCACAATGCAGTCGTTAGCACCCACTAAATAGAGATTCTATTTCTATTTTGTTAGTAGATTTTCTTAATGTGCGGTAAACACAAAAGTAACGCATGAAGTTGGTCGCTTAAGCGATTTACTTTTACTGTCTTCTGTAAAACGGAGGTTACTTCTCCAGACGGGCGCTCCAATTTGATCGGAAAATCCGCTAGGCCATACCTTTCTTCCTCTTTTTTACTCAATCACGCAATTTACGCAATAACGACTGAACGACGGATGAATTTAGATGAAATTTAACACGCACATAGTTTATTACCCGAATTGAAACATAGGATAATTAAATAAAACAAGTGTCACCGGTATAGATGCACTGATTTATTTTTTTATTGACGTTTCGCATCCTTTACAGTACCCGTAGTTCGAGTTCGAGCTCACGAAAACTATCATAGTTTTCGTAATTGTATGTTTCTATTTCCATTTTGGTGAAAAGTAACCAAATATACTTAAAGTTTAAGAAGACGCAAATGATTTAATGATAGAATTTAAACACTGTTTATTTGTATTGAAACGAAAACAATAAAATCAGTACCCTTAGTACGAGTGCGAGCTCACGAAAACTATCATAGTTTTCGTAATTGTAAAACTCGTACTAAGGGTACTGTACCCTTAGCACGAACCATTATCGAATTCGTATCGTTTGCGAGTCCAAAATGTCATTGTCAAATATGTACTGATTTTTAGTTCTCGTTACGTACTTTGTGCCGCTGCTGTTCAAGTTTCCATACAAAATTTGACAATGACATTTCGGTTTGCAAACTATTCGAATTCGATAATGGTTCGTGCTAGGGGTACAGTAGCACTAACCAATATTGAATTCGAATAGTTTGCGAATGATAAATGTCAATGTCAAAATGGAGACTTGAACAGCAGCGCCACAAAGTACGTAACGAAAACTAAAAGTCAGTACACATTGGTTATTAAATCTTAGGTTCCTGTGGGATCCTCTAAACACAAACTAACTATAATGCGGATGAGGTAGTGTTAAAATAATTCTAAGTTTCATCTAATCAAGGGTAAATTCGCGGGAAGTTCGCCCCAACACCCCCGGCACACGTCACAGCGGTGTCCATGGGAACATGATATCACAGCGCGCTCTCAAACAAACAATAATTATGGTACCAATTACAACCCCATTAGCATTACACGCTAGAGCACCATTTAAATTGTAAAAGTCTTATCGATCGTTAATAATTAAGATTATTCTTTCACATTTTTTGCAAAAAAATGAAATTTTTGAGCGCCTCGTTTATCCCCTTTGAAAAGATTTTGACTATTTCCAATAAAAGTAAATAGTAGATTTATTCTTCCTATTGTAAGTTAATGTAGAATATTTGCAAATACTATTTTCCTTTTTTTGTACTGATCGTTCGTTCTACCGCAGCTAGTTTACGGAAAAACGATAATATGCAAAACTTCAAACGCCTGAATCTCTAAATAATGTTCAATAAATTAGATCAAATTAATTACTACAACATCAGAAATATGTTTTTGTTGTGACATAATGTATAAGAATTTTGATTTTCTATCTCATTAATTATCAATAAAACATCTAACCTCCGTGTGTTTTCCCAAAAAACAATGCAGGTTTACCTGGTATTTTGATATTGAATTAAATAGAATTACTATCAAAGTCTTTCATAAACCTAATCTACCATCATTGAACTACTGAAGTATGTATATATTTTTATATTACTTCATTAATAATTATTTTATAAGACTCGAAACATCACCCGTAAAATGCAATATATACAAGTGCAAATCTACCTACGCGCTGATCAGTACGCCAGCGGCGCAATTTTGTAAAAGGGCTCTTAAGCTGCATTGTGGCTAAGAGAGGAGCAGACACAAAAATGTATGGTCCGGAACCTCTTCTGCCCATACTACAGGCCCCAATTAAAATGTAGCTGCGTGATAGAACTCAGAAATTACACTTGACAGAGTGGAAAACAGGTGAAGGATGCTGGCAAACGAAAATCGCAGTTCCGGCGGCAAACAAGAGACTTGCCCGCACCCTTACCAGTCTTATTTTAGACAAACTCCGCACTATTATAGGAACCCTAACTGGTCAATGTCCCTTAAACAAACACTTAAATACAATAGGAATAACAGACATTCCCCTATACAGAGAATGTATGCAGGCAGGAGAACCGCCACAGCATGTCATCATGGAATGCAGGAGTGTGGCCGACCAACGGGCACGACTTCTCCAGTCGCCAGCATCGCTTCCGGAAGCTTGCAGCAGTCTGCCAAGGCTGCTTTCCTTCTGGACTAACTTAGGCTGGCTGGAGTAAACGGGAATGTTTCGAGACACGCACAATGGTCCAATGATTAAGACTAAGGCACGAACGAGGTCCGTATTATAAGAAGATTCTCAGTGATTGATCTAGTCTTGAGCATAGTTAGAAAGGGATGTCGCTATATAGAGCACATAGCGACATCCCTTTCTAACTGTACTCAAGTAAAGATCAACACTTAGTTGTCAATCTGTAACACTATGGGCCTAAGTGCGGAAACCGCCCTGAAAAACTAAGCTGAGTTCGGTTTTTGGATTGCAGAGGCGACGGATTTTTGGTCTCGTGATCACAGGTTAGTCTGAGCAAATTGCTGTTACCGACCAACTGTCTTTAAGTATTTAATGGATACTTAAAGCCAACCGTAGATGAATCTTCTAACCTCAAACAGAAACAAACCTTAAAACATGACAGATAAACAAATTAATCTTTCTCGTCGGTCAGAAGTTTAATATCAATTAATCAATCAATCAAAATCGTTTATTCAGCACAGTACACGGATACAGATAAATTGTTATACTTATAACTTTACAAAATGACAATTAGATATAGACATTAATAAATATCACTTAACTTATACCATACTGGCGTCGATTCCGGCACGACCCCCTAAACGGAAACTTAAACCTGACAGCAGCGTATCCCTGTCACTACGTATAGTGAATGAAAAGGACTGACCGATGCCAAATTCAGTCCTAAGTTAATAGGATCATGCCAGAATCGATACCTACACCACTCCGTATCCACGGCTGCGCTGAAAAGGGCCCAGTTCAGCATAATGTCAGTGCAGTATGCACTGGCGCTGGTTTTCAACTGATAAATACTCAAATATCAAAATATTCTCAGCAAACAGATCTAATAGATACTCAAAGATCAAAATATTCTCAGCAAACAGATTTACGTCGGACTGATTTGAGGGGAATTACCGCGTAAATCGTATGGTCTAAGCTTAGCCAGCAATAAAATTCAATATCGTTTATTCAGTCTAGGCTGTTACAAGCACTTGTGATTGTCGAAAAGCTACGCCATCGGTTCGCAAATCTACGGCGGCAGACCTTGTACTGAAAAGAACCGGCAAGAAACTCAGCAAGGGATGTTTTTTCCTCTTTAATATACATATGAGGAGCTCGATGGCACAAGTGGTTAGCGCATTCTGCTACGATCGTTGAAGTTAAGCAACTTTCGCAGTGGTCGGTCATTGGATGGGTGACCAAAAATTTACTATCTCGAGCTCCTCCGTGCTTCGGAAGGCACGTTAAGCCGTTGGTCCCGGCTGCTTCTGCAGTCGTTAGCACCCATCAATCCGCACTGGGCCCGCGTGGTGAGTCAAGGCCTAAACTCCCTATTCCATCCATAGGGAAAGCCTGTGCCCCAGCAGTGGGGATATTAATAGGCTGATGATGATAATGCATATACAGAATCGTCAAATTGAAAAACGACTTCAATATGAGATAACTCGTGAAGTCATGGCAATTATTCTTGACTCTGAATAGATTAGATGGATGGATTCTTATTGGCACGATTAGATTAAAACAAAAAGGGTAGATACGGTACGCTCATACTTGCATCAAACAAAAACTGATCCCACGGCAGCGCGAACGGGACGGCGAGATCCGCGTCACTGCATTACCGACCAATCATGCGACCGCAGTACTCGACGTCACTACCGAATAAGATTCAAAACAAACAGCAATTTTTATGAAAAAATATATTTTATAGTACTTACGAATGAAAAGTGATGCCGTGGGTTTTATTTTTAGTTCTTGAGCAATTTGAGCACTTTTTAAAAACACACTTACGCATTGTTTTATCATATAAACACAAGATATTAGCAATATTTCTTTTTGGCGTTCACATTTACGTCGTTTGCATGTCAAGTTGTGACTAAAGCGATTAGGGTCGTGGACCACAATTCATGCGGATCACTTTTGTGAGGCTAGTGCCGTATCTACCCTTTTTGTTTTAATCTAAGTTGGCACGATGAGGAAACAATTTGCTCGCCAATCCCTGCTCTAAACTGATTTACCGACAGGGATTTCATAGCCAGGAACCCTATTAAGAACCCCATAAACATACTTACTTTCACAAAGTCATTAGCACCTACACAAACTCTCCTCATTATGTAACATAGTTAGTTGTTGCAGAATTCAGTAATTAACGCGTGAACAGGCGGGGCGTGTGATTGGTCTCATTAAAATTGTCGCGAAATGGTGGAGCGGCGGGACTGGCGGGAAACTTCAGGCTGGCTGGAGCTGTGACGACGTAGGGTTGGCAATGAGGGCTATCGCGTATGAATCCGCCGCTAGAGGCGCTAGTGTAGCGTGAGGTCTCCGAAATGTCAAATGTTATTGGTTGTGGGTTGACTACGCGGGTTTATTTCTAATTAAAATAATGTTGTGAATGATTGGTAACAGTTCGGCTTAATTATGGCAAATATGAGTTATGTGGCAATGAATGTCAGTTATTAAAAAATTGAGCTTAGAAAAATGAGTATGTTCCCATTTTTTCCGAATAAAACGGAACTGCGCGTCACTGTGGCATGGCCTATTATGTTTAGGATATGGTTCTTTTGTGTTAAAATACGATCTAAATGTAACCTTTGATTTCATGTGCGTATTAATAAACTTTAAAAGTTACAATTTAGGACCTCACTCAACAGTGGTGCCACCTGGTGAGGCAGAAAACGGTAGTCCTCATTGAGCAGAGGCTCAGGCACGAATTTTGACAATGTAAAAAAAAACATAAGCAAAGGAAAAGTTATATTAGAAAAAAAATGGGTGCGTGTACTTATGTACGCGCGTGAGAAGTTATCCTTCTTTGGCATCGTTTAAAATTAGGTTTTAATTGCATGCAAATTATTAATCACAATAAATTAATAAAAAGTCTGGAAAAAGACACAGTCAATAAAGTTCAGTTTTAATTTGAAAAAATAAATAAATAATCAAAATATTCAATTAAAATCGCTACTGAATATAATTTATTAGAACATTTGTGATTTGCACTTGTATGAAACTCAAACACGTATTCCGAATATACAAACTAGAAACATGTGGATAAATATTATAACTAACCTATAACTGTTACTTTATTACAAAAAATAAAGTTGTGGTTTTTGGTTCTACTACATCAATGGTCAAGAGATGGCGCTGTAGTCTCCTGAATCGCGCTTTGGTTCCGTTGTTCCAGATTAATAAATACTTTTGATTTCATAATTATGAATAACTATAACTGTTACTTTATTACAAAAAATAAAGATGTGGTTGTTGGTTCTACTACACCAATGGTCAAGAGATGGCGCTGTAGTCTCCTGAATCGCGCTTTGGTTCCGTTATTCCAGATTAATAAATACTTTTGATAGGCCTTCACAATGCAGTCGTTAGCACCCACTAAATAGAGATTCTATTTCTATTTTGTTGGTAGATTTTCTTAATGTGCGGTAAATACAAAAGTAACGCTCTCATCATTTTTTCATAACGCGCCTAAAGAAGGTATAACTTCAAAAAAATCCACGCGGACCAGGCAGCGGATGGGACTTGAACCCGCACCCTTCGCAATCCGGGCGAATGCACTGACCAATTATACTACCACGGCCCTGATGGCCGCGTCGAAATTTTCCTAGCCTTAAACTGCAAGGCAGCGCCATCTCTTCGCATTGTAGTTAACCCACAATGTCAAATGAATACTTTTTCAAGTATAAATCATTTGAAAGAAGAATTAGCTAGGTACTACTCTATTCGAATTCGATATTGGTTCGTCCTAAGGGAACTGTTTGATGTAATTCAGAAACATATGGCTGTTTGAAGTTTGCATAATTTTGTTTTTTTTACATTAAATAGGCTTACGCTTGACAGCCACGCGCCTGATGTAGAGCGACTTAGCAGCCTAAGGTGGGACGCGCTTGCCTACAAGAAACCGATTCACTCGCGACTTGAAGGTCCCCAGATTATAAGTAACTGGAAACAGAGATTTCGGCAAAGAGTTCCACAACCTAGCTGTTCTGACGATATAGGTGGAAGCAAACCGTTTTGTACGTGCTTGCGGGACCTCTACGGTATATCTGTGGCGTTTTGCCGTCTCTCTGGTAGTTCTGTGGTAAAATGGTGAAGGTGGAATTAGGTTATGTAACTCCGCAAATATGTTCGCAAAAAATTTGGCCAATGTCATACCCCAAAAATATGGTTTAAATTTGATAAACAATAGCCAATGAGGTTAACTCTGTTCTAATGAGTTTAAAGTCCGGTAGTGCCCCTGGATCGGACAATATTCCAACTAGTTTTCTTAAACGGGAAAAAGACGGGGTTTTCCCAGTTATTACTCACCTCTCCAACCTTTGCTTTTCCCAAGGTGTTTTTCCACCTCAATTGAAAGAGGCTTTAATTACACCAGTTTACAAGAATGGAGATAGAAACGGCGTCAACAATTATAGGCCCATTTCAATATTAACAAAGTTATTGAAAACCTTTTAAACTGTTGAGTTATCTTGAGAAATATATTTTATTTACAAATTCCCAGTATGGGTTTAGAGCTGGTAAATCTACTGCTGATGCTATCGAGTCACTGACTTCTATTGTAACTGAAGATCTGGACAATAAACGCAAATGTCTCGCGGTATTCTTAAATTGAAAGGCCTCCGACACAGTTTCTATTCCCATCCTTGTTTAAAAACTAGAGAAAGTGGGAATCCCTCTCATTCCCACTTTCTCTAGCTAAGTTTATTTAAAGACTATATGTATGGTAGGATGCAAAAGGTAAAGGTGGGTGAATATGTGAGTGGTATAACTGGTGTGGTCTACGGTGTCCCACAGGGGAGCGTCCTGGGTCCGACGCTCTTCCTCATTTACATAAACGACCTATGTAACATGAGTATTCAAAATGCTAGCATTTTGTCATACGCGGAAAATTCTGTTTTTTTCGGGAGAGAACTGGGATATTGTTTGGCAAAGGACTGTGCTTGGACTGGCTATAATTTCTGAGTGGCTAGTGGTTAACCTGCTTACCCTAAATATAACAAAAATGAATTAAATGTGCTTCTCTATCCAAGATAGCTGGTTATGATATTAAGATCCACTCTGACTCAATCTGACTTATTTGAAACAACACGAGTTCCCAACTGAGCTGCTTTACTCTATGTCAGATTTACTAACTGTAAGAAAGCTATATATTCTACATGCTGTATTACGGAAACACACAACACTCTCGTACATCCTAGTATTGTAGAACAAAGAAGAAGAGACATAGAAGCATTAGTTCAGTGCTCTAACATACGAATAAGTTTTGCTCGCAATCGGGAGGTCTACTTCCATTTCTCCGAAACGAACTTTCTATAACGAAGTTCAAACGAAATTTAATTTCGTCAATTTAAGGTTATACCTACTTAATTTGAACTATAAACTATCAAATTGAAGCTTTCTTTGAGTAGGCTTAGAAAATCTACACCTCAATCTATATTCCGACGACGAATATTATTAGGTATAATTAAAAACGAATCAGAAACATACTAAGAAAAGTGCGAAGTTTCGATCGAAATTTCGTTTTTTGTTGAATTAGAGTAGGCCTCCAGTACCTTCAAATCTCCTCCATGATCTATAACCATATAAACAAAATCTTATATATGTACCCTATAACTTACCTAAGCTCAAACTGATGCATGGCTTTACTTTGGATTATGATGAAACTGAGAGCCTTCTTAATCTTACTACCTATCTAATCCGTTTACCTCTCTTAAACTATACTTAACTTTTTTAAGCATTTAACTGCTAGATGTTTAAATTTACAGGAAAATTTACTAGAATAAATTCCACATGGAACAGGCAGCAGATGGGACTCGAACCCGCAACCTCCGCTATCCGTATTCGAATTTTCTTAAGCATTTCATATAGGTACCTACTACAAGGCAGTGCCATCTCTTCGCATTGTATGTAACTCACACGATATGCTATTAATTCTTTCAAATGTTTTTTTTCTAAATGGCTTCGCACGGCTAGTGCATTTAGCCAATGTCAAGTGTTAAAATGTTTACAAATACTATAGCACTCGTGGTCAAAGTAATAAAGCAAGTATAAGTAAGTGGCAGTCAAGTCAATCACCCTTTCCCTATGTTTCAGTAAAAGTGTGGGGATTTACTGGAACCTCCCCGTGGACTTCTTGAGGGAACGTCGAAAGTCACTTTCCGTTATTTTGTTTCACTTGCCAACACTTGTGCATGTTACAGAACACTTAGTGGTTAATAATCCACCATTATTAGACACCAACATCCGCCACAACACAATTTTTTAACAAGAAAAACAGAACTGCTAAAGTGACGCTTCCCGATCCCGCCAAAAAGTCCCTTTCAAATGTTTAACACTTGTAAAGGTATTCATTTGACATTGTGTGGGATACCTACAATGCGAAGAGATGGCGCTGCCTTGCAGCCTAAGAAATGCTAGAGAAAATTGGACACGGATAATTAGAGCCGCATCTGCCCGAATAGCGGAGGGTGCGAGTCTAATCTGCTGCCTGGTTCGCGTGGAATTAAAAAAAAAACTTTCTATATTAGGTCCTTAAATATGGAATTGGCGTTTTGTACGGGAGGAATATAAAGTATAATTTTTTTTGTAAAATATATTTAACTAATCAAAGTATGCACCGTTGTTATCGATGCACTTTTGCCATGTCATAGGTAGTTTAATGATCCCATTACTAAAAAAACCATGGGGGCGAGAATCAATAAACTCTTTGAAGGCGGTTTGGACTGCCACATTGAAATTGAATTTTTTTCCTTGCAAAAAGTTGTACAAATTACGGAAAAAATTATAATCTGTTGGAGCAAGGTCCGGGGAAATGAAAAGTCATTTATTCAGTCTAGGCTGTTACAAGCACTTGTGAAGGTCAAGAAGCTACGCCATCGGTTCGCAAAACTACGGCGGGAGACCTTGTACTGAGAAGAACCGGCAAGAAACTCAGCAAGGGCTATTTTTTTCTCCCTGTATTGTTATATACAGAGTCGTCAAGTTGAAAAATGACTTCAGAGATACATCTGAAGTCACCTTCCATTACATCGGGAGTGGATATCACAGACATTCCAATTGTTGCTCATCTAACTTAGTTGTTGTTTGTTGTGCAGTGTGTAGTACAGTCAATCTGTCGAAAAAAATATCGTTTCAGTGAAAAAAAAACCTAAAGGGTAAGTCTTGTTTTTTCTGTTGCCAAATGACGTCAGTAAGCCACCTTGGCGATGGGCATGTTCAACTCGTAGGCGTTTTTTGAAAATAAATTTTTGAAAATAGTAAAAACGTACATTGAAATGTGCACTGCAAATGTGTACTTGAACTGCCCAAAACCGCTCTATTGGATTTTTCATACCTGCGCAATTTATAACTTGAAAACGGTAAGTAATACAAAAAAATTGTTTAAACAAAAGTTGTTGGTAATTATGTACGAAACAACTTTGCGATTTAAAGTTTTCCATTAAAATGATATTTTCAGGGTGAAAAAGTGAAAAAACACTTTTTTTGAGACTTTAGCGCCACCTACAATGCGCATTTTTTGTTGTACGAGATTGCAACAATGACATAAATTGTAGCACTCAACGCCCTCTACAATTATGGTCGAAAAAAAAGTTTCTAAAATGCATACAAAACAAGAAAAATGCGTTTCAAAAAATATTTGACGGTTTTTTTGAGTTTTTCAAAAAACTCCTACGAGTTGAACATGCCCATCGCCAAGGTGGCTTACTGACGTCATTTGGCAACAGAAAAAACAAGACTTACCCTTTAGGTTTTTTTTTCACCACTCAACCTACAGATTGACTGTACTAGTGTGGTCTTTGCGTTGTCGTGAAGCAGCAGTGGCCTAGAGCGATTGACCAATCTTGGTTGTTTAACAGTACAAACGGTCTTTGTTAAGCCTTCTAACCTCTAACTGTGTGTTCTGTAGGTCAGGGCCCCATTTCTGAGACCAAAAAAATTCAGAACGATTCTCGAGGTCAACTCGTTTACGGGTAAACTCGCAGCTCCTAGCGAAAAAAATATAATCGAGTTATTATAAGTCGGTTATTATGATTTTTTGCAGATATTTCTAGGTTATGTAAAAAAAGTGTAAATACAAAAGTTGTAGATCTTACAACCTTAAATATTTTTCTTCTTCAGAAATAACATTAAGTATATGAAAATGAATTGTAAATTAAAAAACCGAATGACATTTTATCATAATACCTACCACAAAATACCGCGCACAGTAGTTGTAATGCGGTTATAATAAACATAAATGATACTTTTTGATACAAAAAGACACATTCGAAACGAGAATCTCGACGTTCGAATTATAAATTCACCGGCTGGCAGTCATTGGGCGGCGTTCGGCCAATCGCGGCGCGCCACCCTCGTAGGCGGGAAGAGGCAAGCGTCACTGAATGCAAATGAGGTTTTTTACACAGCCATTATAAAAAAAAACTCGTTTCCCGCGTACGCTTAGTCGACGCGGTGTTGTTTGTTCGATCGTGATCGAGATGCTTAAAATGGAATCGTTCGAATTTCGAATATTATACATTTTATTTATTACTTTAGAGGAATACCATGCATGAGCACCGCGATGTATATAGGAACCAAGATTTTTCGTGTTCAACTGTCAAACTCCTTTGTTAATGTACTGAACGTTGCTATTTTCCTGGGGGTGGATGCCACCCCTTTTCGTGGATGTTTAAAAATCAGTATGAATATGGATCGATTGACTAATCCTAAACAATTTTTGTACTTTAAAAGTAGTACGTAGTATACCTGTATAGAATAGTAATAATTTTATTTTGTGGCCAAAAAAAATATAGACCAGGCTTGTCTTAATTACAACTCCCTTAATTTTATGCTAGGAACTTCTATGTAAAAAAAATAGGTACTTAAAAGTTTTTATATGCTATTCAAAAATGTACTACAATAACGTATATTAAGCTAGCAGACCATGGTCGCAACGCGCACATCTAACCTACTGGGTATTTAGTTGCTAATTAGTTGCTAATTAGTTACACTATTCCCGATTTAGTTGCTCAACACCTGTAAAAGATACATGCGATCTGCTAGCTTAAGTCTTAACCTAGCAGACCACAATACTGTATCTTCGGTTCTCGTAAAGATATCGAAGTTCTGTAAACGGCATATTTAGTTGCTAATTAGTTGCTAATTAGTTACACTATTCCCGATTTAGTTGCTCAACACCTGTAAAAGATACATGCGATCTGCTAGATTAAGTCTTAACCTAGCAGACCACAATACTGTATCTTCGGTTCTCGTAAAGATATCGAAGTTCTGCAAACGGCATATTTAGTTGCTAATTAGTTGCTGTAGGACAGCATTATTTGTATTATCCCCCCATCATCCCTTAATTGCCGCACCAGCACCCACACTACCCCCGAAATACGATAAAATTAAAAAGAGCTCATCAGAGAATATAAACTACGGCGTATTTCGTTGCTAATTAGTTGCTGCAAAATAGCGTTGTTTAAAAAATTTAATTATCAACCCTTAACTCCAGATCATCCCTGCAACCACCTCGGAATAGGACGATACCGGAAAATTCTCGTAGGTGGAAAATAGACGCGGGATATTTAGTTACTAATTAGTTGCTCGTCAAAAACGCAGATAAGAGTATTCTACAATCATCCCCTAACCTCAGATACTACCCCTCTACTCACTAAAAAATAGTAGATGGTTCGAATTCACACGCAGATGTTTAAAACTGCTGGATATTTTGTTGCTAATTAGTTGCTCGCCAAAAACGCAGATAAGAGTATCCTACAATCATCCCCTAACCTCAGATACTACCCCTCTACTCACTAAAAAATAGTAGATGGTTCGAATTCACACGCAGATGTTTAATACTGCTGGATATTTTGTGGCTAATTAGTTGCTACAAAATAGCGTTGCTTATAGTATTTAATTATCAACCCTTAACTCCAGATCATCCCTGCAACCACCCCAGAATAGGACGATATCGGAAAATTCTCGTAGGTGGAAAATAGACGCGGCATATTTAGTTGCTAATTAGTTGCTCACCAAAAACGCAGTTAAGAGTATTCTACAATCATCCCCTAACCTCAGATCCATCCCCTCTACTCACTTAAAAATAGTAGACGGTTCGAATTTGCACGCAGATGTTTAAAACTGCTGGATATTCTGTTGCTAATTAGTTGCTCGCCAAAAACGCAGATAAGAGTATCCTACAATCATCCCCTAACCTCAGATACTACCCCTCTACTCACTAAAAAATAGCAGATGGTTCGAATTCAGACGCAGATGTTTAAAACTGCTGGATATTTTGTTGCTAATTAGTTGCTGCAAAATAGCGTTGCTTATAGTATTTAATTATCAACCCTCAACTCCAGATCATCCCTGCAACCACCCCAGAATAGGACGATATTGGAAAATTCTCGTAGGTGGAAAATAGACGCGGCATATTTAGTTGCTAATTAGTTGCTCGCCAAAAACGCAGTTAAGAGTATTCTACAATCATCCCCTAACTTCAGATCCATCCCCTCTACTCACTTAAAAATAGTAGACAGTTCGAATTTGCACGCAGATGTTTAAAACTGCTGGATATTTTGTTACTAATTAGTTGCTCGCCAAAAACGCAGTTAAGAGTATTCTACAATCATCCCCTAACCTCAGATCCATCCCCTCTACTCACTTAAAAATAGTAGACAGTTCGAATTTGCACGCAGATGTTTAAAACTGCTGGATATTTTGTTACTAATTAGTTGCTCGCCAAAAACGCAGTTAAGAGTATTCTACAATCATCCCCTAACCTTAGATCCAACCCCTCTAGTCACTTAGAAACAGTAGATGGTTGGAATTCGCACGCAGATGTTTAAAACTGCTGGATGTTCTGTTGCTAATTAGTTGCTCGCCAAAAACGCAGATAAGAGTATCCTACAAACATCCCCTAACCTCAGATACTACCCCTCTACTCACTAAAAAATAGTAGATGGTTCGAATTCACACGCAGATGTTTAAAACTGCTGGATATTATGTTGCTAAATAGTTGCTGCAAAATAGCGTTGCTTATAGTATTTAATTATCAACCCTTAACTCCAGATCATCCCTGCAACCACCCCAGAATAGGACGATATCGGAAAATTCTCGTAGGTGGAAAATAGACGCGGCATATTTAGTTGCTAATTAGTTGCTCGCCAAAAACGCAGATAAGAGTATCCTACAATCATCCCCTAACCTCAGATCCATCCCCTCTACTCACTTAAAAATAGTAGACGGTTCGAATTTGCACGCAGATGTTTAAAACTGCTGGATATTCTGTTGCTAATTAGTTGCTCGCCAAAAACGCAGTTAAGAGTATTCTACAATCATCCCCTAACCTCAGATCTATCCCCTCTACTCACTTAAAAATAGTAGACAGTTCGAATTTGCACGCAGATGTTTAAAACTGCTGGATATTTTGTTACTAATTAGTTGCTCGCCAAAAACGCAATTAAGAGTATTCTACAAACATCCCCTAATCTCAGATGCAACCCCTCTACTCACTTAGAAACAGTAGATGGTTAAAATTCGCACGCAGATGTTTAAGACTGCTGGATGTTTTGTTGTTAATTAAATGCCGAAAAATAGCGTTGCTTATAATATTTGATTATCAACCCTTAACTCCAGATCATCCCTGCAACCACCCCAGAATAGGACGATATCGGAAAATTCTCGTAGACTCGTGACTCCGAATCGTGTGGTTTAAAATACGGTCACCAAATAAACAAGGGAAATAAAAATATTTACCTTCTTTGAACATGTATATTTTAAAGTTAAAAAGTAATCATCAACATCTAGCAGTGAAATGCTTTTTCTTTTTTGGTATATGTTTTAGGTATATTTACGGGTTTTGATGAACTGTTCTTAGCCAATGTGACCAAGAAATTGTTTTAACGTAAGTCATTGATTTCATATATTTTTTTTTTTCGTTATACAGCTTCAAGAAACACAATCTGGAATTGATAATGGTACACCAAAAAGCTGTGTTAGTGGCATTTTTTTCTAGTAATCAATAATCCGGTAAAGATTTACATTATCTATTTAGTACATTTACTGTTTATTATATTTTTATTTTAAGCATTTAACTGCTAGATGTTGATGATTATGATGATTACTTTTTTACTTATAAAATATTTACATTTTCAATGAAGTTAAATATTTTTATTTCCTTTGTTTATTTGCTGACCGTAATTTAAACCACACGATTCGGAGTCGGGGAATAACCAGCGCGTGGGGACTAACTACTGCCATAACCGCCATCACGCTTAGGCCACAATGCGAGTACATCTCTCTCTATACAGACGTGTGCGTGTGTGAGAGTTGCTTATGTAGTTGAGTCGGATCATATTTTATTTGATGCTAGTGTATGAGCGTACCGTATCTACCCTTTTTGTTTTAAACTAAGGTGACGAACGAATTTTAAACGAAATTGCGCCAGTGACTATTTCTTATTCGAACACGCACATAAAGTTCAGAATCACCAACAATTTTCGTGAACTAATGTTTGTGAGTTCTTTTTTATCTCCACTATTTAGATTGCGTTTTGTACTTGGAAACAATATTACTTTATGTCAAATTTTTTATGACTATGAAAGAACTTTCTTTTTTACTAATTTGTAGAATTAATACATATAAATTTGTCGTTTAATACTTTGAAGTATTGGAAATACAAAAAATAATAAAAATTAAGATTATTTTTTAATTTAACATGCAAAAAATTTTCCTCACGCTAAGCAGCCGTGATTAAAAATACTCTAGCAGTTATTTTAGGCTTAATTAAAACGAAAATGAAAAGGTAACACTTTTCATTTCGTCAATTTGAGGATAAGATTTCGAACGCAGAAAAGAAATCTGTCAAATTCAACTTTTCCTTCGAAAGTTTTTTGAATTAGAATAGGTATGGAGAATTTAATCGTCAAACTATTTTCGAATGTTTGAAATGAATAAGGAACAGAGTAAAGAACGTGCGAAATTTCGATCGAATTTAATTTTTCGGTGAAATAGAGTAGGCATCCTGAGGTAAAGAGATTATTGTAGAACATTTTTAAATGTAAACTTAGCGAGCAACTAATAAGCAATACGATATTCTGCAGTAATATACATCTACGAGCGTATTCTGGCCGTTTTATTTAGATTGTAGAAAAATATCCCGCATTTTTTATACCCATAAGGGTGGCAGCTGGGATGATTTGGAGTTAAGGGTTGATAATCAAATATTATAAGCAACGCTATTTTTCTGTAACTAATTAGCAACAAAATATCCAGCAGTTTTAAACATCTGCGTGCAAATTCGAACCGTCTACTATTTTTAAGTGAGCAGAGGGGTAGGATCTGAGGTTAGGGGATGATTGTAGAATACTCTTAACTGCGTTTTTGGCGAGCAACTAATTAGCAACTAAATATGCCGCGTCTATTTTCCACCTACGAGAATTTTCCGATATCGTCCTATTCTGGGGTGGTTGCAGGGATGATCTGGAGTTGAGGCTTGATAATTAAATACTATAAGCAACGCTATTTTGTAGCAACTAATTAGCAACAAAATATCCAGCAGTTTTAAACATCTGCGTCTGAATTCGAACCATCTACTATTTTTTAGTGAGTAGAGGGGTAGTATCTGAGGTTAGGGGATGATTGTACGATACTCTTATCTGCGTTTTTGGCGAGCAACTAATTAGCAACAGAATATCCAGCAGTTTTAAACATCTGCGTGCAAATTCGAACCGTCTACTATTTTTAAGTGAGTAGAGGGGATGCATCTGAGGTTAGGGGATGATTGTAGAATACTCTTAACTGCGTTTTTGGCGAGCAACTAATTAGCAACTAAATATGCCGCGTCTATTTTCCACCTACGAGAATTTTCCGATATCGTCCTATTCTGGGGTGGTTGCAGGGATGATCTGGAGTTAAGGGTTGATAATTAAATACTATAAGCAACGCTATTTTGCAGCAACTAATTAGCCACAAAATATCCAGCAGTATTAAACATCTGCGTGTGAATTCGAACCATCTACTATTTTTTAGTGAGTAGAGGGGTAGTATTTGAGGTTAGGGGATGATTGTAGGATACTCTTATCTGCGTTTTTGGCGAGCAACTAATTAGCAACAAAATATCCAGCAGTTTTAAACATCTGCGTGTGAATTCGAACCATCTACTATTTTTAGTGAGTAGAGGGGTAGTATCTGAGGTTAGGGGATGATTGTAGAATACTCTTATCTGCGGTTTTGGCGAGCAACTAATTAGCAACAGAATATCCAGCAGTTTTAAACATCTGCGTGCAAATTCGAACTGTCTACTATTTTTAAGTGAGTAGAGGGGATGGATCTGAGGTTAGGGGATGATTGTAGAATACTCTTAACTGCGTTTTTGGCGAGCAACTAATTAGCAACTAAATATGCCGCGTCTATTTTCCACCTACGAGAATTTTCCGATATCGTCCTATTCTGGGGTGGTTGCAGGGATGATCTGGAGTTAAGGGTTGATAATTAAATACTATAAGCAACGCTATTTTGCAGCAACTAATTAGCCACAAAATATCCAGCAGTATTAAACATCTGCGTGTGAATTCGAACCATCTACTATTTTTAGTGAGTAGAGGGGTAGTATCTGAGGTTAGGGGATGATTGTAGGATACTCTTATCTGCGTTTTTGGCGAGCAACTAATTAGCAACAAAATATCCAGCAGTTTTAAACATCTGCGTGTGAATTCGAACCATCTACTATTTTTTAGTGAGTAGAGGGGTAGTATCTGAGGTTAGGGGATGATTGTAGAATACTCTTATCTGCGTTTTTGACGAGCAACTAATTAGTAACTAAATATCCCGCGTCTATTTTCCACCTACGAGAATTTTCCGGTATCGTCCTATTCCGAGGTGGTTGCAGGGATGATCTGGAGTTAAGGGTTGATAATTAAATTTTTTAAACAACGCTATTTTGCAGCAACTAATTAGCAACGAAATACGCCGTAGTTTATATTCTCTGATGAGCTCTTTTTAATTTTATCGTATTTCGGGGGTAGTGTGGGTGCTGGTGCGGCAATTAAGGGATGATGGGGGGATAATACAAATAATGCTGTCCTACAGCAACTAATTAGCAACTAAATATGCCGTTTGCAGAACTTCGATATCTTTACGAGAACCGAAGATACAGTATTGTGGTCTGCTAGGTTAAGACTTAATCTAGCAGATCGCATGTATCTTTTACAGGTGTTGAGCAACTAAATCGGGAATAGTGTAACTAATTAGCAACTAATTAGCAACTAAATATGCCGTTTACAGAACTTCGATATCTTTACGAGAACCGAAGATACAGTATTGTGGTCTGCTAGGTTAAGACTTAAGCTAGCAGATCGCATGTATCTTTTACAGGTGTTGAGCAACTAAATCGGGAATAGTGTAACTAATTAGCAACTAAATATGCCGTTTGCAGAACTTCGATATCTTTACGAGAACCGAAGATACATTATTGTGGTCTGCTAGGTTAAGACTTAAGCTAGCAGATCGCATGTATCTTTTACAGGTGTTGAGCAACTAAATCGGGAATAGTGTAACTAATTAGCAACTAATTAGCAACTAAATACCCAGTTGGTTAGATGTGCGCGTTGCGACCATGGTCTGCTAGCTTAATATACGTACTACAATACGTTTTCCCTGAAAAATGCATTGGGTTTTGGATATACCATATTGAAACTTTCAATTTTGGCATTTGATGACGAAAATCCAACCTTTGACAAGCCATTACCCCGTTAGTATTCAATATAGTGGTATTTTAAACCCAGTATTTAGTTTGTGTTTTATTAAGCTACAATTTAATTCGTATGATTTTTAGCGTGAAGAAGCAACATGCCGGCTGGCAGTTTGAGGCAGGGCAGGTAGAACTGCTGTATCTAGCTATCTTCGAGACATCACCGTCACTTAACATCAAGTGGGGTGGAGTCATTTGTCGGACCTATCTAGAAAAAAAAAAGAAAAAAAACACGTTGAAATTTCGCCACCAAAGCTAACCATTTTACTTGCACAAACTTTGATGCCAATTCATTTGTGTTTCTAAAGATAAAAATAAGTTAAACAATGGGATACTCCAACTACGTTAATAATAAATAAGCACTTTTAGTTTAAAAAACTTAGAACATAGTCAAGACGAGTGCATCTTCGAGAAGAAGTAAGCTGAGGACACACCACCGAATACTTAAATAGACCTTAATTTTCTTTTTTAGTAAAATAAATATAAACATTTATAGAAATCTGTTCATTTAGCTAACTTATAACTTACTTGTAGCATTCTAGAAAAAATCTCAGGAGAAAACATGCACTTTACACTGGCATTCCCAGCTAGGATATGCAAAAAAAGCCCAAAAAAAGCTCCGTGCTTCGGAAGGCACATTAACCCGTTGGTCCCGGCTGCATCTGCTGTCGTTAGCACCCACCAACCCGCACTGGGCCCACGTGGTGGGTCATGGCTTAATCTCCCTAATCCATCCATAGGGAAAGCCTGTGCCCCAGCAGTGGGGAAATTAATAGGCTGATGATGATGATGAATATACGGTGCATACACCAAAATTTTTTTTTTTCAATTTTTGTATGTCTGTCTGTCTGTTTGTTCCGGCTATTCAATTTTTATGGGCAGGTAGCTGATGTAATAAGCAGCAACTTGGGCTAACTTTATTTTAGATTTTTTTTTAAATCTAAAAAGAATTCACGGGCGGCCGCTGGTCACAAATAAAAAAGGTAAAATTCTCTCGATTGAGAATGACGCACCTGTGGTTGGAATGGATTTGATGCGTCTCACCTTTTTACGACCTCATCGAAGGATCTTTTCTTTATAACCGAAGCGGTTTCACCAAAGAGTACGTAAATGTATACGATTTATTAAGTGTGCAAAGATGTTGTATTAAAGCGTAACGTACACCCAATCCCATAAAAGAAGAGATATTTAATGATTACGATTTACAATATTTATTACGTGCTTAGTGAAAAATGATACTTTAGATTTTACTAGCGGCTGCCCGTGACTTCGTACGCGTGGAGTTAGTTAGATTTAAAGCACTGCCGGATTTAGGGGAGGGCAACCGGGGCGAAAGCCCCGGGGCCTCCACAAACGGGGGGCCCCACAATAGAGACTTCGGAAAAAAAAATCTTTCAAATTCGAACTAGTAAACACTAGTAAACATCTTTTTCTTTGATATTTTTTTTTGCTATTTTACCTTTACCTACAGCCTACAGTACTTTGTACATCTAACATACATGATTATTTGAATATATTAATCTCAGGGCCGAATTAAAGGCAGGGACCTGCCCTGGGGGCCAGTCGCCTAACGGAAATGCTTTGGGAAACGCTAACGCTTACGATTTTATATTGTTATTTCTAGCCGTCTGAGGTTTTCGAATACCTCACGCTCATTTTTTTTAATATTGTTATTACCAATGCAAAAGAAAAAGAAAGAGCGCGAGGCATTTGAATACCTCAGGCGGCTAGAAATAACAAAATAAAATCGTAAGCGTTAGCGTTTTCCAAAGCATTTCCGTTAGGCGATTGGCCCCCTGGGGTCTGCTGTGGCCCAGGGGCCTCCACAACAGCTTAAGAAATAACAAAATTTCGATGGGTTAACAAGCATACAAATCCTAAGTGGCCCGGGGCCTGCACAATCCTAAATCCGGCCCTGATTTAAAGGTTCACTGCTCGTTCCCCGTACGTGATAGCGTGATAATATGTAGCCTATATGTTGACCCGACTTCTTAATAAAATTCGTGCCAAATTTGAAGTAAATCCATGCAGTACTTTTATTTTTGAGTTTATCCCGGACATACATTTAAACAAAAATTCTAAAAACTATATTTTTGGCTTCGGTATCGATTGTAGATCACACCCTAAGTATTCGTTAAAAAATATTCAATGTACAGTTATGACTTTCCTACCATTTTATTTTTAGTATAGATCTTAAACAAGATAAAACAAACGCGTAATTTAGCATGGAATATCAAATAAATTTTGCATACACGAAGTAGAGTTTCGGACAGCGCCATTATTTTATCACAAAAACCCATCCGGAGTAATTTTCTCCAGAAATATGTTTACAATTAAAAAAATACGTATTTTCGTTTATAATAGTTGACTGCCGTAATAATTATTATAAGGTCTACTTTTAATAGGTATTTATACGAAATGAAACTACAATCTGGCTGGTTTTGTTTAGTGAACAAACTTATGTAAGTAAAGTATTATACAGAGAAACGCAAATAAATATTGTGTCGCTTTGAGAAGAACACATGAGATAACACTTGAACCGATGTAAATATGGACAATATAAGATAAATTATTTTGAGAATAAAAAATACACATTGTTATCTTGAGTCAAAGCACCCTTTGGGGAAGTAATTCCCACCTTACCTCCAAGAGGTAGGGGATTGATGTCTGCAAGGTAATTTTTGCCGCGAAAGCTTACATGGAATTTTACACAACTTCCGATTATCATCAAGTACCTATGATGGAGATAAAATTACAAACCTGTAAAAAAATGATCTTTCCTTTCGCGGGCCTGCTGGAAGAAATTTCAATATGAAATAAGCAGTGCCCTTGCACAAATTAGTAAATAAATAAATTAAAATAAAAAAGATATTTTTGTCATTCGAAAAAATTAACAAGTTAATAAGGTATTAATATTGCTATAATACATTGGTAGAGTTAAAAAGAATATACCTGTATTTATATCTTAGCATCCAACCTGAATCTTATCATATTTGAAGTTCGAACACCAAACAAAATTCCTATTAGACCAAAACAGATTACTACAGTGCAATGTCATCAGTTGAGCGTGTAAAAGTGTGATATGCGTCCCCGTATTACGGCTCACCTTTTGCCTGGATTAACCCCTCCCTCTATCCCTCCCGGTTCCCTCTGGAAGAGAGGGACGCACGATCCGAACGTCAGTCAGGCGACGGCGCGCGACATGACATAACGCACCACTTAAAAACGCGCTAATTAGTGTCTATCCATGGTTGAATAATTAAAAAAGTCAAATTTTAAATATCGAACGAAGTTTACCTCGACTCGAACGCGTTTGGTTTTCGTGCGAGAGTGTTTCTGTGGTCCTTGGTTGACTTTTTAAATTGGGCTTTTAAGAGCATTGGAGTGTTGATTGTTTTTTTTTATAAATAATATAATGTAAAAAAGTCAAATTTTAAATATCGAACGAAGTTTACCTCGACTCGAACGCGTTTGGTTTTCGTGCGAGAGTGTTTCTGTGGTCCTTGGTTGACTTTTTAAATTGGGCTTTTTCTTAAAAAAAAAAAACAATCAACACTCCAATGCTCTTGCATTGGAGTGTTGATTGTTTTTTTTTATAAATAATATAATGTAAAAGTAATTTTTATGGTGCTTTGAAATTAATGGTTTTTAGAATATGTTAAATAATTATTGTTTTGGATTTTAGACCAATGAAATAAGAAAAACAAATTATAATGAGTGGTTTATGTAAATTCCATGAATTTTATAGGAGTTACAAGAAGACTAATAGTTTCAGTGTTAAAATTCTGTCATGAAAATGTGTAGGGATGATCTGTTATCTTCGCTGGCTGTTAAAGGATTCCAATAAGGTAATAATTTTCCTAATAAGAACTTTCAGAACTAAAACCAAGTACATATACAAATAATTGTTATAAATTCTCTGTTTTACGGCGGTATTTAAAAAAAAACATTGTATTTTCTTTTTTCACTGAATCGTGTAAGATGTAATTAAATACAAGTTCCAATTACACAGATTTTTTAAATTATATTTATTTATATTCTTAAACGTCAACCTAAATATGATCTTAAAAAAGTAAATATTTTTGTTTTTACGTTATTTTTTAGAAAACGCTAAATCAGAGCATGATTACGGACCATAGATTAAGACAAAGCTATTATGAAAAAAAATATACCTCTACGAGATAAAAAAAAACTACGCCGGCATTGATTATATAATGAAACGCTAAAAGCATCTGCAAAGAATGTTTTTTTCTCCTTTCTTTTCATGAAATAAAACATTTCATACTAGCTAATTACAACAATAATAAGAAATTGAGATGTATTAAGATTTATAAAAATCAAACAATATCTAAATTTTCTAATTTTTAATAGGCTTTCCAAAAAAAATTTATTAAACTTTTTTCGACAATAGCAAAAATAAAATTTTACATTTATTATTAATAAAATAAAATTTTATATAAGTTTTATATATCATCGATAAAATTTTCAGTACCTGTACACAATTAAAATTAGTTCACGGTCTCCTGACGTAGCTTTTTAAATCTTGTAAAGGCGACATACGAGCTGTGTCCCGCGGTGTCACCCGCGGTTTTTTAGGGATAATTTCCTGCAGTGAAACGTAGCCTATATGTTAATCCAGGGTGCCAGCTAACTCCATACCAAATTTTATTAAAATCGCTCCAGTCGTTTAGACGTGAAGAAGTAACAAACATACACACTTACAAACTTTCGCCTTCATAAGATTAGTGTGATTAGATATTAAGGACAAATGTATACTAACAAAAATGTTTGAGTCTAAGTTGCTTTAAATAAATTTAAAAAATTATATTGTCACTAGCTGACCCAGCGAACTTCGTACCGCCCTAAAAAATAGGGGTTGTCCAGCGGACAAAATTGTGAATCTAAACCATTCTCAGATCCCATTGAACACACACAAAAAATTTCATCAAAATCGGTCCAGTCGTTTAAGAGAAGTTCAGTGACATACACACTCACAGAAGAATTATATATATAAAGATAATAGCTTCGTCTGAACTAGTGTTGCCGAATTATCGATATTAAAACTATCGACAGTTTACATAGAAAATCATGTACCCTATCGATAGGCCTATCGATAGAATCGATACAACCGATAGTATCGAAACTATTGATAGCACAGAACAAGGCAATACTATCCAATGAGTGCAATACTATAGATACTATTGTAGTTCGTTAATAACAAACTATTGATAGTATCGATATTATCGATACTGTTGATTTTATCTGCAACAATACTATCGATAGTTTGTTATTAACGAACTACAATGCTATCGATAGTATCGATACTATCGATATGCCGATCGATAGACTATCGATTAATCATCGATAGTCGACTATCTATCCGCAACACTAGTCTGAACCTATGGTCTGCTATTGTTCTAATTAAGGGATTTTTTAAATATGAAAAACAAACATCTCTTACTTTTAATTAAAAACAGTCTTGTCTATTTTTTTTAATCATCTTAGTTAAAAAATATATGTTATTTTATAACAAAAAAGCGCAAGACTCTTGCGACCAGAGAGTTCATTTGTATTATAGTTTTAACCGACTTTCATAGGAGGAAGTTCGCAATTCGTCACTTTATATTTTTTTAATGTTGTTCGCGCATACATCCGAGGTTTGTTGACTGATTTGAATGATTCTGTTCTTATTTGAAAGAGTTTGCAAGCAAAATAGTCCCATATTAATTTGGTGAAGATCTAACAAATAATTTCGGAGATTAACAGCGGAACACCTCAATTACGAACAGTACAATATCGTGTTTGGTAATTTTACTAAATATGAAAGAGACATCGCTGGTCGGACATCTAAGTATAATTAGTAAGTTGATGTTGCGCTGTCTAAATAAAAAGTGAAAAATAAAACTTTTTTAACAAAAAAAATAAAATCGACTTTATATAGACAACACCACTAGAAAATAAGAAATAACACGTACATAATATTCTTTACTTACATATTACATTTAAAGTCAAATAAACATTTGGATTTGGGGAGCTCGATGGTGCGGGTGGTTAGCGCGTTCGGCTGCGATCGTTGAAGCTAAGCAACTTTCTCAGTGGTCAGTCATTGGATGGGTAAGACCAAAAATTTACTATCTCGAGCTCCTCCGTGCTTGGGAAGGCACGTTAAGCCATTGGCCCCGGCTGCATCTGCAGTCGTTAGCACCCACCAATCCGCACTGGGCCCGCGTGGTGGGTCGTGGCCCAAACTCCCTATTCCATCACTACACTGAATGGCTGATGATGAAACATTTGGAATTGGTGCTATGCCAACCCAAGCAGTAAATGGCAACTCCGATCTATCAATATGCATGGACCCGATACATATTTCTTTATACTATTATTATTTATTACTGGCTATCCAGTTAGGCAAATGACTCTATCCCACCTGATGTTAAGTGGTAATAAAGTCCAAACGCGAAGATAGCTGGTACCACAGTTAAAAACTGCTACACCAACCATCCTCACCTTGCCGGCCTGCAAAAATGCTTCTTCACGCCTCTCTTAAAGGACCCCAGATTGTAGGAAGGAGGGAACACGTGAAAGACGCGCGCAAAGAATTCCCACTTACGAATAGAAACAAAGATAAAAACAAGACGAATAGAAATAGAAGAAAAGAAGAAAGACAAAGAAATGAGTCACCAAATTTCTTTGTTCGTGTAGGAATAGTGGCCACAGTAAGTCGGTTGCAACGTAGGCCAGCGCGCGTGGTCCTCTGAAGAAAAGGTGATGGAGGGATAAGGGAGAATAGCTCCTCAGAAATAAGTAAAGAATACGCATTATTCCTTACTTTTAAGCAATCAGAAATCAATACCTATATCTTAATTCAAATTGGATGTATATTACAACTCTTTTGAATCGTTCAAAATTATTTTTCCCTGCATATTTTTAGATTGGACATACTTTTAGATGCGGAGAAAAACGAGCGAAAATATCTCCACAACATTAAAAGTCTAATGTAACAACATTTACAAATCATTATGTTGTTACAACGTCAATACAATTATGATTTATTTAATGTAGAAAACCTGTTGGAATGATTGGAACAGTTCAAACCCAAGCATTTTTGTCTGTAATATAATGAGACACTTTGACAAGTGGTCTGTACTTCCAAGTAAGGAATTTTCTTTAGCCAAAGTTGAACGACTATTACTCTTAAACTAACTTATCTATCTGAACCGTTGTAATTTTTGCTTAAATTTTCATAAAAAGCACTATTACCATGAATTTTTACAGGTTTTTTAAGTCAAGAGATAAAGTTTAATATTTCGCAAACGGACCCCTAAATCGAAAAATAGTCTTGAAACTCCTAAATAATTTTAAAGGACCTGTTTAACATATTTAACAATATAATATTGTATATTTTTATTAATATGTATGTATATATTCTTACCTATATCACTCAAGTGATTTACGCCGCCTTCTCTCTAACTTCCTTCATGGAGGAGCCATGCAAAGGTTGCCTGGAAGAGATCGCTCTTAGCGATAAGGCCGCCCATTAATACACTAGTTTTAATTGGTTTTGTACTTAATGTAATGTTTTCTGTGGTGTCCAATAAAGCGTTTTGTATTTATTGTATTTAACGATAGCCCACACGATGGGGTAGACGATGAAAAACAAAAAAAACCATGATTACATGTAGAGCAGCTACCCAAAAGAAAAAGACAATTTTTATTCTACCATATTGTCGGCGTGATTGATATACATATCAGTGTTGCCAACTCTACGTCTTTTTACGTAGATCTACGTATTTTAGGCCTTTTCTGCAAACCTACTAACTTCAGTCCCAGAATCTACGTATTTTCTTCATTTTAATAATAATAATAAAATAACCTTATTCACTAAAATAAAGAAGAATATTTTCCGTTACTTTACTTAAAAACTATACAAATGTTTATTTCTCATAAAGATGTATCTGAAAACTCTTGTATCTTGTAGAAAAGTTCCCGTTATTGTATTTGTTGACTAAATTAATGCTGGACGCAGGATTTGTGAAAGCAGAAACGACAAAACTCTTTGACATATTCATAACCTTAAAATGATTATTTTTAAACTTTAAATATTATTCAATGAGTACTTGCATCGAATTGATCTTTGCAAAAAGAAATGACTTTCAGTCGATAAAGTTTAAAGCAAGTTTTAAACATGATTGTTCATGTGTAAGTATGTTTATTTCTCTTGGCAATTTAAACCACAACTTTTCTAGAGTCTTTTACCAAATGTATCATGATAACAACAGTGTATCCTTGTCATTCTCTATACAGAATGAAAAGGAGAGACTGATGTTAAATTTAGAGAATCATGCCAGAATCGATACCTACCAGTGTCTGTGTCTGATGGTAAATGTCTACCACAGCATGGTTAATGCTTCCAATGCAGCGACTTCTCCAAGAACTCTTTGTTCTATCTCCCGTTTTTAAAGAAATTGTTCAAAATATTCGTTTTATTCGGTTTCACTTAACTTCTTCATTTCACTCAGAAAAAAGTACGTAGATCTACGTACTTTTCATGCAAATTTTACCAATTCTACGTAATTTTCTCATTGGGCCTACGCCTTTTTCAAAATCCGAGTTGGCAACACTGATACATATCTCCACAAAATTACACCAATCTCTAGTGCTAACAGTCTCCAAGCAAAACCGGTGACGGACATGAAGAAGTTAAGGGTTCCTTGTCCAAGGTAGTCCTGACTACGGAACACAAAAACTGTTCTGTACTATATCGTTTAAACGCGCGTTACCGCTGAAACGTAAGCTATCATGTGAATGCCCCAACTGCGCGGCGACGCAGGGCATATCGGGCGGGGTCAAGATTGAAACATTAAATAGATTTTCGTTTCTGATCGGTAATAAATAATACGTCTTTCAATCTTGACCCGCCCAACTTCCAAATCATGAACCAGATTTTATTTTTTACTTTTGAGTTCCATTTTCGATTTTGAAGTCGGTTTTATTTTTTGTTTGTTTTTTGTGAAAATGTAGCAATAAAGATTTATTATTATATAAAACTTCTCTACAGCCCTTTTTGTCTATAGATTTATCTATGCTATGACGTCAAAACATTTGTAAACAAACACTCACAAGCACGTAGGAAATAACCTATATAACTTTATATTATAAAACCATGATTTCTAATAGACTACTTGAAAATTTTAATAATTATCATGATTGTATTATACGAGAATGTAGAAACACATCGTTAAAGACTCCAGAAAAGTTGTACTTTGAACACATGTTTAAAACTTGCTGAATCCTGTAACTATATCGACTAAAAGTATTCTTTTTACAAAGATCACTTCAATGTAAGTACCTACTCATTGAATAATATTTAAAGTTTAAGAATACAGTTTTTAAGTTTATGAATGTACCTACTAAGTGAAAGAGTATTGTCGTTTTTGTTTTCACAAATCCGGCGTCCAGCATTAATTTAGTCAACAAAACTAATAAACGGAAGCTTTTCTTCAAGATATAAGAGTTTTTAGATATATTTTAGTCCGACGAAAGAAACCACAGTAACAGGACAATGACGTTTAGGCATTTTGCAGACGACGGGGCGGGGCGGGCATTTTGTCCGCGAAGCAATAAAAACCGCGTCTGCCCGTCGATGTCTGCGGCTGCCCTCGCCGCGTACACAAAGCACACGACGGGCAGAGGCGGTCAGTTCAGGACGTTCGTTCTAGTGAATAGTCCATCACTAAAAAGTGCGTGGCGCGGACTGAGCTGACCGCTCCGCGCCGCCGTCTGCGTTACTGCATATAAACTGGTTTGTATGATCCACGGCGGGCAGCCGCGGACATGCCGCGCCGCCAGTGCCCGCCGGGCACCTGCGGCGCGGTCTTTTTGCCCTCTGTGTGCGTTTGTAATATAGGATTCACTTTGTGCTATAGTTCGCGGCGAAATTGACGGGCCCGCCCCGCCCCGTCGTCTGCAAAGCGCCTTAGTTGTTAACAAATTTTGTGACGTCACATCATGGGGGACAGCGTTTTTAGTGTATGAAAAGTATAGACTAAAAAACTGTTTTTCATATTAAGTTACTAGCGCCATCTTCTAATTATATGAAGTGAAATCAATGTATTAAGGTTCCTCATACCAAGAATTATAAGAAATAATCATTTGTATACTACAATTTGACATGAGTCAACTAGCCTATTGAAGCTCGTAGGCAAAGGCTGTCAGTAAAAAAAGAAAAACAATGCAATAACTTATTTTTAAAATTGGAACGACCCGCCGGCCGCCGGCCGTCAAAACAGCGTCGGGTTACGAACGTAAACGTCGCGCTGAAACAAGAGCTTTGTTCCCGAACAAGTTCCAATTTTGAAACGCTTTTGTTCTTTGTTTAAATTTGTGACCGTTAATAATATTACGGTGTCAGGTTATTGACTTTTATTGACTCGATGGCGGCCAGTGGGCGCGGAAATAAAACTCATTTTTTGTTTTAACAAAAGAGCACATTCTGAAAGTAACTGTTAAGGAGTCAATTAAACTAAAAACTCAGTACAATCCAGGACTAACGGGTGGGTCCTTTAAATAACGCTGTAGAAAATCAGAATTTACCAGAACAATGGTGCATGCATGCATTTAAGCATCTTCTTGCATAAGTCATTCATTACCCAGTATACCTACTATTTATCATTAAGTATGTACATTAGAATACTTTAAAATGTGGATTAATGCTTTCCATTTATTTTATTTTATTTGAACTACTTACCTACTTACTCAATTTTTGACAAAATAATCAATCATCATCATCATCAGCCTATTAATGTCCCCACTGCTGGGGCATAGGCCTTCCCTATGAATGGAATAGGGAGATTGGGCCATGACCCACCACGCGGGCCCAGTGTAGATTGGTGGGTGCTAATGACTGCAGATGCAGCCGGGACCAACGGCTTAAAGTGCTTTCCGAAGCACGGAGGAGCTCGAGATAGCAATTTTTGGACACCCATTGAATGACCGACCACTGCGAAAGTTGCTTAACTTCAACGATCGCAGCCGAACGCGCTAACCACTTGCGCCATCGAGCTCCTCCAAATCTATATATATAAAAATGAAACCCGTTTTCCGTTGTCACGACATAACATGAAAACGGCTTGACCGATTTGGCTAATTTTTTTTTTAGAATATTCCTTGAAGTACGAGGATGGTTCTTACGAAGAGAAAAATCAAAAAAAAATGCCTGAAAATGTCAAAAAACAAAACTTTACTCCCATACAAACGATTCGTAATAATACTTAAAAGTCAATTTGAACTTTAATACATTCTGGGAAGGCAAAACAATTGAGCGACGTGATGTCAATAGAAGTTTAGAAAAGATAAATATACCATCTTCAGTTTTTTTATAATCTATATATATAAAACTCAAAGGTGACTGACTGACGTAGTAATCTATCAACGCACAGCCCAAACCACTGGACGGATCGGGCTGAAATTTGGCATGCAGGTAGATGTTATAACGTAGGCATCCGCTAAGAAAGGATTTTGATCAATTCCCCCAAGGGAATAAAATAGGGAATGAAAGTTTGTATGAAACTTTGTCAATTTTAAAACTTTGCATGCAGGTATAAGAATAATCATAGATGAATGTCATTGTGTATAAAACAAGCCTGAGAACAAAAACTGTAGTCTACACTTCAGCTCTATACCGAAGCGAAGCGAGGGCGGGCCGCTAGTAATCAATAAAAAAGATGAAATACAGGATCGACAGTTTTTATATACCGATATGGTAGAAAGAATCTTTGTTTCACTGTTCTTGAAATACTTAAGTAAGTGTACTAGTATATTTTATGCAAATATAATAGTGATTTTCAGTATGTTCTGCTTGTTGAAAACGCGAAGATCAATGTTAAAAAAACGAAAACCACCCAAGCGCTAGTCGAACTCGCAACAAAGGGTTCCGTAGCACAAAAAATGTTTAGAATAACATATATAGAGCAATATATTGTTTTAAGCTTTCATGGTCACTAACATTATAGTAATATAAGTTATTTACGGGATTGTTAACGCCAATAACAGCCTACCCGCAATTACTTCAGTTACTCCGTCATCATGGCGCTTGCAACAATGCCGAAATATAGGAAACTCGCTAAAAACAAGGTACATGGTAACAATCCCGTAAATAACTTATATTACTATAGATAGAGCAAAACAAATCGAAGAAAAAATCTCCTCTCTTGGATGGAGGTATTTTTTTTTACTAAATTATTTAGGTAAGTATTAAGCTTTGTTGTAATAGCGACCGTTGATACACGCATCAGGAACTCAATGGCGCAGGTGATTAGCGCGTTCGGCCTGCGATTTTAAAAGTTAAGCAACTTTCACAATGGTCGTTCATTGGATGGGTGACCAAAAACTTATCTTGAAGTCTTGCTTGCTTCGGAAGGCACGTTAAGCCGTTGGTTCCAGCTACATCTGCACTGGGCCAGCGTAGTGGGTCACGGCCCAGCCTTCTTATTCCATTCATAGAGAATTAAGGCATGTGCCCCTAGGGTGTGGATTTTAATAGCATGATGATGATACATGCATTCCCTGAAATTTTCAGGTATCTACCTAAAATATATTTTTGGTCACCCGTTACATTTGGATTGAAAAATTTTAAAGCTCCTTCATTGAAGTTTTTCGTTGCGATTCGAACATTACTTTTTTCAAAGCACCTGAGAATCTAGATTGCACAACCTCTACGATTTTAAATAAATAAAATAATGATTAACATAACATCATGAATCGTTTCATTACAAACGAAACGCTCCCTATGTAGGAGTGCTTTAGTGCCTTTTCCTACAAATCCCGAAAAAAAAAACTAGTCACATATTCCCACTCCGCTTTAAAAATACAAAAAAGAGCCCAATAAAGGAACATCACCTATCCATCAGCGCGACAACCGAAACCCCGGACCATTCAAAGTATTCAAACAGCGCACTTGTCACAAAGAGAAGCATACCTTTTTAAAACGGCAAACAATCCAAAACGCCCGGTAGCTGCACCGCGATTGGGCGGGGGTGGCAACGCTCGCACCTGATTGGCGGAGCGTGGGGTGGCGCGCGACGTCAACGGCCAATCGGGGCGCGCCGTTATACGTGCTTTATCTATGTCACCCCTCAGATCTGAGGGCTCTATGGTAGTGTTTGCGTTGCATTCCCTTTGTTTGTCGATTTAATTGATGTTCGTTTTTTAAAAGGTGACGGCGCGTCGGGTGGTTGCCTTTAGAGTATGACGCGTTATGAATGGACTTTATTAGTAGAAAATAAGAACCGATATGAAAAAGACAACGCTAAAGATTGATAAAAACTAATGCATACTATTTAAGTGAAAGAGTCATCATCATCAGCCTCTTAATGTCCCCACTACTGGGGCACAGGCCTTCCCCATGGATGGAATAGGGAGATTGGGCCATGACCCACCACGCGGGCCCAGTGCGGGTTGGTGGGTGCTAACGACTGCAGATGCAGCCGGGACCAACGGCTTAACATGCCTTCCGAAGCAGGGAGGAGCTCGAGATAATAAATTTTCGGTCACCCTTCCAATGACCGACCACTGCGAAAGTTGCTTAAATTCAACGATCGCAGCGGGACGCGCTAACCACTTGCGCCATCAAGCTCCTCACAACAAAGTGAAAGAGTATTCATCTGAAAAGGCTGTTGTGACGTGTCATCGAACAAGTGCGTGTTAGATGAAGGTTAATTGATAACTACTAGAGATGGGCCGACTAGCTGCCGACTAGTCGGGAAAGACAACTATTCGGCATCGTTTATAGTCGGCGATTAGTCGGCGACTATTCGGCAAAACATGACGATTATAACAATGAAATAAAACTCAAAACTTATGCTTCTTTTGTATATTTAAACAGTACCTAGAGTATGTATTTAAAGTTACGTACAGTCTTAAAATATTTAAAAAAAATAAGGTAACGCAAAAAGAATAAGGAACTTAAGAATCTGTCAGTAATTCAGATAACTTATCACAATTAATATCGCACATAACAAAATAGCAATAGGAAGTAAGTACATATGAGTACTCGTATGTAGTAATGGAGTAAAATCTTAAGTGCTAGTGAATCTTAAAGAAGTCCGTCCATTAGGTTATTTTTTGCCTTAGAGGCAAATTGTGATGTTGGAACGTGATTATTTCGGCTATCTCATCGTTGTCGTCTCGCGCGTCGCCGGCGCCCAAGGCGCCGCGGCGTGCGGGGAATCTGATCTGAGCGGTTGCTCACTACAGAGGTGGCGGGTTCGCATCTCGTCTTCAGACGAGACGGTCGTTGGGGCGGTTACCCCCGCCTCCGCTTCTTCACACATCGCCCTCGACGCGGTCAAGCCCACCGGGTGAGACCCATGAGGGAGGCCCAGTGAGCGACCAGCGAGCGGGCGACGGACTTCAGCGGGCAGGGGTAGTGGCGTATCCGGGGGTGGGTGCGAATAAAGTTTTTCCGGACTGCCCGAACTTTTTCGCAAAGTCCGCTAGCAATTCGGTGAGCTGAAGAATCAACCGGGCTGTCGCTTCTTCTTGGGCGGGCGGTGGCTGGCCTTGTGGGGTGTGGTTGCCTTCTTTGGGTGGTGGGGCTGCGGCGGGTGTGTCCGTCGGCGATGGTTTGCTCGCTCGACGGGATTTTCGGCTGCGTCGCTTGGGGCGGCTGGTGCGTGAGGGAGGAGCGTTCGCGGCTAGTGACGAAATATTCCGAACACCTTCCTAAGATAGGTATTAGAATTATCGGCTGCAATGATAAATAATAATTATATAATGATAATAATTATTAGAAAACCGATTAGTCGGCTAGTCGGTTAGTCGGCAAATACTATAGTCGGCCCATCTCTAATAACTACAGGTTCTTTGTTGTGTTAGATGACGGTTAAATTGATAACTTAAAGTCCTTTGTTTGATAAACTATGTATTGTGTTAATTTAACTACCTACCTACGTATCAAAGGTATCATTTTAAATTATAACCCACAAGTACCTTGTAGGAATGAGCAATATACCTATGTTTTTGACGTAAAGAACTCGCCACATGCTTACGGAACAGTTTTAAGATTAGACGACCTCCGTGGTTTCATGGTGTCGCCGACTCGAGAGGTCCCGGGTTCGAACCCCGCTGGGGGCAGATGTTTGTATGATGAATACGAGCATTTGTTGTACTCCAGTCATGGATGTTTCATATGTATGTCATATGTATAAATATACTTTAAAATGTACAGTATATTATTATGTATTCTATCCGTTACCCTAGTATCCCATAACACAAGCCTTACAGTGCTTACTTTGGGGCTAGGCTAATTGGTGTAAGTGTTAGAAATATTTATTTATTTATTAATTCAGGAGCTCGATGGCGCAGGCGGTTAGCGCGTTCGGCTGCAATCGTTGAAGTTATGCAACTTTCGCAGTGGTCGGTCATTGGATGGGTGACCAAAAAATCTTCTATGTCGATGTTCCTCCGTGCTTCAGAAGGCACGTTAAGCCGTTGGTCCCGGCTGAATCTGCAGTCGTTAGCACCCGCCAATCTCCTTATTCCATCCAAGAGGAATGCCTGTGCCCAGCATTGGGGGCATTAATAGACTAATGATGATGATGATGGTGATAAAACATAAATTCGGCCAAGCACATGTGATCAATCTGGCTGTCTAAGAGCATGATCAAACATTCGTTAACAATGCGGTATCACTTTGCTTTGGATGCCACGATTTTCACCACCAAAATCACCTAATCTAAAAAAAAATAATGGGTGCGTGTACTTATGTAGGCGCGTGAGAAGTTATCCTTCTTTGGTATCGCTTAAAATTAGTTTTTAATTGCATGCAAATAATTAATTATAATAAATTAATAAAAAGTCTGGAAAAGGACACAGTCAATAAAGTTCAGTTTTAATTTGAAAAAATAAATAAATAATCAAAATATTCAATTAAAATCGCTACTGAATATAATTTATTAGAACATATGTGATTTGCACTTGTATGAAACTCTAACACGTATTCCGAATATACAAACTAGAAACATGTGGATAAATATTATAAATATGAATACCTATAACTGTTACTTTATTACAAAAAATAAAAATGTGGTTTTTGGTTCTACTACACCAATGGTCAAGAGATGGCGCTGTAGTCTCCTGAATCGCGCTTTGGTTCCGTTGTTCCAGATTAATAAATACTTTTGATAGGCCTTCACAATGCAGTCGTTAGCACCCACTAAATAGAGATTCTATTTCTGTTTTGTTGGTAGATTTTCTTAATGTGCGGTAAACACAAAAGTATAACAGCATGAAGTTGGACCAACTTCATGCTGTTAATTTTTGTGTTACAGTGATGCGCGCGCATCTTAAAATTTCACTCTCATCATTTTTTCATAACGCGCCTAAAGAAGTATAACTTCAAAAAAAATGTGTCTAAAAATTGATATATTCTAGTAATATTTCAATTTGTATACAGAACTTTATTTAAACGAAAATAATACAAAAAAATCTTTCTAGTTCTCACAAAAAAAAAAACAACCTAAACCGACCAATTTGAGTCACCTAAATTCAAAGCTCAATATCGTTTATTCAGTCTAGGCTGTTACAAGCACTTTTGAGTTGTGAATGTCTAGAAGCGACGCCGTCGGTTCGCAAATCTACGGCGGGAGACATTGTACTAAGAAGAACCGACGAGAAACTCAGCAAGAGCTGTTTTTTTCTCCCTGTATTATATAGAGAGTCCTCAAATTTGGTTGGTTGCTTCAAGAATTTTATATGTAAAGATTATAACATTTTATTGGAAGTGAAAAATTCTTTAGCGGCGTTGTACACTTTTTTTTGTATAGGTAAAAAATGTTACTCTCGTCAGGTTAAACACGTGGGCTGATCGCATCATAACACACAATAAAATTGGAAAGGTAATATTTTATTTTATCGTATTATAAAAATCAGTCTCAATCTAGGACGTCCACGTGGCAGCTTTTTTCCGAAGAAAATGTATTTTTTTTTACAATAGATGTCGCTAAGTGCACTTAAACGTGATTCATGTAAGTTGATTTTTCTGAGAGTTAAAACTTTTTTAATGTAATATAAATTGTCATGTTTGCGCACGATAGCGCAATAAATAAATATTGTATTCTACCACATACAAGATAGTAGCTTTATACTGATATTTAAAGCAATTCGTGCAAAATTATTCCCTAACCATTCCATAATATCAAAAATGCACAACGTTAATATTCAAGTTTTCACTTCTGCCGTGCAACCCCTCGTTTTTTTTTTATTAATATTGTGCTTTCGATACAAATAAACGATTTTTGAAACGAATCAATAAACATAACTAATTACTTACCTGGTCAAATAAACTTATTTTAATTTCAGAATGAATCATTTAAACTAGAATCAATTAGTCATACGCATACACGAAATCAAGCAACCTCTTTCTTTATGCATAACATGCTTATTTAACTTGACATTGACACTTTTGTTTGAATCAGCTGACCGCTGCGATAAATCTGGGTCGAACTAAACATTATTATAACAGCAACGAGGTCAAAGTAAATTATTTGTTAAGAGCCCTTTTACAAAATTGCGCCGCTGCCGTACTGATCGGCGCGTAGGTAGATTTGCACTTGTATATATTGCATTTTACGGGTGATGTTTCGAGTCTTATAAAATAATTATTAATGAACTAATTATAAAAATATGTACATATTTCAGTAGTTCAATGATGGTAGATTAGTTTTATGAAAGTTTTTGATAGTAATTCTATTTAATTCAATATCAAAATACGAGGTAAACCTGCGTTATTTTTTGGGAAAACTCACAGAGGTTAGATGTTTTTTTTTTTATTAATGATATAAAAAATCAAAATTCTAATACATTATGTTACAACAAAAACATATATCTGATGTTGTAGTAATTAATTTGATCTAATTTATTGAACATTATTTAGAGATTCAGGCGTTTGAAATTGTGCATATTATCGTTTTTTCCGTAATCTAACTGCGGTAGAACGATCAGTACAAAAAAAAGGAAAATAGTATTTACAAATATTCTACATTAACATACAAAAGGAAGAATAAATCTACTGTTTACTTCTATTGGAAACAGTCAAAATCTTTTCAAAGGGGGTAAACGAGCCGCTCAAATTTTTTTTTTTTTTCAAAAAATGTGAAAGGTCTCTTAATAGCCATTCATGTTTTAAAAAATTATACTTAAATAAAAAAACATTATGCACCGAACACACATCTGAAGTGAAACTTCTTTTCTTTAATAACATAACATTAGGCGGTGCATACGGCATAGGGGAATAGAGCATTTTTTTTGAGGGTGTATCCTGTTGGTCGCAGATGACCTTTACAGCGTCACCGGGTTTGAGGACGGCGAGATCCTTAGGGGACCTCAAGCCGAGAATTGGCGAGTTCCTCTAGAAGTATTCCAGGCGGATGGCATCTCCCCATTGGAGTCTCCTCTCCGTCTGGAGCCTCTAGACCACAACCTGAGGGGGTCGGCTCAACTATAGGACGTCTCTGAGACTCGGACCTCGGCTCTAGTTAGCCGTTGTCGTGGGGGGCGGGGAAAAACAAACGCCCAGGTACGTATCTGTACCTGGTATAGCGTGTCGTGTGTAGACCGGATCTTCACACTCTTATCCTACAGGTGCGGGGAAATAAAGTAGCGCACGCATAACTTATAAATATGTATTATCACGTGTGACGCTCGTGACGCTCGTAGCGTTCCAGCTTTCGCCGAGTTACCCTCCAACTTTCATGTATAATATATCTATCTATATATATAAAACTCAAAGGTGACTGACTGACTGACATAGTGATCTATCAACGCACAGCCCAAACCACTGGACGGATCGGGCTGAAATTTGGCATGCAGGTAGATGTTATGACGTAGGCTTCCGCTAAGAAAGAATTTTGATCAATTCTACCCCCAAGGGGATAAAATAGGGAATGAAAGTTTGTATGAAACTTTGTCAATTTTAAACCGATCGGGCTGAGACTTTGCATGCAGGTATAAGAAGAATCATAGATGAATTTCATTGTGTATAATACAAGTCTGACAACAAGAACTGTAGTCTACACTTCAGCTCTGCACCGAAGCGAAGCGAGGGCTAGTTATAGTCATATGACGCTCGTGTCATGCATTTACGTTTCATCTTTTCGTTCGGATTTTTCCATTTACACTCCGTCCGCAAGTAAGTATTATAAACCTATTATTTTGAGTCCTGAAGGGACAAAATGGACGTCAAACACTTACGTAAATTGTTTACGAAATGTACCAGGCGACCAGAACTATCAAGAAGTTTAGTTCATCCGTTCATCCTAATCCGGCGCATTATCATAATCACCGGCCGTCCGCGCGTAATCTGACGCAACACTCGCGAGGGCGCGTGCTATGAAACAATATTTATGTAACTAAACGCAATTTGAGAGCAAACATTCAGCATTGATTTTTTTATATGGTTGTCTCTTTCTTTCGTTTAGGATATAAACTGCTATTAGGCTGCTTTTTTTTAGACACCAATTATATTACCTAGCCCCAAAGTAAGCACTGTAACACTGGGTAGAATACGTACACTGTATATACAGGTTGTGACAAAAGTCCGAAATAAAACTTTAGGGTTTGGTTGTGTTCCTTGTATAGAATTACCTACGAAAGTTTGACGCCTTTCAGACCACTTTTATTTTCTAATTATATTAATAAAAATATCGTTTTACACCTGCCTATGACAACCCTATAAATACGTACGATTACTACTACCTAAACAGACCCCCCTCTCTCCCCCAGGCGCCCCTGCGACCGCTCAGATACCTACAAATTTTTATTTCGGAATACATACCTACAAATTTTATTTCGGAATTCTGTAACAACCTGTATATAAGTATATTTATAAAGAAATACATATTAAACATCCATGCCACATGAGAACAAATGCTCGTAATCATCACATAAACATCTGATCCCACCGGGATTCGAACCCGGGACCTCTCGAGTCGGCGACACCATAAACCCGGCGTACAAACCACTCGGCAACGGAGGATTTCAGCCTCGAGCCAAGACTGAGAAACTGCAGTAGGAAGTAGATTGTGAAAGTGTGATTCAGAGCGGGCGTCGGCCGCGTTGCTCTAAGACTCTATGACACATATGACTACTATACTATACTCTATGACCGATCTTCACAAGATCTTTGTCAAACTGTAGTAGGAAGTGGGATGTCTTATTATGATTCAGAGCGGGCGTCGGCCGCGTTGCTCTAAGACTCTATGACACATATGACTACTATACTATACTCTATGACCGATCTTCACAAGATCTTTGTCAAACTGTAGTAGGAAGTGGAATGTCTTATTATGATTCAGAGCGGGCGTCGGCCGCGTTGCTCTAAGACTCTATGACACATATGACTACTATACTATACTCTATGACCGATCTTCACAATATCTTTGTCAAACTGTAGTAGGAAGTGGGATGTCTTATTATGATTCAGAGCGGGCGTCGGCCGCGTTGCTCTATGACACTCGCCGATCTCAAAGTGATTACATTCTCTTCGCCGCCGGGGCGTCTGAACCCCGCCCCACCGTCTGAACAGGTCGCCCCGCCTCGCCGGCCATTGGCGCGCGCGCGAAGCTGATAATTACCAGCTGTTGATTCCCGCCAAATTGACAAACATATATTTTTTTTTATTCAAAAATAGAATTTTGTTTTCTTTTTAATGTTTTTTTTAATCTATTTGGTCGTAAGATGTTAGGCACGAATGCAATGTTGATTCCCGCCAAATCATTATGATTTAGAATTAGTGAAACAGAACTCTATGTTTTTCACTCATTTGCCTTGTCGCTATCATTTTTTTAAAGGTCACCACAAGGGTGCGTGATGTCCTGTATTGTATGAAAAAATCTTTTTTTTTCAAGTTATAATATCGTAAGAGGTATCAATTTATGTAATTTTATACATATTACCAAAAATAAAAAAAAACAATTATTTAATGTTTATCTTAAGGGTTCTACTACTACTGAACTTTAAAGTTTGGTAAATTTTAAGTTTCCACGTACATACTTATATTGTATGTTATAATGATATAATGCGAAGAGATGGCGCTGCCTTGCAGCTTAAGAATGGCTAGAGGAATTTCGACGCGGTCCGTGAGGGCCGCGGTAGCATAATTGGTCAGTGCATTCGCCCGGATTGCGAAGGGTGCGGGTTCGAGTCCCGTCTGCTGCCTGGTCCGCGTGGATTTTTTTCTCGTTATATTTTCTTTAGATTTAAACATCAAGCAGTTACATGCTTTAAAAATAAAAATTATAAAAATATTTTACATTAAATAACAAAAACATTGAAAATATAAACATATTCTTAAGTCTAGAAAGAGAAATTTGGCATTTCTAATATACATTATATATTCTATACATCTTCGAGGCCAGAGTGAACAGGCATCTTCTAAGCAGGAGTGTACCATCCTAGGCCTCATCATCGCTTTCCATCAGCCGAGATTGTGGTCAAACACCATGCCTATTAAGTATTAAAAAAAACTGCTCGAGATTGCAACTTGCTTCTAATGAAGCCATCACTTAATGTAGAGTAAGTTTCACTCTTTAGGAGTCTGTCATAAGTTTAACACATCTTTCTAAAGATTGGGTGTGATAAGGAAACTCAACAATTTCCAAGCTCTTATCTTTTGCTATGAATGACTCGAAGGTCATCTATACTAATATTGTAAAGGTAAAGTTTGTGAGGTTGTAGGGGGTCATCTCTAGATCTACTGAACCGATTCTGATTTTTTTATTTATTTAATCTTTTTTTTTTAATATTTTTTTTTTAAAACTCACACCAATTAGCCTAGCCCCAAAGTATAAGGCTTGTGTTATGGGATGCTAGGGTAACGGATAGAATACATATACAGTACATATATAAGTGTATTTATATAGAGATACATATTAAACATCCATGACTGGAGTACAAATGCTCGTATTCATCACTCAAACATCTGCCCCCCACCGGGATTCGAACCCGGGACCTCTCGAGTCGGCGACACCATGAAACCCGGCGTACAAACCATTCGACCACGGAGGTCGTCAAAGGACAAAGTTAAAATTGGCCTAAGAACCAACACCAATTTGGCATTTATGATAATTCTTAGAATATTTTTTGCGATAATTATCAGTATTTAGATTGTGACGGACACTTCCAGTTAAGTAAGCTAAATTAAAAAGTTAATAAATAATCTGAGACAATAAATACCATTTTCTGTGTATAATCTATAACAGCGCTGCAAACAAAAAACACTTTCTTACTAATGCCGGCACTTCACTTGGCTATTCGTATTTGCTATTTAAAAACATGACATCAGTCTGTCCTTTTCATTCCTTATTAAGCATGACAAGGACAAACTGTTATCAAGTGAAGGGCCGGCATAAACTTGATACTCTGTGGTTGTGGTGCAGGCAGTTTGCATTCGTAGTAATCTGTGGCATTCGTGCATCTCGTCAAAGAGTACTTTTTATATACGGAAAATTCTCGTTCGGATTACCTGTTGTGTGTGTTTATTTGCGATTGTTTTTCCTTTAATTTAACTATTACTATTTCGGCTATCTAATATGCCATCGAAGTTAACAAAGAGGAGAGACCTTATTACCAAGTGCTAGTGAACCTGTGCCACAACATCCTAAGAGGATCATACTGCCAAATTATTCAAGAGCACCATTCACGCTGCATATTAACACAATATACATGTGTTAAACAAATAAATACAATATGATATAATTATGTGAAAAATAGTCAATAAATAATAAGAAGCAAAACTATTGTTTTTATTTTATTCATGATTCCTACCTAACCAAGTACTTCCTATTAGTTGTTCTTTAAAATCGCACCGAATAAAATGAATTAGTTGTAATATTAATTTACTTCATACTGAGTTCATACTAAGTTCATAGGTTGACCTATGTTTCAGTGGATATTAAACATAACCTCAAAAAAATTTTAGTTTTCCTAATAATTTAAGTTTTCAGAAGTGTCCGTCAATAATCTTTGTTTGACTGTAACATTTACTTGCGATTTCGAGTCTAGAAAATAATATTTCATGATTGTTGGTTCTTAGGCTAACTATGTATGGACGCAGAACAATGTCCTTTGTATGTATTGCCTTTACACTGCAAATGGCGGACTTAATGCAGAGCTAATTAATAATACCAATAAAAAGACATATTGTTTGTGTGTGTTAAAGGCTTAAGCATAATATTAGAACAAAAATTATAGTCTACATCGAAACGAAGCGAGGGCGGGCTACTAGTTAAAAATATCGTAATTATCATTTCTAAATTTTAAACATTTAACTGCCGCACATCACTCATTAAATATAACTAGTTTTAACGGATTAATGCACGAAACTTTATTTATTTATTGACGTTTCGCAGCCTTTTCAGGTCTGCATCGCAGAATACTGACATAAGAGATGTTTAAAATATCATAATGATTGACTCACTGTATTTTTTTAATTATTATTATACACATATTTGTTTTTTTTATTATTGTAATTGTTGACGATGGTTAGGATAATTATAAATGTTGTACATGCCTATAATAAGTGTGCACATTAGGTACTGTTTTTTGAATTTTGTATGTATATACTGTTGGCGTGGCTAATAAATAAATATTGACACTCATGCCACAAAATTATTGCAGTTTGATCTTTAGCAGAAAAGTTATTTTTTGGTACTTTAAAAAAATATATCTATCTTACTGAGTCCTACTTCTAGCTACTCTAGCTTTTATTATTCGTCGTAATGCCAGATTTCGAATGTGGCCGAATCACGAAAATACATAATCATAATCTTTACAAGGTCTCCCGCCGTAGATTTACGAACCGATGGCGCATGGCGTAGAGTTTGACTTTCACAAGAGCTTGTAACAGTCTAGACTGAATTGGTATTTGAATTTGAATTTATTTGCTAAAAAACACGGTATACAGATATTGCATAAGGTGGATTGAGCCCGTGTTTTGCCATTTTAAAAATAGCATGCAAATACAAACAAATTGGGAAAACAAGATAGATTGCTTATAACATTTTTCTCAAGAATTATGAATGTCAGAGTTACCTAATATTATGTCAATAAAATATACAATGGTGTCAATTCTGGCATGATTATCTAAACTTAAAACTAAATTTAACATCAGTCTCTCATTTTCATTTTGTGTAGAGAATGACAAGGATATACTGTTGTCAAATTTAAATTTAGGTTTAGAGAATCGTGCCAGAATCAACACCATAGTCAACATATAAATATAACCAGGTTTCTAAATGTCAGATAAAAAAAACGAAAAAAAAGATACATTTATCATAATTATTATAGGATAAGTTAAAACATGTCATTAATTTTTGTAATTGAACATGCTTTTTGGATCATAGAAATTGTTTCCATTTAGCCCTTTATGTATTGAATTTATTTTTAAACATGTACATATTTAGCAATTTGATGTCTGATGGTATTTTATTATAGATCTCGACACAAAGGCAGATAAGAAGGTTCTCTGGAAAGCACTTCCTTTGCGCCAAATTTCAGCGCAATGGTTTGAGCTGTGCGACGACAGATTAATCGGTAACGGTAGACTTTTATAAAGATAAAACCCATTCTTAATAAAACTAAATAAAACTTCTAGAAAAGTCTATACGAGCGACATTGATAAATGAGATTTTCCTAACATACACCTTATACTAATAGCTACTATTATAACAAATAATATCGCCAAAAAATCAATACATAAACCGCGCCTGTGATAAACGTATTCCCGCCAAAACATAATATCGGTCATAGACACACACCGATACTTGCCGTCGAAGGCGCGTAATACGTCCCGCGCTTTCCCGGTCACGTACCACAGACTATTCATCGGGAGCATAGACAATACAAATCGCATCCGACCTTTTTTGTGCCAGTTGATTTATTTGCTCTCCTGTCGTAACCTTTAAATATATTAGTTTAATTTATGATTCGGGGGTGGTTGGCTTTGTGTAGTGAGTAACTGCTGCATTACATTGAGATTGTGCTCATAAGAGGATTTAAAACTATTGAAGCTTTTACACCGTTATGTAATCACATAGGTTCTCATCCGCCCATGGATTCGTGGCTTTGATATTGCCACGCCCCACACTAGTCTATAATAATAATAATAATAAAATAATAATTATAATCATTTACTCATAACCCAACATTTCACATTTTATGTAACTATTAGTCTATTAAAGTCTAGGGTTATACATACAAAAAGCTCAAGAAATCGACCCCTAACCCAGAAAGTATAGTAAAAACTTCACTGCTTTAACTTTATTTTTTTTAAGCATTTAACTGTCAATTTTTAAATCTAAAGAAAAGTTCACTACAAAAAAATCCACGTGGACTAGGTGGCAGACGGGACTCGAACCCGCACCCTTCGCTATCTGGGCGAATACCATTATGCTACCGCGGCCCTGACGGCCGATGATGATGAATTTATTTATTTATTTTATTTACTACCGCTTTTTACCCCGGGGTAGAGTTCCAAATAATGCTGATACATGTTAACCTTTATTTCAAGTCTCAAGTATAAATAATGAGTTTTTGAGTTAATCTAAATGCGTGTTTTTAATCCATATAAAAACTTCGGCACCCTCTAATCCCCCTTAAAGGGCAGTTTTGGAAAACTAAACATGAAAAACTTTATTTCATTTAGCTAAGTATTCGTGCCAAGATAGAAGTCACTCGAGATTATTCATACAAACTTATAAGATCATCGTACAAAAGAATAAGATTTTTCATACAAACTTTCATCCCCTACCTTAAACCCTTTGGGGATGAATTTTGAAAAATCCTTTCTTAGTGGACTTCATAAGGAACCTACGCTTCAAATTTGGATTCTCTAGACCACTGGGTTTGGGTTGTGAGTTTTACGTCAGTCAGTCAGTCAATCACTTAGTCAGTTTTTTCTTTTATATATTTATAGAATGAGTTAATGAATGTATTCGAAATCGTGACTTGGGAAGGAACAAACAATTATTTGTGCTGACCACACAAATAAATACTCCCAACAGGAAACGAACCCGTGACTTTTGGAGCTTAGGACATCTAAACCTGCCAATTGGGTGGTATGCTCATTGATGGTGTCAATCAGTATAGTGAGGAACTCAAACGTGGTGCCTCACGAGTAGGGTTTCTGTCGAAATAAAGTACATTGGTGATTAAATGTAGAAAAAAAAGTACATTGCGCCAAAATAAAGTACTTTTTATTCCACTTTATTCATCATCATCAGCCTATTAATGTCCCCACTGCTGGGGCACAGGCCTTCCCTATGGATGGAATAGGAAGATTGGGCCATAACCCACCACGCGGGTTTGGCGGATTGGTGGGTGCTAACGGCTGCAGACGCAACCGGGACCAACGGCTTAACGTGCCTTCCGAAGCACGGAGGAGCTCGAGATAGTCAATTTTTGGTCACCCATCCAATGACCGACCACTGCGACAGTTGCTTAACTTCAACGATCGCAGCCGAACGCGCTAACGCCACTTGCGCCATCGAGTATCACTTTATTAGTAAACTTAAAAATATTTTTTACGTTGCTACTAGCAACTTTTAATAAATAATTTACGGCTAATGTAGTTTTTTTTCGCAATGGAAAAGGTCATGATACAAAGGCATACAGCCACGAAAATGTTGCAGGAATTAGCTAAGGGCAACATATTCATACTTTCTGTCCGTTTTACGCAAAAAATCTTCCTATCAACCTCTTTTTGTATATTTTATGTAAAATTAATCCACGAGTAATCAAATCACATTAAATAAAGTATTTTCGCGTACTTTATTGTTGGCATAAAGTATAGAGTACAATTACCCGAAATAACGTACAATACTTTATAATAAAGTACGGGTTGCAACCCTACTCACGATAAGGGACTCATCACTACGATAATCATGCGGGTATGTATTTAAAAACATTAATCTGTTATTTACATTATTTTCAACTAATAACATATTAATACACTTAACATTATAAATGGCACTTACTAAAACAAAGATAGTAATCCTCAAAGAACATCAAACATGTCATTTGAAATCACATTATTGAAGTGATCCTACGACAGTTGACTTGGGTTACGAGTTACCATAAACAAAGGAGATGTAATGGCCCTTACACCATAGACAATAGAGCGGCGTGAGGCTGAATAACTTGTCTGCTTTGTCAGGTTTGGCCCACGCTGAGTCTCGGTATTATTGCTTGATTGCAATATAGCGAAATAACATTTTACACAATTCATAATTTTATCAATTTAATTGCTTAATTATTATACAATTGATGTTACTGTTATTGTATAATATTAAAATCTTCAATGGCTTATCAAACTATATTACGTGTACATTAGGTATAATTAATTTCTCTTTAGTTATCAGTTAGTATAATTCATATAATTTCGTAGTACAACGAATAATTGGTTTACCATAAAAACTTTTATCCCTTATTTGGCTTCCTACAAACTTTATTATTTTTAAACATATAGCGTTTATCATTAAACTATAATACACTAAAATTGGTCTGCAGTAGATGTAAAAGCATAACACCTAAATATACATAAGGAAATGTTATAGAAGTATGAATATTACAATACCGCCCATTGATGAACGCATCATGGGCGGATGGATGGATGTTACATGTAACGATATAACGTTTAATTCATAATGTGTATGTGAATCTGGACAACTCTAATTTACAGACAATAACAAAAACAACTGATGGATTTTTACTATACTAATGATATAGAGCTAAAAAGTTTATATTTTTATTGTTTAAGCATTTAAAAAACTGCTAGATGTTTAAATCTTTTGTCTAGTAAATTTGTTAAGGCTAAAATGTTTGTTTGGCTGGGTTCCATTTGAAAAAATATTTTTGTGTTGGATAGTACTTAAGAGTTCATATTTTTGTTTATAAATTGAGTCTGCCCTAACTTCTTTGATATTGAAGATGTTAATGTTTAGTTACACTTAATATAAATACCCCTATTTGTATTTATACTGTATGACACAGCAATCCAAATTCAGGTAAACAATTAATGTATGTATGTATTTAATCATTATATCATGAATCGTCTCTGAAGTCATTTTTCAATTTGACGACTCTGTAAATAATAAAACGGAGAAAAAAAAACAGCCCTTGCTGAGTTTCTTGCCGGTTCTTCTCAGTACAAGGACTTCCGCCGTAGATTTACGAACCGATGGCGTAGCTTCTAGACATTTATGAGAGCTTGTAACAGCCTTAACTGAATAAATGATTTTGATTATTATTATAGTGGAACCCCAGTGAAAAATGTTGCAAATACGGGAAAATATAGTTCCATTTAAGAACTTCCACTGTGTGCGCTGCGTAAACTGTAAAGTTACTCGAAATCATGTATGATCGAATTGTTATCTTTTAAAAGTTCTAAAGAACCCCACCTGACCCTCGAACCCCGTGACCGCCCGACTCCCCCCCGCTGACCCCGCGAAACGACTTCTTCGAAGTTTTCTAGTCGAAATAATGTCTATTTCGAGATTTATTCGATTAAAACGTCGAGACGCCCCTGGTTGAAACCCCTATTGCCTAGTAAAGTAGTCTTTGAACAATAAAATCTTACATGTTTTAAAAAGATGATATTTGTGTAGAGCACACGTTATCTGTAATGAGGTCATAGCGACTGCCACCGTTTAGTAAAACGCTGAACTAACTAATCACTTATAACGGAATCGAGAGTAAATGTATCGACAATAAAAAACTTACATTTTATTTGCATTCACTATGCTCTTAAGACGACTCTGAAAAATACATTACAATATTATCCCAATTTTTATGGAAATTATTATGAGTCAGATTTTCTTTTATAATTTTATTGTAGTGCTTATTTCATAATGATGTTCTTTGTGTGCAATTATATAAAAACAAATATAGACAAAACCATGATTTCTTAAACGTAGATAAAGATTTCGTAGTTATGCAAAGTTTATGGATTGAGCTATTTACATATTCGAAGACCATAGAAAAGGGTTATCCCAAAGTTTTTATTTCTTGTTTACAGATTCAATATCCCGCCCCATCATTGTACTAAGATATTTACTACTTATATTAATTTATATTTCCATCATCGATAAACAAAAATTTTAAATCTTAACAGGAGTCTAAAAAATATCTCTCGAAAAGTTCTCTATAACATCGTATAACAGAATCATATGAGAGATGCAGTTTTCGATCGATGCAAGCATAACAATTTTGCTTACACAAGACTGCAGCTGACTATGCGCTTCTCTGACATTGGACTTATTATAACAAGGAAGTTCGGATAACCTGGAAAAACTGAACTCGATTTTACTTTGACAGTTGTCAGTGCGCGCGTAACGTTTCGCGCGCTTTTCCGCCTACCAGAGACAATTACAGTATTTTTTTTAATAATTATTTTTTTAATTTAAACTAAATTATGATATTTTAAATTTTCATATTGTGAATACGAAGTGAGTGAAGTGTGATATTTTTAGTGCTGTGAATTTTATTGGAATTATTATTTTTTAATCAAAATGAAGATCAAGGTGGCAGGTATGGATATAAATTACATATTTTTAAATGAACGAAAAATATTACTATAATAAATTTTCAATAAAAGCGCGAATTATAATTAAGATCCAGCAAACGTCTTTATTTTACACTGCGTTTATATTGTTAATACTGGTTAGAAACCATTTCTAATTCAAATTAGACGTAAAATATTTTTAAGTGGGTAAATATTTATTAAAAGTAATTATTTGTTTCTTTGATTATCACCCACACCAATCATTCAATAAAACAAGTTTCACCGGTATAGATGGCACTGTTTTTTTTTAGTTTCTCATTCTTTACAGGATAAATCAGACGACGTGTGCTGCAAAGGATGCGAAACGTCAATAAATATATAAATCAGTGCATCTATCCCAGTGAAACTTGATTTATTTAAAAGTAATTTTTATGACTTGCATTTCCCAAATTTTTTTTTATTTGTCACAAAGTAACACCTTTTTGCAGCCACGGACGTGTTCATACAAAGATTTTCTGCCATATCGCGTTACTTTAATTATATCTTTAGTTTAATAATGACTCATACATACATTGTTTGAAGATTGTTTTTTCTTTTGAGGCATCAATAGTCATCCAATAGTATAATAATGAGTAATAGGCGAATCAACTGAATATGGTCAACTAAATGTTTAATATTAAATTAGTCACCCTGGTTGGTGTCACAACATACCCTATTTGAATAGCTATAAAAGGTTCAAATTGATTTATACCAACAAGCTGGAGAGTCTTATTGGTCTGATTTAGTCCTTTCCTAAACAGTGACCAAATAGTGACAATGTATGAACCACAATGTCGCCTGCATATAATCATCATCATATTTATTGCTTTTTCATGTACTCGTAGGTGTACAAAGGTGTTACAAAGCGTTCATTGAGATCCTTACACGAACCTGGCTAGGGCATAGCAATATGTTTGTTTCTTAGGTTTTCACGCACATCACTCATTAAATAAAACTAGTTTTTACGGGTTAATGCACGAAACTTTATTTATTTATTGACGTTTCGTAGCCTTTACAGGCTACGCTAGGCTACGAATTCTGACGACGAAGCCTGTAAAGGCTACGAAACGTCAATAAATGAATAAAGTTTCGTGCATTAACCCGTAAAAACTAGTTTTATTCATAGCAATATGATTTAAAGAGCTTGTTGAATTTTCTATAAATAAATATAAATTTAAAACACATAAAAAATCTTACTTATTAATAAAATTAATATAATTCCATGTCATAACAATTGCATTAAATAAATTAAACATTATATTATTAAATAAATTATATCACATTAAATTACTAAGAATCATCATTTTAATTCCTTGTCATTAAAATACTCTTGCAGTGTATAGTAGCCCTTTGAACAAAGGAGCTTTTTCAATTTGTTTTTAAACCCAGTCAGATAACTCTAATTTTTCAAAGATAATGGCAATCTGTTGTATATTTTGACACATTACAAAAGGGCTACTTTGGACCAATTTGAGTTTAGATATTGGTAGGGCCAATTTGCTATATAAAACCTTTCATTCTTTGTTACGAGCCGCCTTTGAATTTGAATCACACCATACAAGAGAAATAGGACACAGCGGATTTTCCGCTTAGAGTGCCCATAGAACACAGAAATAGGTTAAAAGGTTAATCGGATACCGTTTGTACGGGAACCGATGTCGCCGGCTCGCTAAACTTCCGCCTAATAGATAATAGCCAATCACATCACGACATCAAACAATCGAACCAATAGGCGCTTACACCCGAGAGCAACGACGCAATCAGAACCAAGTTTTAGTCAAGTTATGAGCATTTGCTCACACATAACTTTTGCGCGCCTGTCTCGCCCGCGGAGCGTGCTTTAGTGGGAGATAACGGACCCAGCGCGGATTGGTGGGTGAAAACGGACCCAGTGCGGATTGGTGGGTGATAACGGACCCAGTGCGGATTGGTGGGTGATAACGGAACCAGTGCGAATTGATGGATGACAACGGACCCAGCGCGGATTGGTGGTTTTTTTTCTATCAACAAATCTTCAGGTTAAGTTTATGATTTTCAGATCATTTGAGCTAAAAAAGTTTCACTTCAGTCGTGTGGTCATAAGCACACTCGCTTTTTTTTATTTTGCCGTAATCGCGTAAATAAATGACAGAAATAACATTCAATTTGTTATTAGACTAACCTCGGAGGTGAGTTGGAGATAATGAATATATTTCATTAAATATCACTTTTATTATTACCTAACAAAGCCGTTATAATTAGCAACTTCTTCCTGGTATAACTGTACTAACACTGTGTAAGTTTTGATTTTGTCATAGTATAAAAAGCGCAATAGATTAGACATAAACGCAATAGGCAAAGGTAATTTAGTTAGGAAAATATTTGTAGGGTTTAAAATAAATTTTGTACTTATATTATATACCCATCAAATACATTTGCAAACGAAAGGGTTATTTAAAATTGCCAATATTATACTAATCCTAGAATTCCGAACAATGGAACTTAAAGAGGGTTTTACTCTAAAAAGACATCATGAAATCGTATTTTCGATGTACACACATCAAAAGTGTCTAGGGATCAAGCATTTTTATGCGGATTTCTTGAGATTGAGATGTGGCTTTGTAATAAATTTATGATTTTATAAATTTATATGGATCCTTTTTGGTGCATTTCATAATTTGAATCAGGAACTGTGAATCAAATTCGAGTAAAAGATGAAAATCAGCTGTCAATATTTTCCCTATAAAAACATACAACGCATTGAAGACATTATTAGTGCTACTGTTTCCCTACTACTGATTAAAACCAACGTTATTATGGAGCGGCGACGTCATTTAAGCAGGGAAGAAATGCTCAGAGCCGTGGGAATGATAGAAGCTGGTTCCCGGCAACGTACTGTGGCTTTAGCTCTGAATACAAGTCAGAGTGTTATCAGTCGACTTTGGACACGATACCGAAGCACTGGTACCGTGGCTGAGCGCCATGGAGGACGGTATCGCTGCACCACACGGAGACAAGACCGATACATTCAAATCTTAACTCGAAGAGCTCCAACAATAACCGCCATGATGTTAGCCGTGAGGCTTCATCACTCTTCAGGGAACTTAATTAGCGACCAAACAGTCAGAAACCGCTTGCATGAAGTGAACCTTCATTCCCGAAGACCGCTACGGGTACCACCTATAGCAATGCACAATCGTAGGATTCGATATCAATGGGCTCTTGAACACAGAAATTGGGCAGAAGAACAATGGCGTTTCGTGTGCTTTTCTGATGAGTCTCGTTTTGGTATGAGACCGGATACAAGACGTATACGACACTGGAGAACCCCTGGACGCCAACAGCGATTAAAATCCTGCCAGGAAGTCCATCCTTATAGTGGTGGAACCATCATGGTATGGGCGGGTATTTGGATCGGCGGAAGAACTGAGTTGATTTGGATCAGAGGCAACCTCAACGCTCAAATTTATGCTGAGACGATTGTATCAGACGTCATCGTTCCTCTACAAGTGCAAATCGGTCCCTTATTTCAGTTAATGCATGATAATGCACGACCGCACACCGCAAGAGTTGTAAGACAGACTCTCGCCGCAGCTAACATCAATGTCCTGCCCTGGCCTGCTCAGTCGCCAGACTTGAACCCGATTGAGCATGCATGGGATATGCTACAGAGAAGAGCTCTGCCGAATATGGAGGGTATCCAGTTGCAAGAAGACCTTTTTTTGTTGTTGCAACGAACATGGGCGGCCATTCCACAGCGTGATTTGGATGAACTCATTTTGAGTATGCCAAACCGATGTTCTTGTGTTGTTAGTGTTCGCGGTAGAAATACGGATTATTAATTGTTTAAGTTACCCAATAAAATTTTAGAGAAAACTGTTATTTCAGTCTTTTTTTCGAACTTTTGTGTTAGTGGTTCAAATGTCAAAAATCCCTTTATTAGGAAAATGGCAAATTTCTTTATTAATGCAAAGGTGACTTGGTTTATCGTTACTGTGACAAACGAAAACACTTTATTTGATGAATCCTTAAAGAAAATTTTAATTAATATCAATCAGGAGAAAAGTTATTGCAAAAATATATGTTGATCCCTAGACACTTTTGATGTGTGTATATTGATTTTTTTAAGTAAAAATTGATGAAATAACAATGATCTGTGTTTGTAGATAATAAATATTCGAGGAAACGAAAATGCGATGTAACCTAATTCTAGGGTTTGTTAAATGTTGAAAAAAAAAGTTCTGCGATTCGTTTTATTGGTAATGAAAATCGTTGAAAGGAATTGCGATTAAATGATGGATTCCCACTTAAAGAATCATTTCGTTGTCCGTCTGTCTTAGAAGATCCTTTTATGTTATGTTTTTAACCTACAGTGCATCTGTAAGAATAAAATCACTTTTCACGGCTCAATTCCCACGACCTCCGTGGCCGAGTGGTTTGTACGCCAGGTTTCATGGTGTCGCCGACTCGAGAGGTCCCGGGTTCGAATCCCTGTGGGGGCAGATGTTTGTGTGATGAATACGAGCATTTGTACTCCAGTCATGGATGTTTAATGTGTATTTCTATATAAATATACTTATATATGCACAGTATATGTATTCGATCCGTTACCCTAGCATCCCATAACACAAGCCTCTTACAGTGCTTACTTTGGGGCTAGGCTAATTGATGATTGATGGGTAGAAAAAAAATTAAAAAAAAAAGCGCGTGTGATTTTAAATTTGTTTGAAATTCGTGTTTTAATTTTAAAACCAGGTGGATTCTGAGGTGAAAAATTAATTTGTTCTTAGAGAATAGTACTGCTGTATTTATTAGGAAAGTGTTAAAGTATCAAGTTGAAAATACGAAATGCTCAAGTCAGTCAAAGGAATCAGTCGTTCATACGGGTTTGTAACACATAATTTTTATTTTCACTAAATTGTGTAATATATATTTCATGTCAAGGCGCCAACGTATTTTTTCGCACTTTTTTTGAGTCTGGGAAATGCTTTACGCATCCTTCCACTGGGGGAGCGAGAAGAAGGTATGCGGGACTCCTCCCTGTTCATTTCAGCCAGCTCTGTGTTCGGGTGAAATAAACAGAGCCATAACTAACGCCCTTTACAGGGCCACTAAAAACCAGACCTCTTGCACCGTCACCCGACACGCACTATGAGGACCGCGGTCCCCCTAGTGCATGCCGAGAGGGCGGGTGTGGTCGCGGCTCCCGTTTCCGAATGGCCGCGCAAGCTGTTATTGCATCTAGCATTGTCCTCGCTGAAGTGTGGTGAAGAGTTGTATTTTTCGCTCGGCAGCTTAATTATTCTAGGTACGTGTCGTACCTTTGAATCTACCCCTAGCACGAACCATTATCGAATTCGAATAGTTTGCAAACAGAATTGTCAATGTCAAATTTTGTATGGAAACTTGAACAGCAGCGGCACAAAGTACGTAACGATAACTAAAAATCAGTACACATTTGACAATGACATTTCGGACTCGCAAACGATACGAATTCGATATTGGTTCGTGCTAGGGGTACAGCTTACGCTCAGGATTTCTATATTTTATCCAGTAACCCGTCACTTGCTCAGGTTGCAAATAAGGATTGTGTAATATGCATTTTTGACTTTTAATGTGTATGTTATGCGCTGTCAACAACAAATACATTTTTATTTCCTTCTCTCTTTCAATACAAGCACCAACAAAAAACAGCTTTGCATATCAAATAGCTAATTACAAGCAAGTTTCTTTACTTTCAAAATTAATGTTCTATTAAATAAGACTCTTTTTTTTATGTTTTCCTTTTTTATTTTTAACTAGTGGCCCGCCCTCGCCTCGCTTCGGTGTAAAGCTGAAGTGTAGACTACAGTTTTTGTTCTCAGGTTTGTATTATACACAATGATATTCACCTATGATTCTTCTTACTATGTCAGTCAGTCACCTTTGAGTTTTATATATATAGATTCTGTATTTCCTGCTTGACCGAAAACTTTCACAACCCATAAAAATCCACAAACCTTCTTTATAAATACAGCCATTACACATTCCAGGGATAAACAGGTCCGCAGCAATCAAATATGGCGACCAGCTAGAGAAATAAAAGCAAAAATCATTCGCCTCAGTGAACCTATGGAATTTACATAGCAACTCACGTGCCAATTCACATCTTAATACGTGGGTGATAGAGTCTACAAATAGTTGGGTCGTGTACAAGGGTGAAGTGACGGCCCATTAGCAGGACTATTAAAGCAATAAGAATAGTTCAGGGTTCCTTTAGAAGTAAAATAAAAAATGAGCGAGCCTTACAATAGTCGCGTATGATGTGTAACATTTAAAACCTCACCTTATATTAGTAAAAAAAGAAATAAAATCTACTACAAATGGAATAAGCCATTTAAACATTTTTTTTTCTGAATGGCTTCGCACGATTTGTGCATTTAGCCAATATTTGTTTCTTAGGTTTTCACGCACATCACTCATTAAATAAAACTAGTTTTTACGGGTTAATGCACGAAACTTTATTTATTTATTGACGTTTCGCAGCCTTTTCAGGTCATTCTGACGATGCAGACCTGAAAAGGCTGCGAAACGTCAATAAATAAATAAAGTTTCGTGCATTAACCCGTAAAAACTAGTTTCATTTAGCCAATGTCAAGTGTTAAAATATTTACAAATACTATAGCACTCGTAGTCAAAGTAAGCGGCAGTCAAGTCAATCCCCCTTTCCCTATGTTTCAGTAAAAGTGTGGGGATTTACTGGAACCTCCCCGTGGACTTCTTGAGGGAACGTCGAAAAACACTTTCCGCTATGTTGTTTCACTTGCCAACACTTGTGTATGTTCCCGAACACTTAGTGTTTTCATCCACCATTATTAGACACTAACACCCGCCACAACACAATTTTTAACAAGAAAAACAAAACTGCTAAAGTGTCGCTTCCCGATCCCGCCAAAAAGTCCCATTTGAACATTATGTTCTAAAATCAAATCAAAACGATTAATCATCAGTTAAGAGTCTGATGATTTATATTTTCACCAAACATTTTATTGATTAAAAAGTCACTGGTTTGTCATTTGTTTTTTTACGGAGAGGTCCGACAAGTGACTCCATCCCACCTGATGTTAAGTGGCGGTGAAATCCAGACGCGAAGATAGCTGATACGGCAGTTCTACCTGCCACACCAGCCATCCTCACCCTACCGGCCTGCATGTTGCTTCTTCACGCCTCTTCTAAAGGCGAAAAATTATAATTTCTATTATAAATTAAACCTACCATTATTTACAATTAAGGATTAAATATGGATACAGAACCGCGACTCGATAATAACATTATTTTGTGACGTCCAAGAACCAGTTTAAATGTTGACTTCACCGCGCAGCGCGGTAGCCATCTTGACCATAAACAAACAATTTACAAATGGCCGCCTCGATACGGGACCTTTTTACTACGAAATTGTGGTCTTGTAAGAAATGAGGTTGGTCTCAAATAAGGGTCTCACGTGGTTTTTTTTTATTTGGAACAGGTGAACCGATTACCGTGGGCGAACCTTTTCGATTGGTCAATATAAAAGATTCTGTATGAACCTGCCATATTTGATGTTTTGGGATGAAATACGAATATTAAAGTAAATAAATAAATATTTCCAACACTCTCACCAATTATCCTAGGCCCAAAGTAAGCTCGGCTTGTGCTATGGGATACTAGGGTAACGGATAGAATACATATACAGTTCACATATAAGTATATTTATATAGAAATACATATGAAACATCCATGACTGGAGTTGATGTTGAGCTGAGATGTTCGTATTCATCCCGAGTTTTGTCAACATATTGTAATGCGAACCATTTAGAAAAACTGAAATATTAGGTCTTTGCGTTACGAGCTCAGCTCAGTGCAAAAACCACTGTTTAATTGTAAGCTAAGTTAAAATTTTGTATTGGTGAATAAATATATTTTTGATTTTCTTTTCATCTCACAAACATCTGCCCCCACCGGGATTCTAACCCGGACCTTTCCAGTCGGTGACACCTTGAAACCCGGCGTACAAACCACTCGACCACGGAGGTCGTAAAGGAAGGAAACTTACAAAATTAATCCGACTTTTTTAAAAAGACCTAGTTAATTACCGCATCTTCATTTTGTGTAATAAAATGAAATGATACTTTATTCAAATTGTCATATCGAAAGCTCCTTTGAATCGTCCAACATTTATTCCCATCACCTATTTTCTATTCAGGACATATTTGAACTGGTGATAAGAATGGGCGCAAGATACTCATTACTGAATACAACGTCAACTTATATTTTGATTGCTGTGTCTTAAAGAATAAATGCAAATAGTGTTATTTAAGTAAGGTATGTCAAGATTAAATATTCAGTAGCAAAGTAGTTAAAGCAGACTCATCCCCGCTGACAGCACATGTCAATTTATCTGGGACTTGGGGCACATCAAGTTTAGTTGGGACGAAAGGAAAAGATTAATATTTCTGAATCGCTAATAAAATTTTCAGAAGAATCAGCATTTTGCACTTCTTGAAATATTTCACATCATCATCATAAGCCTATTAATGTCCCCACTGCTGGGGCACAGGCCTTCCCTATGAATGGAATAGGGAGATTGGGCCATAACCCACCACGCGGGCCCAGTGCGGATTAGCGGGTGCTAACGACTGTAGATGCAGCCGGGACCAACGGCTTAGCGTGGCTTCTGAAGCACGGAGGAACTCGAGATAGAAGATTTTTGGTCACCCAGCCAATGACCGACCACTACGAAAGTTGCTTAAGTTCAACGATCGCAACCGAACGCGCTAAAAACTTGCGCCATCGAGTTCCTCACTAATTAAAACCGTATGCAAAGTACTAAATAATCCTACATTTAAATACTGGATATCAGTGCACCGGAGCGAAAACTGCAAATGACGTAGGTAATCTTTAACGGACCTGTTTTAATTGTTTTATTTTTCTTTTACAATTTTATATATTTTGACTCTGTTTACACTTTTTTTTTGGATTTTAATTTGAATATGACATTTTATTGGGTTTTTCATGCTTTCAATAATCAATTATTATTATTATGATTAGATCAGCTCCATGTTAAATAATTTGGCTTTGAAATTAGATTTACATTATGACTGCCAAGTTTTAGTTCAATCGGAAACCAGGAAATCAGTCTTAACTTGCAGATTTGATTAGCGAATAGCTTTTGTAAAAAGGATCAAGTAACTTCAACGATCGCAGCCGAACGCGCTAACCAACCACACCATCGATCTCCTGAAAATAAAAAAATAAAATCACATATCTCATACATAGTCCGTTAATCCAATAAGAATCTACACTGTAAATGCAAATAAACCAGGTCAATCCTTGGAACTCTGATTTTTCTCAAAAAGTACAAAACATACAACTAGCAAAGTTATACCTACAGAAATGGCGTTTCATGATTAATATGATGAAATTATAAACAGAAAACTATTGAGATTAAATAATAATACTTATTTTCCGAAGAAAAGTCGTTTACCAGTTGTGTTAATCGGTAGTAAAGATCGCAGCAAAATACCTACACACGTCAGAAAAACGATGGAAAATACAAAAAACAAGAATGATCAGACAATCCTATTAAAAAAAAACAAACAGCAGTGAAAACTTGAATATGTTGTGCATTTTTGATATTTTGGAATGGTTAGGGAATAATTTTGCACGAATTTCTTTAATTATCAGTATAAAAGTACTATCATATATGTGGTAGAGTACAATATTTATTTATTGCGCTATAGTTCACAAACATGACAATTGATATTACATTAAAAAGTTTATTTCTCAGAAAAATCAACTTACATGAATCACGTTTAAGCGCACATAGCGACATCTATTGTAAAAAAATCAACTTACATGAATCACATTTAAACGCACCTAGCGACATCTATTGAAAAAAAATGTCTAGACGTCCTGGATAGAGACTTATTATTACAATACGATAAAATAAAATATTACTATGTTTCGTCCAATATATTGAAAGTCAACAACCTTTCCAATTTTATTGTTTTCGTCAGATCCCCGATCAGGCCACGTGTTATGACGTGATCAGCCCACGTGTCCTGACGCGTTAACGCTTAACATTTTTTACCCATACAAAAAAAAGTGTACAACAGCGCTAAAGAAGTTTTCACTTCAAAAAAGAACGATAGGTAATCGCAACTTTATTCAAAAATTAGCAAGTCGTAAGCATTGTTTCTTGCTTGATTACAAACTTAGTAGACAGTACATATTCTTTTTTTTTTGTCATTTTAATTATTATTATATATAGGTTTATTTGCTGTTAAGTGTATCTAAACACTGCCAACCAAAAGTTGTTACAAGCATTACCAAAAAAAAAGTTTTCAATAATATGTCAAGTCAACTATTTAATATTATTTCACTGGAATCTCTTTTAATGGCAAATCCGTGACTGCCAGAATGCGCGGCGTCGCTGCCAGCAATAAAAGCAAATATAGCAACTCAAACACAACAAATAGATCGAAAAAATCTGTGAACACCCATCCCGTAACGGCGTATGCGCACGTTTCATCTTTATAGATCGTTTTTGTGCGTGATGTGACGCGCATTTTTTGGGATCGCCTACGGAACGTTGACTCTTGAGTCTTGACGAATCACGCTATGATATGTTTCTTAAGTTTTTTTTTTATTTCGGGTGTCATTTACGTACTTTTTTTTAAGGTAGAGTAGGGTGGGGTTGAAGTTTGGTTACTTTTAGAAAATAAATACCCTTTTATATATAGCTAATCAAATGTTATCTGATGTCTCTGCCTAGGCACGTCTTATACCCGCCATACAAACTACGAGAAATCGTTACGATTAGACTGTACAGTTCGAACGGTACAGTTTATACGATTTCGTTTAGTATAGGAAACTGTGCAGTTTTATAACATACACGCTACGATTTATCGGTACCGTTCGGACTGTACAGTCTAATCGTAGCGATTTATCGTAGTGTGTATGTCGGGTATTACAGTACCCCGACGACGAAATTACCCGCGCCAACGCGCCTCCGACTCCTCCCACACAGGCTACAAACACCAACACTACACAGCTAGCAAACTTGCACACTAGCTTAGCATTAGGCAGACACCGCACCCGGTAACCGGTTTATACATGACACGCTATTCCAGGTACAGGTACGTACCTGGGCGTTTTCTCCCGCCCCCCACGACAACGGCTAACTAGAGCCGAGGTCCGAGTCTCAGAGGCGCCCTCTAGTTGAGCCGAACTCCTCAGGTTCGAGTGGTCTAGAGGCTCCAGACGGAGAGGAGACTCCCTCCGTGGGGGGATGCCATCCGCCTGGAATATCTCTAGAGCCACTCGCCAATTCTTGGCTTGAAGTCCCCCACCCGGTGACGCCGGTAAAGGTCATCTGCAACCAACAGCATACACACTAAAAAAAACTCTCATGTATGGAAATTACATATTGAAGCCCTTGCTTTAAAAGCACCTGTTTGAATTATTTACTTACATTCATTGGATAAATAAATTAACAAAAAAATTTGCAAGCCTTCCTATTTTAATTTTTTTAAGTCCACTTTAAAACTCTTTGTTTAAAGAGTTATCTTTAAACTAGAGGAAATTCGGCACAGCCATCAGCGTCAGCAGGGCCGTGATAGCATAATGGTCAGTGTATCCGCCCGGATAGTGGAGGATGCGGTTTCGAGTCCCGTCTGCTGCCGAGTCTGTGTGGAATTTTCTCAGGTAAAATTTTCTTCACATATAAACAGTTAAATGCTTCAAAAATAAAAATATTACTGTTTAAAGCCAATAAATGCAGAATGAGGGGTATTTTGGCCAGTAATAATCAGGCAGGCTTAAAATCTAATATTTTACTCATTTTTCATGTAAGTATCATAGAAACTAAAAACGTCTAACTATGATAATAACTAAAAATAAGGTGTGATTTTATGAAAATACGATCTGACTGAAATTTTAAAATTAATAAATTTCTTTCTCGGTTGGGATTTAAACCCTCGCGTAAGGGCTTTTGTTTTCGGCGAACTTTCTACCACTGAACAATCGATGATTGTTGATAATAAATAATAATAATCATTTACTCGCTACCCAACATTTTATATTTAATTATTAAGCTAATAAGTCTAGGTGTATACATATAAAATGCTGAAGAAATGAAACCCTAACCCAGAAACTAGAAAAAGCTGTATTATCAAGGTTAGTGATTCAGCGGTCGATATTTTGCAAAACTATATTTTAAATTTTATACTGTTGAATAAGTTTGACTACAGCTATTGTGATGAGTAATCAACTGGATGAAACAAAAACCAATATAACAATATTGATTAAGTGTGAGCATATGTGTATGAGTGAATTATATTGGTGATGTGTTTGTGTTAGTGTGAAGGTCTAAACTTTTTAATAACACTTAAAACGTAATTCGACTATTTAATAAAAAAAATCACTTTAATAATCATAATCATTTATTTCGTAATAAATTACACGTCAATCATAAATTTTAAAATAGATATACATAGAGTAGGTACTTATTAACTAAACTTTCAATGAATTAAAAATGTCAAAATTCAATTCCTATGTCAATTTCAAATTATATTAAAGTGCAATATTTATACTTAAATAAAGTTAAATGTCAATTACAAATAACAATAATAAAAAAATAAAAAAAAATAGCCTTATTTTAATAGATTTTTTTCTAGTGAAACTTTTCTTTAGAATTAAACATCTAGCAGTTAAAGGCTTAAAAATAAATAAAAACATAAAAAATAGTCATTCAATATTATAGAAAAATATATTAATCATTATTAATAGGCTGATGATGATGATGATGATGATGATGATGATGATGATATTAAAATCAGCCTAATTAATGAAAGGATTTACCATTGAAAAACTACTTAATCGACACTATAAAAAGTTCTGTCAATGAGCCATAACTTTAGTTTAAGTTGCATGTAATAACCGAATATCGTTAACCTACATTAGGCATTATACTTTACTTACGAGTTCATACTGTTACTCTGTGTACACATCGGTTATACATATATACAGAGCAGTCATACACCTAAATAAGCAGAAGCCTCGTACCATATCCCGCGTAAATTATACAATGTAACCGACCAGTCTATTAGCAACTTGTTATACTAATGACTCAGTGAACATACTAAGTATGGGTTGGCTAAGGCACCTTGCAGACTAGACGGCCACGACCACGGCCAGCGGGCGGCCGCAACTGCTAGAGAAATAAATAAATATTTCCAACACTCACACCAATTAGCCTAGCCCCAAAGTAAGTACCGTAAAAGGCTTGTGTTATGGGATACTAGGGTAACGGATAGAATACATATATTGCACATATATAAGTATATTTATATAGTAATACATATTAAACATCCATGACTGGAGTACAAATACGCTCGCGTTCATCACACAAATATCTGCCCACGGAGGTAGTCAGTAAGGGCCAGCTTCAGATTACCTAAAGCTGACCCTTACGGCCAAATACGCGACGTTCTTATGGCTTCTTTAGTTAATGTAGTCGTTGCGGCCACTGGCTGTGATCGTGGCCGTGAAGTGCGCTAGGTGCCTAAGAACCGTATCTTTCACGAAAGAAAAAAGCAAAGCTGAAGACATACTAATATGTAATTATAATTCACGTCATTGGTTTAGTTAACAGTGAGGCTTCGAATGATATTTTTAAACCCGTATCTATAATGGTTTGGCGAAGTGGTATGAGAATTCATAGCAAATTAAGAACCAGTTTCGTGGAATACCCCAAGAGACCAACCAAAAAAAACATTGTTAAACATCTTATTTCCCGCAGAAATTATTACGATATTTTATTATTCAAGTGTGGCCAGTGTGGCTTGTCGTTGATCGAAGTAGAAGTAGGCCAGAAAATTTCGCGCGATAATGCGGCCGTATCATTAGTGTTGTCACGCAAATTGCTAAAAGACTGCCATTAAGAATTACGCGCGCAAACGTCAAGCAGTTACGAGCTTAGTCTATGGTCGTAAAATGAAGGAGGCGATCAATGACAAAATAAATAAAATCGTTGAAAGCCGAATAGGTTGTATAGCGGTTCACAACAATGTAGCTTACACGCGGTAATGTTACAGAAACGTGCCTGTTCGGCTGCCACATCGGCTATTTACGCGGGAGGCACGTTCGGCGCATTGCTGGCCGATGATACAATGTTGCAGGCTTTTCGCGCCACGATAAGCGCGCGGGGTGGTGCGTTTTGAATTGAGAACGCGATTTATTTATAAACAGTAGTCAGTTTTTTTTTTATATGAACTAGAATTATGGACGTAAGACTTGGCAGTATGGCTTAGTAGCTTCGCCTGTACTTTTTTATATGTACGGATATTTAGTTGAACAACCAAAAAGATTTGTTGCTGTACAGATTGTTTTGAAAAGTTGGAGTTAAGCTTTTTGCTAAACTTTTGTGTTCTTATCTGCTTATACATATGTTTTCCTTTCCTATTTTTGAAGTGAAACTACTTTAGGCACGCTTGACTTGGGGGTTATTGGCGAATGCGGTACGAGTTACGCTTTACGAAAAGTGTCACCAGTCACACATATACATAGAGATGGAGCAGAAAATTTCACTTCAGTCGTGTGGTCATAAGCACTCTCGCTTTTTTCTATATTTAGCGTGTGTAAAAATTATATTCTTTCCTAACAATCTTCGCATGATCTTTGACTAAATAATTATCATGTCAGTATTTCTCTCGCTTCCTTCATTCGAATACAAATAGAGTATTTACATAAGTTAGTTTAATTCATGTCTTTTAATATTGTGTTTTAAAGTTTGTCTAGACACTGAAAGCCAGAGAAACTTTCCAAAACCTCTTAATCTCTACATTCAAAAATTAATTAAAACAAGTACTAAGTCGAAAACCGATATGTCCTGCCAAATTTTGTATAAATAAATATTTGCACTTACAATAAATAAATATACTTAGAAATTGCGAGAATTCCCCAAAATATTAAAGTTTTGTACAGAAATCTTAACTCACATTTTCTTTATACGTAAAATTACTCCTATTCATTTAAATAAGGGTAATTTATTAAGAGTCCTCTTATTTAAGAGGGTCATAAGTATTAAAATAATGCTATAGTAGGTTGGTACTAGTGATGTAACGAATGTAATTTTTTTTACATGCAAATGCGAATATTTAGTTTTTGTTCAAAATTGGCGCCAATAGTCTATGGCATGGTGGCAGTCTCGTTCAATTAAGTATATTTTTTTATTTTATTCAAGATGATGATTAATTAAACATTAAAAGTTATGTAAAGACTGATAAACGTTTCATAGAAGAATATTTTTTAGTTTTGTCAAAGAAGATGATTAACATAACTTTAAAATATATGTAAAAAGTGATAAAAAATTCTAAGAAGAGTGTTTTTGTTTGTTCACATTGCAATATTTATTTTGTTTTTTAAAAAAAAATTGTTGCTTCATTGCCCAAAGTACTGAAAATATAATAAATAATGCCAAATGCTAAAGTCAAGACTAATAATGTGATTACGAGGTTAAGTTAATATTACTTGTATTAAAAAACATAAGAAATGAATGGATTTTGATTTTATGAACATACTATTATCTTCAAATTGTTTTTTTCTAATATTCATATTTGCAAAACATTCGTAGATATTTTGCGAATGTGAATGCAAATATGCGAATATCCGCGAATGTGAATATCCGTTACATCACTAGTAGGTACCCAATGTAAGTCTTTACTTTTGTATTGCTTTCGTGCCAACATGTGCCTCATATATAAAGTGCAATCTTTAAAACAAATACAAAAGGTGTAAAACCTCTTACCACAAGTAACTTGTGTGGCCTTTGAGGCAACACCGCTTAGTCGTTACTTAGTGAATAATTTTCTTGCAAGTGCAAATAATAATTTTAGCCATTTTCTTTTCTCAACTCGTCTCGCCATGTTTTTCTGGTTGCATTGCGTATGTAAACAACGATCATGTTCGCGCCATTAATATCCCTCGGACGTCGCGTTTTGTTTATTTGCTTTGCGCGAATTGGTAGCAACGAGACGCAAATCCGTTACAAATTCAACTAGTATGTCTGCATAAGTTGACTTATCATCATCATCATCAGGCAATTAATGTCCCCACTGCTGGGGCACAGGCCTTCCCTATGGATGGTATAGAGAGTTTGGGCCATGATCCACCACGCGGGCACAGTGCAGATTGGTGGGTGCTAACGACTGCAGATGCAGCTCAACGAAATGGCTCAACGTGCCTTCCAAAGCACGGAGGAGCTCGAGATAGTTAATTTTTGGTCACCCATCCAATGACCGGACCGATTACTGCGAAAGTTGCATAACTTCATCGATCGCAACCGAACGCGCTAACCACTTGCGATATAAGTTGACCTATGTACTATAATAATAATGATATTAATAATAATAGTTTATTTATCTTAAAAATTACAATTGCTCTTATCTTTTATGTCACAATGTTAGTTACCATACTCCTCCGAAATGGCCTGACCGATTTTTATGAAATGTTATATGCATATTCCGTGGGTCCGTTAGTAGGCGACACCTTTAAACCTGGCGTACAAACCACTCGGCCATAGAGATCGTCAAAGTGATAATTATACACGAAACTATAAAAAAGTGCGTCGAAATAAATTGAAGTAACTCTTAATCTCCAGTTTGTTTAAAAATATAGACTAGACGAAACGCAAAGGTGAGCAAACAGCCAAGCCAGCAAGTAGGTGAGTCAGGAAGAGACTGTTAATCAACGAATGTTTTTACAAAGTTGCGTTCCGTTTTACCGGGATTAAGTGATTAGTGTGTTTAGGGCAGGAATAAGAGTTATGGTTGTTGGGGCGATGCTAATCCGTCGTTACGAACATCTGGACGGTTCAGCTTTACTTGTGGAGGAACGTTTAGATTTATTGTTTTTTTTTTTTATAAATATATATCGATATTGCAAGTTAAGTTCATATAACAACCCGGCGCTTTACGCAAATAGTATTCGGAGCAGAGCTTTGTTATCTAAATTAATTTCATTTATAATTATTAAATCAGTAACAGTGCAAAAGTAAAAATATAGTTTGTTCTTGGAAGTTTGCAACTTGTAAGACTTATCTAAGGATTTGAGCAAATATCAGGAGGAAAAGTACTTTTTAGCGTAAGACATACAAGTTGCTTCAAGAATTTTGAAACTCCATAAAAACAGCGTGTACTATTGATGAATGTATATTATGCACCAGGACTTTAAAAAATTGTCTTTACATTTCACTACTTAAGTCAAAATTTGTGTTTTTTAATTAATCTCATTTTATTCTAATTAATAAATAAAAATCTCTAATAAGTTAACGCAATACGTTGCATTCTATCATTGTAAACAAATTCCCGCGCAAGACAATACATAACTTGTCACATTCAATATAGCAGCACCAAAGACAATTTGTTGAAACTTCTAAGGAGTCGAAGTAAAGTCAGTCTTTCATCTTTATTTTAAAGAGCTCTGTCGCACGCACAGATAAGAAATTAAGAATGCGAACTATTTTGTTATTTTTTTGTTGCTCGAAGGTGCAAAAAGGTTTGTTCATCATTGCACTTGTTTTGTTTGCTGCAAGGGGCATGCGTGGGAAAGAAGTTTTGTAATAGGAAGTTAATTTTTGTGAATGGGATAAAGGATTTCCTTCTGAGTTGTGACTTGTGACTCAGACGATTAGACAATGTCCTTTTTCCTGTAATCTGATTTAATTCATTGCATTATCTATAAGACTTTCTTTATAATGTAATTGCAAAGGGTCTGACATTAATTTGAACGATCAAATCAGTATCATATCAATATCAGGGAATAGATTTATAAAGCTGTAATGATAAGAGTTCGCTACTTTTAAAATGAAAAGTTTGTTTCAAATTTTATTTAACATTGATTCAGAATATAATGTGCCTTCTTAAAGTCTTCTAAAGTGCCTTCTTTAATCGTTTACGAAATTATAAGTTATGCTCGTATCTCCGATATTTTGAACACTATTTTAATAATAATATTTTAATAAACTGTATCAGTTTAGATATTATACCAAAAAATGTTAGTAAGTTTTCTAGATTGCAATTTCACCATATTCATACCCACGTTAGTTATCCGCTTAAGAATATTACATTCCCACGGACAAGCTTCTTTACAATGTACGAAAAGCTCTGTAGGTGTCCGCCGTACAAACTAAAAAAAAAGCTAGGTGTCAAAACTAATTAAATCATAGACGTATTGCCAAAAAAATTTTCTTCCAAACGTGACTACTATTAGGTGCCCAACACGCAAATCACACAACCAACTAGAATATCACTGCAATTTGTGAATGAGTGAATGACACTACAGGTGTCCAGTAAACAAAAAAAAGTAAACAAAAAGGTTTGTTACAGACACGTGCGTTGCGGCCATAGACAATAGCGTCGCTGCCTCCTTTGACGACGCGGGAGGAAAAAAACAACAAAGCCGATTGTGAATGTTGACTTGGGCGCGAAATTTGACAGTTCTCGTTCCCACGCATAAATTTCTGAGCTCATTAGGCTTTGCGTTTAATTATTCTTTATGGTTTTATTCGGTAGCACAATTGCAGTTACATAGATACAATGTGGCAACAGATTATAATTTATTAATAAATATTAAATTGCACAACTCTTACAATTCTTTGTGTGGAACTTCAATTGAGTAATATGAAAGATAAGTCGTTAGTACCTATTGATTTTTCTATATTCAAAATATTTCCATAATATTAAACAAACTCAGTTTTTACCGCTGTGACTTGAAATTTATTTGAATTTCGTATTCTAATTTTAAATTCACACCACGGATTCCGAGGTGAAAAGTAATTTTGTTTTTATAGAATAGCACTGGTGATTCATATGAGAAAATAAGAATGCGCTCTTAACTATTTTAAAGGTAATTTAAGAGAAAATTACCCTACAGCTATTCTCTTAAATTACGATTAATATCGATAAGAAAGCATTCTTATTTTCTAAAACGTATCAGCAGCGCCATTCTATAAAAACAAACTAACTTTCCACCTCGATAACACACATTATAATTGATAAATAAATATTTAAAATCTTAACTATTAACAATAATTATGTTGCAAATTTTGAGACATCCTAATGTTTCTTCATATCTTCGTGCTGTGTGCTTAGACAATGTTTTTTTTGAGTGTGTATGCTGTTGGTCGCAGATGACCTTTACAGAGTCACCGGGGTGCAAGTATGCTAGCTGTGTAGTGTTGGTGTTCGTGGCCTGTGTGGGAAGAGTCGGAGACGTGTGCTTCGACAAGGCACGTTAAACTATTTTTAACCGACTTTGAAAAGGCGGATGTTCTTAGATAGATAGATAGATAAACACTTTATAACTCACACAGTTATAGGGTTAAGGTATACACAATTAAAGGGTTTACAAAACAGATAGTCAACTACGGTGGGTAAAGGCGGTCTTATCGCTGAAAGCGATCTCTTCCAGACAACCATGAAGTCGAAGGATAGTTTAACAGAGATAGAAGAGTAATGTGCCAGCAAAATATAAAACAAAATAAAAAAGAAATAACAGTATATATATTATATTAAATACATACAAAACATAACAACTACATACATATTTATATATATATATATATATATATATATATACAAGAATATACTATGCTTATACGTACTGATATAAATATAACATAATATTAATACAATAATGTGTACATATACATTACACATATAAGTTATATGTTGCAAATTAGGACCTAGACCTAGGTTCTTAATTGGCCAGGTATGTCTTTTTACTGCATTTGCTGTCATTGGCACTTATCAATCCGCACTGGATCTGAGTGGTTTCTTCTAAGTAAATCCTCTATGAGGAAAGCCTACATCTCAGGAGAATCAGATTAATATAGAAATAGGCCAAAGATAAGACGATGTTACGTAACTTCAATCCGTACCTATAATTCTTTTACTGAACGTTTACGCGTCATATATTGAACAATAAACAATTGTCAAAAAAGTTTGGGTAATCATGCAGTACTTTTAATCTTTTAAAGGCTTTTGTGATAATCCTTTTGGCAATCACTAGTTGGGATAAAACTTTTGACACCTGTTAAGAATTTAAAGGGCTTACGAGCCGGACTTTCGCTTTTTCTATCAAAAAAACGTGGCAGACAAGCATAGGGCCCGATCTGATGGTTGGCGGCCATCATTACCTACATAGAGGTGCTTGCAACGGGTTTACACAGCTAGCATACTTGCACACTAGCCTAGAACTAGACAGGCACCGCACCCGTAGGATAAGAGTGCGAAGACCCGGTCTACACACGACACGCTATACCAGGTACCTGGGCGTTTTTCCTCGCCCTCCACGACAACGGCTAACTAGAGCCGAGGTCCGAGTTTCACAGACGCCCTCTAGTTGAGCCGACCCCCTCAGGTTCGAGTGATCTAGAGGCTCCAGACGGAGAGGAGACTCCCCCCGTGGGGCGATGCCATCCGCCTAGAATACCTCTATAGGCACTCGCCAATTCTCGACTTGAGGTCCCCTTAGGATCTCGCAGTTCCCCAACCGGTAACGTAATAGAATAAAGGTCAACTGCGACCAACAGCGACATACACACTCAAAAAATATGCAACGGTTTACTCCGATTTTAACTCCAAAAATTATACCACTTTCATTGTTGTTTGTTTACGTCACAACTTACAAAGTACATTATGTATCGACGTTTTCAGTATTTGTAACTCCAAATTAGTTTTAATACCTACCTGGTATAGTTATATTTTTATTTTTAAACATTTAACTTCTAGCTTAAATCTAAAGAAAATTCTACTAGAAAAAATGCACGCGGACCAGGCAGCAGACAGGACTCGAACCCGCACCCTCATCTATCCGAGTGGATTCATTGACCATTATGCTACCACGGCCCTAATAGCCGTATCGATTTTTCTCTGGTATTTCTTAGGCTGCAAGGTTTTTTTAGAAGAATTTTCTTTAGGTTTATATATAGGTATATTGCGTGTAAATTAATTTCTGTAATTCATTTTTGGTTTGAACTGGAAACAAATGGGCAGTAAAGTTTTGAAAGGAATAGCTTCGAAGTAAAGAGGGATAACCCTATTTACAGTATTTTAATAATGGTAAGGCATAGGAATTTATCTTCCATTTTGCTATACAAAATACTACTATTTACAATGAAATTAAAAAAAACACGGACCTAAGTTTTTTCGTGTTGTTTTGTTTTTAAAAGCACTAACTGTGATGTGTATAGCTGAAAGATGAGTACGCATTTAAGTCTGACTGAAAAAGCAGAGAACAATAAATAAAAATCAACTTCGGAATTCCCGTTGATGTCGCTACCAATAGGGCTGATTTAGTTACACTTCATATGTCTTTATCGTTCATGTCTTTCAAATAACTTTTTCACTACGCTACGGGATATTGACGAAATTCCTGTGTAAAACGGAAACAGCCACAGAAAAGAAAAAAATTTTTGGTAGTTTTGTATTTCTGTCTGTGGATAATTCCTAAAATTTATTCCATTTTGCAAGGGTAAAGGTAAATAAGATACACTGCCAAACGCACACCCACTCCAATCTATTTGCACACAGCCTACACGATTTGATTGCGAACAATAACATTTAGTAGTGATTACCAACCACTCTCCCAGGACAAACTGAAACGCGTGCGCGGCATTATTGCACCCCCTGCCCCTGTGAATTGTGAATCGAACTTAAAACAATATGGTGGAGCAAACACTTGGGTTGGGACCACACCGCGCGCCCGGATCCGCGGGATTAAGCACGTGCATTTAGGGATGCCACTGCTCTATCGGAAATATAGGTATTTAACAAACATTGCAGGTTAAAAATATTTTGACAAAATTTTGAGTCTACTTGTGAAATTAGTTAATATACAATACAAAATTCTTTATTAAAAACACCACAGTACAGACATAAATGAGATAAATACATTAATTGTTTAAACATAGTGCTTCAATGGACGATCTTTTCGCTAAAAGCGGAATTTCTTCCGGACAACCTTTAATATAAGTGCTCAAATACGTGAAAATATACCCCCCGTGTGTTTTCGTTACTTAAAATAACTACTAGAATTACGTAATATGAATCAAAGAATATTACCAAGTAATTAATATAATAAAATTGCGGAGAATATATAAATTATTTATTGAAGTAAAGGACCTTTACGTTTCAGTTTTAAAAAATACCTGGAAAGAGGTAAGGTCTCAACAGATGTCTTGACAGAGCCGGCGGCATTGGTTCCCGTACACACGGTCTTGATCACCCTTCTAACTTCTTTCTGTGTTCTGTGATGAAAACTAAGTAGCGTCCATACCGCATAATAAAAATAATTTAATTTAATATATTTGCCAAAATATAGTTCACAATAAGACAGTGTATAAGAGAATACACTCGCTCCTTCCATATAAAAATTTACGATACGATAGGATTACGGAGCCATCAAAATTATAATTATAATTAGTTATATGTATAATAGAAACATATACATAAAAATACATATTTTTTCCATCAACTAAATAGCACTTAAAGGTCTTGTAGAATGGATTTAAAGAATCTAAATAAAAAGACTGACTGAGAGCGAAACTTGCGTTTTGATATTTTTTTCGGTTGGCAGCCCTACGTGAGTGTGTGACACTCACGTAGGGAGTATCTTGTTTCAGGTTCTCTTCCAGTAAGGGAGAATGGATTTGTTATTTTCTCAGTTTTTTTGTTAATAAGATAAATTAACATTGCTTTAAGTTAGTACGGTATCTATTTTATACAATTTTAGTTTTGCAAGTTGCATCTATTTAAGAATGAAAGAAGTGAAATTTCCCATGCATATTCCTCTTCTTAAACTTTTATTTTATTTTAAATTTTACTTCTTGACAAGAGGAGTATCTATTTGAAAAGAACAAATCTTTAAAAGACTGGCCGCGTGTGTTTCGAACTTCGCACTATAAGGGTTCCGTAGCAAATTCAAAATTTCTGTAAAAAAAATTGTTAGTAAAATAAACGTAAATAAACAATACTACTTTTCAAAGGAGATTGCTCAAATTGGCCTAAATGCACAAAAAATATTGACATACACGGTAATTCTTGGCGTAATTTATAATTTGATTTACAGTCATTAGATTTCAACGGACACCTTTGTATAATATATTTACTTTAAAAGGGACTTTTAATTTTACCGGTTTGGAAAACATACGAATCATTTTTAATGGCTATGGGTGTAGTAACATTCAGCCAAAGACTGATCGAAGTTGTTTATATAACATAAAAACAAATCTATGTATCTTGTAAAGATCGATAAAATAAATCATTTTTTTTATTACACTGTGGTATTAATATCCACAACTATATTATCATTTTCACTAGATGCAAATGTGCTCAGACAATAGGGAAGATGCATATATAATATTTATGAAAATTTTAAGATTAAAATGTTAAAAAAATATAAAAGAAATGCCACTGCAACGTTTTTATTTTACAAAATGTTGTTTTTTAACAATTATTACGAATTAAAAATACTTGAAACGGAACGTATTTTAAAACACCAATCAGCGTTTAGTGACGTCACTCCTGTTATGACAACTTCTTTGAGGTTATGGTTGTTAAAGTAAATATTATTTTATGGGAATATTAATTGCGTTTTTTTACATTTAATAAAAATGGAAATGGTTGCGTTTATCAAAACAGACTCCGGGAATTTACCAAGAGTTAGCGTTGACATGGTTATAACTTTTTTTTGTCCAAAGTGCAGAGTTTTTAAGTGTAGAAATGAAAGGGACTAAATTACTACGGTATGTAAAAATCGTAGTTGTTAAACTTCGTATTTTATTCAGCGGCTTCTACAAATTTTACGGCGATATTGCAATCGGCTATGTCCAAATTAAAAGAGATGGAGAATTATGTACAGTAAAAGGTCGAGTTCTCCGGAGCATAAAGTACGTAAAGAAGGTTATCGTGTTACAGTTATTTTAAATGAAACGCAAAGCTTGGTTCAGTCCTGCCAATGTGAAGATAGTGTCACACATTTTAAACTTTATCTAATTTTCGACGTCATTCTCCAACTGTAAAATTAAAAATATGTAATAGACAGGTTTTGTAAGTATTAGGTAGGTTACTAATGCGTTTTTACGTACAAGCAGATTAATTAAGCATATAACAAGTATATTCGTCGACTTACGTCAAAGTGATCTTCTCAGCATCGAATAATGGTCTTTGGAGAATAATTGTCATTTCTCTTCGCAGCTACAAACCACTTTTTTTCAAATTTGGGTCAGAAGTTCCAGTTAAAAACAATTTATTTGGAAATTTTGTTGAAGTAGATTGGCACAAAACATGAGTCAACACGGCTTTTTTTCGGAATATTAGTGGTATTTTTATGATCACATGATGTTGATGGATAGTCCATTTTAAATTTTTCAAAAAAATATTTAGAAAGTCGAAAAAATATGCAAAAGTATGAAAATTTAAAGCCAGCAACGAACAAGTACGACCAGTGACAGACAGCAGTGACGTCATCGCAACCATAGGTTCGTTTTCGTGCGAAAATTTAAATTGTCAATTTAAAACCGCATTTTTTCCGATAAATCACAATGTTTTAATTTTTTAATATATCTGTGGTTTATTCTACATGGAATTCTTTAAAATGAAAACAAAAATAAAAATATTGCATCTTCCCTATTATTATAGATGATAGGCGCGACATCATAAAGTCTATTGCCATACATTTTTCTACAAACACCTCCATAAACACATTATAATCTGTATATATGTATCTGTATAGACTTTAAGGTATCTATCTATGGGCCTACGTTCCCTGACTATAAATTAATAAATAAATAAAATAATAAGGTGTGATACACCAAACATCTAAAATATGGTTATCTTAAAAACATAACAAAAGTAATGAAGCTACCGAATATATGGCTATAGAACCTAAATCTCTTAGCTTTCTTTGGTTAAGGAGAGTTTAAAAATTCTCTCTAATCTGTGGCTCATTCACAATCATCACGCAGTTTCTGTCACAGAGTACCTACCTTATTATAACCGGAAATGACACCTGATTTTAAAAGTTACTCTTATGCATTAACTTTAAAAACAGGCAACTATCTGTTAATCTACATGTTCTATATACCTGAATCTAATCCATAATTTCGGTACTTGGCTTGATTTTCCTAGTTTACTATATAACTTATTTCTTTTTTATTATTTTAATATGTTCAGTGTATATGTGTATATGGTTTATAGAAGTTTTGAGGGGTGTCCGTCAATAATATTCGTTTCTACAGTAATTTATATATACATAATTTCGAATCTAGGAAACAATTTTTCATGATTATTGGTCTTTAGACCAAACATGTATGGAATTTGAGCAATCTCCTTTATAGGTCAATGGGAAGTTAAAAAAACTCTTCAGAACATATTATTGTAAAAAGAAAAATAACTTTAATGGCTTCTTTTTCCTTTATTATCCAATATTAAAAAAAATGGTATTTATTATGAATTAATTATTTCTGCACCCATGTTCGTCTTAAGTAACCTGTATGGCTTTTAACTATCATATTAGTATGAATAAGTATGCAAAACTGAAAATTTTAATACTGTAGCTTCAACCGTTTTGCTTTAAAACCTGTATGACAGAGGATGGACTCCGTTTGGACCATATTTGGACCTTTCGATTAAAAGAAGTTCTTCGGTCATGAAGTGTAAGTAACTACTTCACTCAGATAAGCTTGAATATTTTACCCTAAAAAGCTATAGAATACTTTTTACCCGCATTCTAACAAGAATCAAACGAAGAAAACAAAATTTTACCATACACTAAGCTGAATGGACTTATTATTCGTCTCCTTTCACAACGGACGAAACGATTACAAAGAAAAGAACAATTTTTTCGCGCCTCATTTGCGCCGCGGCCAACTCAAGCTCAAGATGGCGACCGATAAAATTGAAATAAACCTCCGGCTTGTAACGCTGTTATTGATTATCATATCTGCCTTTTGTAGTACCGTTGACACGAATGAGAGACGTCGTGTTCGTGCATAATCAGGATTAGTCTCAATAGGGGCACCATTTTAATAGCTTCGCATATGAATAGTTTTAATGACAATGCAATCGAACAAACGTAATCTCTTATAACAACTCTTGAAATATACAAACATACTCGTAGGTAGGCATATAACGCCATAAATGTATAAACAGATAAGTAAGTATACCTACACTTCTTGATATATTTTCAAATGGTCTTTGTATGGTAAACTTTATATAAAACGCCTTAAGGCGTTATTGTCTAGCAAAGCTATTTGAAGATCAATTTCTTATCCTAGGGAATTCGGGAGACAGTACGTAAACGAACTTGGTCCCAGTTTTCTACCCCATGGTGCCCTGGAATGTACTCCTCAATAAAAAAAAATACCGTTAATTTACTTTACTGCGATTTTTTGTTCAGACAGGAGTTTCTAATTCGATTTTCAAAAAACCCTACCGCTTTTAAAGGGCCCCCAAAATGGTCAAACGGTTTGATATAAAATAAACCTTGTGATAGTGACGCAAACGGATTGTGAAATGCCTTCGAACAATGATTGCGATTTCTTCGTATTTATTACGTTAATTTCTTGCGTTTTTACACAAAAGTATAAAAAATAACAAACAGCAGGCACATTGTCCACAACAAAAATATAAAATTTCGTCAAACAACCTTCTTACACGAGAATTTAGGACAAACCGTGCAAGCTAACTTTGTAAACGTTGGAAATAGTTTTAGTCAAATCAAAATTTACGTGTTTAAATCAAACCGTTTGATCGTCACGGGGCCCCTAAAATTATTCTGTAGTGAGCAGAGCGGAACTAAACAAGGATATATTAAAAATATGACATCTTTGATCATGTATTTGACATTGAATTTATCTACATACTGAGCCAAATTATGGTATGATTCTAAAAACCAGGTTTTTAAAACCTAAAAATAAACAACACAAATATATCCTGTATACTATCTGTCGACCTAATATTTCTGTAATCTTTAGTCATCTGTAACATCATAATTAGATATTTCTAACTAGTTTATTAATGTATATAATTATATACATATCTATTTATTTATATGTGTATTTATGATATTTGATTATTATATAATATTTATTTATCGTTTATTATAGTATAGTAAAGTTAAGTAGGATAATATATATATGTTTTCCTAACTTTAGTAGCTCGCACTCTATCGCCATAACATTCGTCTCCCACACCCTTACTGGTTGACTGGTAGAGAATGCATATGGCATTAAGTCCGCCATTTACTATATTTTGGTAAAGAAGAATAAAATAAATAAATAAATTTCCTTATTATTTTATTTAAAGAATGATATGGATAGCCTTTTGTCAAAATCACTAGTATAATTAATTAAAAATAAATGTATATTAGATATTAATTAATAATATGTGTCGATCAGATGAACCTCCTTGAAAATGTAGAGGCGCCCAGGCATCAATCTGATGTTTAGGTATTTATATATGCCCACATTTGACTGTCAATTTGTTAAACTCTATCCCCCTCATCAATAAACAAGGAATAAGCTTAGACTAATTACGCCGTGTTTTGTTCATGCCATCAAATGCCATTTGTCATGTCTGATGTGATGACATACGGAGCCGAGACGTGGACACTGACGGTACGGCTGGTCTACAGGTTCAAAGTCGCTCAGCGCGCTATGGAAAGGGCTATGCTCGACGTTTCTCTGAAGGATCGCATCAGAAATGAGGTAATCCGACAGAGAACCAGAGTTATCGACATAGCCCACCGGATTAGCAAGTTGAAGTGGCAGTTGATTGGCCATATTTGCCGAAGAACCGATAACCGTTGGGTTAGATGAGTTCTAGAATGGAGATCGCGTCTAGGCAAACGTAGTGTAGGACGTTCTCAGGCACGATAGAGTGACGATTTGCGCAAGGTGGCAGGCAGGAGCTAGATGCGAGTAGCCCAAGATCGATCTGAGTGGCGTGCATTTGAAGAGGCCTATGTCCAGCAGTGGACTAAGATAGGCTGTCGATGATTGATGAGACGGAGACAGAATTACGGAGTATGTAATCCAAACGAAGTCTTCGTTTATTAATTCTAACGGATTGGTTAAAGGGACTGGATTAAGAACAAACGGAACAAATATTGCATCGATAAAGTACATATGGATAAAAATTACATAATATATAAATTAACCCCTTGAATAATAATACCAATATCACATGCATTATTACTGCCATATTCAGTATTCACATTCCAGCACATACACGCATATGCACCATGCACAGAAACATACACAGACACACTAACACACACACACAATAATCAATAATTAAAATCATTTATTCAGTTTGGGCTGTTACAAGCACATATGAATGTCTAGAAGCTACGCCATCTAGACATTCATATGAGCTTACACACAACTTACACACCACACACAAACACACACACACACACTCACTTACACACCACACACACACACAGGTGTAATAAGTATATTTTAAATTATACTTTTTGCTGTATTATTATTTATCAAGACCGGAATGAAGGAGCGGTCTTAACTTAAAAGAAGAAGACCCCCATATAAACTTTGATGTAGAAGAATAAAATAAAGATTTTTGTATTTGTTGTATTTAAATTAATTAAGGGGTAGTAGTAGGGGTAGGGGGCTTAATGTAGTAAGCTTAAAAAAACTGCATAGCTTCAGTATATCTTAATACTGAAGCTATGCAGTTTTTTTAAAATTATCGTATAAAGGTAGTTAAGTATCGAAACATTAAAATATATCTAAATTAAATAATACACTTAATAAATATATGATAGGTGATTATTAGTACAATCTTACTGAGCGAAAATGCGTGAGCCATAAATTTTGTATGTATATGCGCATTAGTATTAATCGGTAGATATTTAACGTTAACTCGTGTATAAATAATAAAGTTTGTTTTTGCATCTTTATAAGCTCTCCATAGGTGTATTGCAAATATTTTCTATTCATATTTCAATATAAACAGATAGACAACCGTTAAACAACATAATCTTTTGCACAATACTAACAGATCAATTGGTGTGTCAATCTGTCACAATATACGGGTCCTCTGTTTCGCCACAAAACGGTTACATCCAACGAGGGCGCTACTGTCAACGGGAAATGTTAATTCAGTATGCGCAATAGCGTAGTTCCGAATTTCGCCACCGGCAAAAAGGTAGAGACTCATTGATCTATTGTATTTGAATACCTGTCGTCGGACTTTATTTTTTGCGTTCTTTCGGAAACGGACATTATGGGGATGAAGGTGGATGCTGCCAGTACGCATTTGAAACTGTTAGCGCAAGGTGCATTTTTTTTTATTGCTGTTAACTTGTACGTGCGGAGTTCCGATTGGTGGCGGCGAAAAAGCGCGCTACTTTCCTTGTCAGTTTTTCTTTTTTTTTATTCTAGTCATTTTAAGGGTTATCGATCTTTTTAGTGTTATTCAGCCTTTTTTTGTTAACATTATTGAAAATTATGAAATATCCGTGCAGAAACTTTTTCAACAAATACACAACATCTTTTGATATGGAATTTTGTAAGTATTTATTTTAATTTTATTTAAATAGGTAGCAATAGGTTTTGCCTTGCACAAACTAAAATTTAAGAAGTAAAATAAAATTATTTATAAACAGCGGTATAAAATTATTTTAAAATACGAATTTTATTTGCAAAAAAATATTATAGCATTCTAAGCATTTTTTTTTGTTTTAGTATTTTCATATTCATTTGCGATTTTTCACTCGATTTTTACTATAACAGAAAAGTAAGGTAAGTACTTACATAAACAATAAAAGTAACATTGCATAACAAAAGAATACGTTATTATATTAAATTATTTACTTAATACAATATGTTCTACTATATTTACGATGTGCAAGAAAAAGTTTTTTTCAACGTCTTAGTACATTCTAATTGATAATAACATCACCTATCTGATTGTAAAGCTCATTTTAAATACACTTGAATTTTTTTGGCCACAAGATTGTCATGTCATGAAAAAGATTGTATTTACAAGCCATTTGTATGGCTTTATTTGTATTTGTATGATCGATGTAAGTACCATACATACCATACATAACTCTTTGTACCGGAAAATCCACAAACACGTTACAAAAGCGCAAAGGACTATTCTCTTATTTATTATTTGCAACAATACCTTTACCAGCAGAATTTCCATAAACAGACAGACATTGGTGTCGATTCTGGCGTGATTCTCTAAACTTAAAGCTAAGTTTAACATCAGGCTCTCTTTTTCATTCTGTATAGAGAATGACAAGGAAACACTGTTCTCAAATTTAAGTTTAGATTTAGAGAATCGTGCCAGAATCGACACCATTGGATGTATGTAGTTACCCATACATGTGTAATGTATAGGAAACAAGACAATCAATTAGTATGGTGAACTCTTTTAAACTCCTCAGCAAATTACCCTACCCCACCTGTAAGAGTTATTCGAAATGGAGTCCAGGTTGCGAAGATAGCTAAATTGCAAAACAGTGTGGCGCTCCAGACATCCTCACCCTGGAACCCTGGAAATTTATTCCCCAACAAAAGACAACACCAGAAAATGACAGTGTTATTTTACTGTGATAAGTTTTTTGTGAGATGGAGGTCAGTTCTGTAGAAGGACACTCCAAATCCAGTGAGAAAACCGATATACTTACGTTTCATAATGCTGTAAAAAGTAATAAAAAGTTTTGCTACCTTATTCTAAAAAAAATCTCAGTAAAAATCTGTAATCTCTCGTCTCTCGTAGACACGTGATTTAGGCTGCAAAAACACGTGTTACGCAAATAGCACCTTTGCAGTCGCTTCTTCCCGCCCAGCGCGCGTTCCCGCCAAAACCCTAATTTGTCATATTCTGTGGTCTCCTGTAAAACGGAAGTTACTTCCCCAGACGGCCGCGCGGGCGCTCCAATTCCAGAGAGGAAACTGCTATGTCCTACCTCCCTTAACACTGTACAAAGTAGTGAGTAGAGTTCCTAAATGGCTTCGCATGGCCTGTGCATTTAGCCAATGTCAAGTGTTAAAATGTTTACAAATTCTATAGCACTCGTGGTCAAAGTAATAAAAGAAGTCAAATTAAGTGGCAGTCAAGTCAATCCCCCTTTCCCTATGTTTCAGTAAATGTGTGAGGATTTACTGGAACCTCCCCGTGGACTTCTTGAGGGAACGTCGAAAGACACCTTCCGCTATTTTGTTTCACTTGCCAACACTTGTACATGCTCCCAAACAACTAAGTGTTTGGGAGCATGTACAAGTGTTGCATGTACAGGTTAATAATCCACCATTATTAGACACTAACATCCGCCACAACACAATTTTTAACATGAAAAACAAAACTGCTAAAGTGACGCTTTCCGCTCCCGCCAAAAAGGCTAAAAATTTAATAATCTTGTAATCGTCCGTAAAGACATGAGATTAAGCTACAATAACATGTGTATCGCAAATAGCACCTTTGCAGTCGTTCCTTCCCGCCATATGCTCAATTTGTCATCGCCCACTGCCGCAATAACGCAAAGGGCGTACACCCCGTAAGTCCAATGCGAGGTCATTTATTTGTGCATGAATATAGTCGTTGAATTATTCATACCGTATAAAAACGTGTTTGTGTTACTCATTTGAAATAAGAAATCTTTCGGTTTTTCATTAAACATATGTTATCCCATTTTAATAAATTTAAAGGAGTTATAAATATGAACTTTTCATTCTGGAAACTTTTTTGCCAGCGTTTATACCAAACTACCATTTACATGCAAATTTATAATAATATTTTTTTATTAATTTTACTAAGTCTTTTAATTACATTAATAATAGTCAGTTAATTATTGGAGGATATTTTTTAAACATCGACATGTTGCAGTGATTAATTAACCAATAGAATCGATTCTGGCAGGATTCTCGAAACTTAAAACTTAATTTCAACATCAGTCTGTCCTTTTCATTCCTTTTCTTTTCATTTACATGTTTGATGTCCACCGCGGTCGAGTGGCTTGTACGCCAGGTTTCATGGTGTCGCCGAATCGAGAGGTCCCGGGTTCTAATCCCGGTGGGGGCACATGTTTGTGTGATATTCATCACTCCAGTCATGGATGTTAAATATGTATTTCTATATAAATATACTTTTAAATGTACAATATGTGTATTTTAGCCGTTACCCTAGTATCCCTTAACACAAATATTACAGTGCTTACTTTGGGGCTAGGCTAATTGGTGTGAGACTTGGAAATATTTATTGTTGTCAAATTTAAGTTTAGCTTTAGACAATCATTCCAGAATTGACACCAATATCATCAATTTTAAACGTATTTTCCCTGTCAGTTTAAAACTGTAAATACAACTCCTCTTTTGTTTTGATTTGAACTCAAGCCAATTAATTGCACAAAGGTTCCCTCCATAATTAAGAACCTACCCCACCCTCACATCTTAACACAAGGTCATTTGTTTGTGTTCCTCCATCTTGAATAATTCATCTGTTGTTGTTTTCCCGCCCACTGTGTGCTGTACGGCGGTGTTGCCATTTGCATTCATGGAAAATTTCATGTTCGAAAGAAAATAACTTAGTTTGAAGGATTTCTTCAAAAAAAAATATTATGAGTTTATTTCTAAATTTCTCACCGTTGTCGTAAACTACGAAAAATTTTAGACTAAAAGTTACAGGAATCTGAAGCTTCAAGCACTTTTTTTTCTTTTGTTTCTTGAGACATAAAACAAAATGCTATCAAGAGATTTTTTAAGTGAAACTTCTTGACGACTTGTAAGGTAAGCTGGCGAATGCGTTACATGTTGCGAAAAGTGTGTTTAGGCGAGGCGAACGGGAGTTGAGTGGGGAATATAAGCTAGAGAAAGCAGTGCGCGCGCACATTTGTTTTCTCTCTTTCACTAATATGTTTCTGCCTTATTCAAACCCGGATATTCCGCTATCCGGGTGGATAGGTTAGTGCGTCCGTACGGATAGCGCAAGATGCGGGTTCGAATCCCGTCTTGCATAACATCTTGCAGTTAAATGTTTAAAATTAAAGGTAGGTATAATAAAATAGGTAGGTTAAGAAAAATAATGCAATTAAAATATTTAAGTGTTAGGATAACGAAGCGGATGCCTATAATAATCAATGTTTAGCTGTGTAGGTATGAAATGAAAGGTGATGGAAAGCTAAATAATCCCTTTTTCAAACTTTTCATTGAAGTGATAACTTCTTATGGGAGAGTAAACCACTTCGTTACGTAACGCGTTACGGCGCCAGTCTGTCTGAATTCTCTTCCTCTCACGCATACGACAGCGGTAGGCAGGCTACTCCTCTCTCACACTAACCCGCAGCCCCGCTTAGATTAGTTTAACATAAATAACATGACAAAACACGTAAATTTGTTTCTGCCTTAATTTATCACTTCTGTCGTACGTCCCGAGACGCACACGCTTTTAGTTTTATTTTAGGTTCTACTATATTTTAATAGAACACCCCTTTTTATAACAATACTCAAACGAAGAATATATTGTGTTATGTATGAGACTTACCCTGTGAAGCCGCTCCGTCATAAATATGCATCAAAGTTCGTTAACGATGTGTTTTAATTTCGGAATGCATAATTTTTGCCATGTAAATTCTTGGTGCCATAGGTCAGTGATAGAATTAGCAAGTTTTTTTTCTAAATTTATTTGTAACTTATTAAACACCACTTTCGTAAAAATCTGTCATGTAGCTAAATACTATGCTGAACATAGTAACGGAGCTAACTTCATGAACGACTTTGAATGATCGGGTAAAAAAACAAAGGATTACTAAGATTTTCACGGATTAATTTTTCTTTGCCTATACTCTATAGCTTGCCGCAACGAGGCGCACTTACTCGCCTCAGATTCCTCCCACACAGGCCACAAACACCAACACTACACAGCTAGCAAACGGGCACACTAGCTTAGCATTAGGCAGACACCGCACCCGTAGGATAAGAGTGCGAAGACCCGGTCTACCCACATCACACTATACCAGGTACAGGTACCTGGGCGTTTTCCCCGCCCCCCACGACAACGGCTAACTAGAGCCGAGGTCCGAGTCTCAGAGACGCCCTCTAGTTGAGCCGACCCCCTCAGGTTCGAGTGGTCTGGAGGCTCCAGACGAAGAGGAGACTCCCCCCGTGGGGAGACGCCATCCGCCTGGAATACCTCCAGAGGCACTCGCCAATTCTCGGCTTGAGGTCTCCTTAGGATCTCGCCGTCCCCAAACCCGGTGATGCTATAAAGGGTCATCTGCGACCAACAGTATATACACTCAAAAAAAAAATCTACATCGCAATGTGGTAGCGAATAGATTGACACCTAATTCTTTAAAATTGATTCAGTAGCTAAATGCTATTGCAGAAAATACATATGTAGCTAAAATCAATAACACTTTCATAAAGCTTTCCCGTAGTCGGAAAAAAAATACAAAAGATTGGTGCGATTATCACGTATTACTTTTTTTTGTCGACAACAGTCAAAGAGGCGCTCTTGCGCCTCAACACAGCGGCAAATAGATTGACACCTAATTAATCAAAATTGGTTCAGTAGCTAAATGCTACGGTGGAAAATATAATAATAATATTCCTTTAGGTATTGCCGTTGTCGAGTTAAAAAATTTACAAAGGCTTGCTAAGATTTTCACAGATTACTATTCTTTGTCTCCAGCTTGCCGCAGCGAGGCGCGGTTGCACCTCAACGCGGCGGCCATCATGAAAGAGAAGAGCAAGAACGCCGCGCGCTCCCGGCGAGAGAAAGAGAACGCTGAGTTCCTGGAGCTGGCCAAACTGCTCCCGCTGCCGTCCGCCATCACGTCGCAACTAGACAAAGCTTCTGTGATCAGACTTACTACGAGTTACTTGAAGATGCGACAAGTATTTCCTGACGGTAAGATTATGTGTATAATAACTATTTCAATATACTGCTACGTGTCGGGATGGGGTTCGAAATTATATGCCAATTCACGCTTTGACAGTTCTTTATTCACCACACAGTTAACACATAATGTTTATCACTATACACTCACTAAACACTGTCTTTAAACAATCACACTTAAAGACTTCACTTGCACTTTGATCGCCTTTGTATCCGTTCCGAAATCACTGTTGAATCTCAACGGTCTCTGTGCGGTGCCAATCGCGATTACCAGGCCACTCAGAAAGTTTTGCGAAAAAAAGATTTTATGTAAGACCCAGCCACTTGTAATTATTTTGAAAACTTCGATTATTTAAAAGTAAAAATACCACAGTTGGAATTTCAAATTTCTCTCCTCATTTTTTCGAGAGCCAATTAATTTTTTCTTGTCTCATTAAAAATTTGATCGGCATCGAGAACATTTTCGTGCTATGATTTTTTACGATTTTAAATGTGGCTTAAAACCTAATAAGTCATTTGATCGATTTATAACTGCTTTTATGGATGAAGGACCTTCAGAAGCAACCATCTACCGCTGATGTAGCGAGTTCAAACGCGGTCGTCTTACTTTGGGGGATGAACAAAGGAGTGGTCGTCCTACGTCGGCCGTCACCGAAGAAAGTGTGCAGGCAGTAATAATTTGATTCAAGAAAACAGACGAATTACGTACGAAGAGATTTAGTATAATCTGCAGATTGGTTCAGGAAGTGTTCACAAGATTTTGCACGAGCACCTTTGCGTAAGGAGGATAGTTTCCCGCTGGGTGCCGCACAACCTCACCGAAGCTCAGAAGCAGGCCCGTATGGATTGGTGCAGTGATATGATACAACAATTTGATGCAGGCTCGTCACGGCGCATTTACGATATTGTGACAGGTGACGAATCCTGGATTTATCAATACGATCCAGAAACAAAGCGTCAGTCGACAGTTTGGCTGTTTCAAAATGTACCAACGTCTACGAAAGTGAAGCGATCGAGGAGAGCAGGGAAAATATTTATCGCTAATTTCTTTACTTTGATGGGGTACCTAATTATGATTTCACTTCGAGAACAAAGCAGCATCAACGCCGAATGGTATAACACTAAATGCCGGCCAGAAGTTTTTTCTGCAATGAGCAACAAGCAACCTAACACCGGGTTCTGCGGGGTCCTTCTTCACCACGACAATTCGCCTGCGCACTCTGCGATCAAAATGAAGGACTTGCTGGACTCCACACCAGTCAGAGTCTTGGAACACCCTCCTTACAGTCCTGATTTGGCTCCGTGTGACTTCTTTTTAATCTCTAAAATAAAAAATCAGCTCTAAGGGATACAGTTTTCATCGCTGGAAGAAACGCTAGCAGCGTGTGAGAATGCCGTGGAAGAGGTGTCTGCGGAGGACTGGAAAAAATTATTTGAAAATTGGTTCAGACGCATGAAACTTTGAATGGAGGCTGGTGGAGAGTTCTTTGAAAAGATTTAATAAAAATATTTTTTTCATAGAAGTTAGTTTTTTAGTTTCTCAAAACTTTCTGAGTGTCCCACGTATATACAACAATGGACGCATTCTAGAAAAGTCCCGTAAAATTGAGAGTTAACTAGCACCCGTGAGTGCGTAGTACCTACTTATACCTACGCAGATAACGCGCATAAGTTGTAAACGAGTGCAGATGTCGTTGCACTTTCTCCCTTACGCCGCACTGCATAAGGCTCATATTAGAATGAACCGCACCACTCGAACTTCTCTCTAGTAGTCTCTAGTAATTTCATGGTTTTGTTTCGAGAGCGTTTGTGATAATATAGAGGCGGACCTTATGGGACACATTCAAGAACGTCGCCAGTCGGTGGCTTATGGAGGGCCAGTTCATATGAACTCAGTTGGGATTGAAACCATCTAGTGAATTCATACGAGTTTCGTCGTGGAGGAACCAAACAAGTGTTTGCTCAGGAAAACAAGTCAAATGAGTGGACTAAGGACTGCAGTTGCTCTATCCCCTTGGTGACGTCATTAGACACATTTTTTATTTATACCCTAAATACCAAACCATAAAAGTAAAACACGGAAATCTTACAGAAAGCCTTTGTTATTCTATCCACCTGTCAAGACTAATTTTCTCGGGAACGCTTTTAGGTATGAAACTGAAATAAGAAGTGAAAAAAGGAAACTTCTAAGTCAATGCAATCAAAAAATACAGCTCCTTAAAGCTTATTTTATGCTGCACATTTTGATGCTCAAATCATAGGAGGGATCGAAAGCAAAACCTGCTATGGTACTATTCTGGCCAGACCCCTCTTTCCCAGTAGGCACTTTGGACAAGTGCCCAGGATAGGGGCCTCCCTCAGATCAAATACAAAGTCCCTAGTTCCTGCCAGATCACCAAACGATAACCAATATTTATTACCAAAAAACTTCAATAATTCGATGAAATCGAACCTAAATTACTGACTACAATACGAACTTACTAGCTTTTACATAATATGCGAAGCAATTCCACTCTCGCCCAAAAATTAGGCTTTCCGACTTCAGCATGCTTAGATAAATTTAAATATACATATAGTAGTATACTATTAAGCACATACACATTTTAAAGAAAAATCATCAGTAGTACACTAATCAGTATGACTCGCTCCATTTCAAGTTATAATCCACATCAAAGTCATAGGGACCCCATTATCCTAATATGCCCAGGGTCTCCAATAGGTTAAAGACGACCCTGATTCTCGCTGTTTAGTTATTATGAAATTTGGCCAGAATATTATGTCATGTACTCGTAAATAATAGAAACTGTAGACTCGCACTTGACTGTTTTTTTATGCAAGCACACTCCGCTACTTAGTATTATTAATAAAGTAAATATTTGTTTGCTTCGTAATTGGTGTCGTTAATTGGCCATTTATCGCTATTTGAGCTGCGGCTAGTATATATTTCGAAATATAAATGTAGATAGGTTTAAACTTAACCAAGGAGTCAATTAGGTAGTCAAACATCATTCCAATCTGTTGCGCTTTTTGGAGACCGTCCCTGAATATTTTCGTCAACCATTCCGACTCTATATAGAGATTCCGCAGAATTCTTAATTTTCTTTAGAAGTGCCCTACGGAACAAGATCTTTTTTAGCGCTTGACGTTTATAAAATTAATTAATGTAATAGCTAACACTGGTGTCAATTCTGGCATGATTATCTAAACTTAAACTTAAATTTGACAGCAGTGTATTTCTGTCATTCTTTTCTTATCTTGTTTTTTTTTTGTATTTACCATGAATAAATATTAGGAAATACAGGGTCATTATGGTTATGAAGAATAATGTATAGAGATTATTTGCCAGGGGTAAGGACCTGGTGATCCGTTGCACAGGTTAACGCCTATTTCGGACACCAGCTTCTTACAACGCCTAATAATATTATTTAAGTGTTGCTTAACCTGTATTTTATGTGCCTTAATAGTTGTAAAAAGAAATAAATAAATTTATTATTATTCTCTATACGGGATGAAAAGGAGAGAATGATGTTAAATTTAGTTTTAAGTTCGAGAATCGACACTAATGTTTACCTGTAATCATGCGTATCCGGTAGTTCTCTTGTCAGATTGTGCCCAATCCTCTCCTCCGTGGAGTCCTGAAACCTTACTCGCCAACAGAACCCAACCTCATTCGTACTATTTTTGATCCAGGTTTGGGAGACGCCTGGGGAGCCGCCCCTCCACCTCCACAGCCTCGCGAGCTAGCGATACGTGAACTGGGCTCCCACCTACTCCAGACCCTGGATGGATTCATCTTCGTGGTGGCTCCTGACGGCAAGATCATGTACATCAGTGAAACCGCTTCTGTGCACTTGGGACTTAGTCAGGTAAGCAAGAAGAAGTGGGTGGAATATTTTGGTCTTCTGTTTTTTTTAATAGAGGCAAAGAACTGCACTCTTCCAGCAGTAACTGGGTTATATGTATACCGTTACAATCTCGCCAGACACTGGGTATAATTTTGACGACCTCCTTAGACGAGTGGTATGTTTCAAGGAGGCAAATGTTATGGTAGTATGATGAATACACCTAGTAGCTAGTACCTTTTTTTTAACGGGGAGTATGCGTTTAAGCATCGTCCCCGCCCACTGGGCACAAGGCTAGTACCTAAGTTATGGATGTTTATATATATTTCTAGATAAATATCCTTGTATGTATCACTATACGTAGTCTATCCATAACCCTAGTATCCCATAACACAAGCCTTACCTTAGTAGCCTTTGAGGCATTTTTGGGCTAGTAAGCCTAATTGAAAAAAGAATAAGTCGAATCGGCTCTTGCACTTCAACTATTTGTTTTAAACGTTTTTATTAGTTTGTTTTTAACAGCGCATTTATTATTCTTCCCTATCGAAGCAATGGAATCTTAGTACGTGTGTGTTATGGAAATATCGGCTGTTGCAGAAATTTCACCTAGTCGTAACCTGTTGTTACATTTTGAGAAAGAAAACCAAAACAAGTCTGCTCTCATCCCTATCGGGGTATCTTATATTGATCAAAATTATCGTGATACTGGGATATAGTATTGCAGTATAGTTGTTACGGAGATACTGTGTTATGGTTATATAACACTTGTGGCGGCAACATTTACATGCTCCATAACCGACATATACGAAATAGTCACTCGCCTCCTTAAGAGATGGCGCTACCGGCGCTGCGCTCATAACGTATGGAAACCTACATTACGCAAGCGAAATTCGGAGGCTAACACTCCATATATGTAACGCCCGATCAACTTACTATCACCCAACTCGGAGGAAGAAATATCTTCCATCGGCCTTCCTGCACACTGTCATATGCCTCATTTAGATATAGATTTTAACCCTAGTTTCTCTCACCCAGGTCGAATTAACGGGTAACTCGATTTATGAATACATCCACCAGTCGGACCACGAGGAGATGAGCGCTGTACTCAGCCTTCAACATCCGCACTCCTATTTGGGCCACCAGCATCCATCTTTAGGGTATGTAAACCTTATAATACATTTTCTTCTTTTTTATATAGCCAGGTAGGCAAATGACTCTACCCCACCTGATCTTAAGTGGTGATAAAGTCCATACGCGAAGATAGCTGGTACAGCAGTTATAAACTGCTACACCAACTACCCTCACCTTGCCGGCCTGCAGAAATGCTTCTTCACGTCTCTCTTAAAGGACCCCAGATTGTAGAAAGGACGGACACGTACACGGGCAAAGAATTCCACTTACGAATAGTACGACAAAGAAATCTGTCACCGAATGAGTATCCAAAAGTTATCTATACTTTAAAAAATTAATGACGACCTTCCCGTATGGCAAATGTTAGTATGATGAATATGAGCAATATACGTACCTCTGCATCTGCATTCGTTAGCACCCAACAATCCGCACTAGGCCTGTGTAGTGGGTCATGGTCAAATTGCCCTATTCCATCCATAGGAAAGACCTGTGCCCCAACAGTGGGGTCATTAAAATGATGATAATTAAATAAAACATTATCTTTACAGGTACCCTGTGGGAGGCACATGGGGACCTTCTGTAGACGTGGAGTGTGAAAGAGCTTTTTTCATCAGAATGAAGTGTGTACTGGCGAAAAGGAACGCAGGTCTTACCACATCAGGCTACAAGGTACGCCATCTTATATGTAAAACTTATACAATGAGTATCCCTTCACAGCACAGGTTAGTTTAAAATATCCAGGTCGAAGGACCATTTTAGACCATTAAAGGCTACTATTTAAACTGCTACTTTCCATCTAAAGAAAATATAAATAGAAAAAATTCCACGCGGACCAGGCAGCAGACGGGACTCGAACCCGCACCCTTCGCAATCCGGGCGAATGCACTGACTAATTATGCTACCGCGGCCCTCACGGACCGCGTCGAAATACCTCTAGCCATTCTTAGGCTGCAAGTTTTTACGGTGAATGACAAAGCGGCAAAGTTTTAATTAAAAGAATATTCACGGGACGTATTCACAACACGATGCGTTGTGGTGTACTGACGCGAATTGATAGTCGCTTTTAAATTGGTATTTGCTATGTGCCACGCATGACGACCTCCGTGGCCGAGTGGTTCGTACAGCGGATGTCATGGTGTCGCCGACTTGAGAGGACCGAATCCCGGTGGGGGCAGATGTTTGTGTGATGAATACGAGCATTTGTACTCGTCATGGATATTTAATATGTATTTCTATATAAATATATATATGAATATATATATGTGTGTGTAGAGTATATGTATTCTATCCGTTACCCTAGCATCCCATAACACAAGCCTTACAGTGCTTACTTTGAACCTAGGCTAATTGGTGTGAGAGAGTATTGGATATATTTATTTAATTTTAGTTTTATTATTTATTGCGTGTTCCGTGTGCTCCATCTGCCTTTTGTTCTTTAATTTGAGATTAAAGCTTCCATTATCCCTAGGTGATCCACTGCTCCGGTTACCTCCGAGCGCGAAGGTTCGGTGAAGGCTCTGCCCCCCTCGGCCTAGTCGCTGTAGGCCACTCACTACCGCCGTCTGCCGTCACCGAACTCAAACTACACTCGAACATGTTCATGTTCCGAGCTTCGTTGGATATGAGACTCATATTCTTAGACGCTAGGTAAGTAAGCGTATAAGACACATTGCCTTATTGTAAGATGAGCAGTCTTAAAGTAAGATGAGCTGGCTTATAAGTAGCCAACGTCTGCCGTCACCGAACTCAAACTACAGTCCAATATTTTCAGTTCCGAGCTTCGTTGGATACGAGACTTATGTTGTAAGATTCTAGGTAAGTAATCGTATAAGATAAGACACATTGCCCTATTATAAGATGAGCAGTCTTATAAGCAGCCAACGAGAGAAATTTTTCATGAAAGTCATATTAGCTGTAGGTCACTCACTACCGCCTTCTGCTGTCACCGAACTCAAACTACAGTCCAATATGTTCAGTTCCGAGCTTCGTTGGATATGAGACTCTTAAAAGATAAGACACAGTACTGACTAACCGATAGGGGAGCAGTTTTAGAAGCAGTCAACGAGAGAAATCTTTCATGAAAGTAATATTAGCTGTACGCAACTCACTATCGCCGTCTGTCGTCACGGAACTCAAACTACACTTCAACATGTTTATGTTCCGAGCTTCGTTGGAAATGAGACTCATATTCTGTAACGCTAGATAAGCAACATAAGACATATTGACTCATCGTAAGATAAACAATCTTATAAGCTGCTTATAAGCTGAAGACGAGGAATCATATAAGATAGGACACACTAATTTATTGTAAGATGAGCAGTCTTATAAACTGCCAACGTGATAAACAATCTTATATGTAAGTAATTATGTTTGTAAGTTGTCGTTATTATGCTATTGGATATGTAATATTATTCATTGCATGTTGTTGAGTTTCTTTACGCCCATTCTTTTCCATAACCATCAAATATTTAATTATCTAGAATAGGGATGATAGCTATTTTTTTTTCTTTGTTTATCAGGTAGATTAACAAAAAGTATTGGACACGTATTTTTTCTTTTTTCACATAATATAAACATTGCAGAGATATATTGATTTGAAAAGTCGCATGACGTCACGTTTTGGTACAATTTTCACATAAAAGTGACGTCACGAGCCCCTACTCCCAAACTTTCACGCGGTATAACTTTGTCATTTTTTGGTTGATTGCCCAAAGAAAAAATAGGTGTCCATTATTTTTTGATCATCTAACTGACGGACTAAATAGAATTTCGTTTACTTTACCCCGTCATCACCCCTATTATTCCAAACAATTTTTAATAATTTAAATACATAATCGTTATTTAAAAATATATCTCACATCTATTGTTTCATGAGAAGTAGATTTTTATAAGTTCTTATACAGGATAAGCAGGCTTATTATATAAGAGAGCTTGATCTAACCAGGTTTTAAGCAACAAATCAGATTGTTCATCGCAAATAAAAACAGTCTACAATATCGTTTAAACCTACATGTACATTTGCTTGCCAATATAAATAGCATTCTCATTAAAATATATTTTTACTTGGCATTGTACAACATACAAGTGCAGAGAATAAAAACAACAAGTACTTATACGCGGACACAGCGCACTTGAAAACGCTTGAAATCATTCGGAATTGTTAAATATTAAATAATTTTGCTTGCGTTAATAAAATGAGCGACGCTGAGCTCCGAGGCGAAGCGATTTCATGCATCGTGTAGGGATGGTGTCAGTCGATAGTTCGGTATTCGATAAATTTATGTCAAAATCACAACCCGCGTTAGCAGTCACTTTATTTCTGAGTGGCAGCACAAACGACTTGCGAGCCAAAATTCGTCAAATGATATTTTTTTATGATACTTAACCAACATTAGACATCGACTTCTTTGTTCCGCCTTCTTTAAAATGCCAGACTAAATCTTTGGTCAGCTCAAAGTAAACAAACTTAGATTTAAGTATAAGATAGATAATAGGTTATATAGTATTTATATATTTTCGTCAATATTTATTTTTCGTCATTATTGTATTATACTAGGGTAACGGAAAGAATATTTTTTCTGATACATATATAATAATATTGATCTAGATATTCATATTAACATCCATGACTTAGGTACAATTGCTCGTATTCTTCGTACTAATATTGGCTCCACCGGGATTTGAACCCGGGACCTCTGAGTAGGCGACACCTTGAAACCCGGCGTTCATACGGCCACGGAGGTCATCGACTATCTCGAGCTCCTCATCAGATTTTATCGATAGATCCAGCTCTTTATTTAATAGTCATCGCACATGCCTAGCGTGGTCGATACTAAATAATTTATATGGCGTTCTAAGAAAGCCGGCGAGCTCAGTATCGCGCACAATACTCGCTGCACCCGCAACGTGTTTCCAATGTCCCACGACTTTTCTAATATTAAAAGAAGCCTTATTACCACAAAAAAGTTAAACATATTTCCCCTTATTAATAAATGAAGATTACGCTTGGATTAGTTAATCCATGTTTTGTCGCCAATTATTGAATGACAAATGGCATTTGGGTGACATGAACAAAACACGGTGTAACTAGTCTAAGCTTATTCCTTGTTTATTAATAAGGGGAATTGTGTTCAACATGAGTTAAAGAAGAATGACATAAAAATTTGCCTAAACATGATTTGAAACTGTTTGACCTTTTTGTAGTAAGACCGTATGCGTCCCATGACTTGCCCATTTGGAAAAAAAGTATTTTTACTACAACTAGAGATTTTTTACACAAACAACTTTAAATACAACTGCATTTAAAGAATTTTGTATAATCTCTTGTCTATAGTTGCGAGGAGGTCTTTAAACAGTTGAAAATTTGACATTACCATCCTTATATATTTATGAAATTGCAGTGTTCGTCAAAAATAACTACTATATGTTTCCAACATTTAAAGAACAGAATTCGCGTAGAAACTATAGACGAGGCATAGGATAATACATTATGTGCGATGGAACGTAAAACTGTACTTTTTAGCAATAATGTCTTTGGTATGGCTACTGCAATTTTTAACAAAATACCTAATAATATAAAGAGTTTGCCAATGACTATTTTTAAGAAACGCTTAATGAAATTGTTTATTGACAAAGTATATTATACTACACAAGAGTTTCTTAGTGACACTTCCTTAAAAGAAATGGACATCATTACCTAATTAACTTTTATTAATATTTTAGGCATAATAGCCTAAAATATTAATAAAAGGTAATTAGCACAATTTATTATTATTATGATATATTTTTAGTTTGACATAATAATATTGCTTAGTAATTTTGACATAAACATATTTTGACATTTATATCTGACTATGACTTGTTTGAACAATCAAAATTGTATAATAATAATTTTGATTTTTATTTAATATTTTTGAAATTATTATATTACAATTTTTTTATTGTAATTATTGTTTTTAAAATTGTAATTATTTTGTAATTGTAATATAATAATTTTGATTTTTATATAATTGTAAACCTGATTATTACTTATAAAATATTGTATACCTTGTAATAAGGTCGAAATGTAGTCACACACTTTTTACCTAACACCAAATTGCTATACTAACCTATATTACACAATAAATCATTTGAATTTGAATATGCTGGAAATAGAACCTAGTGCAGAGTTCCTAGTGCAGTAAAATGGCTGGCCGTAAATGCTTAAAATGTGTATGTTACAGCAAAGTTCCTATATTATCGCCGTTGGAATATTATTACTTTGCTTAGGTCTTTTGATAATTTAGCTAATGTTTTATTAAATAATTTGACGTTTAACAATAAACATTAATCGTTCGACAAAACCTTCGTGTCGTGCGTACAATGGACACGGGCTCCGTAAATAGTTGGCTGTTTATTAGTGTACGCCAATCATGGGCTGACCTTAGCAACACTTCGCGGAACCAACGGCCCTTGTATTGTATGTAATGTAGATGCGGCCTTAAACTTTGTTTTTAAAGTGAAAACCTCTTTAGTATCGTTGTGACTTAGATTCGATGAAACGGAAGTAGAGTATTTGACACGAGATAGTTATCCGTAATTTTATCATGGTCTGGGGGTCGACACCAAATGATCGGTGGTTCGATCTTGAAGTCGGTTAAATTTTTAATTGTTTTAATCGTTTTTTTTTCTTTATTAAGCTATTATTTATATTTCGATACAATTTAAATATAGAATATTAAAATTTGCCCAGTATTTTAAAATACCTGAATAGTTAAGTATTAAACGTTTGGTAGGTTCCTAAGTTGTGTATTAATACAGGCTTGGTTTTTATCAACAATCCTTACCTTTCCAATGTTTACAAGTTTTTTACAGTTTTTTTTATAAATATACATTCCGAAAAATCCTAAGATAAGAAACACATAACTATTTTTTAGGGGTCCGTACCTCAAAAGGAAAAAACGGAACCTTTATAGAATCACTTTGTTCTCCGTCCGTCCGTCTGTCAAGAATGTTTTTCTCAGGAACGCGTATACCTCTGTATCAAACTGAAATTCATATCCAATACTCAGGTCTACGCTGTCCCTTGGAGCTGTGAAAAAATCAAACTTCTAAACCCAAAGCAATCAAAATATGCATCAGTTTATGCCGCGATATTTCCGCAAATTTTCGAAACTCGCACGGGAATCAAAACCTACAGGGTACTAAACCCCGTGGACTTAGAATCTTGAAAGTACGAAGTAACGTCTTATAGTACACATAAAGGATATGATTATGATTATTATTTTATTATAAAGGAAAAATTGCGAAAACCCTAAATTTTTAGTTACATCATAAATAATAAAAATATTTCTGAAAATTCAGGTTTGTACGGAACCCACGGTGGGCGAGTCCGACTCGCACATGCCCGGTTTTTTTTATTAAAAGCAGTTATTTTTAATATTGGTTGCGTACAAAATAAATGTATGAATTAAATAAAGTTTGCTAACAAGAGCGAATTCAATAGTTCGTCTCTATGCTAATACTGTTTTCTTTCATAACTACGAGTATTGTCGATTTATTTATCATAGATCTCGCCATATAAGGGCATCGCGTCTCGTATTACCGACAGATGTTCGCCAGGTGTTAATTTTGCATATCTAACTAAAGCCTTCTTGTTTTGTAACACTATATCTTTGTTTCTATAGCCTTTAATACCATGATCTATTTTAAGCTCTAACGTAAAAAACTGTATACCTACGTAGTACAGAAGACAAACATTTTGTGATAAATCTCTTCGTATCACACTAATCACACTAATATTATAAAGGCGAAAGTTTGTGAGTGTGTATGTTTGTTACTACTTCACGTCTAAACGGCTGGAGCGATTTTTATAGAATTTGGTATGGAGTGAGCTGACACCCTGGATTAACACATAGGCTAAAAAATATCCCTAATAAACCACGGGTAACACCGCGGGGCACAGCTAGTATTAAATAAGAGAAAGTTTTTTTACAAAAACTCGATGCTCGCTCGATGGCGCAAGTGGTTCGTGCGTTCGGCTGCCATCATTGAAGTTAAGCACCTTTCGCAGTGGTCGGTCATTGGATGGGTGACCAAAAATTTACTATCTCGAGCTCCGCCGTGCTTCGAAAGGCACGTTAAGCCGTTGGTCCCGGCTGCATCTGCAGTCGTTAGCACCCACCAATCTGCACTGGGCCAGCGTGATGGGTCATGGCCCAATCACCCTATTCCTTCCATAGGGAAGGCCTGTGCCCCAGCAATGGGGACATTAATAGGCTGATGATGATGATGATGATTTTACAAAAAGGTTTTTATTAATACGAATACATAGGTAGGTATTATTCCAATCCACGTGCTTCTCAATTATATTATCAATTAACAATAATATATTTGTACCTACTTGCGTAGTTGTGTATACTTACTTCGTACGTGTTTGATAGCGTTTTTAAGACTACAATGACTTCCGTGAAATCAGCAAAATGACGCATAATACATATGTAAAATTTATAAATAAATAAATTGCATTGACATAACTCACGCAACGCCATGAAGGCCATTAGAATATTAAAAATCAGCAATAATTTTATTTATCGTAGCGCGCAAGATATTGATAAAAATTTACTTCTGCTTGTCTGTCTGTAACATCATAGCTCCTAAACTAAACGAATGGATGACATGAATTTTTGCTCAGGACTGTCACCGTGAGTGAGTGGCGCGAGTAATCGCCCATTGAACTCGCACACTCGCTTATAGCCCAGCGATAAAACTATCGAAACTAAACACTCGGTTTCTGCTGCTTGCCAACTTGTTTCTAGCTCTACTCGCTTTTCATTCAGGATTTAAGGCGTCAATTAAATTTATTGATACTAGCGGCCGCCGCGACTTCGTACGCGTGAAGTTAGTTATTCTATGTTACAGAATGCGTTCAAGAAATAAAGGTTCACTGCTCATTCCCCGTAGGTGATAGCGTGATAATATGTAGCCTATATGTTGACCCGACTTCTTAATAATATTCGTGCCTTTAAAGTAAATCCATGCAGTACTTTTTGAGTTTATCCTGGACATACATATAGACAGTGCCGTCTTTTACCTATTGGAGGACCTGGGCATATTAGTATAATGGGGCCCCTATGACTTCCGTTTGGAGATTTAACAGGAACTAGGGACTTTGTATTTGATCTGAGGGGGCCCCCTATCGATCGCGGGGCCCTGGGCATTTGCCCAAAGTGCCCACTGGGAAAGACGGGTCTGCATATAGACAAACAGACAAAAAATCTAAAAACCATATTTTTGGCTTTAATATCGATTGTAGATCACACCCCAAGTATTATTTAAAAAAAACATTCAATGTAAAGTTTTGACTTTCCTAGCATTCTATATGTAAGTATAGATCAAAGCCATGTGTTGTTTTATCAAGTTACCAAAAACTGTCAAGTATGTCCAACTTATTGAAGTGAAACTTCTTTACGCACGCTTGACTTGGAGGGTAAGCTGGCGAATGCGTTACGCGTTATGAAAAGTGTGTTCGGGGGAGACGAACGGGAGTTGAGTAGGGGATATAAGCAAGAGAAAGCAGAGCGCGCGCACATTTTCTTTCTCTCTTTCTCTTATAGGTAGTAAATAAATATGTATATGTACATACATATATATATTGTACACACATATATATATATATATATATACATACAGATGGAGCTAAAGAAATTTCACTTCAGTCGTGTGGTCATAAGCACACTCGTTTTTTTTTACTTTATCTGCTTGACTTAGATTCACGATATTTTTTGTAGCGAAAATAATAGTTAACATGGGAGATGATGATACATAATCAACTATTTCATTTACTTCTACAAACATTGTTAGAAGTATTAAAGCTTACAGTCATTTGGATATTTATTAAAGTTTTGGGTAACTTGACTTGAGGCCGTATGAAATGTATATCCAATAAAGAAAAAAGTTCGACACAGGTTACAAAAAAAAATAAAGCAACAAGGAAAATTTGCAATTAAAAAAGTATTAAAAGCTCTTCCAAATAACCTTCGCGAATAACAATCCAATTAAAAAAAAACAAACCGCTCGCTGGTTTGCTGCCGAACCGATGTTCGCGCGCTTTTTCTATATTTTTTTTTCTCCCCCATTACCCGTTGAGTGCGCGCTTGATCGAGGGTACTCCACCGTCCACAGCCGACGCTAGTGATGGAAGTAATGGATCCGTTTCAATATCCTTATCCGTGGATATCCAAAGAATAAATAGCTGTGTCCGTTTTTTTCGGCAGACTTAAAGGAGTTCTTTGCATTACATTATTTTTAAAATATTAAATATAGGTACTTATGATAAAAAAGTTTTGAAATGAAATATTACGAACTTTCATTAAATAACGTTTATTGTATATATTTTATGACGTCATAAAAACCTAATGTAGTAAGTTGCCAATTAAGTAAGAATTATACGAGATACACATCACCTAATCTGAACTCGCGCGATTAATGATCGATTTGGTCATCGTCATCTTTAGTCTATTAATGTCTTCTCTGCTGTGGATTCTTCCCTGTGGATGAAATAAGGAAAAAGGTCCATGACCGCCTAATGCAGATTAATGACTGCTAACGATTTAAATTATGCAGCTGACACCAACGACTAAGCATGCCTTCCGACACGGAGTTACTTCCTTTGTACGACCATTGGTTAGATATCTAATTACATCCCTACCGGCGATCACTTTAGGTATCTACCTGACGAGGATAAACATTCAAATTGCCGCTTAAAACTCCTTTATTTTAAAACAATATTATACACACCCCAGTTACCTTTCTTTCTTTTAAGATAAAATTATGAATCACTTGCGATTTCACATAAATAATAACCGAATCAGCGACACGATCGCGCTGCCGATGCCGTCGTAAGTCCCTATTCCTTACGTAATATAAATATAAACTTGCCAGCCATTTCAATATTGGTATTTTTTCTTACGTATTTAAATGACTGGTAAATAATTTTATATTATTGATATTTACTGATATCGGATTTATATCACAATCGATGTGGCACATCCCTACGCGATAGGAACGTACGGCTTTTGTCACTATAATTGGCGGAAGCGTACCGTTTTTCCCTTGCGTCAACATGTTTTACGGATGAGAAAACAATTAATCGTTGTATGTAGTGCCATTATGACGAGGGTGATGTCCTTCAAAGTGTCGGATGTCGTCAGTTTTTATTGTACACCGAGCTTTGTTTGATGTAATCAATATGGCTTAATTGCCAATCAAATAGAACAGTGTTTTGTGAACGCCGTCGAGTAATTTGATATAAAATATAAAATAAAGACGAACAAACTTTATATCTAGACTCAGCCTTTTATGCTTTTTGTAGGGTAACTAGCCGAAAACGCAGGTTTTGCCGAAGAAAATATTTATTGCCACCTATGATTGTCACAGGAATTAAAATTATGTAGGTAGTGGATGTATATAACTTATCTAGTCCACACAACAAACATTTCAACAACTTTTCCCCAAGCTCTTCAGATAGAAGCAATATAAACTGAAAAAAAAATATGGGTGCGTGTACTTAAGTACGCGCGTGACAAGTTATACTTCTTTTTGGAATTATTAAAAAATAGTTTTTAATTGCATGCAGATAATTAATTACAATAAGATAATAAAAGGATTGGAAAAGGATAGTCAACGCAGTAAATAAAGTTCAGTTTTAATTTGAAAAATTTAATAAATAATCAAAATATTCAATTTAAATCACTACTGAATAAAATTTATTAGCACATATAAATTTTGCATTTGTATAACATTATAACACTTGTTAAGAATATAGAAACTAGAAACATGTGGATAAATATTATAAATATGAAAACAGTGATCAGAGGCGACGAGCGTCCCAACATGTGCGACTAAGAGATCCTATTACTATTTTGTTGGAAGCTTTTTTTCGAGACTTACGAGTAATGTGCGGTTTAGCGGCCGACTTCATGGTGTTACTTTTCTGTTACAGTGTTGCGCGCGCATCTTAAAATTTCACTCTCATCATTTTTTCATAACGCGGCTAAAGAAGTATAACTTCAAAATGTTACATTATTCACCTAGAGAAGAAAGTGACCGATTTACGAGGATGTAGTTTGATAACCGAGGCGCAGCCAAGTGTCCGAATACACCCAAGTTGGGAATAGCACTTTCTTTCAAGGGATACATAGTGCTTTATACTATACCTGCGAGGAAATAAAAAATAAATTATTTTATTGAAGTTTATACTAACGTTGTTACAGTTAAACCCTTGCCTGGGAGCGTTCTTACTTTTGGTCTGTTTTCAAAATTAATTCATAAAGCAAAGAGCATTATGCTTGAGCTATGCTATGATTAAAGTAAAGAAAAAAATATTGATGTCATCAAAATCATAGTAACAACTTTTCGGAAAATAAATAAAAAAGGAAATTGAAGAAAAACACAGCACGTTAATGAATTTTCATACACTTTTCCAGCCCAGCTTGGTAGTATTGTACTATTGTACTAATGAGGTCCTTTCTGCTTCATTCTTAAAACAAAAATAAACTTTTATTTAGATTTCAACATCTAGCAGTTATATGCTTAAAAAAATTAAAAAAAACATAAGAATAATGCTCTTTCTGAGCAGGTGTAGTGTAAAATAATTAAAAATATCATTGAATTATTTAAATTTTCTACTAAAGCTTTTGTTTTTTTTTCAGAGTGGCAACACTGACTGGCTACGAACCGCAGGACTTGATAGAAAAGACTCTGTACCATTACATTCATGGAACCGACGTCTTGCACATGCGCTACTCACACTGCACACGTAAGTAGATTATACTAAATAAAAAGAGAAAAGCCAAAACTCATTTTTTTAAGAAAAAAAATACAGAGTTCCTAGTTTCCTTAAAATAAAGAGCCTTGGGATCGAACAGAAAATATTATTTGCTGCAGTCTCCCAGTGTTATCATTTACAAAGACTTACCACTTAACACTGACCAAATTACGGTACTTCATATAAAGTTTAATTATTAAACTCATTGCTCAGGCTTTTAGCCCCATTCAACAACCGCACTAACACACGCCAGCCCCATTATTGTGTTTCGCATCATTCAACATTGCTTTGCTGTTTACAAAAAACCCAGCAAATTCAATGTTAAGTGTGCGTCGGGATTTCCAATCTAAAAACATATTTGACCATGTGAAGAACACCCCACAACAAACCTTATTTGATGTAAACTTAAAGTACTTTTGTACTACAAAACATTGTTATTTAACTGTAATCTTCTGTATCCTGGACAGACCCGTCTTTCCCAGTGGGCACTTTGGGCAAGTGCCAAGGGCCCCGCGATCAATAGGGGCCCCCCTCAGATCAAATACAAAGTCCCTAGTTCATAGGGGGCCTATTATCCTAATATGCCCAGGGTCTCCAATAGGTCAAAGACGGCACTGATCGTGGAGGTTACTTCCTAGGACGGGCTTTTTAGTCATGCTGTTTATACATATCTCTTACATTAAAAGTTGAACTTTTTAAGGTTGGAGGTATTACTTGGACTAATCACGCATTTTTTTTTACGATATCAATGAGAGATAAAGTCTTTGAGTAAGGATAAAGCTTAATTAAATCTTTTGGACCAATAGGAACGCCCGTCTGGTCAGTAAATCTTTACATAAATGTAGCCATTAGGTGGTTTTCTGATTTTTACAGTAAGTAAAGTCTCAGGCCTCCATGAGGTAGAGCTTGGAAGCTGTTTCCTAAAGTTGGCAACTGTTTACAAATAACCGAGGGATAAATTCTACTACTAATAACAGTTGCTAATGCAATGCAATGGAGAAAACGATACAAAAGTATGTAGAAGGAGCAAGTGGGAGTTCGTACTACTCGGTTTGCACTGACTACGTTTAATAATAAAGATAGTCTAACGAATAATCACGAATAATCAGCTCTGAATGAACTGTGATTGCTCAGATGCAAATGGATTAAATCGGAACATGGCGAAGTCCGTAAGAGGTTTGAACAAGACCGACCAGCCGACGTCTAGATCTCTATTCCTGTTTCTTTTTTTTGTTTCCTCCCAGGCGGGTGGGAAATCCTCATGGATACCCTACAGCCGGCTGCAAGGTTATGTCACTCTTACTGACTAAAACACACCCGTAGTTCATGCTTATGGGGAAGGGCCTTACAAGCGTCATCTGAAGCGATCATCCCCTGAGGGGGGGATGATGCAACGTTTCACTCGTTTTATGCTCTCACAGTGACAGATGTCAAACGTCAGCTGTCTTTCATTAGTAACTAGTGTTGCCAACCTATTTGCCGAATACACCCAAGCATAGAGGTATAAGAATAGAGTGGGGAAGGCGGCTCTAAAAGTGTCCGTCTAGTAGAAAGAGAAAGAAGATGAGAGACGGCTAGCCTTTCTCTCTCTAATCGCGAATGCGCATTGGATGAAAAACCTACGAATGAATACCGACCAATCACACGATTGCGCAGCAATACCGACCAATCATACGACTGCGCAGCGTCACTAGAGAGAGAGATAGCTAGCCGTCCCTCATCTTCTTTCTCTTTCTACTAGACGAACACTTCCACTAGTAGTCGAGTACATATCTCCCCTACTCTATTCTTATACCTCTATGCACCCAAGGCTTGACGTTCCCTTCAACAATCCGCTACAAGTATAATTATAACCTTAACAAATTTCCTTTTTCCCACAGTCCTAACAAAAGGCCAGGTGACGTCACGCTACTACAGATTCATGACCAAGTCGGGGGGTTGGGTGTGGATGCAGAGCTACGCGACCATAGTGCACAACTCCCGCTCTTCCAGGCCTCACTGCATCGTTTCCGTCAACTACGTGCTAAGGTATTGTTACATCATCATCATCAGCATATTAAGGTGCCTCTGCTGTGGCACAGGCCATCTCTACGGATGGAATAGGGAGCTTGGGCCGTGACCCACCACGCGGGCCAGCGCGGATTGGTTGTATGTACTTGAGAGGCCTAACCGGGTTCGAATCCCGGAGGGGCATAAATATGTTTGTGTGATGAATACGACCATTTGTAACCTAAATCATGGATGTTTATATGTATTTCATATGTATCAGTATATGTGTTCTACTCGTTACTCTAATATTCCAAAATACAAGCCTGACAGTGCTTACTTTGGGGCTAGGCTAATTGGTATAAAGAAATAGTACCTTGTTAATAGAGCGCTAAGTTGGTTATTACAAACGAGTAGACCAATGTAAATATGACTTACCATAGTCACGAGTTTGCAGTACCAATCCGCACGAATGTCATACAACGTTTTTCAACACATTTGCGAGAAAACATTATAAATACATAATTTAAGTAATTTAGCATTTTTTTTTAGTAAGATGATGGCGCTATATGCGGGTGGTGAAAATGAGAACTATCTTTCTTCTATTTTTCTTTTTAGTATTAAAGAGAGACATAGGTATAGACCAAAAGCGTTTCCGAAGAGGTTCAGTCGAAATTAAAAAAGAACCGTAAAGAATACACTGTGCCGTGTATGGAAGCGGGCATAAATAATTTTTACCGCACGCTCCGCTAAGTATATGGCCCGTAATTTTAAATTTTCGAACAATGTATACAACCTTCGTAAATGCATTTTTTTGAGCAAATGTATTGAAAACCTACTGGCTGACCCAGTAAATTGCATACCACTACTTATAATCGCTACAATAAACCTGTCAATAAGAAAAAAAAACAAATTGGTACCTATATACAGTCGGTGATTCATTTATATTGATTATTCTAAAGAATTTCATAAAATGTATTTATTGATAAACCAAATTAATTCATGAAATGTTTAATCTCTTCACAGCGATATAGAAGAGAAACATCTAATACTGAACATTGACCAGGGTCCTCCGAAACTGAACCACGAAGTACCAACACCTTTAGCACCTACCACGACCCCACAAGTGCCCATCAGACAAACTGAAAACAAAATAAACCACGTGCACCTAAACGAAAGCGATTTCAGCGGCGATTCAAGCGGCGGTTACCCCTACCCCGAGTACAACCTGCCAGTGTTGCCAACTTACGAACAAGAAGACTTCCATCACCAACAGAACGGCTCCTACCCCGAACTCTTTTACGAAAACTACCACGAACCGGAAATTATGCCCGCCAACAATTACGTGAACTACCCGCAGAATCAACGGCCTTACTCCGCGAGCAGTTCCTCCTGTAGTTCTATAGAAAGTTCCGAGATTGTGAATCAGCAATATAATTATACGAATTTGATCTCCTTCTACGGGCACAACGGGCAGAATCAAAATGGCCGGCCGATCGAAGGCAATTTTGGCGGGAACTTCGGTAAGGTGACACCGAGTCCTTCTGTCCAAGAAGGCGCGTACACTACTGTCATTGTGGACAATACACAACAGTTCCACCACCACGGAGGTGGAGTCAACGAATTTGTACATTGACAAAAATAAAAAAATGTAAAAAAAAATACTTAAAGCGGTTGACCTCCAAAAAGGTTGAGAGAATATACTTAAACTTTTGTGATAAAAAACTTTTTACTTCAGTTCAGAGTGATATGAACGCGCGGTTTTAGTTTTTTTTTTTCTATTTGTAGATTAAGTATTTAAATAAAGAACACACGCATCCTCCTTCATTGAAGTAGGTAGGATAGAAAAGTTTTTGATCTGTGGTATCGAGGCACCAAAGCAACAGCAACGAACAACATACGAAATTATTATTAATATATTTCTTAATAACGGAGAATGTGATGGCCGAATTAAATCATTATTCGCTTAAGTGAAGAAGCGTTTGTATGTTTGAAACCGCCTAATAGTGTAAAGATGAAACGTGTTTTGAAATTTATTTTGTAAGAATTTCTTTACAGTCGTCGAAGCTCTCTTAACGATGTTCATAATCATTAAAAATCGAAGTCACAATAATTTAAATAAAATATCACTTTTTTATAAAAAGAATGTTCCATAAAAGTGGAAGTTAAGTTGAACTAGCCTTAACTAATCTACTCACGGTTCTTTAGTACAAGGGAAAAGAGCTGGCGATTCTTTTTTTTAATTTTTATTTGTATTTCGAACTTTATAGATATTCCAAAAATTGTATCGATAGATTTTAATATCAAAAGGCGTAAGAACACAAGCAAAACAATTTTGTATTTTAGTCCAAAAATATAGTTATTGATTTTTGTAAATAGATTGTAAATATGTTTTTTATATCATTAAAAATGTAGATATCAAAGTTATTTTAAGACTACAATAACATAGTTACATACTATACTTAAATAGCTTTACATTATTAATAGTATTCGTACAAATAATTATATCTAATAATATATTGACTGAAACCACAACATGTATTTGTTTTTGTCAAACCTGTTTTTTTTAAATAATATATACCTATAAATAGTACCTGAAAGATAAATTGCTGCCGTAGATTTTTAGGGTCCGTAGCCCTGAGAAGAAACCCTTATAGTATCGTCATATCCGTCTGTCTGTCCGTCCGAGGTTTAGTTTGGAGAGTATTGATATTAGAAAGCTGTAAATTTGTGGAGGTTTAAATATGAATTACGCTGACAAAGTGGTAAAATTGGATTCAATGTAATTCGCGCGTTTTCTTTTTACGGCTGTCCCAAACCAAAACACAGTACGGGACATTTTTGTCAAAATCCACTTTAAAACTCCAACTCCAAATTTTTACACCATTCTTTAAACACAGTAAGGGCCCACAATATGCAAATATCCGTTTTTCAACAAAGGCCTCCATTCCTAATATAGCGATGCCATAAAACCTATTAAGTCACGAAATAAACCGCAATCCCCCAAACCTAACCTAGTTGAACTGTTTGTGAGTTGCCGTAATGAAAACACGTTCGTCTTGTACAACGGTTTATTCAAGAAGGAAGGATGACACCTTATAAAATTATAACGAAAACAGTTGTGGATACCTTCAATATAAAATATTAACTTTGTTGACAAAACCAATCTTATTACTTAGTATTAAGGTTGAAAGTAATTTATAACATCTCTAATACATACATTACACCCTACCACTTATTCAATGATAAACAAACCAAAAAAAAAAATAATAATAATGAAGTACAAAAGAAAATATAATTACAACTATATTGTAACCAAAAAAAAATACAATACTCAATAAAACACGGGGTTGCCGAATCTTTCTACCGGTTTTCTGACCCGTACACAGGGGTCCGGATCGTTCACTGCCGGCGCGGCGGCTGGCGCGCTAACGCAATCAGTTGGACCCGAACTGGGGCACGAAAGTATTGAAATCTGCGATCTCCTTTGTATCTGATCTATGTGCCTCTTAATAAGTTGACCGTTTTCCCGAGCTACACTATAATTACGGGAACCTATTTTTTTTTCTATTTTACCCTTAGACCATTTATCATCCCCCGTGCCAAAATCTCTAACCCATACCTCCTCTCCTACTTCAAAACTACGCGGGACCCCGCCGGCATTTTTTATCTGATTTTCCTGCGCTTTTTGTGCGTTGGTTACAGCATTATTATTCTTTGCAGTGCAAAGAAGATCTAATCTAGATCGTAAATTTCTATGTTGCAACAACATAGCTGGTGTTTGACCAGTTGAACTATGAACCGTGTTTCGATATACAAAAAGATAAGACTGCAGCGCTGTGTCAAAATCAATTTTTTCGTGTAAAGCTTTCTTTAGAGCTTTTTTGCAGAGCTTTACCGCGTTTTCAGCTGCCCCGTTCGATGACGGATGGTACACTGGAGTGAAGGTGTGGTTTATACCATTATGTTCCATAAAATTACTTATTTCTTTGCTAGTGAATGGGGGTCCGTTATCAGACACTATTTCTTTCGGGAGACCAAATCGAGAAAATATTTCCCTTAAAACTTTAATTACGTCCCTGGCTGTCTGGTGAGACATTCTATACGCCTCAATCCATTTTGTTGTCGAATCCACCGCTACAAAAAAAGTATACCCGTCAAAAGGTCCCAAAAAGTCTATGTGGAGTCTACTCCAGGGCTCGGCGAGATAAGGCCACGGGCTAGGGGGCGCGTGCGGCGGAGCGGGCGCCTCTAGCGCACACACTACACACTCTCGGCAAGTTCGCTCAATATCCGCGTCTATTCCGGGCCACCAAACGTAACTACGAGCTATGCTTTTCATCTTTACTATACCCATGTGTCCCGTGTGCAGTTCTTTTAAAATACAATCACGCAGCTCGGATGGTATTACCATCCGATATCCCCACATGATACATCCCGAGTCTAAATATAATTCATTTCGCCTAGAAAAATAAGGTTCTATGTCCGATGCTGGACATTTATTTGGCCACCCTGAACGTAAAAACATACTAATTCCCGTTAAAATTTTATCCTCTTTAACTTTTTCACAAACTAAATCTTTTGTTATTGGTAAAAAATCCTGAACAAAATTTACATATGTTATTACTTCCCTTTCCACACAGCTGTTTTCGATAGGTAGCCTAGATAATGCATCCGCGCTATTTTTTAATGTCGGTACATACTCGATATCATATTGATACCCTGATAAAATAACTGCCCATCTCTGTAACCTGCTGGCCGCCATGGTAGGTATACCTGCCTTTTCACCAAAAATACTGACGAGCGGTTTGTGATCAGTCTTTAACAAAAAATGCCGGCCGTACAAATATTGATGAAACTTTGTGACACCGAATATGATAGCCAATGCTTCCCTTTGTATCTGTGAGTAGTTTACTTCAGCCGCACTAAGCGTTCGGGATGCATAAGCGACAGGTCTTTCGCGGCCGTCGCGCATCCTGTGTGATATGACCGCCCCCACCCCGCGTGCACTAGCGTCCGTCGTCAGAATAATTGGCAATCCTGGGTCATAATGCGCTAGCACCTCGCTTGAAACTAGCAACTGCTTGACATTCGTAAAAGCCTCTGAACACTGATCCGTCCAAACAAACTTAGAATCTTTTCGTAACAACTTATATAAAGGAGATAACAGCATGCTTATATTTTTTACAAATTTAGCGTAGTACATTACCAAGCCTAAAAACGAACGCAACTCGGAAATATTTTTCGGGACTGGTGCTTTATTAATCGCACTCAACTTTTGCGGGCAAGTATGTACACCCTCTTTACTAATTACATAACCTAAATAAGTCACCGATTCTGCGAAAAAAGTACATTTCTCTTTTTTTACTTTTAACCCAAAACGTTTTAACCTTTCCAAAACTTGGTATAATGTTTTTACGTGAGAATTATTATCGACTCCTGTTAAAATCACGTCATCTAAAAATACCCCTACTGTAGGCATGTCGGCAAACATTTGTTCTAATTTCCTTTGAAAAATACCCGGACTAGACGAAAGACCATAGATTAATCGGTTATATTTAAAAAGACCTTTGTGTGTATTGATCACAGTGTACATTTTAGAGGGTTCGTCAAGTTCAAATTGTGCATAAGCCTGCGACAAATCTATTTTCGAAAATTTTTCCCCCCCATGTAACTTAGCCAATAAATCTTCTACCTTAGGTAAGGGAAAACGGTCCACTTCTAGGCATTTATTTAATGTGATTTTATAGTCACCGCAAATCCGTATAGATCCGTCCTTTTTTATAACGGGTACAATTGGCGTGGCCCAGTCCGAAGTGTCAACGGGCGCGATGACGCCGTCCCGCTCCAGCTGTTCAAGCGCCCGCTCCACTGGCTCACGCAGCGCGTAAGCAAGCGGCCGCGCGCGCCGGAACACGGGCCGCGCGCCCTCGCGCACACGCAGCGACACCGCACCACCAGTGAAACGACCCAGACCCTCTTCGAACACATCACTAAATCTGGAAATTAACGAATCCATACTTAATGCCGTAGTACTAGTTCTAACAAAATTACAATGTAAATCGGCAACATTTAATCCTAATTCGTATATCCATTGCCGACCCAACAAAGGATTTTTGCCTTGTTTCACAACAAACAAATCTAATGAGACACATTTATTTCTGAACTTGACAGTCGGCCTAATTTTCCCGATCGGAACAATTTTAATACCAGTATAAAAGCATAGCACTATATTGGTTGTCAATAATGGTAAATCATTAAATTTACTTTTGTAAAAATCATAGCTCACACAGGAAATAGCACTTCCGGTATCAATTTCCATTTGGATATTTTTATTATCTACTTCAATACAAGTCATTAGAGGCTTATAAAAATCATAACTATAAGTACTACTAAAATTATTTATATGTACCTCTAAAGGTTGCACAGCATCCTCCTTGCCCTCTTCATTTACCTCCATAGTATGTACTGTAGCCCTCCTCCGTAAACGTGGACACACTTTTCTTAAATGCCCTTCTTCGTTGCAAACTCTGCAGGTATACATTAAGAATTTGCATCTATTTGTATCGTGAGCCGCTCCACACGCCCCGCAACTGCCCGTTTTATACGCTGATGAAAACGCTCCCGCCGCCGTCTGTCTATCCCGCGCGGCCCGGGCATCGTAAACTCGCGCATCCCTTCGGCCGGCACTCCACTGCGCGCCATCACCGAAGCCCCGAGCACGCGGCCCGCGCGTGGCGGTCACGTGATGCACCGTGTTCGACCGGCCCTCCCGCTCGCCATTGCTGGTGTGCGTGGTACTCCGCATCTGCACTGCCGCCGCGTCCTGCTGTGCCGCCTCCATCGATACGGCGATTTGAAATGCCTTCGTAAATGTCACCGCTTCTTCCACGAACAATCTTTGTCTAATATTATCATTATGCAATCCACAAACAAACTGATCTCGTAAATTATTTTCAATCTCTTCGTTGAAGTCACAGTACTTTGCTAATTTCTTTAGACCGGCCAAGTACTCCGCGATCGTTTCGCCATTGCGTTGCATCCGTTGACGAAATTTGAATCGCTCCGCTAATATGCTCGGCTTCGGTTGAAGGTAATTCTGCATCAAGGTAACCAGTTCGACGAATGACTTTTTTGCAGGTTTACTAGGTGTACATAATGTTACCAGTAGCTCATAACTGCCGCTGCCCATCACCGTAATCAACGTGGGCACTTTGTGTTCTTCTTTGACATTATTCACAATAAAATACTGCTCCAATCTTTCGACGTATAATGTCCAATTATCCACCTGGTGGTCAAAATATTCCAATTTCCCGACTGACATTTTTCACTATTTTAAACTTCCGCACTAGGGTTTCGTAAATCGTCGCCAATGAACTGTTTGTGAGTTGCCGTAATGAAAACACGTTCGTCTTGTACAACGGTTTATTCAAGAAGGAAGGATGACACCTTATAAAATTATAACGAAAACAGTTGTGGATACCTTCAATATAAAATATTAACTTTGTTGACAAAACCAATCTTATTACTTAGTATTAAGGTTGAAAGTAATTTATAACATCTCTAATACATACATTACACTAGTAAGAGCTGATCAACATTCCAAAACACAGCAAGGTACACGTACTTACTGTGTGTTTGGATTGGGAATTGTCACTTTTTAGGTTTTTAGGGTTCCGTACCTCAAAAGAAAAAAACCGAACCTTTATAGGATCATTTTGTTGTCCGTCCGTCCCGTCCGTCCGTCTGTCAAGACCGTTTTTCTCAGGAACGCATCGAGGTAAACAGAAATTCATATCTAATACTCATGTCTACTATCCTTTGGAGCTGTGAAAAAATCAAACTTCTAAGCCAAAGCAATGAAAAGATACAGCTGTTTATGCCGCAAATTTTCGAAACTCGCACGGGAATCAAAACTTACAGGGTACTTCCCGTGATCTTAGAATCTTGAAATTTGGTACGAAGTAACGTCTTAAAGTACAGAGAAAGGAAAAATTGCGAAAACGGTAAATTTTTAGTAACATGATATAAAAAAAATTTTTTTTGAAAATTTTAAAGTTACTACCTCTTTTCCCATGAACGCGTAGAGGTATTATATTGAAGTACGGAACCCTCGGTGCGCGAGACGGACTCGCGTTGGCCGGTTTTTTATTTGGGAATGAACTTGGCCAAAATACCGTAATACCTACAAACTATACAGTATAGCACACACCGTCGGAGCAATGGGCGTCTCATGTTAATGGCCATGGTTAGTGTTGGATCTAATTTCCAAGTACACACATCAAAAGTGTCTAGGGATCAAGCTTTTTTATGCGGATTTCTTGAGATTGAGATGTGGCTTTGTAATAAATTTATGATTTTATAAATTTATATGGATCCTTTTTGGTGCATTTCATAATTTGAATCAGGAACTGTGAATCAAATTCGAGTAAAAGATGAAAATCAGCTGTCAATATTTTCCCTATAAAAACATACAACGCATTGAAGACATTATTAGTGCTACTGTTTCCCTACTACTGATTAAAACCAACGTTATTATGGAGCGGCGACGTCATTTAAGCAGGGAAGAAATGCTCAGAGCCGTGGGAATGATAGAAGCTGGTTCCCGGCAACGTACTGTGGCTTTAGCTCTGAATACAAGTCAGAGTGTTATCAGTCGACTTTGGACACGATACCGAAGCACTGGTACCGTGGCTGAGCGCCATGGAGGACGGTATCGCTGCACCACACGGAGACAAGACCGATACATTCAAATCTTAACTCGAAGAGCTCCAACAATAACCGCCATGATGTTAGCCGTGAGGCTTCATCACTCTTCAGGGAACTTAATTAGCGACCAAACAGTCAGAAACCGCTTGCATGAAGTGAACCTTCATTCCCGAAGACCGCTACGGGTACCACCTATAGCAATGCACAATCGTAGGATTCGATATCAATGGGCTCTTGAACACAGAAATTGGGCAGAAGAACAATGGCGTTTCGTGTGCTTTTCTGATGAGTCTCGTTTTGGTATGAGACCGGATACAAGACGTATACGAGACTGGAGAACCCCTGGACGCCAACAGCGATTAAAATCCTGCCAGGAAGTCCATCCTTATAGTGGTGGAACCATCATGGTATGGGCGGGTATTTGGATCGGCGGAAGAACTGAGTTGATTTGGATCAGAGGCAACCTCAACGCTCAAATTTATGCTGAGACGATTGTATCAGACGTCGTCGTTCCTCTACAAGTGCAAATCGGTCCCTTATTTCAGTTAATGCATGATAATGCACGACCGCACACCGCAAGAGTTGTAAGACAGACTCTCGCCGCAGCTAACATCAATGTCCTGCCCTGGCCTGCTCAGTCGCCAGACTTGAACCCGATTGAGCATGCATGGGATATGCTACAGAGAAGAGCTCTGCCGAATATGGAGGGTATCCAGTCGCAAGAAGACCTTTTTTTGTTGTTGCAACGAACATGGGCGGCCATTCCACAGCGTGATTTGGATGAACTCATTTTGAGTATGCCAAACCGATGTTCTTGTGTTGTTAGTGTTCGCGGTAGAAATACGGATTATTAATTGTTTAAGTTACCCAATAAAATTTTAGAGAAAACTGTTATTTCAGTCTTTTTTTCGAACTTTTGTGTTAGTGGTTCAAATGTCAAAAATCCCTTTATTAGGAAAATGGCAAATTTCTTTATTAATGCAAAGGTGACTTGGTTTATCGTTACTGTGACAAACGAAAACACTTTATTTGATGAATCCTTAAAGAAAATTTTAATTAATATCAATCAGGAGAAAAGTTATTGCAAAAATATATGTTGATCCCTAGACACTTTTGATGTGTGTAAGTAAGTGTGATAAAACCTGCACCGAACTGTATTTTTATACTTTTAATATACAAAAATGTAGGCGTAGGTCGTATTGAGTTTTAGATTCATAGTTTCAAAAATAATCTTTAAAATCATTAAATTCATGTATTTGCTTTCTTGTAAAACTTATCCGTTAAGTTTATGTCTTGTGTTCTTTGTTGTATGAAACCGATAGCTCCCTGGCGTGACACGACACAACACGACAGACAATTATTATGTTTCATGGTCGCGCACAACAATAAAGAATATATTATAATTATTTATTAAAAGTCCCTTACTGTGTTTTGACTTGGGACAGCCGATTATCTCGGAATGAATATGTACATTACGTTGTAGAGCTATGGGCGAATTTGCCTTGTTCAGCTTCTGGAATTCGCTTTGATGCTCAATGAATCGACCACAGAACACAGAGAGGTTCTGTGTCTGTGTCTGTCCTCTTTCTGTGTTCTGTGGAATCGACCATGAAACATAATAATTGTCTGTCGTGTTGTGTCGTGTCACGTCAGAGAGGTATCGGTGTGGTGAAACCGAATGCGGTAAAACGTTATCTGGTGGGGTCGAAACCCCGGAGAGTGGACTGTAAGGCGATGGTTCGATATATAAGGCGGGTTTGGTCTATGGGATAGGATGAGGACAAAAACACTGTGCTTACTTGCGGAGGGCCTCGTCGGACGGTGGCGCTGGCTCATACGCCAGCTTCTCCTGCAGCAGTCTCTTCCTGATGTCAGCGGTTAATGATGGCGGTGAGGAAAGACCTTGTTGATAGCTATCACACACAAAACCACCTATTTTCGAGGAAATCTGTTCATTTATTTAAGATTATTTATCAATCTTCACACACTTCTTTATCGGATTTTATTGCGGAAAAATATACCTAATCACAATAGCTTGCGGCGCGATGACAAATTCGACCATTTCGTTATTTCGCGGTGACAGACTCCTTTTTTTTTGTTGATGCGGTGACAGACTGGTGACAAACTGCCATTTCCTTCCGGCCATCCGTCGTTGGCGGCGAATATATTGCGTCTTATTCCCTCACAAGCATAAGGCACAGTGTTTGAAGGAGAAGGATCGATTGGGATTAATTCGAAAAGAGAATGACACGGTATGGAATTTAGAGATTAGAATATGTTTTGGCGTTACCAGTTAGAATGAGTACGGTGGCGACACACAAATATACGATACCTCTCTGACGCGTCACGACACAAAACGACAGACAAATATATTTTCGGCTTTAGACGGTAGGATGACTGTCTTCAGTCGCCATCCTTTTAGGATTCCGTAATCCTGACAAGGAACAAGGAAGGATGTATTCATCCAATACCCTAATGTCCCTTAACAAGCCTTACAGTTCTTACTTTGAGATTAGGTTAATTATTGGTGTGTATGGAATATTTATAATCTATCCATCCATCCATCAGCCCTTCTCCGTCCACTGCTGGACATAGGCCTCCCCCATAGAACGCCACAATGCGCGGTCCTGCGCTATCCGCATCCAGCGGCTCCCAGCACATTTGACGATGTCGTCTATAATATTATTTAATTATTCAACATAATGGCTCGATTACTCTTGGACTTTAGCCCATATTCGGGTGCACGAAAGCCATTACTCGAATTCGGACACCCTAAGCAAAATTTACACTGGAATACGGGCTGGAAAACGGTATCGGGTAAACAAAAGAAATTCTACCCGGGCGTACTCGACCCATAGAGGTATAAGAATAGAGTAGGGGAGATATAGACTCTACTACAAGTGGAAGTGTCACTCTAATAGCAAGAGAAAGAAGATGAGAGACCGCTAGCTTTCTCTCTCTAATCGCGCATGCGCATTGGCAACCGTAAGCATCTTACTATTTCGATGTGATACCATTGGATGTCATGCGTCACAAGAGAGAGAGATAGCTAGCGGTCTCACAGCTTCTTTCTCTTTCTACTAGACAGAAACTTTTAGAGCCGCCTTCCCCACTCTATTCTTATACCTCTATCACTCGACATCGTTCATTTACACTTAATCCTTTACTCGAATTTCATTGGCACTCGTATTTGGCCTAATGAATAAGTGAGGAGCTGGCGAACAAAACGGTATAATTACGCATCTGGTCAAACTACTTTTTTTACAGTCCGGAGGTTTCGGGCCCATTGAATTTGAATCTCAAATAATTTTCAATGAAAACCACCTAATACAATGTTAAAATTACTAAAGGACATTGCTCGTTCCCCATACATTGAATGCCCTAGAACGCAGAGAAAATGCTAGTTGTGTTCGGAATCATTCATAAACTCTAATTAGGCATTTGTTGAGCTATGGACACCTTGAGGAACCGTGGCCTACTACAGAATGTATTAGATTTTGAGGTTATAATTATTATACTTAATCGTGAAAGATGTACACTTTATATATTCTGAATAGATTTAGTGTTTACCTCTATGTAAGCGCTTAAATAATATGCATTAAATGAACATAAAATGCAATTAATAATTAAATTAATAAATGCTTATATTCATATTGATTTATGAGTGTTGGTAGTTGGCACCCATGGCACCTATGATACCTATACCTACCTGTTGTAATAATAGATTTCTTTTCAAATGATATGTTCAAAGTCTTTCCAATTACCTGTTTCTATATTTACTATTGGTAATAAGGTATATACCTGGTATCATTATGATTTTCATAAAAATAAACAGATATTATATGGGATGGGAGTATAAACTATCTTCACATAATTTCAGAAATAATCTTTTTATAAATATAATATAAATACTAGTGAAAATTATTATTAACTAAGGTACCTAGTTCTATTCTTATGTTGATAAATACTTATGGTCGCCTATATTGCATTTATAAGGTAAACAATCTTGGCACAACTTTTTAACAAAATCACCCATTTAAAAATAAAATAATAACGAAGCCAATAAACTATTAAAATAAATCATTACAATAGACTGAAACCTATTGAATTCAGTTATCAGTTGATTTTTAATGCTATATTTTCAATAAAAAGGAGTGCCAAGATTGTTTACGAAATAGGACAAGTTAGGATGAACAGACTGTAATATCTAGTAACAGAACTTTTATTTTTTATTTTTTTAAACAGTTTGTCCGTTTACTATGATTAATTGCTAATAAATTAAAAAAATAATAGAAAAATAATAGTGAAGGACATTCTTTTGGGCATGCTAGGGCCGATTTCGTCGATGTCCAATTAAAAACCATGCCAAAAGCTCACCGGAGGTATGTCATTCACTTTTATACAGCTCCTGTAAAATTTATTTTTATTTAATTATACCGTTCGCCGATTCCTCATATGTTTCCCAAGTATATTTTGTAATATTACTTGTTTGGGTGTACAGGATGCGTAGTTTTAGTGTTTGTCATAGGTTTTTTTACACCCTGTATATTGCGGGCTAGTCGAAGTCAAACTCGATGATGTCTGGCAGTTCCAGGTTTCCGTCTCTGTCGCTACTGTGCCCCTCCGCCGCCGCCTGTAGGAAAACCCTAACAAGAAACCCTTATAGTATCGTCATGTCCGTCAGTCTGTCCGTCCGAGGTTTTGTTTAGAGAGTATTGGTATTAGAAAGCTGTAATTTTGTGGAGCATATACATACCGTATATGAATTTCGCCGACAAAGTTGTAAAATAAAATTGGATCAGTGGAATTCGCGCGTTCTCTTATTACTGTTGCGGGTAGGAATATTTACGTTCAGGGAAAAACCAGATTTCTTTGACTAAGTTATTTATTAAATTTCGGAGCACAATGTATTAGCTGGACACGCGGTGCAGCAAGAGAAAGGGCGCATGCCCGAGATTCATTAACATTTTTTTATGTTATTAATTAATCTTTTTGGTGGCGTTGCCAACAAATACGGCTGTCCCAAATCAAAACACAGTACAAGACATTTTTGTCAAAATCTGCTTTTTTACACCATTCTTTAAACACAGCAAGGGCCCACAACATGCAAAGATCCGTTTTTCGACAAAGGCCTCCATTTCTAATATAACTAATGAATAAGTGTAATCGGGCAATAATGATAAAGGTTTAGAGTAAATAAAAGTCAATATGTCAACTGATCAACATGTACATATATTGCGAGCTAGTCGAGGTCAAACTCGATGATGTCCGGCAGTTCCAGGTCTCCGTCACTGTCGCTACTGTGCCCCTCCGCCGCTGCCTGTAGGAAAACAAACCTTATTAACATAAACATAAAGGTATAATTTGCTAAAACACTTCTTTTTGAAAATCTTATATACTAGAATAGAGGAGCTCGATGGCGTAGGTGGTAAGCGCGTTAGGCTCCGATCGTTGAAATTAAGCAACTTTAGCCGTGGTCGGTCATTGGATGGGTGACCAAAAATTTACTATCTCGAGCTCCTCCGTGCTTCGGAAGGCACGTTAAGCCGTTGGTCCCGATTGCATCTGCAGTCGTTAGCACCCGCCAATCCGCACTGGGCCCGTGTGGTGGGTCATGGCCCAATCTCCCTATTCCAATCATAGGGAAGGCCTGTCCCCAGCAGTGGGGGCATATTAATAGGCTGATGATGATACTAGGAAAGCGTTCCAATACTCAGAAACTAGTAAAGGCTAGTTCCAAATATAATTATTTAGATAGGTTGATACCTCCAGTAAAAGGTAAGAAATTAGGTTCCGTTTCTAAAATATACAGGGTAAAATTGAATGTTTCAATGAAACTTCGTGGTATTATTGGGCTACGTCTATAGAGTATCTCTGAATTTTTTCAGATTTTTTAAAAATGATTTAAAATAAAATTTCGTTTTTTTTTTTGTTATATTTTAATCTCCTTTTGGGTACTAAATAATTATTCTTTTTAAACACGCATACAGAGTAAGTAAAAAACAACTAATTAGCACTACTAAAAAAACGTAAAAACAGAAGACGAGCGGTCGGGAGCAATGACCGCTCCCGCCGTTGAATCGGTTGAATACCTACCTATGCGCGGTGCAAAGCGCAGTGAGCGAGCGCAGTGTCAAGTTTGACCATCGCGCGTGCGTATCTTTTAAATTTGTGACAAGAGAAGATTTGCAAATAATGCCATGATTAGTTCTTGTTCTGTGGCCTCAATATAAGAAGTTGGATATGGTGTGTTGTTATTGTAGTGTCACGGTATACTCAGCAGAGCCACAAGGCTTTACGAAAGTAGGTTTGGTGATTGATTGTGTTTACAAAATGTATACGGGAAGTTTAAGTGCAAAAAATGAATAGGTACATCGGTATCGTAAGTACTTTTGAATACCGGGTTATAAATTTTACCCAAGTATTGAACTGCAATAAGTATTTCTTTTTGTTAAACATTTGCCTATTTGTAATCGTGACAAAATTATTATTAACTTTTAAAGTTTTTCTCCGCTTAAGAGAAGATGACATTTGTGCTTATTATTTCAATAAAGGCATCTAAGACGACTTTATTGTATTGTGTGGAATCAAAGGAGTCAACTGAACTCTGTGTAGAGGTACGTACTCACTCAACGGCTGGCGGGCGCGGTCGGTCGTTGACCCGCGGTAGAATTTTAATGTTTTTCCATTTTTTTGATGTACTTATTTATTAGTTATTTTTCACTGGATATGTAAGTTTGTTTGTTTAAAATGAATAACTACTCAAAAGGAGGAAAGGACATAAAAATACACAAATTATAAATAAAAACATGAAAAAAAAATACTTCAAAAAAATCCGAAAAAAATCAGGCATATTCTTTTCACGTAACCCAACAATTTCACGAAGTTTCATTAAAACATTCAATTTCACCCTATATAGTTCTTTTCTAAATTATATGTTATTATAATCTAAATAATGAAATATCCAGGCAACAGAGCTTTGCACCCTGAGGACGAACCAAAGTCGAATTTGATTAATGGAATCAAAAAATAATGGACACGTATTTTTTCTTTGGTCAACCAACCAAAAATTTACAAAGACAAAAAGCATCAAAGTTTGAAAATGTGGGGGCTCGTGAAGTTACTTCTAAGTAAAAATTGTCCCCAAAACATTATATCATGCCACTTTGTCATGTAATGTTTTGATTACGTGAATAAAGATAGTACGTATCAAATACTTTTTGATAGTCTATCTGATAAATGAATGAATAAAAAAAACAACATTCACACCAATTAGCCTAACCCCAAAGTTAGCACTGTAAGCTTGTGTATTATTGGTGTGAGTTTTGGAAATATATATTTATATTGTGTGGTTGTTAGCTATATATTTATTCGTACGCTTACGCTTCGTCTAGGAGGCGTATTGGGGCTAGGCTAATTGCTGTGAGGGCCATTCAAGTATCATGTAAACATTATAGAGGGGGGCCAGTTATTTCGCTGTATTTTGATACCCCAGGGGGGTCAGGGGGGTCTAATTAAGTCAGCAATATTTGACAACTCAAACATTGTCTATGCTTGAAGCAAAACGCATTTTCGGGTATACCCCAACGATATTAAATACCCTAGATACAACAATACGAACAAAATCGTGGCCGAAACCTGTCCAAAAGGTATATTGTACGATCCACGGAGCCCCGTAAGATGATCGTGTGGTGAAAAACCATATAAGGCATTATTTAAACATTGAAAGTCACATTTAATGCATACTGTATAAGGTCTTAATCAAAACGCATGCGTCAAAAACTTCTGATAGTTCGAAATGCAAGCTCGTAAAATTTTACGACTTATTGCTAAATGCTACAGAATATGGACCTTATTTTTTTGACTCTACGCGCAATTCTGAATGCACTGTTAGCAATATAGCAGGTACGGACCGCGAGGAAAAGAGACGGCTATACGGCGACGTATAACCGACCATGCATTTGAATATCACAAATATTTTATATTAAATCAGTTTATAGTAAGTATTACAACAAAATTTGCTTCAAATGAGTTAAATTAACAAACATTGATTAAACCTGTCGAAAAAACGACACTTTTCGTAGTAAGTAAGTATTTTTTTCGCATTGTTTCACGGATCTCTGTGGCATCTTGACTTTGTAACGGTCCGCGCGTGACTGTGAACCAAGAAGTGCTTGAGTGGAGTTCAAGCACTTCTTGATTGGGACACATTTTGAGCGCCCGTGATGTATCTAGGGTATTTAATATCGTTGGTATACCCACATAATAATGAATAAGTAAAATATGAATACGAATATATTAAAAGAAAAATGCATATAGCAATGTTTAAACATAGGAGGGTGTCGTATATACAGAGTCGCCCCCGCGGGCATTGCCACCGGAAGCAAATGGGAATTAAAAAAACTGAATTGGGGGCAATGACTTCATTACCATTTGCCTACGGAGGCAACCGCGACTTGGGAATAAAGGATGAGGGGGGAGAGCTTTGCTTACTTTTGCTCACAACGGGGAAGGGGGAGTAAATAAGTGTAATAACTGCTTACGTAATACTTGAACGGCGGAATTACATTTATTTATTATTTCCTCACCCGTCTTCTAGTCCGCATTCTCCTAGGCGGTGGTTGGTCCTCGTCGTGCGATGAATCCCCCGAGCTGCCCCCGAGCCCCATCACCGCATCGCGTAGCGAAGCTATAGCTACTGTCGCAAAACGAAAACAATTTACCACAACACAATTATGTTTTGCAAATTATATACTACAGCAGTAAGAACATCTATAATCCGAATTAGTGATGTAAAATGATGAAAAAAAAATTCTTTCACCATTTACAAAGAAACAATGAAAACACTTAGGACCTAGGTAGGTTGGATCGCCGACGATTTGTGCCGCGGTTTTACGGTGTTCGAGTACTTACGGTGACACACTGGCGAAAAAGATCATCGAGCCATATGGCCCGTTGAGTCTGTTCCAAGCGAATTTAGACTAAAGGTAAACAAACACTTTACCTCTAAAGAAAAGCTTTAATAGAAAAAAAATCCACGCGGACCAGGCAGCAGACGGGACTCGAACCCGCACCCTTCGCAATCCGGGCGAATGCACTGACCAATTATGCTACCGCGGCCCTGACGGCCGCGTCAAAATTTTCCTATCGTTAGCTGCAAGGCAGCGCCATCTCTTCGCATTGTATGTAACCCAGGTTACAGGCAAGGTTTTTTCTATTAAAACTTTTCTTTAGATTTAAATATCTAGCAGTTAGATGCTACAAAAATAAAAACATAAACACTGTACCTCTCAATTCCCACGCAATGAATCACTAAATGGATTTCTCAACACATCAATTTGCATTCCTAGGGGTTTGACATATTAATTCACAAATTTCTTTATTACTTTTGAAAATAAAAAGTAAGGTTATTTTGGCATACAGGAATTGTCTGTTATCTATGGTTGAACAGTGTTGCACCTTTGCGGTGCAAAAAGTCTATTCCAAATTATTTCAATTGACTTTAGTAATCGAATAATGAATCGATGAAATGAATGGTTATAGGTTTAAAAATCACCTCATTTTTATCAGTATAATGCATATGTATGCAAAATTTATTTGTTTGATATACATATCAGTATAATGCATATGTATGCAAAAATTATTTTTTTATATAATAATAAATACAATTATTCACAATTGTATAACAAACGTAAAAGTTGACTACTGTTGAACGAAGTAACTAAAGTGAATGCAGGACATTCAACAGGATAATGCTGCGAGTTAGCTAGCCGACGAACCTAGATATTTAATAAATCACGGAAACCAGTCGTTCAGAAAGAGTTTTATTAAGTAACGAAATATAGTTAATTATATTGCCAAATACAGTTAACAGCCAGAGCTCGTTTTTAGTAATGACGATAAAATTTATTAATTTTAAAAATTAAACCTCATAGATTTTTAACAATTTCTAAGAATACGATCATTCAATTGTGCTATTGATTTTGATAAGGCTCTATGAATCCCCAACACTAAACTGTCTATGGTCAGACTGACCTACCAGTTTGTTTACTTTTGGTCTAAATTCGTTTGAAACAGACTATATGTAGAGTTATAAATAAACACGTCTTAAATCCAAATCGCCTTATTACAAAACGTTGACTAAAGTTACATCTGGTTTAAAACTGATGCTATCAATTTTGTTAGCTACAAAGGAGACAAAGACAGCATAAGGTTTAATTAAACCAAGACTAACTAGTCCGCGTTTTGGAATAAGGCAGCAAGAGTACTGTTAAAAACTGGTAATCCAACTGTAATAGGGTATTTGACAAGTTTTAGAAAACGATCTCACGTTATTTATGTTGCGTAATTCATAAAAAAAAACTAAATTAAAAATTCAATTCTCAAGTTTCTCTAGTTTCTCTAGACATAATGGCATCTCACTAGTGTGTGACGTCACACGACTGTCATTAAAGCGTCAAACGATACAATGTAATGTTACTTCGACCGGAAGTTTACTAGCGTGTGATGTCATTTTAGTCTTAGCCAATCCCAGGTGTTTTCGGTCACGTGACCATGGAGCAAAAAAACATTTCTATTTAACGATTTTATAGAAAGTTATTAATTATTTGTTCTTTCGGAATAGTAAAATCACTGCCAATATTCAGATTAAATACGGATAGCAGCAATTGGTACATTATTTTTCATACTGTCAAATAGCCTATTGTATACGTGTAACAGACTCACTGAGGACATGCGAGGAGCTCGATAGCGCAAGTGGTTAGCGCGTTCGGCTGCGATCGTTGAAGTTAAGCACCTTTCGCAGTGGTCGGTCATTGGATGGGTGACCAAAAATTTACTATCTCGGCTCCTCCGTGCTTCGGAAGGCACGTTAAGCCGTTGGTCCCGGCTGCATCTGCAGTCGTTAGCACCCGCCAATCTGCACTGGGCCCGAGTGGTAGGTCATGGCCCAATCTCCCTATTCCATCCATAGGGAAGGCCTGTGCCCCAGCAGTGGGGATATTAATATTAAGCTGATAATGATGATGATGAACAGACTCACAGTCATCATCGTTGTCAGAGCCCGAATCAGATCCATCATCGTTCTCAGAACCTCCGGCCAGCTCCTCTTCTTCGTCTTCCTCCTGAAGAACAAAATAAATAATCAAAATCAAAAATCATTTTTTCAGTCTAGGCTGTTACAAGCACTTGTGAATGTCTAGAAGCTACGTCATCGGTTCGCAAAACTACGGCGGGAGACATTGAACTGAGAAGAACCGGCAAGAAACTCAGCAAGGGCTGTTTTTTACTCTCTCATCTTTTCAATAATAATTCGAAGCTCATATAATTTAGTAATGACCTGCAATCTGAGGGGTTTAAAATACAAAATGAATGCCTGTGTGAAACTTGTCAATTTTAAATATAGAAATATGAAAATTGGCAAATCTACTTTTTAGCTAGTAAAGTGTTAAAAAAAGGATAAATTTAATACTTATTTTGTAGCCAAATAAATTTCATAGTAGATAGAATTACTAGTGGTTGCTGAGTTCCTTATATCCTTTCATCACCCAGGCCATATTTATAGGCACGGTTATCAAATTTCAAGTCAACTCACCGCATCATCGTCGTGGTCTCTTTTCCTGCCCACATCGTAAACCTTAACGCAGGACTCCTGGACCTGGTCGAAATCGCCCATATTCTCCACCAGGGATATCTGAGTGCCCCAACGGGATATAGCCAGCGAGTATATGTTACGTTTTACGTCTATAGTCGCTGTGAAAAAAAATCATTCTATTTAAATTTTATTGAACAATAAGAAAATATTATACATAGTAATCTAAGTTGAATATAAGTTATTTACGGGATTGTTACCATGTACCTTGTTTTTAGCGAGTCTGGAATCCTGTGGTTCGTATGTGTAAAACCGGAAATAATCAAAAAAAGTATTCTGTCGCGATCCGATACTGTAAGTGTTGTGTGTTGTTGTGTTGTGTCGAGAACAGTTTCGAGTGAATAGGGAGAATGTGAACAGTGGTACAGGTATAGAACATAATAAAAAGACTTCGTCGGAGGTTAGACCGATATGTCTGCCAATAACAGCCTACCTTATATCGCTTTTACTGCAGAAGTCATTGACAATAGAGCGAAGTGATGTACTATTTTTTTTATAGAAGACATCAATATCTACAAAAAGTTCGCAATACCATATGTCTAACTATTACAGTTATGTCACAACTACAGATCCCCTGCGGTATCACCCGCATTAATTTAAGGAATTTAATTAAGGAAAAAGGTTATAATGAGTCAAACTTAAAAGATGGGCATATGCTGTCCCGGACATTTTTATAGAAATTTTAAAGGGAAACAAAACAGTCATACATGAATTTCGTGTAACTTGAACCGTTTACACAGCGCACGCAACGAAACCCCACAAATGGATTTTAACCCATTTTTGCAACATTTTTCATGAAACCAATATAACCAAATCAGACTTATGAAACGTAAACGCAAACCATCTAAAGAGGCTGCTATAGATTCCTGCGAGAAGGAGCTAACGGAGCAGAATTAAGTGGTCAATCCCGTCGAATGCTTTGCTAAAGTCAGTGAAAATTGCGTCAATTTGCACTTCAGAGTCTATATTAGTAGTAATAAAGTCTACGAATGACCACAGATTGAATGCAAAAGAGCGCATTTTTAAAAATCCGTGTTGCTCGTTGATAAACCCCGGCGACAAAGCACTATATAATGCGATTCAACTAAGAATAGGACCGACTGGGCGCCATATTTTGACGTCACAGCTGTCAATTCAAACCAAATAGGTAGAGTGAGCAAAAAAAAGATTTTATTTAATAAAACTTCTAAGATTAAGTGAGAAAAAACATAAGATTTTTTTTATTAAAATATTTACGATAATAAGATTGAGAAAAAACAACAAATTTTTAATAATATTTATTTATTAAGACTGTGTGAGAAAAAACATAAATCAGAATCTAGCTCATCAATTCCGCTGATCTCTGCATTACCGCCTGAGTAGTTATGAATAATCATGCACTTTTACTAGGTCACATACGAACATGCATACGTAAACGAAAGTTTTAAACTCAACTTTCGTTTACGTATGCATGTTCGCAGAGATGAGCGGAATTGATAAGCTAGATTCTGATTTTTGTTTTTTCTCACACAAAACTGTTTTTCTGAACGGAACTTAAAGTGGCATTTGGTTGACGGTTTAGGTTATCAACCATTCATAGCCAAAGCTCAATAAATGAAAAAAAATATCAACCAATATTAATTATCACTATTTGTTATAGTTTGTTAACAAATGTGTGGTTTTTATTCTAGAATTAACAGAGTGCTAAAAAACGGTTCCAAGATTTTTTTGCAAACCGTACTTTTTAAGCAACATTTGACAGTTGGAGGTCGTTGGCTGTTCTATTCTTATTTGAATCGCATTATACACCTGATCACGAACTAATCCTTCAAAAATATTGGGAAAGATATAGAGCTTTGCTTTGATATATAATAAGCCTATTATTCTTGACTTCATTATTAGATTCACCTTTATGTATTGGAGTAAAGTATCCGCACTATGGCTGTCTCTTTTTCTACTTGCCAATTTCATGAGACTGTGAATATCCGAATGTAAGAAACATTTATTATTTCTACAAAAATATACTTGTCCACATATTACTATGCGTATTTCTAACCGTTACCTAGTATCTCATAAGATAAACGGTACAGCGCTTACTTACAGGCTAAGCTTGTAAGGTGTTGGTCGCAGGTGCCCTTTACAGCGTCACCGAGTTTGGGGACGGCGAGATCCTAAGGGGACCTCAAGCCGGGAATTGGCGAGTGCCTCTAGAGGTATTCCAGGCGGATGGCATCTCACCACGGGGGGAGTATCCTCTCCGTCTGGAGCCTCTAGACCACTCGAACCTGAGGGGTCGGCTCAACTAGAGGGCGTCTCTGAGACTCGGACCTCGGCACTAGTTAGCCGTTTTCGTTGAGCTATGAATGTTATATTCTATTAATTTTGACGACCTCCGTGGCCGAGTGGTTTGTAGAGGTCCCAGGTTCGCATTGACCCCTCGTAGCGGTACATATTAGCACCCACTAATCCACAGAGGAGCTCGATGGCGCAGGTGGTTAGCACGTTTGGCTGTGATCGTTGAAGTTAAGCAACTTTCGCAGTGGTCGGTCATTCATTGGATGGGTGACCAAAAATCTTCAATCTCGAGTTCCTCCGTGCTTCGAAAGGCACGTTTAGCCGTTGGTCCCAGCTGCATCTGCAGTTGTTAGCACTCGCCAATCCGCACTGGGCCCGCGTGTTGGGACACGGCCCAATCTCCCTATTCCATCCATAGGGAAGGCCTGTGCCCTATACTGATTATGATACTTATAAATGTATCAGTATATGTATTCTATCCGTTGCCCTACTATCCCATAACACAAGCCTACAGTGCTTACTTTGGGGCTAGGCTCTTTGATGTGAGTGTTGGAAATGTTTATTTATTTTATTTAATTGATCTCACCTATGCTGGAATAGTCGAAGGGGTCTAAAGTTTTAAAACTAGTATCGAACTGGCTTCTCTCCTCCGAGTCCTGGTCCGAGCACACCGCGTACAACGCAGTGCACGTGGGATTAAATATTACCTGCGGGAACAAAAGTTTGTTGGCTAAAAAAAATATTGGTTGTCCTTAAAGTCGGTTTAATGTGTGGCGGCGACATCTACATGCCTCACATAATTGTAATCAACATGGAGGAAACAGTCACTCGCCTCCTCAAGAGATGGCGTTGCGATCAATACGTATGGAAGCCTAAATCGCGCAAGTAAAATTCGGAGGCTAACACTCTATATATACGATGCCCGACCAACATTAAGGTACAAGTCCGAAGTGAACCGCAGACCACAGGCCCCAGCTGCAGACTGCAGGCGACACTACTAGAAATATGAAATTGATTCCGAGCACGACGACATCGACAAGCCGCGGCTGCACAATGCATATATAATGCGATTCAACTAAGAATAGGACCGACTGGGCGCCATATTGTGATGTCATAGTTGTCAATTCAAACCAAATAGGTAGAGTGAGCAAAAAAAGTTTATATTTAAAAAAACTTACTTACTAAGATTAAGTGAGAAAAAGCTTCAGATTTTTTTAAAAAAACATTTATTTACTAAGATTGAGAAAAAAAACCATTGATTTTTATAATACTTATTTATTAAGACTGTGAGAAAAACATTAATCAGAATCTAGCTCTTCTATTCCGCTCATCTCTGCATTACCGCCGGAGTAGTTATGAACGATCATGCACTATTACTTGGTCACATACGAACATGCATCCTTTATGTAAACGAAAGTTTGAAAACGAGTTTCTGAACGCAACTTAAAGTGACGTTTGGTTGACGATTTAGGTTCAACCATTCATGGCCAATGCTCAATAAATAAAAAAAATAGCAACCAATATTAAATTATCAATATTAGTTATTGTTTGTTTACACATGTTTGGATTTTATTCTTGAATTAGCGGAGTGCTAAAAAAGGATTCCAAGATCTTTTTTGCAAAACTTACTTTTCAAGTGACATTTGACAAATAGAGTTCATTGGCTTTCCTATTCTTATTTGAATCGCATTATAATGCACGGTCAGCCGCAGTGTCGCCTGCGGTTGTCGCCTGCAGCCCATTGCAGAATTGTACCTTTAGTCGGGCCCCGGCCCCTGAGCTACCATCATCCAGCTCGAAGGAAGATCTTCCCCTTTGGCCTTTCTACAACGGTACCCTTACCACGAACTAACATCGAATTCGAATAGTTTGCGAGTGCGAAATGTCAATGTCAAATCTTGTATGGAAAGGAGATTGCTCAAATTGGCCCAAATGAACAAAAAATATTGACATATACGGTAATTCTTGGCGTAATTTATACTTTATTTTACAGTACTTAGATTTTAACGGACACCTTTGTATAATATATTCATTTTAAAAAGGACTTTTAATTTTACCGGTTTGAAAAACATACGAATCATTTTTAATGGCTATGGGTGTAGTAACATTCAGCCCAAGACTGATCGAAGTTTATTATATAATATAATTTCAAATCTATTTTGTAAAGATCGATTAAATAAAACAGATTTTTATTACACTGTGGTATTAATATCCACAAATATATTATCATTTTCAATGGATGCAAATGTGCTAAGACAATTCATTACAGATGGTAGGCGACATCTTAAAGTCTATTTCCATACATTTTTCGCCAAACACCTTCATAAACACATTATAAGGTGCGATACACTAAAAATCTATAATATGGTTATAATGTAAACATAACAAAAATAATAAAGCTACTGAAGATATGGCTGTATAACCTAAATCTCTTAGCTTTCTTTGGTTAACGAGAGTTTAGAAATTCTCTCCAATCTGTGGCTCATTCACAATCATCACACCTCCAAATCCCATTTTACAACCTTTTTATTTACTATACTGGTTACTGTTTTGGTTTCCTTACCTTTTACCCTGTCGTGGCCAATGCACAAACCGTGCGAACCATTATAATAATAAAAAAAAAACATCACACGGTTTCTGTCACAGAGTACCTTCCTTATTAAAACCGGAAATGCATAGATGATACCTGATTTTAAAAGTTACTCTTGTGCATTAATTTTAAAAACAGGCAACTATCAGTTAATCTACATGCTTTATATACCTGAATCTAATACATAATTTCGGTACTTGGCTTGATTTTCCTAGTTTACTATAAAACTTATTTGTTTTTTATTATTTTAATACCTATGTACCTATTTGCAAACATAACCTCAAAATCGTTCAGTGTATATGGTTTATAGAAGTTCTCAGGGGTGTCTATCAATAATATTCGTTTCTGCAGTAATTTATATGTAATTTCGGATCTAGGAAACATTTTTTCATGATTATTGGTTTTTAGGCCAAACATGTATGGAAGCTGAGCAATCTCCTTTGAACAGCAGCGCCACAACGGACGTAACGAGAACTAAAAATCGGTACACGTTTGACGTTTTACTAGATCGAATTCAACTATTCCAATGAGGGTGTTTAGGAAAATTTACGAAGGAACCCCTTACTTCACACACACCGCGGAACGTTGAACGTTTTTATTTTGCAGTAGCATGGTATTTGAATGGTCAGAGCATCCGCCCGGATAGCAAAGGGATGCTGGTTCGAGTCCCTGTCTGCTGCCTAGTCCGTGTAGATTTTTTTCTAATAAAATTTTCTTTAGGTTTAAACATCTAAAGTCTTCTTTTGATTAATACTATTCTTACCTCACATTTGTCTAAAGTTGGCACAGTCCTAAGTAGATGGAACGTCCTTAAGTCCCATACTTCTGTATTAGATATAACCTGAAACAAATAAATAAATATTTCTTACACACACACCAATTAATAAAATAAATTTAAGTAATGATGATATACAGATAAGTATACTTTTTTTTTAATACATAATAACGATATATGAGGAGCTGACGAACAAAACGGTATAATTACATAAAATTAGTATAAAACTGAATGACATACCTACAGTGAGCTTTTGGCATGGTTTTAATTTATAAAGGACATTGGGCAAAAATGTATGGACGCTGCACCCACGTCCGCCACGGCTTAAACTACATTTGTTTGAAAGGTATTATAGTCATGATCATCTGTGCCAAAGCGCATCAAATTCCATCCCGGGGGTCTTTAGTTTTTTTTTAAGTTAAATAGGTACAAGTACTATAACGAACAAACATTAAAGAAACAAGGGAATTAATTTAGTTAGTTGGCCTGTACATAGAGGGCTTAGGTATTATGGGAGTACTACACAGGATGCATCCAGTTCATCCATACTAATTGACAAAACCGATAGTCGTGTTCCAATGTCCAAAGCGTGTTAGAAAACATCAATCAAGTGACAGGGAGCGCACAATCACAACGAAGTACGCTTTGTCGTATATCTGGTTGTATATTACGATATAGCATATTATTATGGTTACTAATAATATAAAATGAAGGTACTATGAAATTAATTTATTTAGCTACTTAAATATGCCCATGTGTCATATCTTTTGACTACCAGGATTTTTTTACGGTGTCATATCTTTTGACTACCAGGATATTTTTTACGGTGTCATAATAAAAAAGGGTAGTTTTTCATAGATTTATCGATTCATACTAATTACATTGTTGGCGGAGTTGGGTGTGTTTTGCCCATTGTCCTTTAGTAATTTTAACACTGTTTTAGGCGGTTTTGATTGAAAATTATTTGAGATTCAAATTCAACGGGCCCGAAACCTCCGGACTTTTAAAAAAAATGTCATTTGACCAGATGTCTAATTATACCGTTTTGTTCGCCAACTTCTCATATAGATACGCGTATTTTTTTTTTAAATACACATAACATATACCACTACGACACAGGTAGAAATGCTAGTATTCATCATACAAAGATTTGCATCACTGGGATTCGCACCCAGAACCTGAGTAGGTATACCTTAAGAGCCCTTTTAGGTAGATTTGCACTAGTAATATTGCATTTTACGGGTGATGTTTCGAGTCTTATAAAATGATTATAAATGAACTATTTATAAAAATTTCTTATCTATTAGACAAGTCCGTCCGTCCGTCCGTCCGTCTGTCTGTGGTGCTGTTTCAGCGGCCAAACCGTAAGAGATAGATAAAGAGAATGTCTAAGTTATAAGTTAAGAATAGTCTGATAAGACTACAAACCGGATTTGAGTAACGTAGCACTTCCGGTTTTCGAGAAATCACGAATTTCAAACGAAACCACACAAAATCTCCGAAGTTCTCAATTAATTAAATACATTTTTTTTTAAATCAGGTTTTGGTGAACATTTGGTTCACTGGTTTGCTAGTATACAAATATATCAGTAGTTCAATAATGTTAGATTAGTTTATGAAAGTTTTTGATAGTAATTCTATTTAATTCAATGTCAAAATACGAGGTAAACCTGCATTGTTTTTTGGGAAAACTCACGGAGGTTAGATGTTTTTTTTTTGATAATAATTAATGATATGGAAAATCAAAATTCAAATACATTATGTTACAACAAAAACATATTTCTTATGTCGTAGTAATTAATTTGATCTAATTTATTGAACATTATTTAGAGATTCAGGCGTTTGAAGTTGTGCATATTATCGTTTTTTCCATAAACTAGCTGCGGTAGAACGATCAGTACAAAAAAAGGAAAATAGTATTTGCAAATATTCTTCATTCTATTCTTCATTAACTTACAATAAGAAGAATAAATCCACTGTTTACTTCTATTGGAAATAGTCAAAATCTTTTCTAAGGGGGTAAATGAGGTGCTCAAAAATTACGATTTTTGGCAAAAAATGTAAAAGGGCTCTTAAGACCCAGCGTACATACCATTCACACTATGGAAGTCGTCACTTGACAAAATTGGGCTCATACATATGGCATACATGCTCGACGGCGCAGGTGGTTAGTACATTCGGCTGCGATCGTTAAAGTTAAGCAACTTTCGCAGTGGTCGGTCATTGGATGGGTGACCAAAAATCTTCTATCTCGAGTTCCTCCGTGCTTCGGAAGGCACGTTAAGCCGTTGGTCCAGGTTGCATCTGCAGTCGTTAGCACTTGCCGAACCGCACTGGGCTCGCGTGGTGGGTCATGGCCCAATCTCCCTATTCCATTCATAGGGAAGGCCTGTGCCCCAGGCTGGTGATGGTGATGATGATGATATAGCATACATGAAAGTTGCATATGACTTTTGTGAACACATATGGCCATTTGGACATATCCTGATGTAGGTCATATTTATATCTGTTTATAAATAATGAAAGTGTGATTCAAACTTAATGGCGGCCGTAAAGTTAGTGCAAGTCTCGGCGCATTAAATGTAAGGCAATGTCAATGAATTTATATTCTTACCTAATGACATCTTTGGGTGATAAAAATTTGCGTGGGATGTCACTAAACTGAAGTCTGCGCATAGTGCGCTCGCTGCTAACTTCACAACCAGCATCATTGAAGTTTGAATTGAACTATAATATACTCCCGGGCACATCTATCAGCCCACATACGATTTTAAGATTTGATTTGACGGGTCCTAGCAAAAAAGTTACATTGAGCAACAAGATTTTACGTAGTTTTGATTAAAGTTATATTCACTTCTTTAAAGAAACGATGAGAGTGTAGTTTTAAGATGCTCGCGCATCACTGTAACACAAAAGTAACACCATGAAGTGGGCCGCTAAACCGCACATTAAGTCTCGAAAAAAAGCTACCAACAAAATAGAAATAGAATCTCTATTAGTCTAAAACTAATTTTGAATGATGCCAAAGAAGTATAACTTCTCAAGCGTGTGGGTACGTATATTTTTAACCATCTATTTCGTGTGTTTTTTTTTATGTATATATTGTTATTGCTCAGCCTAACATATACTTTTGCTACAGACCGATGAAACTTAAGTCGGTCGATAGATTTGTCTGGGAGTGTATATAGATAAATTCTCGAAGCAAGTTCAGAAATCGGGCTTGTAACATACCTCAAGCCCGTTCGGATGGAACACTCCGCTATGCGTTTGGTTCAACTTGTCGAACTTGTGGATCTCTTTGCCTGTGTTCACGTCCCATAAAACACCATCTACAGTGACAAAAATACCGTATTTATTCATTTACTATTTTCTTCTAACAGTTTATGAACCAAAACATTCTTCATTAAATATGAGTATCTACTTAAGCTAAGAACATTGGTTAATTCGCTATACAAACCAATTCAAACTATTTATTTTCTATAATTTAAATAGGGTATTTTCCAATTTTTTAAAAACTGCTTATATTTAAAGATTGGGACAAACAATTTCACATAAAAATAAAAATAAATTAATTAAAGTCTTTTTTCTCCATTAGACCAATTAAAAAAAAACGAATTAGTTTTAATGGTTTTGAATTTACCGCCAAAAACTAGAAATTATTTCACGCGGACTAATCAGCTGACGGGACTCGAACCCGCACCCTTCGCTATCCGAGCAAATGCACTGACCATTATGCTACCGCGGCCCTGACGGCTGTGTCGAATTCTTCCTAGCCTTTCTTGAGCTGCAAGGCAGCGCCATCTCTTCGCATTCTACCATACCCACAATTACTTATTTTCCTTACCACTAAGTAAATTTGCTTATTAAAATTAATAAAAAAATTGTCAACGGGGTTTCAAAACGCGACCTATTGACTTGTTACAATAGGGTATTTGATAGTATGAATAATAATGTACAAATTTTTGGCATCTGTATTTAATATGAATATTAGCAGCGATTTGAAATCATAATTTTTCTGTAAAATCGTTAAATAGAAATTATTTTTTTTGCTCCATGGTCACGTAACCGAATACGTCTAAGATTGGCCAAGACTGAAATGACGTCACACACTATTAAACTTTCAGCCAAAGTAATATTATATTGTATCGTTTGTGACGTTTCAATGACAGTCGTGTAACGTCACATACTAGTGTGATGCCATAATGTCCAGACAGACATACGTATTGACATGACCTCAATAAGTGCCTTTAAAAGCATTATGTTCAACAAAATAATTTCTGATTCCGATTCTAATATCCATAAAATACTAAGGTCCGTATTACAGAATGACAACTAAGTGTCGATCTTTACTTGAGTACAGTTAGAAAGGGATGTCGCTATGTGCTATATATAGCGACATCCCTTTATAACAATGCTCAAGACTAGATCAACCACTGAGAATATTTCTATAATACAGGCCTAAAAATGCACTCACCTGATAACACTAATTCGTCCGTAGGATTGAACGTAGCCCTATTCTTGGCGTACTGATTGCTTATCCTTGGCGTGAGGGTCATCAGCTCCCTGCCTGTCCTCGTGTCAAAGATAGTTGCCGTCTCTCCCTTAGTTCCTATGATCCGATCGTCGGAAACCTTCGAGAACTCGACGTACTCCTCGTTGTCCAGCTGAAATCTGATGACGAGCTTTAGACGAGATTGGCATTGGTCGGGAGGAGGGTAAATGTGGTTCGGAATTGGTAGTGACAGATTTACGAGATTGGGGAAAAACAAGTTTCGGACCTGATGGTTTGTTGGTAGGAATTAACAGTGACTGATTGCTGTGTCGTATAATTATAGTTTTATTACATTACTAGCGGCCGCCCGCGACTTCGTACGCGTGGAGTTATTTGCACATACTTTTTGACAGAAATAAAGGTTCACTGCTCGTTCCCCGTAGGTGATAGCGTGATGATAGCCTATATGTTGACCCGACTTCTTAATAATATTCGTGCTAAATTTGAAGTACATACATCCATGCAGTACTTTTTGAGTTTATCCCGGACAGACAAAAATTCTATAATCTATATTTTTGGCTTCGGTATCGATTGTAGATCACAACCCATGTATTTTTTTAAAAAAAATATTCAATGTACAGTTTTGACTGTCCAACCATTTTATTATATTTAGGATCAATTATGTTTCAGATCTCCCAAAGTAATAGTAAGAACAACATCATCAGCATATTAATGTCCCCACTGCTGGGGCACAGGCCTTCCCTGTGGGTGGAATAGGGAAATTGGGCCATGACCCACCAAGCGGGCCCAGTGCGGATAGGTGGGTGCTAACGGCTGCAGATGCAGCCGGGACCAATGGCTTCACGTGCCTTCCGAAGCACGGAGGAGCTCGAGATAGTAAATTTTTGGTCACCCATCCAATGACCGCCCACTACGACAGTTGCTTAACTTCAACAATCGCAGCCGAACGCGCTAACCACCTGCGCCATCGAGCTCCTCAGTAACAAGAACGCCATTTCTTAATGGTTTTGTAAAGAATTGATAGTGACTAAACAGAACACAAGTTATCTACAGTAATAGGCTTGTGTCCACTAATATTAAATCGGGTTTATTGTGGTATTTATAGTTTTATTATTATTAAAACATGTCAATGAAGTTTATTATTAACAATGAAATAGAAAGATTAATATTATTTTAAGGATTTTAAAACTGAAAAAAAAATAGGATTTAGTCATGTGACAGTAAACATCAATCAGAAAGAGTTACGTCACAGAGTGCATCCGCTATTGTTGTTGTTAACATTTTAGTAGAAAACACAGTAGTGAACGAAGAATTCATCCCCATTTTTTTGCATTTTGACTTAATAGATAACCAGTTTTGCCGTCTATTTCACTAGTTTCATATAATTAGCGATGCAGTCTGGATTTAGCAAAGCAAATTCTACGAATCTACCAAGAATAGATGTTGCTATGCTCGGATCATTTTTCGCGAGAAACAGTGATTTTTGCTCTTCGGAATTTCGCATTCTTCTTTCGAATTTGTTCATTGTTTGGAACTCTTACAAACAATTTATTTGGTGTCTTTATACTTATAAAACGTAGAATCCATTTTTAAGTTAAATAAAGCAAAGAAAAGTATCAATTGCTGTTCACGGTGAGTTTTGTATTGCACTGTGTGACGTTATACATACGCCATGACAGGTTTACAGCGTTTTCGCGGCAAATTCGCACAAGTTTATAAAAAACATAAAATAATAATGTTACTGATCGATTTTTGAAGAAAAAATCTGTTATTTCTGTTAAATATCTAATAAAGAAAAGAATTAATCGATAATTAAATTTTTGGATACAAGCCTATTCATGAAACTGCCTTGAGAGATGCATATTGTTTTGTAAATTATATTGTGATCCTTGATCATTGCTTTATTCACACAATGTTATCTGTAACCTACCGTCCATGAAATAACTCACGCTCAATTTCTTTAATATTGTTATAAACAATACAAAAGAAAAAAAAAGAACGCGATGCTTTTGAAAACCTGGTTTAGTTAGCGGCAACATCTTGAGCAAAACCGTAGGGGAAAAAACATACGCTATAAACGTTTTTGTATAATGCGATTCAAATAAAAATAGGAAAGCCAATGACCTCCATCTGTCAAATGTCGCTTGTAAAGTACGGTTTGCAAAAAAATCTCGGAACACTTTTTTAGCACTCAGCTGATTCTAGTTGATAATTAATATTAATTGTTTTTTTTTTTCATTCATTGAGCTTTGGCTATGAATGGTTGATAACCTAAATCATCAACCAAAATATGTCAGTTTATGGTGCGTTCAAAAACTCGATTGAAAACTTTCGTCTACGTATGCATGTTCGTATGTGACCTGCATGATTATTCATAACTTCTCCGGCGGTAACGCAGAGATGAGCGAAATTGAAGAGCTAGATTCTGATTAATGTTTTTTTCACACAGTCTTAATAAAGAAATACTATTAAAAATTGGTTGTGTTCTTTCTCAACCTTAGTTAATTAATTTTATTAAAAAATCTGATGTTTTGTCTCACTTAATCTTAGTAAATAAGTTTTATTAAATAGCAGCATTTTTTTGCTCACTCTTCTTATTTCGTTTGAATTGACAGCTATGTCGTCAAAATTTGGCGCCCAGTCGGTCTTATTCTTAGTTGAATCGCGTTATGTGTTAATTTGCTAATACTGCGGTTTATACTCAAGCCGCCTTATTTCAAAACGCAGACTAAAGTTAGTCTAATGTTGTCTCCGGCATCTTTTTAGCAAACAAAAGTGACAGCATCCGTTTTAGTCTTACTGTCTTTATAAAAAAATTTATCCGGGATTAAAAGGATTGCCTTAATTAGTAGATGAAATTATGATTCTTAAAAACCCCTTAAAGCCTGAATGACACGGGCACAGATTACAAGCTACAAGCCAGCAAATTCGCTAGCAGCTTTGTAAACTCGCCCCAAGTGCGTCATCAAGGCTTTATGTCTAGTATTTTATAGTTATAATGGTGTCCATTCTGGCGTGATTCTCTAAATTTAAAACTAAATTTAACTTCGGGCTCTCGTTTTCATTCTGTATAGAGAATGACAAGGATACACTGTTGTCAAATTTAGTTTAGATGTAGAGAATAATTTCAGATTCGACACCAATATGCGTCTAATAGTAATGCCGCAATAGGGTATTTGACAGTATTAAAAATGAAGTGCCAATTGTTAGCATCTGTATCCCTATATTTGGTAGGGGTTTATATTATTTTTACAGAAAAAATATTCACAATCTTACTAAAACCCACGAAAATGATTATCAATTTTCTTATCTATTCTCACGTGACCGAAATCGCCTGGCATTGGTGGAGCCTAGAATGACGTCATACGCTAGTAAACTTCCGCTTAAAGTGACTTTACATTGTTTCGTTTGACGTTTTAATGACAGTCGTGTGATGTCACATACCAGTAAGACACCAATGTCCAGTGAAACGTTTTCGCGGCAACTTGAAAATGAAGTTTTTGATTTAGTTATTAATTTAATTTTCACTGAAATACACAATAGAATGATGAATATCCAATTTTATGGACCCCATAAACTTTTGTAAATAACGAATGAACGTTCCCTTGTCAAATGCCCTATCCCAACGAAAACTTGTCAAATGCCCTATTACATTTGGTCGTTAGCCCGTATTCGGGTGCACAAAAGACAATACTCGAATTCGGCACTCGAAGCAATATTTTCACTGGAAGACGGTGACGGGTAAACAAAAGGAAATCTACCCAAATACAGGTACTCGACTCTTTTCGTTTACACTTAGTCGTTTACCCGAATTTCATTGGCATTCGTATTCGGGCTAACGACCAAGTGTAGCCGCGTCATTATACTCACAGTTGTTCAAACTCCTTCATGTTCCACAATGCCGATAGAGGTCGCCACGTTGTCGGTGTTGAAGCTAATAACAATAACCCGTCTCTACTAGCCTGACAAACAAACACAATTTATAATTAAATTAACTAATAAATTCATACATAGTATAATTTCAATAATCTTTCAATGAAGTATCCTAACGTTCAATAAGTCTTTCGAAGGTAGCTCGTCAAAAGTGAATAATAATCATAATTCTGACGACGCAGCCTGCGAAACGTGAATGAAAATGCTGTGCTTAGATTAAAACAAAAAGGGAAGATACGGTACGCTCATACTAGCATCAAATAAAATATGATCCGATTCAATTACATAAGCAACTCTCACACACGCACACACGGTACGCTCATACTAGCATCAAATAAAAAATGATCCGATTCAATTACATAAGCAACTCTCACACACGCACACGCCTGTAAATAACATTCAGAACTGTACGCTTCAACGCAGAGCGAGCGAAATAGCGAATCAGCTTCCCAGTGCGAACGGCTGAGCTGTATTATATATTGTTGTCCTTTTCTTGATAACAAAATGGCGATTACGTAAATAACATTCACGGTAAACAGAGATTTTGAAAAAAAAAGATTTTAAAGTTTTACGAATGAGAAGTGTTGCCGAGGTATTAGTTTTTTGATTTTGAACTATTTGTGTTCTTTATAAAAGCATCAAAGGCATTATTTTATTTATTTTTATAACTTAAATACTTAACATCAGGTGGGGTAGAGTCATTTGCCTACCTGGCTATTAAAAAAAATAGATATTGCGGCCGCTTAACCTTTTTACAAAAATAAAATAATATTATAATTTTCTAATAACTTGGCTTTGGCTGAAAGAGAATCTGAGTAACAGCGTTTCCTATAAATTAATGCTGTTATTTCTTTGTAGTACTAAAGTTATTAAAATAGATTTTCTTTCTTTTCTCATTTCTATGCATACCTGCATATGACATATGTAGGACTCGTGCACTTGATATGAGCTTTCTTCTACGCCCGTGAAAAGATTGAATATTCGAATGTCACCAGATGATGTTGCGGCTAACAGCTGATGTTGCGTTGGCTGAGGACAAACATTCGTATACTTAAAATGGTCATACGACATCATGATTCTACACTATGGAGAATAATCTTATAATATAATAATAGCTCGAGGAGCTCGATGGCGCAAGTACTAATAACGCGTTCGGCTGCGATCGTTGAAGTTAAGCAACTTTCGCAGTGGTCGGTCATTGGATGGGTGACCAAAAATCTTCTATCTCGAGTTCCTGCGTGCTTCGGACGTTAACCCCGCCAATCCGCACTGGGCCCGCGCGGCGGGTCATGGCCCAATCTTCTTATCCCATCCATAGGGAAGGCCTGTGCCCCAGCAGTGGGGACATTAATAGGCTAATGATGATGATGATGATAATAATAGGCCTAGTGGGGAATGCCGCGGCCCCAGTATGGGCTAATGCGGAACAGTGTGTCCTACCTTGCGCCTCAATGAGGAATGGTGCGAGCTTAGATAACATAATCATTTACTGTCAGAACTATGTACAAATGGCGCTTAAAGTTAGGAAGTGCCAAAAGTTAGAATGCTAATGTAGAATGGGTAGTTGATGACTTAAAACGTGGTCCCTGTGCGGACTGTGATTGGTGGAGAACCAGTGCCAAAATATGCAGGCCCAATATGGAATCATGTAGTTAGTGTTCGGGCCCAATGCGTAGTGATGGGTGTTCGTTTGCGGGCCCAGTACAGAATGATGGATGGTTACGTTAAACATACTCTCATGGAATATAGTATGCGTGAAGTAGGCATTGTCGTCCTGAGGTCTAAGCGTCCGTACCGGCGCGAACTGAGAATGTGAACGCGTCCGCTCGCTTAAGGGTCATCCATTAATAACATCATTAATTTCGTGGTTTTCGTAGTTTTTTACCCCTCCCCAGTCCTTGTCTCTTAGTCACATTTGTGAGTTAAAAGTTTTAGATTTTAGATTGTGACGTCACGAAACTTAGGACCCCTACTACCCCTTGGCACACAATGTCACACTTCGCCGATCCCCTTTCTCCCCCTTAACGTGTGTCATACTTTATGGATGACACCTCATAGCCGCAATCGTTGCCTAACTCGCGGCGAGCGAAGCGAGCGCAAACGCCGCTTATGGAAAGTTTGGACCAAGACACACCACGCGGGCAAAATGCGGAATTGTGATTGGTTGTATGTAAAACCACGCGGGCCTAGTGTGTAATGATGGGTGGTACGACAAACCACGAGCCCAATACAGAATGCTGGTAAGAGCCACTGTGGATTCATCATCATCAGCCTATTAATGTCCCCACTGCTGGGGCACAGGCCTTCCCTATGGCTGCAATAGGGAGATTGAGCCATGTATCCCTTTTATCCATTACAATATCCTACATTATTTGTTCTTGGTATGGTTGGATATAGTCAGCTTTGGGTTCGGAGAGAATTGAAGCTAGTTATTTATATTTTTAAGGTGCTTCGGGGTAAGATATTTAATCCGGGCATACTAGGGATAATTGGTTTTAGTGTTCCAAATGAATACATTTGGCGTCGGCGGCGGCCGGGCCTGTTGGTAATTCCTACTGGACGCACTAAATTATTGAGTGAGGCTCCACTGACGCGTGCATTGCGCACAATCAACAAAATTAATGAAAAGATGGACGTATTCGTTTGTGCTCTGAGCGAATTTACAAAACTAGCTGAGTGGATTATTATCGGTTGCAATTAATTATTTTTTCCAATGTGTTTGTAAATGTGTATTATAATGTATTTCTTAAATGGATGTATCTATTGCCTTGGGTATATACCTGTAATAATAGATATAAGTATTTGATATAAAAAAAAAAAAAGAGCCACCACGCGGGCCCAGTGCGGATTGGTGAGTGCTAACGACTGCAGACACAGCCGGGACCAACGGCTTAACGTGCCTTCCGAAGCACGGAGGAACTCGAGATAGCAGATTTTTACTATCCAATATCCAATGACCGACCACTGCGAAAGTTGCTCAACTTCAACGGTCGCAGCCGAACGAACGCGCAATACACCTGCGCCATCGAGCTCCTCTGTAGATTAGTGGGTGCTAATATGTACTGCTACGAGGGGTCAATGCGGATTGGTGAATGCTAATATGAACCACTGCGGGTATTTTGGTTGCTTATATGAGCCAATACGAGTCACTGTGGATTGGTGGGTGCTAATTATACTACTACAAGGGGTCAATGCGGAGAGTTGGGTGCTAATATGAGCCTCTTCGAGAAGCCACTGCGGATTGGTGGGTGCTCATATGAATTATTCGAGGAACTACTCTGGATTGGCGGGTGCTTATATGAGTCATTACAAGGAGTCACTGTGGATTAGTTGGGTGCTTATAATTAAATACTCACATGGAATATAGTATGCGTGAAGTAGGCATCGTCGTCCTGTGGTCTAAGCGTTCGTACCGGCGCGAACTGAGAATGTGCCAATCTCGCGTCCGCTCGCTTATAGCCGCAGCCGTAGCCTAACTCGCGGCGAGCGACACGAGCGCAAACGCTGCTTATGGAACCGCTGCCCGGTATGGACCAGGAGTTTCGGGGGTCCGGGCATTTGTGAGGCCTGAAAGGTGATATTATATTTATTAGTAAAAAAAAATGGATTCCACGCCGGCTTTGCACGGGTGAAATTTATTTTAATGCTTAATATATAACCTACTAGTAATATTTGAACAAAAAAATTACATTATCATCAAGTTATGTATACCATATTCTCTGAAATAATTTTTCATCCTATCTTAATGCAGTAAAACGTCCCCGCCGTGTAATTTCCGTTCCACTCTAACATTATCTTACCAAATAAATTAGGCGAATTTATTTGTAGACATTTGATTAGGGAAAGTGTCGCATTACTATTAAAGTTTCGAAGCATGTTTTACTTGCCTTTGTTAGAGAGTTATGCTTACAAATAGTTTCTCAATAGAATCGAAACACACTGGAACAAATTGAATTGCGGACATACCACGACAGGATTCTTGCATAAGGCGTGCTGATTGTACAAGTACTGACTGATGATGCTGTCCAATGTGACCTTGTGGTGGGGGGCGCCACTTCAGTGATTAAACTCACAGAACACAGAAAGAGGTTAGAATGGCCTTGTGGGCGGGGCAGGCACGTCACAGTTATGAGCAAATGCTCATAACTTGACCGTAACGTCCGATCGCGTCGTTTAATTGTCCGCGACCGCTCAGTACGAGAGTATTGTGATTACCGCTTAAAATATGCCTTCGTGTGCCGTAATTACTTGCAAAGTAAGGAGTCAATCATCAAATCTACCTAAAGCAGGAATTTCTTTTCATCGGTAAATATAAAACTTCTTAGTTAGACTGACATTTTAGCAAAAATTCGAGAAATTTTAATAAAACGATAAATCGCATAATATTTCCAAAAAAATTTCATTGCTGACAAAGTACGCTCGCTATTCTTTCTACGACATTCAAAACACGTAATGTAGTACGATCGAGCAAGAATGACGCGTGGATCACAGAGCGCTGCACGTGGCCGCACGCAGTACAAGGTCATTGCATCTACTTTACTGGTGTCTTGCGTCGTACATTTTACATTTCGATAGATTTTATCGACTGAATTTTAGCACCTAATAATGGAATTAAAGTAACTTTTAGAAATAAATAAAAGCTGATTGTGAATGTTTATCATACTTAATATTATAAAGGCGAAAGTTTGTGAGTGTGTATGTTTGTTACTTCTTCACGACTAAACGGCTGGAGCGTTTTTAATAAAATTTGGTATGGAGTTAGCTGACACTCTGGATTAACACATACGCTACGTTGAACAGCGGGAAAATATCCAGATCATTGCCTAGCCACACTTGAACTTGATAATACACACGATACAAGTGTTGAAAGGCAAAAGCAGATGATGGAGGCAGACAATACCACTGTACTGTTTTACTGTTCCATGCAGATTTATATCCCATAGTAGGCCTCAGAAAGATATTATAACAGTTATTGTGGTACTTAGCTTTAGCAGCAACTAAGTTATACTCAATATGTAAAATATGAATTTTATAATTATTAAAACAGCGATATCTCACGAATGGTGTGTCGTGAGAGATAAATGACTGGAACAGTTTTGTAGAGAATTGTATGATCTTCAACTTTTGTCAGATCTATTTTCACGATAAAACTTACCGTTTTCGAGAAAAATGAAAAGAACCATAATTTTGTAAGTTTGACCTTGAATATTTTTTGCAGAAGTAGGATCGAAGGAGATTTTAGACATTTTATTTATAATGATGTATTTAAAGCCTCTGCCAATTTTCAGCTCTATGCAAATTATCCCTAAGTTATGACTTATTTTTGTCTATTTTGACTGGACTATAGAGAGATTTAACTTGTCCACACAGTCAGTAGAAAGAGATTGTAAAGAGCCATCTGAAAACGAGGAGGATGAAGATGAAGATTTTACTGATTTCAGTACACGAGTCATTGCCTACATAGCAGGCAATGCAGTTCATGTCCTTATTAAAAAAAAACTAATGCGATATTTGCCCTAATATCAGATTCAAGTAATAATTAACATAAATTTAGTTCGTTAAAAGATAAAGGTGGCCTGATATATCCGGCCGTGGTGATGTTATAAAAATATGCGAAAGTGCAGAAACTGTAATACGACAACATGCAGATAATTTGAAAAATGTCATAAAAGAAATTTTAGTCCAAAAAATATAAAAAAAGTTTATTGGCACTTCATTATTTGATGACATATAATTTTATCAAGTCGGTGAATTCCCATTATCTTCAGCACGTAACAGATTCAATTAAAGTGGTAATTGAAAAATATATAGATATATTTCTTTTGAAAAATAACTTTAAAAAAGAAACAAAGCGTCACCTTTTTCATAAATATATACTGTTTAAAGGTCAATAAATAACTATCTGTAGTAATGCGTTTTACATTAAATCATTTTCTTTATCTTTTGACTTTGACAGAATACAAAAAATTCCATACAATCAAGTCAAGTCCAACTCGCACTTGGCATATTTAATATCGATAATATTTCATCGACTCAGTGACAACCACTAGAGCTAAAATCGGTGTGAACGAATGAACGCTCACAGTCACGACTGTCGCGTCGTTTGATTGGCTTATTATCTATTAGGTGGAAGTGTAGTGGGGACGAGCTGGCGACATCGGTTCTCACACTGGCGATCGCTTATCACCCTTCTAACCTCTTTCTGTGTTCTGTGATTAAACTCATCTGCATTATTCCTAGCCTGCTAATATTAAAATCCTACCAATATCCTACTTTCAACTAATATAATAAACGGGAAATTGTTTCGATGTTTGTTACTCTTTCACGCTAAAACGGCTGAACGGATTTGGGTGAACTTTGACACACACATAGTTTATTACCTACATTGACACATAGGATACTTTAAAACCTGAACAAGAGTTAAGTACCTTTGGAATTCTCAAAAAACTAACTATTACGCGGGAGCGGAAACTATAGTAGACTGACTATATAGGGACTCACTGAAACAAGTTGAATTGTGGACATGTCACGACAGGATTCTTGCATAAAGCGTGCTGATTGTACAGGTACTCCGTGATGATGCTGTCCAAAGTGACCTTGTGGTGGGGGGGCGCAACTTCCGTAGTAACACTCATTTGTTTCTGTAGTGAACGCTTGTGTTCCGATGCTGACGATATCGGAGATGAGAGGGTCATCGGTTGGGTTTGCACTTTCCTGTAAATAGGGTTACTATTTAGAAATTTCAAAATTCCTGACAAAAATCCTGACATTTCGAAAAAAGTCCGGCCTTTTTAGTCACAAAATGGTATCACTGCTCATCAGCATCATTAGCCTATTAATGTCCCCACTGCTGAGGCACAGGCCTTCCCTATAGATGGAATAGGGAGATTGAGCCATGACCTACCACGCAGGCCCAGTGCAGATTGGTGGGTGCTAACGACTCCAGATGCAGCAGGGACGGTAGCAGTGACGCAGCAGGACGGTCGGTGGCCTTCCGAAGCACGGTATCACTGCTCACTTAGTTACAATGGTATGGTACTTAAATCAATATGTACTTTTATTATTCATATTCAATGTAATTAAAAAAATCCGGTCAATTTAAAGATCCAGACAAAGTCCGGACTATAGTCTAAATGTCCGGACACGTCGAGACTAATCCGGGCGGATGGTAAACCTACCTGTTAAAAGATTTGGAAATTATTAGGATTTGCGTGTTCTTAATACAATGAGGGTTTCTGTCAAATGATTGACGCTATGGGACAGCAATAAGGTAGAGCTCCGTATATTTGTCAAAGCGCTTACGATTAACATTGTTTTTGAACCAAAAAATAAACAACGAAAAACTAACTAAGGTGATTGAAGAATCAGATTTTTTTCGTCTCTAATTATTTAAGAATATTTCACCAAAATATATGTGGATTGATAAATAAATTGGATTTACTGACTGTCGCCATTTGTGATTTATGTTTAGAAAATAAGGAGACTGACATTATATGCATCACGGAACACTTCATGAAAGAAGTAGATAATTGTAATTTTCATCTAAATAACTATATACTGGCCACAAGTTATTCAGAGACACTCGTAGAGGTGGTTCGTGTATATTGGTTCGGCAAGGCTTTGAGTATGAAATTGTTGATGTCTCGAAATTTTGTATTAAATCTGTATTTGAATGTTGTGCATTGAAGTTGACGCTTGAACACCTGATTATAGTTTGTATATATAGACCACCAAATACTGACATAGAATTATTTCTTAATAAATTTGAATTACTTTTAAATAAATTGACTAAAAATAATAATGATTTTAAATGTATAATTTGTGGTGATTTTAATGTAAATATTTTAAAAAGGACCAAATTGACTGACTATTTTGAGAATTTACTTTTAAGCTATAATTTTAAGTTACAAATCAGACAATCCACAAGGCTCAGTAGTCAAACATGTCTTGATAATTTTGCCGTAAATTATAGAGGTTGTAAGAGCGAAGTAGTTGAGCTAGCCTTGTCAGATCACACTGCGCAGTTATTAAATTGTCCTGTGAAGAGGACATGTCCGATTAATTATTGGCGCATAAGAAAACGTGATTATTCTGTAGAAAATATGATTAAATTTCAGGAGGCTATTCAAGCATTAAGTTTTAGTGAAGTCTATACATCAGACGATGTAAATGTTGCCTGTAATATTTTTATTGAGACTGTCAAATTATTTCATAACTTATGTTTTCCCTATAAGCAAATATTAATAAAATGTAAGAAAAAAGTAAAATGGGTATCTAGAGGTGTTAGGACTTGTAGCAAAAAGAAGCGAGAATTGCTGTGGAGATATAGGTGTTGTCCAACTGAAGCAAATAAACTGATTCTCAAAAACTATTGCCAGCGGTACAAAAAAATATTAATTTAACAAAGAGGGCACAAAACGATCACTTCATAAAAGCAGCTATTAATAAGTCAAAAGCGACCTGGCAAATAATAAATAAGAATAAAAATCAGTATCCTCAGGAAACGATCCAACATTTACTTAGAGATAGAATGCGAATCTCTGATCCTTTGCATGTGGCCAATATGTTTAACAACCATTTCGTAGACTCTACACTAAAACAAAAAAAATTTAATTCTACGTACAAAATACCTACAAAACTTGAAAATTCAATATTCTTGCCTGAAATTACACCAGAAACTGTTAAAAAAACCATAAGATCATTAAAGAATACATCTAGTGTAGGTATTGATGGTATCCCCACTAAAGTAATTAAAGAAAATTTAGACTCTTTGGCTCTTCCTTTAACATTTCTTATTAATTTAAGTATTAACTGTGGAATATTCCCTGAAGTATTTAAAACTTCAATTATTAAGCCGATCTTTAAAAAAGGAGATAAGTCGGATATAAAAAACTATAGGCCTATTGCTCAGTTGCCAATATTCTCTAAATTATTTGAAAAAATAATACATGTCGGCGCGGAAGCCGGACATTGAAAAGCTAATTAAATAATTTGTTAAATTATAATTACAAGTTTAATATTAATAGAGTTAATTTTGTTAAAAATGACGATTACTTGTTAAAGTTTAATTTTCTTGGAGTTTATTAAGGTTTCATTGTTAAAAAGTCTGATGATTGTTTGTAGTGTTTGAAGTAAGCTTTTCTTAAATAAGATTTCTCATAACTGTTTAAGTTATTCCGCTTATGGAATTTAATAATTAGCATTTTAATTTATAAAGACGTAACAAGCTAAATTCATGTCAATAATCGTAATATTTAAATAAGAATTGTTCTTTACGGATACGGTAACAGGAGTTACACGTCACCTAGCAACCGCTTTGTAATGTTGTAAATGTACTTAACTGCAAATAATTAAAAACAGGTAATAAATTAGGAAATCGACCTAAAATCTAATTAAATTAAATAAGGATTTTTAGTTAAGTTCTAAGCATTAGATATCGATGTTAAGTTAATTTTGATGGAAATTTATTGTTCAACCGGAACTGTTCGCAAGATGGCGCTCTGCTTTGCATTCAGTCAGGCGCCATATTCTTAGAACACTAATAAGTGACTTGCTTGTGACACATTTGGCTTGAGAACTTGGTGAGGAGAGGTCACAGAGAAATTGTGAGTACAATATCGATTTTTATAGATAGGTTGCGTGTTAGCTTTTAAAATAGATTTAGAAAACATTATTTGTTCTACTATTTATTCATTTTGTGTGTCGAATAAACAATTTATAACCCATTGTTTTTATCATTTGCAATGAGCGGCCCTGTGGATGATAATGGTGATGTCAGCGATGCTGACATCACTATTTCTAAAAACTCTGACGAGGTACATGCTCCGTTATACATGATATGATATATAATTTCTTTGAAAAATATAATGTGTTAGTAAATGAGCAGTTTGGTTTCCGTAAAAATAGAAATACTCAAAAGGCAATATATAGTTTACTTGATATAATAAAGACCTCTGTGGACAAAAGACAACATGTTTGTGCCATTTTTATGGACATGACCTGTGCTTTTGACAACGTTGATCATAAGTTACTATTGGCCAAACTCTATGCTTATGGGTTAAGAGGCGTAGCTCTTAAATTAATAGATTCGTATATGAATAACAGGAAACAATATACTGTTATAACTAGATTCTGCAAAAAAAAAACAAAATTATTAGGGAATTTATGTCTCTATGTAGAGATGTAGAGGCTGGTGTGCCTCAAGGTAGTATATTAGGACCTTTGTTCTTTAATGCATTTATAAATGACATTCCAAATTCTATTGACCATCCCATGATTTTATTTGCTGACGACAGTACTGCTGTGATTCAATGTAATAATGAACAAGACTATGAAAATGACATTAGTAATGCTATGGAAAAACTTAACAATTGGATAGTCCAAAATAACTTGTGCCTGAATAGTAAAAAAACAAAAGTAATACACTTCAGACAAAAGATTGAAATACCCTCAGTAGCTTTAAAGTGCAATGGTGAGGAAATTGAATCTGTTACTGAAACGAATTTTTTAGGTCTGCAAATGGATTATCAGGTTAATTGGAAATCTCACACTGAGAAATTATGTAAGAGAGTGAGTAGTTCAATTTCAAAGGTATCTAATAGGGACACTGTTTTGACTGCATACCGAGGTTATGTTGAATGTATCTTACGGTATGGAATAATTTTCTGGGGAAATTCTGTGAATAAAACTCTTTTATTCAAACATCAAAAAAGGTGTATAAGAGCGATAAATTGCCTCAAATCGACGGATAGCTGCAAACCATTTTTCATAAGCATGAAAATCCTGACTCTGCCTTCGCTGTACATTTATGAAGTAGCTGTTTTTGTGTTATGTAACAATTCTCTGTTTCCGACACTCTCAGAAAGGAACCCAGATAGAAATCATCGTCACTGGAATAGGATTTGCGCTCCTTCATTTAAAACCGTACATGTTAGTAGTAGCTTCTTTGGGATGGCTCACAGAATATTCAACAAGGTTCCGAGTTGTCTTAAATCACTACCGATAAAGACTTTTAAAAAGCGTCTGTTAGCATTATTAGTTGAAAAAGCCTACTATACAGTTGAGGAATTTTTAAATGACAAATCTTGTAATTAAATCGGACATGTCTTTTATAAAAGCAGTTCTCTATTATAAAATTTAGACATATTAAAATTGCCAATTCAGAAATGTGTATTTATTGCTATTTTGGACATTTTGCTTATTTTTCTATTAAAATTTTGACTATTAGTATGACAACTTTATGGCTTATCAAATTTATAATTAATTTATAATCTACTTTGACCATATCTATTTGTATACCTTAATTAAGGTGGAAATGTAGTGATACTAACAAAAATTTTATATACCATGTATACTAACCTATGTTTCACAAATAAAATTCTGATTCTGATTCTGATAACACAAATAGGGTATTTGACAAGTTTTAGAAAACGATCTCACGTTATTGACTAATATTTATGGAGTCCGTAAAAAGTGGATATTCATCATTCTGTTGTGTATTTCAGTAAAAATAACCAAATCAAAACCTCCATTTTCAAGTTGCCCCGAAATCGTTTCTCTGGACAATATGGCGTCTTACTAGTGTGTGACGTCACACGACTGTTATTAAAACGTCAAACGATACAATGTAATGTCAATTTAACCGGAAGTTTACTTGCGTGTGACGTCATTTAAGGCTCCGCCAATCCAAAGCGTTTTGGGTCACGTGACAATAGATAAGAAAAGTATTATCTTTTTCGTGAGTTTTTAGTAAAATTATGAATATTTTATTGTAAAAATAGTAAAAACCCCTGCCAATATTCATTCTACACACAGATGCTAAGAATTGGCACTTTATTTTTAATACTGTCAAATACCCTATTTGCACAAGATTTTATGTAAAACAACTCTTCCCTTATTAATGTCCCCACTGCTGAGGCACTGGCATAGGACATCTTAATAGGCTGCGTTGGGGAGCTGAGCAGAGTTATAAATTAACCATTGGCTTTTCCCAAAATACAAACACAATGGTGATTTGAGTTATGACAATGTTTCTTTGAGACTACACAGCTCCAATTCAAGAAGCAGATAGCATAGGGAGAATGGGCCATAATTGGGAATGTATATGCAGCCGCGACCGACGCGTTAATAAACAAAGAATAAGCTGGGATTAGTTACTGCATGTTTTGTATCAGTTCATCGAATTAAAAAATGGCATTTGAGTGATATGAACAAATCACGGCGTAACTAGTCGACGCTTATTCCCTCGTTTATTAATAAGGAGTCTACACTGGCGCTAGCTAGCGTATTTTTTCTTAAAAACCCATATTATTTACAGACAAAAAGAAATTTCATGTGCAACCGTGTTTATAAGTTATAAATTTACTAGCAGATCTAGCGAACTTCGTTCCACCATAAAAATAGGGGCTGGTAAAAGGGTGAAAGTTGAGTTGTATGTATTCTTTAATGCCACATTATATAAAAATAAAAAATAAACTTTTGTCCAAAAGATAAAGATAAAATGGAAAATAAATAATGCAATTTATTCCAATTTGATTTAATAAATGTAATGTATTGCAATTTAATTCAATAATTTATTTCAATTTAATTCAATAAATGTAATGTCTTTAAATTTAATTAAAATAATTTAATGCATTTCAATTTACTTTAATGAATGTTATGTATTCCTGTATTTGTGTAAACTCAATTTAAATTTAATTTTTATGCTTTTGTTAATTAAGATGAATAATGTAATTTTTTTAAAATCATTTCTGCTTATATATTGCTTGTTGTGGTCGCCTTAAATAGAATGTACACTGTTTCTTGTTTTGTGAAATTGTGTTAGATGTTAATTATTCTTTGTATCATTCACTGGTGATCCTTAATAAATAAATAAAATGTTAATGGTGGACAACCCTTATCACTTAGGGGTATGAAAAATAGATAGTAACCGACTTACTGAATATGCTTTAAATATTTCATAAAAATCGGTCAAGCCGTTTCAGAGGAGTATGGAGACTAACATTGTGACAAGAGAATTTTATTTATTAGAAAGATAAAAAAAAATGTTTTCCCAAATAATGTTAACTCAAAAAAGTAAGTAATATTTATAAAATTATAACTTATTACTAACAGTTTGTCAACAACGTAAGCACCAAAATGTCAAGCCTTTTTAGGGTGTAAGGTAACTTCGCATGACTGCTTTTTCCTGCGTTATTTCTTATGCTTCCAATAGACGTTATATTTCCTATGCATGCGCGTGTGCACGTTAACGCTTTTTAACTTGTGCATTGTTTTTATCTATACATATAAATAAAATTAGAGTGTCTGTTTGTAATATTGAAATAACCGCTTTTTACTACATGCATATGTACGTATATATACGGTACATACAACAAAATAACATTTTTTACAATTTTTGTCTGTCTGTCTGTTTGTTCCGGCTAATCTCTGTATTTTTATTGGCAGGTAGCTGATATAATAAGGAGTATCTTAGGCTATTTTTATTTTAGAAAAAATCTTTTATTTTAGAGAATATAACAAAGTTAACGCGGACGAAGTCGCGGGCAGCCGATATTCATAATGCAGGCTGTGTATTTCTGTATAAAAAAATTAAATAAAAAATGGCATTTCCAAGTTGCCGCAAAAACGTTTCTATGGACATTATTACGTATAACATACTGGTATGTGACGTCACACGACTGTCATTAAAACGTTAAACGATACAATGTTATGTCATTTTGACCGGAAGTTTACTAGCGTGTGATGTCATATTTGTCTTCGCGAATCTTAGGAGTCACGTGACCATATAACAAAAAGTAATTTTGAATGATTTTTTAGAAAAAATAATAATTGTTTGTTCACCCAGAATAGTATAATCACTGGTAATATTCATATTTAATACAGATGCCAACAATTAATACTATATTTTTCATATTGTCAAATGTCTTTTCAATGTGCTTTCCTACAATGGGCCTGCTGGGAGAAAGGACAATGGGCAAAATGCACCCAGCTCCGCCAATAATGTAATTAGTATGAATAGATAGATCTATGAAAAACTATCCTTTTTTTATGACACCGTAAAAAATATCCTGGTAGTCAATAAATATGACACATGGGCATATTTAAGTAGCTGAATTAATTCATTTTATAGTAGGTACCTTCATTTTATATTATCAGTAATCATAATTATATGCCATATCGTACTATACAACCAAATATACGACAAAGCCTGTCGACCATCCATGCTTGCTCTTACTGAGACATTTCAAAACGGTTTATAGAACCAGCATGTCCATCAGACTTGCAGTTGCAAATAGTCGACTCGTCTTACTTCGTTGTGCTTGTGCGCTCCCTGCTACTTGATTGATTTTTATCTAACACGCTTTGGATATTGGAATACGATTATCGGTTTTGTCAATTAGGAACTGGAGTCATGTGTTCTCCAAAGCGTGGGCAAGTTTGTGTAATCTATCGTCGCTCCGTTTTACTGATGAAGATAATTTACTATAACGAACAGATGGTTTAAAAAAAAGCAACCCAAGCGGGGCTTTTTGGATTTACTCTAGCGCGGCACAATAACATAACAAACCTTGCACCTTGTGAAGTACTCCCATAATTCCTGAGCACCCTTTGTAGGGTCGAACTAACTAACTAAATTAATTCCCTTGTTTCATTAATGTTCGTTCGTTATAGTACTTGTACAAATTTAACTTAAAATAACTAAAGGCCCCCGGGATGGAATTTGATGCGCTTTGGTACAGATGATCTCGACTATAATACCTTTCAAACAAATGTAGTTTAAGCCGTGGCGAACGTGGGTGCAGCGTCCATACATTTTTTCCCAATGTCCTTTCAGATTGTAATAAGCTGTGCCCTAGTACTACTATCATATTTTGTAATTTCTGTCTATTTATATGTGTGTAACAATATGTATAAATAAATAAATAAATTGCCTATTGTTAACTTAATAAATATAGATAAATGTGTACGGTTGAGTTGTGACATAAATTCATTTCCAACTGAAAGTAAGAGAAGACAGATTTATTTATTACACATACATACCTAAGTTTGATGACGTGAGGTAGCGGGCTACTCTCGTCTGCATGATGGCTCGTATCCAAACTGTCGCGATGTAACGAGCCCCCGCTGCTTGTGCGAGACACCGACAACCGAGGCTGAAGAAAGAGACGACGCGATGGTTAATGGATTCCACATATTATCATAATGAAAGATACTGGACGAAATTTTATAAAAATAAGATAATCCACCAGTAAATAAAACAAGTTTCAACGGGTTAGATGTACTGATTTTATTTATTTATTGACGTTTCGCAGCCTTTGCAGGAATGCGTCGTCAGAATAATGATTTTTTAATTACTTTGTCGAGCTACCTTCGAAAGACTTTTATTTCAATGAAATATCCGAACGCTAAATAAAAGTCTGTCTCTCTATCATGTTTTTAATTTACTTGTGTGTCTTGTATGGTGTATAACAATAAAGAATATTATTTTTATTATTATTATTATGAAAGTTGACTCACCCTTGAAGGCGCATGGGGCGTGTACACAGGCGGCGGCGGAGGCGGAGGCGGGGAAGCGTTAGCGGAGGGAGGAGACGGCAACCCCGCCTCCCTCCTCAATGTGTCCGCGGACTGAGTCAGCCCTCTGGCCCACAGATGTTCCGCCACTAATTGGAGCAGTTGCCGCTCGTTGTAGTTGATTCGGGTCTGGGCTACTACGTTAGCCTGGTCGAAAATATATACATATATTGTATAAGTACATCTTATATTATACACTAGCGAACCTCCCGACTTTGCACGAGTGCATTATATTAAAGAGAAATTGATACCGGCATAAATTCAAAGTTCTCGAAAAAAGTCTGGGACAGCAAAATATGTCTATATTTTCAGGTTGACTAACTTAACTCTTTTCCACAATTTAACAAGGATTAAACCGCAGGGCACAACTAGTATATATATATTGAGCGGGGAAGGTAGATAACCCCGCCTCCCTCCTCAACGTGTCCGTGGACTGTGTTAGCCCTCTGGCCCACTGATATTCCGCCACTAATTATAATAATAATAATAAATATTTTCCAACAGTCACACTCACTAGCCTAGCCCCAAAGTTAAGCACTGTAGGGCTTGTGTTATGGGCTGCTTGGCATGGGCCACCCCGTCTGGGGATTGCCTAGTACCCTAGCGCAATCCCCCAGAGGCGTGTCGCCCGGTCCACTCGTTGGACCGGGCTGGCCCGGGAGCGTTCCAGTGAAGTGGCGCACATGTGCGCCGATTCTGAAACGCTCCCACATGGGCGTAGGAGGGTACCGGTGGGTTTTAGTGGGTAGGACCGGCGTTGTTCCGCGTCGGGGAGTCCCACACACGCCGCGCACCCAGCCAGCGCGCGGTACGGCGCGTAAATGCATTTCCCATCGACAAAAAAAAAAGGATAACGGATATAATACATATACTGTACATATGTAAGTATATTTATACAGAAATACACATTAAACAACATCCATGACTGGAGTACAAATGCTCGTATTCATCACACAAACATCTTGCCCCCACCGGGATTCGAACCCGGGAGGGACCTCTTGAGTCGGCGACACCATGAAACCCAGCGTATAAACCACTTGGCCACGGAGGTCGTATTATTTACTAGCTTTAGCCGGGAGGCTTTGCACGAGTGCATTATATTAAAGAGAAATTGAGATTTTAACACAAAATCATCATATCTTAATGTCCATAATTTCTGACGGTTTCTGATGAAGTTTTCAAAAATATCTTTCATAAAAACCTTGCCCTGACGAAGAACAATAAGCCAAAAAAATAGTTTTTCACATTTCTAAAGTTATAAATTAAGGCAATTCATTTTTACTTATATAACATAGCTAGATAGATATACATATAAGGCGGAGACGGTAACCACGCCTCTCTCATATGCCGCCGATGATGATGAGGGTCTGGGCTACTACGTTAGCCTGTATTACGGATAACTACATCTATATCTACATACTAATATGATAAAGAGGAAATATTTGTTTGTAACGAATAAACTAAAAAACTATCTATATATTTCTCTTCACACTCTCTTCACTGGGACTCGCCCAGATAGGGTGGGCAGAGAGAATTAAGATACAGTAGTCGGGGCTACTACATTCGCTTTTTGGTTAGTGTTTCCATAAAAAAATAGTAAAAAATAAAATTATAGTAATAACATTATTAGGTCTGATTTCTTGACCACTGGATGAAATTCATCAGTCTGATATCGTATTATACGGACAAATTAAAAAGTTGACATGTGTTATTTGGTGTAATGTGACGGATGACACCTTTCTCTATTTGATGAGAGTATTAATTTATTGAACACTTAAGTTTTATCCGAGTATCAAAAATCGGCAATGAGTTAAAATAATGTTTTAATAAGGTTCGCTTCATCGATGGCACCGCTTCATTTATTTGCTTAAATTAAAACAAAAAGGGCAGATACGGTACGCTCATACTAACATCAAATAACATATGATCCGACTCAACTACCTTAGCAACTCTCACACACGTATGGTCATGCACAACAATTTAAGCGGATCACTTTTGAGCTGCGAGTGCTGTATCTTAATCTAAGTTTATTTGATAAAACTCTGTTTAAAGAATATTATCAACCAATGGTTAATTTCATTGGATGTTTTCTCAAGTCGATGGTTGGAAAATGAACAAAATACTGTGGGTATTAGAACATATCATCAAAAGTCTATTATTTAGATCGACTAACAATTGAGGAGCTGGCGAACAAAACGGTATAATTACGCATCTGGTCAAACTACTTTTTTTTACAGTCCGGAGGTTTCGGGCCCGTTGAATTTGAATCTCAAATAATTTTCAATCAAAACCACCTAAAACAGTGTTAAAATTACTAAATTTATATATTAAAAACTATGCCAAAAGCTTACTGTAGGTATTACATTCAGTTTTGTACAGCTCCTGTAAAATTTAATTTTATGTAATTACTAGCTGACCCAGCGAACATCGTACCGCCATAAAAATAGGGGCAGGTGGTAGAAGAGAAAATTTAGGGCTGTATGTATTTTTTAATACCTCATTATAAAAAAATAAATTTTGTCCAAAAAAATTTTGGGGGTGTGTAATGCAGTGTTCTATCCATTTCCTGGGATAACATTCCTCCTAACTCATATGAGAACACTACGTTACAATACCCAATAGTTTTTGGCGCGAAGGCACATAGGTTTCAGAACACTACGTTACAGGTGGACAACCATTATCACTTAAGGATATAAAAAATAGATAGTAACCGATTCTCAGACCCACGGAATATGCATATAAAATTTCATAAAAATCGGTCATGCCGTTTCGGAGGAGTATGGTAACTAACATTGTGACACGAGAATTTTATATATAAGATAACGTTTTGTTTGCCCGCAATTAATTGTTAAAGTTCCCAGATTCCCCTACCTTGTGAATGTTAGCCAGCGAGGTCTCGAACTCGGTACCCATGTGTTTGCTCTTGCCCGAGACCCGTTCCAACAGTTCTAGTGCGTACTTTTGGAACATGACGTGTTCCTGCCGCTTCTCTTGCAGTATTGGATCGCGCATCAACACTAAAAGAGAAAAAATATTATTTGAAACAAGTTTGGTGCTTGTTTACAATTTAAAACAGAACCATGTATTAAGTAAATAAATTAACACGGTGAAAAGGAAATCATTATAAACTAGACTATTTGACAAGTTTTAGAAAATATCTCAGATCATTTACTAATGTTTGTGGAATCCATGAAAAATATTATTAAACGACATTTTTTATTCTGTTATGTAATTCAGTAAAAAATATCAAAATCAAAAATTGAATTTTCAATTTGCGGCGAAACGTTTCTTTGGACATTATGGCGTCTCACTAGTGTGTGACGTCACAAGACTGCCATCAAAACTTCAAACGATACAATGTAATGTCACTTTGGCCGGAAGCTTACTAGCGTGTGACGTCATTTTAGTCTTGGCCAATCTCAGGCGTGTTCGGTCACGTGACCATGGAGCGAAACAAACTTTTTTAATGATTTTAAAGAAAAGTTATTTATCATATCATAGAGAATAGTAAAATCGCTGCTTAAATAACGTACTTACAGATGCCAAAAATGAATACATTATTATTCATACTGTTAAAAAAGTTTCGGAAAACAATTTCTATCAGCGTATTTGATTCCTGTCCTGACCCATCATAAGCTTCTTTTTTAACAAACATCGCAAAAAAATGAAGTGAACTTTCAATTAAAACACCAAGTCCAAATGACTTCACCTTCACTTAACATCAGGTGGGGTGGAGTCATTTGTCGGACCTATCAATAAAAATAAAAAATACATATTTTTTTTCTTTTGTCAATCAACCAAAAAAGACATGAATGTTTTAACATTTTTTACGAATTATCGTGTAAGACGAATCGATTTATTCGATAACACAAATTCTTCATTTGCTATAGAAGTTGTGTAATGCTATTTTTACAGGCAAATTCAAGCAAAATTCCTTCTTAAGATTAGTCATAGAGGTCAATATACCTTGCAGCTGTGACGTGATAAACAGAAATTTTAGTCATGATCTGTTGTGTAGTGGGACTGTTAGCTAAGCATGCAATTTTTTCAGACAGTTTCAAGGGAAATCCCTTCTTAACACTATTGTAGTAACACTAGTGATAAAAGTCAAAATACCTTGGCATCTAAGATGTAATGAATAGAGGCTGGTTCGTTATAATCTACCGTACTGTGGAACATCCCATTAAGCCGGCAGTATAGTAAGTCTCTTCAGGCTTATTTAAACGAAATTTTCTCTTAATATCAAGTAAATTAATATACATGATAATCTCTAGCATCTTTGCCGTGGTCAATAGAAATAGTCTCGATATGATCTTAGACATTAAAGGAATAAAATATATTTCTACAGGTAGATTCAAGCGAAATCTTTTCTTATTGACAAGGATATAAAGGTGAAAATACCTTGCAACTGTGATGTAGTGAATACAGGCAGCTTAGATATAATATCTCGTACTGTGAGACATCTCGCTAATTCGGCAGTACAGTATTACTTCAGGCAGTTTTAAGGGAAATCGGGAAGCACGACAGCCGTGCACCGACCCGAGAGAAAAACGTGCCGACCAATCACAAGGCCTACTTTACGGGCGTCAGAGAGGTGCTGGGCATTATGCGAACGGGGGATAGTCGCGTAATGGACCGCCAATCAGAAGGCGTACTTTTTAGGGACGCGCATTAAAGTGATCGACGCACCCGGACAACCGGAGCCAAATTATCATATAAGACGAAACATTTGTAAGGCAATTAGTAGTCTGCCAAAAACAATCATCGTGTGAACAACTAGTCAGAAAAATAAAGGAAGTTGTAAAGCGACAGCCAGCGTTTTGAATCCGGAAACCTACATACAGTACACAGCAGGGATCCGAGGACTAAAGACTTTCATCACTTTCATCATCGACATCTTGGTCCTTCGAGCCGGATTCTTTTTCCAAAACCAACACCTTTCTTAACACTAAGGTGGCTCTATTACCTTATTGACCTCTAGGTCATTAGACCTTGCATCTGTGAGTTGTCGCATAGAGGCAATTTAAACGACGTTTCTTAACTTAAATAAAAAGAGATATTAGCTTTAATCTTCGAGTAAATATCTCTTAATTACAAGTAAATAAGGATCAAAATTTTCTTGGTCCACCTTCCATCTGATAGACGAGCAACATGGCCAGCCCATTTCCACTTCAGTTTGAGTGCATAGGTTAGAGCGTCAGCAGCCTTAAGCCTGTATAATAGAAAGATTCTCAGTGATTGATCTAGTCTTGAGCATAGTTAGAAAGGGATGTCGCTATATATAGCGATATCCCTTTCTAACTGTTCTCAAGTAAAGATCAACACTTAGTTGTCATTCTGTCCAGGTCCATATGACTTTAGCTTTTATCTCTAATTTTTGAAAAGGTGGACCAAGAAAATTACAGAATGGAGAGGACCACACGGAAAAAGGAAAATTGAAAGACCATATATACGTTGGAGTGATGATATTATACAAACAGCAAACATTCACTGGACGAAATCAGCTCAAGATAGGAAAGAATGGGAGAAACTGGAGGAGGCCTTCACCCAAAGAGGGATCCATGTATCTAAATAAAAACTAATACTACCAAAGAAAATATAACTAGGAAAAATTCCACGCGGACCAGGCAGCAGACGGGACTCGAACCCGCACCCCTTGCAATACGGGTGAATGCACTGACCTATTATGCTACCGCGGCCCTCACGGACCGCGTCGAAATACTTCTAGCCATTCTTAAGTTGCAAGGCAGCGCCATCTCTTCGCATTACAGGTAACCCACAATGCCTTGATGGCGCTGCCTTGCAGCTTAAGAATGGCTAGAAGAATTATAGTCAAGCAGTTACATGCTTTAAAAAATAAAAATTATAATACTACTAACATAACAATCAAGAATGCAACTAACAACTTTTCCAAAATAAATAAAAAGGCTTTATTATTATTATTATTATAAGGATCAAAATACCTTGCATCTGCGAAGTAGTGAATAGAGGTAGTTTCGATATGATCTGTCGTACTGTGGGACATCTCGCTAAGCCGGCGAGAGCTCTGCAAGCCAAGCCTCTTAGTCGATCCGCGTCCGTTATAGGCGATTTCACCATCATAAGCGACAGTAATACCTAGAGAAATTTATCATCATCATCATCAGCCTATTAACGTTCCCACTGCTGGGGCACAGGCTTTCTCTATGGATGGAATAGGGAGATTGAGCCATGACCCACCACGCGGGACAAACGGCTTAAAGTGCCTTCCGAAGTACGGCGGAGTTTGAGATAGTAATTTTTTTTTGAACACCCATCCAGTGACCGACTACTGCGAAAGTTGCTTAACTTCAACGATCGCAGCCAAACGCGCTAACCACCCCTCGTTAAACACCAAGGTATAATACGTGTATTTAATAAAGTACATTATGGATTTACTTCAAATTTGGCAAGTATATTATTAAAAAGTCGGGTCAACATATAGGCTACAAGTTATCACGCTATCACGTACGGGGAACGAGGAGTGAACGTTTATTTCTAATTAACTCCACGCGTACAAAGTCGCGGGCGGCCGCTAGTTTATGAATAAAATCTCACCATAATGCCGTTATTCGTCCGCACGCTCTCCCACACTTTCTGTATCACGTCCTCGTAAGATTTTAGCGCTGTCTTCTTCTTACTAGAGCCGGTGAGCGAGAAGCGAGACGTAGACGAGCCTGCCTGCGATAGTAACACTCAAAATAGATTTTCATAATGTTGAGGTAAAGCATAAATTTTCATAACATAATATGACGAATTGGCGAACAAAATGGTATAATTTTACACATCTTTACAGTGAGCTTTCGGCGTGGTTTTTAATTTATTAATTTCAACACTATTTTTAGCTGTTATGGTTGAAAATGAGTCGAGATTCGAATTCAACGGGCCCAAAACCTATGTACTGTATAAAAAGAGTATTTTGACTAGATGCATAATAGGTTATTCGACAGTATGGAAAATAATGTACCAATTGATGGCATCTGTATTTAATATGAATTTTAGCAGCAATTTTACCATTCTGAAGGAAGAAATAATTAATAACTTTTCTATAAAATCATCAAATAGTAATTATTTTTTGCGCTCCAAACGAAATGACGTCACACGCTAGTATACTTCTGGCCAAAGTGACATTACATTGTATCGTTTGACGTTTTAACGAGTCGTGTGAAGTCACACACTAGTGAAACGCCATGATGTCCAGAGCATCTCGGGTTTTCGCGGAAACTTCAAAAAAAATTTTTTAATTTAAATTTTTATTACTGAATAACACAACAAATTTAAAAATATCCACTTTTATGGACTTCATAAACATTAGTAAATAACGTGAGATCGTTTTCTAAATCATGTCAAATATCCAGTTTTGTTCGCCATCTCCTCATTATATATTCACAGCACGTTATAAGAATCGATTTGAGGACTAAAGAACCTTTTCTTTTATTCTGCGACTATTAGTTATTTGTGATTCAACTAAAACAAACTACAAATTATTTTAATGTGTAGTCAATAATTACAAAAAAAATAAAGTTTTGATTTGTTTTAACCTAAACCGCCTTATATCAAAACATAGACTAAAGTTAAACCTGGAGTAAAACTGAAGCTGTCACTTTTGTTTCCTACAAAGGAGATAACATCGCGTTTTGGAATAAGGGGGTCAAATCTTTATCATCATCAGCCTATTAATGTCCCCGCTGCTGGGGTACAGACCTACCCTATGGCTGGAATAGGGAGATTGGGCCATGACCCACCACGCGGGCCCAGTGCGGATTGGGACCAACGGCTTAACGTGCCTTCCGAAGCACGAAGGAGGTCGAGATAGTAAATTTTTTGTCACCCATCCAATGACCGATCACTGCGAAAGTTGCTTAACTTCATCGATCGCAGCCGAACGCGCTAATCAAGGTTCCTCGAAAAACTTTATATCTGTCTTAAAAACAGCTAGAAAAAGCAGTATCATCTTTATACCAGGTTTAACTTTAGTGAACGTGAATGTTTTTTTATTTATTTATTTAAAACTATTAGTAACAAATTATGTAATATCTACACACTGACTCTGTGCACGGGTGCGCAGACGCAGTTGACTAGAACATTAAGCGCCGCCTTCTGTACCTCTGGCTCGGCAACTATTTCACCGTCTGCCGCTCCTAGTGAACAATTTATACTTTAAACATCTAGCAGTTAATAAACGCTTAAGAAATAAAAAATGTAACAATTTATACTCATTTATCAGATCACTATCGACACCACTATGATTTAAAAGTTCAATATACTCATCAAAAGTGGCTAGAGATGCATTAAATATTTTACAATAAAATAATATCCAATCAAATCCAAGTCTTTCGGATTTGATTTTTTCTTAATTCCTATGTATGAGTTATTAATGAACCCTTATATTTGGTAAACAATAAAAAAAAATGCAGTTTTTGTAAATCAATTACGTATGATTCGTACTTGATCTCTAGATACTGTATGTATATACAGATGTCATTTTAATGGTTATTTATCTGTAAAGAAAATTATACGACGGGACTCGAACCCTTTGCTATCCAGGCGAATGCACTGACCATTATGCTACCGCGGCCCTGATGGCAATGTCGAGTTTTCTCTAGCGTTAGGCTGCAAGGCAGCGCCATCTCTTCGCATTGTAGGTAACCCACAATGTCAAATGAATACCTTTACAAGTATTAAACATTTGAAAGAAGAAATAGCAATTATAGTTATTTATCTGCTCGCTAGCTCTGCAAAAGACTCTTTTAAAAAGCTGAAAAAACATACAATCATATTTATAGTACTTTTTCATTTATGTGCGGACTTGAGAAAGAATTTTTCACAATATGTAGTCACCATTTGCCAGACTTTTATAATTCTCTTCGGATTTAGTGTGGCTATTTAACCCCTTATTAAATAAACAAGGAATAAGTATAGACTAGTTGCCCTGTGTTTTGTTCATGTCACTCAAATGCCATTTGTCATTCAATAGACAGAGATAAAACATGAAGTGACTAATCCAAGCGTAGTCTCCGTTTATTAATAAGTTTAGTATTTACCTAACGAAAAGTACATAGGAAATGTAATATCAGTATTTCTCGACAAAATTAAATAAAAAATCAGTATTCTGACGACGCAGACCTGAAAAGGCTGTGAATCGTCAATAAACAAATAAAGTTTCGTGCATTAACCTGTTAAAAACTAGTTTTATTTAATGAGTGATGTGCGTGAAAACCTAAGAAACAAATATCAGTATTTCTTTTACGCATCCGGCACCACTGATACAGGTTTTTTAATTTTATTACTAAAATGTCTAGACTTGTAAACAAAGGCCGAGTTTATGCTAGATTTAAAATTTCCTAATGGTCGTTCCCTCACCCAGTACAATGTTGACGCCGGTAGTTAGCTCCGCGTCCCTCATATCCACCTTTTCTGTGAGGAGTAGCTGCACTCTTGGAGCCACGCAGCATATCGAGATCACGTCCAAGGCTGATTTCACTGTTTCCGACCTGAAACAAAAATATCATCATCGTCATCATCATCAGCCTATTAATGTCCCCACTGCTGGGGCACAGGCCTTCCCTATGAATGGAATAGGGAGATTGGGCCATGACCCACCACGCGGGCAAAGTGCGAATTCGTGGGTGCTAACGACTGCAGATGCAGCCGGGACCAACGGCTGAAAGTGCCTTCCGAAGCACGGAGGAGCTCGAAATAGTAAATTTTTGGTCACCTATCCAATGACCGACTACTGCGAAAGTTCAAAAAACCTCACTACTTGTAATATCGGCGTTTCAGGGTTTAGTCTTAACAATTTAATCCACATTTTTTTTAAGTTACCTGCCATTGAATACACTTGCAATAGCAGCATTTCAGGGTCTTCTATTTAGATCTACAAGGGACCACGCCATGCCAGCAAGCAATTCCATCTGATTGGGATAGATTTTAAACCCCAATTGACTAGGTAACTACCACGAAAGTGCCTTGCCAAGGTGAGAGGAAAGAAGCTTTCTATTTTTTTGATTCTGATTTTTGTTAAACGATGATTAATTTTGATAATATTGACGATTAATTCTATTAGCAGCATTTCAGAATGTAGTCCTGACGCCCAATCACGAACAGCTCCGTAATCGTATCGTCATCGCCACAGTTTGAATGGAAAAAGCTAGTTTGTCCGTAAGGGGCACTGCTTAGTTTTCATAGAAACTGACGATGCGATGCGATTACGAAATCCTGAAACGCTACTATTACATTTAGGAGCTTTTTTGTAAGAGTACAACTTCAATGGCAGGTAACTAGTGAATTTAGGGCTACTAATCTAGTAAAATATCAATAAAAATTTGTTAGTTCTCTATAAAATAGCTGTAAAATTTGAAAATAAATCATAATCAATGTTAAGAAAATATAACTAGAAAAAAATTCACGCGGATCAGGCAGCCTTGCAGCTTAAGAATGGCTAGAAGAATTTCGACGCGGCCGTCAGGGGCGCGGTAGCATAATTGTTCAGTGCATTCGCCCGGATAGCGAAAGGTGCGGGTTCGAGTGCCGTCTGCTACCTGGTCCGCGTGGAATTTTTTCTAGATATTTTTTATAATTTTATTTCTTCTTTCAAATGTTTAATGCTTGTAAAAGTGTTCATTTGACATTGTGGGTTACCTATAATGCGAAGAGATGGCGCTGCCTTGCAGCTTAAGAATGGCTAGAGGAATTTCGACGCGGTCCGTGAGGGCCGCGGTAGCATAATTGGTCAGTGCATTCGCCCGGATTGCGAAGGGTGCGGGTTCGAGTCCCGTCTGATGCCTGGTTCGCGTTGAATTTTTTCTAGTTATATTTTCTTTAGTTATTTTTTTTTTTTAGATTTTAACATCGAGCAGTTACATGCTTAAAAAATCTAAATTATAAACAATGTTTCTCATTACCTGCCATTAAAGTTCCACTCGTAAGCGAACCCCACCACCTGCAGCAACAATGTGACTCCGCCGAGTTCCACCAGTTCGTCGACGGGCGGCCAGCGGGACCACGCAACGCCAGCAAGCAGTTCGATCTGTTCCTGGATCTCTTCGGGGGACGACTTCGATGCCTGGTTGACGGAAAAAATCAAACAATAGTAATTAAAAAAAAAAAATTCATCATCATCATCAGCCTATTAATGCCCCACTGCTGGGGCATGGGCCTTCCCAGGATGGAATAGGGAGATTAGGCCATGATCCACCACGCGGGCCCAGTGCGGATAGGTGGGTGCTAACGACTACAGATGCAGCCGGGACCAACGGCTTTAACGTGCCTTCCAAAGCACGGAGGAACTAGAGATACAAGATCCAATGACCCATCCAATGACCGATCACTGCGAAAGTTGCTTAACTTCAACGACCGCAGCCGAACGCGCTAACCACCTGCGACATCGAGCTCCTCAATAAAAAGTATTTTGAGGAAAATTTTAACTAGAAAAATATACACGCTGACCACGCAGACGGAACTCGAACCCGCACCCTTCGCTATCCGTGCGAATGCAATGACCATTATGCTACCGCGGCTGCGGGCCGTGTAGAATTTCCGCTAGCCCTGCTTAAGCTGGAAGGCAGCGCCATCTCTTCGCATTGTAGGTAACCCACAGAGTCAAATAATAATAATAAATATTTCCAACACACACCAATTAGCCTAGCCCCAAACGGATAGAATACATACTGTACAAATATAAGTTTGTATTTATATAGAAATACATATTAAACATTCATGGCTGGAGTCCAAATGCTCGTATTCATCACACAAAAATACGTATTTGTTTGTTTGGTTAGTTTGTAAAAAGCGCTAATCAGAGGAAATACCGGCACTTCGCTGGGCTATTCGTAAACTTGACATCAGTCTGCCTTTTTCATTTTTTATATAGCATGATAAGGACAGGCTGTTGTCATGCTGACGAATAGCAAATACGAATAACCAAGTGCAATGCCGACATGAAGTAGTACTGGTTCGCATATAAAAAATCTTTGTACGGCGCCTGTACTATTAAAAAGAATGATCCTTTCGTCCTCCACCTCGCATACATCTCAATCACACACTTCTGTTTTCACTCAACGATATTAAATACCCTAGATGTTGTATCTAACACGAACAAAATCGTGGCCGAAACCTGTCCAAAAGGTATGTTGGATGATCCACGGAGCTCCGTAAGATGATCGCCTTATCAAAAACAATATATTGCATTATTTAAACATTAAAAGTCACCTTTAATGCATACTGTGTAAGGTCTTACTTAAAACGCACGCGTCCAAGAGTTATGACAATTCGAAATGCAAGCTCGTAAAATTTTACGACTTATTGCTATATGCGGAAGAATATAAACCTTATTTCTTTGACTCTACGCGCAATTCTGAAGACGCTGTTAGAAATATAACAGATACGGACGGCGAGAAAAAAAGACGGCTATATAACCGACCATGCATTTGAATATTACAAAGATTTTCTATTAAATAATTTTATAGTAACGATTAGAAAAAAAATTGCTTCAAATGCGCTAAATGATGAAACATTGATTAGATACTTGTCGAAAAAACGACACTACGAACTATAAGTATTTTTTTGCAGTTATTCATGGAGCTCAGCGGCATGTTGACTTTTCAATGTTCCGCGCGTGACTGTGAACCAAGAAGTGCTTGAGTGGAGTTCAAGCACTTCTTGATTGGGACACATTTTGAGTGCACGTGGTGTAGCTAAGGTATTTTTAATATCATATGCATATCCTACATAAAAATATTATTATTTATCGTTAAGTTACCTTGTAGGGCGGTGGTTCCGGTACTGTGTCGCCTTGCTGCCTCGCCACTTGCGCGGACCGAAGCCTCAAGTGCGCTTCTAGATATCTGGCGACAAACATATTAAGTAAAGGTTATATTTATTCGGCGTTTTATCACGCATGATTTTTACATAATATAAAACAAAGTCAACAAAGTCAACTTATTATTAAGCCTTGTAATCAGCAACTTCTTGCAATATTGGTAAAAATTTTAATTTTTTAAATACGTAGATGTGTCGTTTGATTATATTAGTTTTTTTTCGATAATAAATTGAATTTTCTCGTCAGTATTGGCAATGTGTCAACACGACGATCATAGCGTGCCACGACTATAGTGCCATTGCCTTGTGGGGCGGCGAATCTGTCGCCCGACGAAGCCACGGCCTATCTGTGAGGTGAGGGGCATCGTCAGGTTTTTAGTGGGTAGGATTCCGCCCTCTCAAGAAGCCGTTGAGTCAGTCCTTGGGCTGACTCCCGCAGGGTGAGGGCTACGTGAAGGTGTAACAACCGGCTTTTATGGCTCAATAACACATGATCGTTAGCCCGTATTCGAGTGCACGAAAAACATTACTCGAATTCGGGCACCCGAAGCAATATTTACACTGGAATATGGGCTGGTAGACAGTGAAGGGTAGCCAAACCAAAAACTACCCGAATACTATAAACTCTTACTCTACTCGTACCAACGATATTAAATACCCTAGATACACCAACACGAACAAAATCGTGCCCGAAACCTGTACAAAAGGTACTTGAACGATCCACTGAGCTCCGTAAGATAATCGCGTAGTCAAAATCAATATAAGGCATTATTTAAATATTGAAAGTAACCTACATACTGTATAAGGTCTTAAATAAAACGCATGCGTCAAGGACTAACAGTTCGAAATGCAAGCTCGTAAAATTTTACGACTTATTGCTATATACGAAAAAATTTAGACCTTAATTCTTTGACTCTACGCACAATTCTGAACGCGCTATTAGCAATATAGCAGGCACGGACCGCCAGGAAAAGAGAAGGCTATATGGTGGCGTATAACCGACCATGCATTTGAATATCACAAATATTTTATATTAAATCAGTTTATAGTAAGTATTAGAACAAAATTTGCTTCAAATGCGTTAAATTAACAAACATCCATTAGGTCGAAAAAACGACACTTTACGTACTATAAGTATTATTTTCGCATTTTTTCACGGAGCTCCGCGGCATCTTGACTTTTCAACGGTCCGCGCGTGACTGTGAACCAAGAAGTGCTTTAGTGGTGTTCAAGCACTTCTTGATCGGGACACATTTTGAGCGCTTGTGGTGTATCTAGGGTATTTAATATCGTTGACTCGTACTCTAAACTAGTCTATCGGCCGATCGACGAGTTCTCGATAAAATCGATCGATATCACATTATACTAGTATAGTCTATATATATCACACGATATTCGATACATACCTTCTAAGTGCGACGCATACGTGCCTCACGATCTGCCTGGCGGCGCACGTCTCGTCGTCCGACACTCGCATCTCCTCGTCATCAGACCCGAGTATGGGAAGCGTCGATATCACATTGTACAGTTTGCGGAGGCCGTCCTATCACCAAACACATACCATAAATATTATAACAAATTATAGTAAACTGATGCCCATCCATTATTAATAGATCTCCCCTCTGAGAGCATCATCTTGAGCATGTCAAGATCATACTCAAGATCATACTCAAGAATGATCTCAAAGTTGAGATTATCACATTTTTAATATTGAAATTATACTATTATTCAAATAGGGTATTTTAAAGTGCCAATTATTAGTATCTGTGTTTAGAATGAATATTGGCAGGGGTTTTTACTATTTTTACAAAAAAAATATAAAATCATTTTACTAAAAACTAACGAAAAAGATAATAGTTTTCTTATCTATTGTCACGTGACCCAAAAGGCTTGGGATTGGTGGAGCCTAAAATAACGTCACACGCACGGAGAAAAAACAAAGAGGAGCTGGCCTAAGCAACTGTGCACTGTGATTTTCAACTAGGTCCTGACGTCATCATTGTGGGCGGGGCCTAAGTCAGTATGCTTTCAGCGTTCGTCAGGTGCACACTTAACGAGACTCGCATTATAAGTGTTTTTTTGCGTTTTTAACAAGAAAAGGATGAAGTTTTGTGTTTTACTATGTCAAAGTTACTCAGACAGACGTTCTGATAATATGGATGGCATCACATTTCATTTGTAAGTAATTTTATACGTAATTAAATATATAAGTTCTAGAACATTCTCAGCCTCAGCTATCAGCGTTAAAATTCTACTACTTGACACCAGATGGCGACACTTTTAGGAAGAAAATACACAAGTTTACGTATAATTTTGCAGTAGTATATTGTAATAATCATACGTAAATACTGAAAACTGTTATACACTTATTCCTAAATAACTTTTAGTATCTAAAACAGTAATTTTATCAATATATTACTAACTGGCCGCCATCTGTCGTCATATAGAATAACTTTTTAAACGTTACAAATATCCAGGGCCGTAATACGTATTAAATTATTTTACCAAGTAAATAAATTTTAATTATTTTCATGTTCGTTTTAGATTTCCATCCAACGATAATTTAAAACAGCAATGGATTTCAAAACTTAATAGACCGGATTGGACACCATAGAAGAAGAAGATATTTCCATTTTAAATGAATCTTCTGTGCAAAAAATTAATATTACATCAGAACGTTATCGCATTTTAAATAAAATGAGTTTCGAGTCTTCGGATAGCACGGATGTCGAGCCTATGCCTGACGATATGTTATTGGAATTTGATGAACAATTAAATACAACTATAGGTGACTATTTGCGCCGTCAAATAGTAGCATGTATTTCTGGGTATGTGGTCAAATATTTACATTCCAAGATCAAATGTGAGAGCTGTCTCAAAGAATTATATGCTGATAACTACGACGATAGTGACCTTGATTTGATAAAAACTAAAATTAAGGATGGTCTTACTTTCCCATCTAGAGATGTCATAAAAATATGTATACGGACCGAAGGCAGTATTCGTTGTGTTAAATCGCAATCTTTGAATACTCCTAACTTTCGTAAACATAAAATTGTATCGAATACATTAAAATCACTTATTGGACAAGATTGTTTCAAAAAATCGGCCAACCATATATTTGACCAATCACCTACAGTTAATCATGTTGTATTTCTGATGAAATCGATTGCAGAAAAATATATTGATATTCGTTTTAAGCATTTTGCCACAATACAAAACGATAGGGCAAACAACCGACAACAACTAACCAAAACTATTATTTACAGGTAATTGATGTTTTTTAATAAAATTATGTTTGTAATAACATTTTGTCTATTATTTTTAAACTACCTTAAAATTTAAATCTAAAGAAAATATAACTAGAAAAATATCCACGCGGACCAGGCGCAGGCCGCAGACGGGAGCGGGTGCGGGTTCGAGTCCCGTCTGCTGCCTGGTCTGCCTGGATTTTTTTTCATCAAGCAGTTACATGTTTTAAAATAATAAAAATTATACCTTAAAAATTTTAAAATCGGTCAAATTTGTTAACGTTTATTTTATTTATTTACCTACATATTTCATTTTTTTGAAGCTTCAAGTTCTGAGTACGTCTAATTATATACAAAACTTTTGAACATCTAGTGTCAGATAGCTGAACTACTACGTAGAAACATAAATATCAACCTAAGCTAGTTTTGCTATTAGCCGATAGATGAAATATTGAGAAGTGGGCGGAGCTGAACACCCCGCATCCCGCAAATTATCACGCGTCGTTTCTTGAGAAAATTTAATCACCACACCTCCTCTTTGTTTTTCCTCCGTGGTCACACGCAAGTAAACTTCCGGTTAAAGTGACATTACATTGGATCGTTTGACGTTTTAATAACAGTCGTGTGACGTCACACACTAGTAAGAAGCCATATTGTCCAGAGAAACGTTTTCGCGGCAATTTGAAAATGGAGTTTTTGATTTGGTTATTTTTACTGAAATACACAACAGAATGATGAATATCCACTTTTTACGGTCTCCATAAACATTAGTCAATAATGTGAGATTGTTTTCTAAAACTTGTCAAATACCCTATTGACTTATTGTAAGCTCTTTTGAATCGTCCAATATTCCTTCCTACAACCCATTCAGGACATCTTTTAGCTGATGAGAAGAATGGGCGGAAGAAACTCATCAGCATTTAACAGAAGTAGCAACATTTACAAAAAAATCATGTTGCTACCAACAACGTGAACTCACACATTTTGATTGTTGTACCATACAGCATAAATACATTCAGTGTTCATATTAGGTATAATAAATAACATTATTTATTATTTTAGATATTATTATTGGTTAAACAAGAAAAACAATGAAACTAGAAATAAAAAGTAAAAAGAAAGATTTTCAAAGACGTCACAAATTACCTTTTTACAACAAGTATCTTTATATTTATTTTAATTTGATTACACATGTGGTCTAATAACATTTCTTCAGAAATTGACAATATTGCAGTGCAAATGAAAGTTTAAATCCCAAACATAAACCAAGAATAATAAGCAGCAGAACAAGAGTTCTCCAAATAATGTAACTTCAAAATAATTTTTTATGTTTAGCTGTTTCAAGGATTTCTAAAAGTCCATCCAAGCTAGGTAATCAGTTCGTAATTCTACGGCGGGATACCTTATGTTGACCTAAGAATATGCAGCAAAAAAAATTGTTTTTTTTTTACACTATGGGCATTAAGCCCTGATTTATGCCTACTTTCCAATTTATTATATAAATGATACTCCAGGTACCATTTAACATCTCGATTGAATGTTTTTTTTTTAAACAAGCTAGTAGTTTTAAATTTATTCGTTATAAACATAAAACAAATCCTCTTAATAATATTAGTACAGAAATATAGACAAGATAAACTCTCACCTGGTTATCGAACTCCTCCAATATGACCCTGAACTGGAATGACAGGCCGAAGAACATGGTCGCGTGGCAGCGGCCCGAGTCGTGCGAACATTCTAGAAGCCACAATGCATATCTGGAAACATTCACTCGTTCAAATCACCCGCTCGCGATCGCCACATCGAAGAACGAGAACAACCTTCACAGGCCTTCCCTATGGATGAAATAGGGAGATTGGCCATGACCCACCACGCGGGCCCAGAGCGGATTAGTGGGTGGTAACGAGTACAGATGCAGCCGGGACCAAGGACTAACGTACCTTCCAAAGCACGGAGGAGCTCGAGATACTTAATTTTTAGTCACCCATCCAATAACCGACCTATGCGAAACTTGCTTTACTTCAACGGTCGCAGCCGAACGTGATAACCACTTGCGCCATCGAGCTCCCGAGAGAAGAATAGTTCTTTGGAATGACGTACAATAAACAAATAACTCGAAAATTTATGGAACCAAAGTCTGCACACATGTCTATTGTGCAGAATTCAAAACTCTACATCACTTGTGTAGAATTCAAAACTCTACATAATTTGTGCAGTTTTCATTCAGTCTTACTTCGACTCCGCATTGGTACAACGACACGCAATTAAAGTCACGCCATTGATATTACATATTCCGTTAAAAACTGTGCAAATGACACCAATTCCCCAATTAAACATGTTTATTGACGACCACCGTGGTCGAGTGGTTTGTACGCCGAGTTTCAAGGTGTCTCCGACTCGAGAGATCCCGGGTTCGAATCCCGGTGGCGGCAGAAGTTTGTGTGATGAATACAAGCGTTTGTACTTCAGTCATGGGAGTCATATACATGTACATGTATCAGTATAATATGTATTCTATGCGTTACCATAGTATAACACAAGCCTACAGTGCTTTCTTTGGGGCTAGGCTAATTGGTGAGTGTTGTTTTTTTTATTTTTTTATTATACATCCATTTTCATTATGAGCGATCAAGCCCGAATAGTAAACTAACAATGTCAAACTACCTTACGAAGTTAGGATTGTTCTTAATCGTACTTGTACAATCTAGGGGGACACAGATATTTAATGGGAATTAGTCTTCTAGCAACTACAATCTTAGATTAAAACAAAAAGGAAAGATACGGCACTCGCGACTCAAAAGTGTACCGCTTACATTGTGGTGCATGACCACAATTCGCTTTAGTTCTAATATTTAAAGAGTTTTTTGATAAAGTTAAAAAGTACCAGATTTTGAAATGTGACGTCACGAAACTTAGGACCCCTCCCACCCCTTGTCACACAATGTCACACTACGTCAACTCCCCCCTCCCCCTTAACGTGTGACGTACTTTATGGATAATCCCTATGGCCACTCCCACATACAGGGCGTCCCACGGGTTTGTCAGACGTAGGGAAAGTATATTAAATATTGAAGATAGGATATTTTACTGAAAGAAGACATGTGTTCCATTTTGGAATTATTATTATTACAATTTTTTGCCAGTCGCTTTGTAACTGTGAGTTCAAAAATAAATGCATACGTACTACAGTTTGTATAACACTTTATTATTTTTATCACGTAATTCACATTCCTTTCATTTAAAATGCTATGTTATTTAGCAAAAAATAGTCCTTATGATTAACCCTTTCGATGGTGATCATAAAATATGCCGAGTTATTTTTTTCGAAATTTTACGAGTTTGATTCCCAGTTGTAGCAGGCGATTTTAAAAAAATCTGTGAATGCAGTTCTAGTTATCATTAAAAATAAAATGATGTCTTCTTTCAGTAAAATGTCCTATCTTCAATATTTAATATACTTTCCCTCCGTGTGAGGTAGCCGTGGGACGCCCTGTATACATATTTATATAGGGCAGATTTAACGCATTACACTCACTTGACAAGGTCGGCTAAAGTCCGTCGCGGCAGTAAGCACACTCTCTCCATGGCGTCCTCGCAGTACGCCAAGTAGTATAAACATATAGACACCCCCGTAGCGGCCACTGATGGACGGGGCACTTCTAGAAATTTCTGCGAAAACACATTTTTCATCATCATCAAATGAACACCTTAAGGGTGCGTCGCGAAATTGCTGATGTATTTTTTCTTCACAAAAATTTAAATGGCAAAACAATTTGCGCTCAGTTATATTTCATCAAGCTAAATATCCCGTACAATTATCCACGTTAAGCTATTCAAAAAATATTCTGTATCCCTCGCCATCGAACAAATTTGGGTTTGCATGAACCTCTAGCTAGAATTTACTCGACATATAATGAGATTGGCGCCAAAGATCCGAGCATAGATATATTTAGTGATGGTCTTATTTCCTTTAGGGGTAAGTTGCTGAAACGCTTTGGTACAACAAATGAACAAATAAATAATCTGTTCCTCTTTTGTGTATGTATTTGAATAAATAGGGTATTTGACACACATTTTGACAAAATAAAGTGCCAATTGTTAGCATCTGTATTTAGAATGAATATTGGCAGAAGTTTTTACTATTTTTACAGAAAAAAATATTTATAAAACCAACGATAAAGATAATAGTTTTCTTGTCTATTGTCACGTGACCCCAAAACGCTTGGGATTGGTGGAGCCTAAAATGACGTCACACGCAAGTAAACTTCCGGTTAAGGTGACATTAGATTGTATGGTTTAACGTTTTAATGACAGTCGTGTGACGTCACATACCAGTGAGACGCCATATTGTCCAGAGATACGTTTTTCGCGGCAACTTGAAAATGGAGTTTTTGATTTAGTTTTTTCACCGAAATACACAACATAATGATGAATATCCATAAATTCTCTATGGACATGAACTCTATAAACATTAGTAAATAACGTGGGATCGTTTTCTAAAACTTGTCAAATACCCTAATAACGCAATCAGTCTATCCATAATATAATATATATTTGTGATCAGGTCAATTGGTAAAATTGTAACAAGTTGTTTATTAACATTATTGTGATTGTTGTGTATGTTTATAATTGGTCTGCATATAAGAAAATTGTATAGTATCCTATTCAATCATTATTGTATGAATATGTGTGTTAGTATGCCTAAACAAAAAATCATCCTCCTATTAATGTCCACATTGCTGGGGCACAGGCTTTCCCTATTGATGAAATAGGGAAATACCCATCACACGGCCCTTTGCGGTTTGATAGGTACTAACTACTGCAAATGCAGTCGGGACCAACGGTGTCGCGTGCCTTCCAAAGCACGGACGAGCTCGAGATAGTAAATTTTTGGTCACCCATCCAATGACCGACCACTGCAAAAGTTGCAACTTCTATAATCGCAGCCGAACGCGCTAACCATTTGCGCTATGGAACTCCTTACATGTAAAAACACATTTACACTACCTAATAAATTAACATTACTGCAGCGACCAGAAAAAAGAGACATTGATCCATGGAGTAAGCTGGGCACAAGCCCAGTTGTTTGTGCTTATTTTTAAGTTTCAACAAATTAATGTTCCCACTGTTGGACACAGGCTTTAAGATTCAGAGTAATGATGAAATGAAATTATACTTAATCTCATTGACTTATTGAAAGCTGTTTTTTTTATTGTAAGCTCTTTTGAATCGCCCCATATTTTTTCCTAACACCCATTCAAGACATCTTTTAGCTGATGAGCGATTCTAATAAAATTTGGTATGGAGTTAGCCGACACCCTGGCCTGGGTAACACCGCGGGGCATAGTACAGTATAAATACAAACAGGGTTAACTCTGCTGTCTCTCTCATCTATACTCTGAAAATCTAATCGAATCTCAACTCTAAAATGTACTGAATAAGGTTTCTTACCTGCAATCCACCCATGTTGATGAAATCTATCGAGAACTTCTTGTGACAAAGTAGAGCGGCTAAATATTTTAAAGCTTCGAACGCCAACCTGGAATCACGTGACTCGCGTACGTTTAGATATCCCAGTATGAGACCTAGTGCGTTTTGTTCGAACACGTGTGAAAGGAACTGAAACAAAAAAAAAATATAAACGTTATACTAGCTGTCCCAAAGAACTTCGTACAGCCATTTTAGGGTTGTATGAATTTTTGTATGACGTATCATAAAAAAAATTAAAACAAAATTTGTCCAAAATAAAGTTTTTTAAGGGTGGACCACCCTTAACATTTAGGGGGATGAAAAATAGATGTTGTCCGATTCTCACACCTACTGAATATGCATATAAAATTTCACGAAAATCGGTCGAGCCGTTTCGGAGTAGTTCAATTACGCACACCGTGACACGAGAATTTCATATATTAGAAGGTTTGTAAACAATCTTTTAAAGAAATTTTTAGTACAATAAAATCCACGCAGTCTAGGCAGCAGTCGGGACTCGAACCCAGGCTGATGCAGTAACTAATTATGCTACCACGACCTTAAGGGACGTGTCGAATTTCTTCTAGTATTTGTTAGGCTGCAAGGCAACACCATCTCAGCGCATTGTGGGAAACCCAAAACGTCAAACAAAATACCTTTACAACGTTAAACATTTATCATTTCACGTTTAATATGTGAAATAGAAAATAACAAAGGTTTATATCTATTTTTGTATTTACGCTGCCTGTGGGCCAATCGCCTAACCAGATTGCTTTGGAAAACGCTATCGCTTACGATTTCATTTTGTTATTTCTAACCGCCGAAGGTTTTCAAATACCTCACGCTCATTTTTTTTAACATTGTTATTACCAATGCAAAAGAAAAAAAAAAGAGCGCGAGACATTTGAAAACCTCAGGCGGCTAGAAATAACAAAATGAAATCGTAAGCGATAGCGTTTTCCAAAGCAATCCAGTTAGGCGATTGGCCCCCTGGACTGTGTATATTTCTTTCCAGTAAAAAAATCTTTAAGCAAGCTTTTATTTAAACGATGATTAGTTTAGTGTAGTAAGTAGATCGATTCCAGCCCTCTATCCTTTTAAAATAAAGATATAATTAAAGTAATTAAGTTGTAAATTATTATGTTTGTTTCTTGGGTGTCCAGGCACATCAGTCATTAAATAAAACAAGGAATAGGTTAGGAATTCGAAATTCATTCCGACGACGCATTCCTGCAAAGGATGCGAAACGTCAATACATAAATAAAATCAGTGCATCAAATCATCAAATCTTATATATAAAATTCTCGTGTCACAATGTTAGTTACCATACTCCTCTGAAACGGCCTGACCGATTTTTATGAAATTTTATATGCATATTCCGTAGGTCTGAGAATCGGCTACTACCTTTTTTTCATACCCCTAAGTAATAAGGGTTGTACATTTATACCCCTAACATTTTTTTAGATTTTTTTTTTATAATTTGGCATTAAAAAAAAATACAGCTCTAAATTTTCACCCTTCTACCACCCATATTTTTATGGCGATACGAAGTTTGCTGGGTCAGCTAGTTATTATATGATATTCTCATACTTAAGAAAGCACAAGAAGACCAAGTAAAAGGAATAAAATAACATTTTAAGACTCACCTCTTGGTATTCGCCCATTGGCGTCAAGTATCGTAATATTAACATCTGCTTGGTTGCATCGGTGGGCGGGTGGATCTGAATATTGCCTGCGAAAAATATAAATAAATATTATTAAAACATAAATCTAATATATAACATTCTCGTGTCACGGTATGCGTAATTGAACTACTCTGAAACGGCTCGACCGATTTTCGTGAAATTTTATATACGTATTCAGTAGGTCTGACAATTGGACAGCATCTATTTTTCATCCCCCTAAATGTTAAGGGTTAAACTTAATATTAATTAATAGGCTGGTGATGATGATAATGAGACCTGTTAATTAAAGGACATCGGAGGAAGGGAATATTATACTATCTGTTATTTATCTTACCCTTAATTTGTTTTTTAATTTTCTGTTTTTATTTTTTTACGATACAAAAATACATACAACCCTACATTTTCACCCTTCTACCACCAACCCCTATTTTTTTATGGCGGTATGAACTTCGCTGGAACAGCTAGTAATTTATAATATTACGCGGTCATAGATTATTCGGTAATAGGGCATTAGAAATTTTTGACATTTTTTAAGTTAAAAGGGAGGCAAACCAATGTACGGCCAGTCTGATGGTATGCGGCCACCACATACTATTGAGTCTATAAGCTATGGCTATCGCAAGCGGCTATAGAATAGGTACCAGAAATATCACTCTCACGGTTCCTACCCTAACCCAATCTAGCTGCTATCAAGTCCGTTAAGTTTATCTCATATTAAATGAGACCTGTAAGCTCGATGGCGCAGGTGGTTAGCGTGTTCGGCTGCGATCGTTGAAGTTAAGCAACTTTCGCAGTGGCCGGCCTTTGGATGGGTGACCAAAAATCTTCTATTTCGAGTTCCTCCGTGCTTCGGAAGGCACGTTAAGCCATTAGCCAGCCATTGGTAACGGTTGCATCTGCAGTCGTTAGCACTCGTCAATCCACACTGGGCTCGCGTGGTGGGTCATGGCCCAATCTCCCTATTCCATCCATAGGGAAGGCCTATACCCCAACAGTGGGGCCATTAATAGGCTGGTGATGATGATGATGATGACACCTGTTAATTAAAGGACATCGGAGGTAGGGGATATTATCCTCTCTGTAATCTGGAAACGAAGGATTTACGGCTATCTATAATAATCTATCTTTATCCTTACCGATGACGTATGTCTCCATCTCCGCCCAACTGGAGTTAGAGGAGGTCTCGGGGGGTAGGGGCGCCGCGGGCGGGGGCCGCGGTGGGATGGGAGGGGGGGACATCATACCCCACTGGGGGGGAGACGACGCCCCTATACCTGGGGACAACGAGTGAAGTCAATATACAGGGTGTTACAAAAATACAAATAAAGCTTGAAGGGCGTTGAAGTACATCATATAAGGAGTCTTCTCTAATTTTCTTAAAATATTTGCATGGAGTTTTAACTTTTTATAATAACAGTTATTTTTAATGATTGGGTGATTCTCAGTTAACAGGTAATCGGTTGTATGGAAGCAGTGGCGCAGCAAAAAATGTCGATATTTATATAACTATATCACTACTTTTATCAAGACAGATGATTTTAATATGATTTTAAGATGATCATCAGTCATTTTTTTAATTTATTCTCGTTTTACGAGACACCAGGGGAGATATTGAGTACCGGGTAGAGACAAGATGAACTTTATTGCAATGCGCTTAAAGCGCATATTAGGATGCACCGTAAAGTACTTATACGTGCAATCAGATTTTAGTGGAATAACGATATAAAGCGAAACAATTATCTAAAATATATGCAATTGTACATTCTCTATAAATTATCATTACTGTTATTGAGCTATTGCATCGTTTTTATAGTTTTGTTAGTAGCCTGGCTCCATAATAGCCAGAGGATATATGGTAGGGGAGAGACATTTTCGTTAAAAATCTAAAATTGCCGTAAAACCACTAATTTTACAAAGATTACAAATAAATAAAAGGTTTGCAGCACTATTTAAAATAAATGTATATAGATATTGCAGTATTTAAACACGTAAATACGAAAAAAAAATTACCAGGGTAAATACTTCGATCAATCAACATGGCTGCACTTATCGAGCACCGTTGCGCAAATGGCCAAAAAAATTGCCGCGCGGATGGCTTGTGCAGCGCTTGCTGCTAACTTCACGTGACACTCGGTGTCTTCAAGGTCAAAACTACCACAGACTATGGTAAACAAATACGATTTTCAAACTAAACCTAAGGCCAGGGGGCGAGACACGAAACTCGGAGGACACAGTTTGCGATTAATATTATTTATAAAAAGGGCAAATATAAATGAATTTAATGGTTACATACTGTAACTAAGTTATCAGGGTTCATGTTATTACCGATAGAAAAGTAATAATTAAATTTCAATGGACTAAAAATTACTGATTTACAAAAAAAACGGTTAAGGGACACCCCAGGGGAGAGATGTTTTTCCTCTTTGTGCTGTTATTGTAAGTAAATTATGCATATTTAGAATATAATTTTAAGTGACAATTTAGAACACATTTAGTTAATTAAAATTATTAAGATTTTAGATCATAATTTCCAAATATAATGATTTTTTTGGCTTAGCCGTCGAACATACCTCTTAACTGAGAATCACCCGATTAATAAAAATATCGATCATTTTAAGACACGTCACTAGTTCGATATCATTAAAAATAACTGTTTTTATAAACAACTAAAACTTCATGCAAATATTTTAAGAAAATTAGAGAAGACTCCTTATATGATGTACTTCAACGCCCTTCAAGATTTATTTGTATTTTTGTAACAGCCTGTATATGTTTATAGCAACGAATGAGATATGATATGGATATGTTATGCTAATATACTTGTATTATTTTTGTAACATAGTTTAAGCATTGTAATATTTATATATTTTTGCATTTAAATTCCGTTTTATTTACAATTTTATAGCACTTTAATATTTTGTCCTTCCGGCATCCTTGTACAGGCCCAGCGAGAATACCAGCGCTGTTTTGGTGGGAATATTCGTTCCCACGATAACAACATTAAGCCGAGGCAGGCTGATTGGCTATCCTTTGTTCGCCTTTGTACTTGTGTATTTTGTCTTAATTTTATTGTTAATTTTTCTACATATGTATTTGCGTGTATGGCCAATAAATACTTTTTCTTTCTTTCTCTCTTTCTTCAAATATAAGTAATATTATATTATACTCACAGTTGGAATAGTTCTTCACTGGTGTTTCGGGGTCCTTGCCTGGCTGTAGAGGTATCTCGTCCATCACAGTGTCACCCCCTCCGCCTTCGTCTTTTTCTCGATCTAACAAAACAAATTAATTGTTAAACTTTAAGAATCCTTTTATCCGCTATCATAAAACCTAACTAATTATGGAATAGAAATGTATTTTTGACCTATTGTCACGTAACCAAAAACGCCCAGGCTTGGCGGGGCCCAAAATGATGTCACCTGTTTGTAAACATCCAGAACAAGGGACATTACTTCGTACTATTTGGCGTTTGAATGAGAGTCGTGTGAAGTCACCTGTCTGTAAAGACGCCATATTTGGTAGGCAGCCAGGGAAACATTTCCGTGGCATATTAGATTTTTTTTTTACTGATATATTCAACAAAATTAAAAATATCTATGGAGTCACTATAATAATAATAATGATTTATTTCGGATAACAATGGATCCATTGTGGGTTGGTAACAATCAGATTATACTCAAAAACTAATGTTAGTCAAAAACAAACACATACAGCTCAAATAAATAAATAAAGATTTGACACACCAATGTCATGACATACATAATACTCCTAATAAATAACATATGAACTTTTTCATTAACTTGTCAGATAGGCTATTCTGAAAACGAAACCATTTTTATAAACTTTCATAAAATATTTTTAGGAAAACGAGTCGGATAAGTAGTTGTCTTTACTCCAGCCATTGACAGTGGCGCAGTTTTCTATTATAATTTTATAAGTGATTTCATGATAAAGAAAGTGCTCCACTAACTTCTTTCCGTGAACCGTGAAAGAGTATAATATGCATATGGTATAAAATGAGTCATTTGACATTTCGAAATTAACATTTCAAGATCATAGAAGTTTTTGGACACCGTCAACAAACAAATATAAGAAGCAGATAGAAGTTTTTAGAATTCGACACAGTTATAAAACTTACTAATGCAATGATTATATCGGTCACTGCCTTTGATATGTTACAGGCAAAATGAATAAACATAGTATGTAATTGTTTTTTATCATATAAATACCTTTCTTATTGGCGGCGGGTCCATTCGTCTTGATATCATTGTTCCTCTTGTCGAATCTCGCGAAGTGCCGCGTTTGGTTAGGCGGCGTCACTGTATTGTTGCTAGATTGCTGAACAAATAATAATAAAAACCAAACATTTAGCTTTTCAATTTATACAAGGCACCACCAAATTAATAGATGAAATCAAATATTTAACATCCAAAAAAGGCACCATAAAAGCGTACACAGACAAAGGATTAAAGATTGGTTATGAGCATAGTGCCTAAAATGCAAGATGCCACTGTTGCAAAAATGTCTGATACGTCAATAGTCTAAGAAGCAGATTGCCTACACATGAATGCCTAGACATTGTAATTGCCTTAATGATATTTAGTCTACAAATCGAAATGTCTAAAATGCACTATGTCTCTTTAATGCCTAATGTGCATGTTTGTTTGAAAACTCTTGTTGTAAAGGGTTGTTGTAATTCGATACTAGATACTAGCACTTGAAAATTGTAAGATTGCTTTTGTTTATTGTCCTTATACTTTGTTTTTAGTTTAAAAATATATTTATATTTTTAAAGAGTTTTTAAGGCTATATAATCCTTTTTTAAGGATCATCAGCCTATTAATGTCCCTACTGCTGGGGCACAGGCCTTCCCTATGGATGGAATAAGGAGATTGGGCCGTGACTTACCACGCGGGCCCAGTGCGGATTGATGGGCGCTAACGACTGCAGATGCAGCCGGGACCAACGACTTAACGTACCTTCCGAAGCACGGAGGAGCTCGAGATAGTAAATTTTTGGTCACCCATCTAATGAACGACCACTGCGAAAGTTGCGTAACTTCAACGACCGCAGCCGAACGAGCTAACCACTTGCGCCATCGAGTTCCTCGCATTTTAAAGAATAGAAGATTTGTTTTTAGTTTAAAGAATAGTTTTTTTTGTAATATTTAAAGATTTACAATTGACCTAAATTGGCTTACAAGAAACCATTTTCTAAACAGAAAAATCAGTATGGCCCTTAGATTAAAACAAAAAGGGTAGATACGGCACTAGCCTCACAAAAATGATCCGCTTTAGTCACAACTTGACATGCAAACAACGTACATGTGAACGCCAAAAAGAAATATTGCTAATATTTTGTGTTTATGTGATAAAACAATGCCTAAGTGTGTTTTTAAAAAGTGCTCAAATTGCTCAAGACCTAAAAATAAAACCCACGGCATCACTTTTCATTCGTAAGTACTATAAAATATATTTTTTCATAAAAATTGCTATTTGTTTTAAATCTGAGTCGGTAGTGACGTCGAGTACTGGTCGCGTGATTGGTCGGTAGTGCAGTGACGCTGTTCTCGCCGTCCCGTTCGCGCTGCCGTAGGATCAGTTTTTGTTTGATGCAAGTATGAGCGTACCGTATCTACCCTTTTTGTTTTAATCTAAGGTATGGCCATGCCCATAGCCAAATAGATTTATTATACTCGACCTATTTACTTAAAAACTTTTTGCTAAGCTGAAAAATTAGAGTGCCCATGCCCCTGATGATGAAATAACTCACCTTCTCCTCCTGATTCTTGTTTCTCAATTCGTGTAGCCTCTTGAGCATGCGCGGTACCAGCATCGCGTTCAAATCTCTGGAACAAACGTTTAAACATTGTTTACGACAGTGAAACAGAGAAAAACTAACTTTACTTTACCCATATTATGTTTGTTTTATTGCTCAATTAACTCTTTGTAATAGGGTATTTGACAGTATTAAAAATAAAGTGCCAATTGTTAGCATCTGTGTTTAGAATGAATATTGGCAGGGGTTTTTACTATTTTCGCAAAAAAATATTCATAATTTTACTAAAAACTAACGAAAAAGATAATACTTTTCTTATCTATTGTCACGTGACCCAAAACGCTTTGGATTGGCGGAGCCTAAAAAGACGTCACACGCAAGTAAACTTCCGGTTAAAGTGACATTACATTGTATCGTTTGATGCTTTAATATCAGTCGTGTGACACTAGTAAGACGCCATATTGTCCAGAGAAACGTTTTCGCGGCAACTTGAAAATGGAGTTTTTGATTTGGTTATTTTTACTGAAATACACAACAGAATGATGAATATCCACTTTTTACGGACTCCATAAACATTAGTCAATAACGTGAGATCGTTTTCTAAAACTTGTCAAATACCCTATTAAATCAAATCACACTAATATTATAAAGGCGAAAATTTGTGAGTATGTATGTTTGTTACTTCTTCACGCCTAAACGGCTGGAGCGATTTTAATAAAATTTAGAAAGGAGTTAGCTGACACCCTGGATTAACACATAGTTTACGCTTTGCCGCGGAAAAATATCACTAATAAACTGCAGGTAACACCGCAGGGCACAACTAGTTCATTATATAAAAAAAGTTAACATCACATGGTTTGGTTCAAGGTGTTGTTATACTTTTGAATGTAATTAGAAAAGTAAAAAAAAAGGTATTATTGGAGCGTATGTTAAAGGCTAATTGCGATTTTTGAATTACTTATGGAAATAGGACCTTGAAATTTTACTTTGAAGGGCGTTCTCAAGATGTGCAGAGGTGAGTGGGGAGGAGACGGGTGAACTGATTGCGCTAAATAAAGATGTTGTTTTGCTTGAATAATTCGGGTGTGGTAGTGAAGGATGTTTTCTGCTAGTTGACAGAGAAAGTTCCGTCCACGCAAAAAGAATCTTTGCATTTGTTTGAAAAAGATTGGAAACATCAATAATTACGAAAAAAGTATTTAATTTCGTTGTTTAAAATATTTTTCTCAAAGCATAGTCGTTCAGTTTATAAGCCAATAAGCCAGTCGCGTAACACTGTAGCTAATAGCAATAGATAAGACTTGTTGTAGATATTACCTGAAGTTATTCGCTATTTCCTGCACCTTCATAGCTGCAGCTAGTAAGCCAGTCGCGTAACACTGGAGCTAATAGCAATAGATAAGACTTGTTGTAGATATTACCTGAAGTTATTCGCTATTTCCTGCACCTTCATAGCTGCAGCTAGTAAGCCAGTCGCGTAACATTGGAGCTAATAGCAATGAATAAGACTTCTTGTAAATATTACCTGAAGTTAGTCGCTATTTCCTGCACCTCCATAGCTGCAGCTAGTAAGCCAGTCGCGTAACACTGGAGCTAATAGCAATGGATAAGACTTGTTGTTGTTGTTACCTGAAGTTAGTAGCTATTTCCTGCACCTCCATATCTGCAGCTAGTAAGCCAGTCGCGTAACACTGGAGCTAATAGCAATGGATAAGACTTGTTGTAGACATTACCTGAAGTTGGTCGCTATTTCCTGCACCTCCATAGCTGCAGCTAGTAAGCCAGTCGCGTAACACTGGAGCCAATAACAATGGATAAGGCTTGTTGTAGTTATTACCTGAAGTTAGTCGCTATTTCCTGCACCTCCATAGCTGCAGCTAGTAAGCCAGTCGCGTAACACTGGAGCTAATAGCAATGGATAAGACTTGTTGTAGACATTACCTGAAGTTGGTCGCTATTTCCTGCACCTCCATAGCTGCAGCTAGTAAGCCAGTCGCGTAACACTGGAGCTAATAGCAATGGATAAGACTTGTTGTTGTTATTACCTGAAGTTAGTAGCTATTTCCTGCACCTCCATAGCTGCAGCTAGTAAACCAGTCGCGTAACACTGGAGTGGCTCGGCTGAGTTTGTGGCCCAGTTCACTAGCCGATGGATCAACGACTCGTTGTCCTGCGATGGGCAATAGATAAGAAACCATAGGTATGAACATTTATATGTAGATCATGTCTATAATGGGGGCAGAGACAATAAAAATAACAATATTTATAAAAAAATATCCCTTTTCCGCTTCGTTGTGACGCGCTTCAGAACAACTTTTCCAAGTGCATCAATATATTCAGTTTTCTGATACTAAGAAAACTTTACTGAACAACTCTAGATAGATAATCAGATAGCAGTCAGGTTTTAGGAACTGTTTACATTTTTAATCGGTAAGACAACATCTGTCCAGTCTGCCACTTACAAATAAATGCAATGTAAGTACATAAATATTTGTTAAACTAGAGAAAATTTTACTGGACTGGCATCAGCCGGCAGCGACACAGCGAGGACTTACTGTGTGAAGTAATTTCTCGCAAAGTATGTAGAATTGTAGATAAAGTTTAAAATTACTTTACATTGAATGTGCTCGCCGTCGTCGATTACGGCTGCTGCTGACCTGGTTAATAGGCCATTACAGTGATCGTCTGGTGGAAGTTAGTTCCCGCTATGCCCTACCTACTTCCCTTAAGTGCGGACGCGCGCTGAGAGACATTTGAGAAATAAGTATTTGAAAATCTTTTGCTGTCGCACTTTGGCAAATACCATGCGATAGGGACAACAGTAGCTAACGCTGAAAAATGCGTATAATAATTGCAAAATTCGAGGTTCATTTGGTATAGCATAGCATGAGTAAAAATATATTTTATGTATGAAAATCATTTCTTTAGTGATAAAAAATCAAGGAGGAATCAGTCGAGAATGTTTGTATGGAAAAACATTGCCCGCCTCCCCTCTTAAAACCTCTATACACCATAAATTTTAAAATGTTTTTAACTTTACTTAACTATATAATTCAGACAATAATTTAGGTTATATATCCAACAAAAAAAGATATTTTACTTTAATTAATTTTCTCAAAACAATTTCTTCATGTAAACTCACTAATTGTGCAATTATGAAACCTAAAGGATTTAAAAAAAAAAATTCAAGAACATGGTGGTACATGAACTGCACCTCCAAAGACAGATTTACTACGAGCTTCAATAAGTCTTATTGTGTACACAATAAGACTTATTGAAGCTTTTATCTCATTGGACTATTTGGCTAATTCTTTTGCAACGGTATAGTACAGTATCAAATAAAGCTACTTTTAGTACCTACATACTTTAAATGGATAATAATTCCACAATAGGTATGTTTTTTACAAATTTGCTTTTGATGTTTACTATTTATAACTGTTCCTGTTCGCACTATCATTATTTACACAAATTGTAAGTCTCTCAAGTAACACAAAATTCACAGTATATACACACTGTAGTTATTTATTTGGGTTAAGTATAATATCTCACCTGAAACACAACACTCATCTCCAGGCCTGGCATTAGATCAAGTGTAAGTCGGCATGCGGCCACATTAAGCTTATGCACATCACGTCCGGTTATATTCTGACGAGAATAGTATGTGTCTCGTACGTAGTCATTTACCAACTGGAACAATAGCCAGAGAGAATTTGATCAAATCAATACCTTGTCTTTTTATGCAAAACTAATAATCTACCCTGTCAGATGCAGCCGGTGACATTAGCACTGAAACATAATATACGGGATATACAAGAGAATGGGCAGCCAATTAAATGGCATATTCTGTATTATAAATACAAGAATTTTCAATATAAGTCAGACAGTCTAGGCACCTTCCAGCCAGTTAATTTTCATATATAAATGGTGTAAAGGTGATGAACTCAGTTGACATTGGAATCACTTAGTTAATCATGGCATATATATTTCAACCAGATAATAGCCATATAGCCATTGTTCACCCTGAAGAATGGTCTTGTGGGCTTATTGATATACCCAAGTATATCAATGAAAGAAATTAAAATTGGATGAGTTTTATGAAAGATTATTTACTGCCTTAATTTTAATTGTCTTCTAAATTTCTAAGAAATTAAATAGAGAGATTCAAGTGACCCCAGTCAACGGATAGATAAATTTTGCATTATTTTTTAATGATAAAAATATAGTAATCAACAACTTTTTCTTAGTTATAATTTGAATTTTTTGAACTTTGTAACTGCTTCTTGTTTAAATCTAAAGAAAATATAAATAGAAAAATTCCACGTGGACCAGGCAGCAGACTTAGTTTACAGAAGCTATTAGTCAATAGAAGTTTTGGTAATTTGACTCAACTGCTAATAAGTAAAATACTGGTGTCAAATTGGGCATAATTCTCTGAACCTAAAATTTAATTTGACATCTCATCTGTGCCATTCTCTATAGAAGCTGCGTTCGGTATTTGAATTGCAGAGGCAACGGGTGTTTGGTCAAGTGATCTCAGATTAATCTGAGCTGAGACCAAACAGCATGGCCAACCGTAGATTAATTTTTAATCACTAACAGAAACTAACCTCATAACATTACAGATACATGACAGTTAACCAGATTAATCTTTCTAGTCATTCAAAATACTTTGAGCAAATAGATTTACATAGGACTGATCTGAGCGAAATTACAGAATGCTTCAGATTTAGTCCAGATGTAATAAACAAACATATCAGATTAAAAAAAGAGTCATGCACATATTGACACCAATGTGTAGCCTATTGGATTATTATAAAATCTTATTGGATATTTATTTTCATTTACTTTCATGGAAAATTCACTTTCTGACACCAACATGTTATAAAAAAATAAGAATACTAAAATAGGGTTTTAATACACAAACACAGACCTTGGTCATAAAATTATCCTTCTTAAACATAACCTTCAAGGCATGGCCAAGTGCGCACTCTGGGTCAGTGCGAGACGGGTGCCTTTCGTCAAATGGATCCGGGTCCTTCTTCATAAAATTCTCGGTTTCCGCTTCGATTATCTCTGCTATCCTGTAAATAAACATATATATGAGCAAGCACTGGCCATATAACATGTAAGGTGTTAGCAGATTCATAATCTGACCATCCGCACCAAAAGCAACCTTGCCAACAAAAGCATATTCTTTGGTGACTCCATCCATAGCTAAAATATTAAAGATTAGAGTTATTTCTCTGAAATTTTCTGCATAAGAGTCGGAACTTCCCCGGGTAAACTGATTCCAATTTGAAAAGTTAGCTGCAGTGCTCAACATGATAAAATTAATAAATAAAAAGTAAAGTTTTAATAAAAACTTTTGTATCATTAAGTAGACATAACATAAATTCACATTTACAAAAAGATCAAAAATAGTAAACTTTTTAAACTTCTATTTTTTTTTTATTTTATCATTGCATTTAATGTCGACATATTTAACGCATACATTGCGTTTCATTATACTATACACATAATGTTCTATGAATAAAATTACGCAGTGTAGCTAACATATTCGCAAATGATGCGGAAGTGAAAATAAAAAAATGTGCTAAACCAGAATACACCGAAACTTTGGATTTTACCTTGTCAACGTTGGTATTGGATCGTAATTCGGCGACTGGTGCTGCTCCTCCCATTGTCGCAATAGTTCAGTTACTTCTTGGGCCGGCGGCGAATCCATTTTTTACTAAAACTTTACGTACAAATCTCTAACCTGTAACCTATGCGTATGTCACAATCGCGTATGTTGTGTTTAACACAATTTACAATACCACAGTCTCGAAACTAAAACTTTTTGTCATTGTACAACGCGTATAAAATAAGAAATTGTTATTTACTACCTAAATTCGATAATATGAAGCGTATTGTCTTTTGTACCGCACTCTCCATTCCATCATCAAATTTTTATATAAAAGGGTTGCAAGCTTGCTACATATAAAATTTAAATTACCCCAAAATATTCAATGTAAGTCAATGACGTATACAGGACAAGCACGGAAAATGGTGTATGGCGTGCTTTGTTTTTTGAAAAGGGATTATGACTATGAATGACTTTATGATTCCTTGAAACAAATCCAAAGTGAAATTGGCGAATCTAAGGGTATTTATTTTACTCGATCCGGACAGCAGCACCGTAGATTTAAGCTAAATAAAACAAACTGCAGAAGTTATTCAGGCGGGAAATATGATATTAAATAGTATAAATTAGTGAATTTGGGAAAATTCAAAAAATGACAGCGGAGACTATAAAAACTTTCATAGCAACGTTAAGGAAAAGTTCCACTGATGCCAATAGTTCCAATTTAATATCAGTATTTAGAACACTAGACAAAAAACTCTCCAGATCAAAACCGGTCACAAATATTGATAACTTCGATCAAGCAGTAATAAAGAGGTGCATATATAAATTTCATAGGACGTCCCACCATCGGAAAGCTGAAGAAGAAGCTAGAGGAAGGTATAAATTTCAAAGGCTCAGAACGAAGTCTACGACGAATAATTAAAAGTTTAGGTTTAAATACTGAAAACAACAGAAATGTACTGATTGAAACTTCAAATATACGTTTGCAACGTATCGAATACGTACGCAAATAAAAAACAATATCGCCAAGAGAGAAGGCCTATCGTTTATATCGATGAATCATACGTAGATACACTCTTCTCCAAAAGACCGATGGTACTACGAAAGGTCTCAAAAAACCCATCTCCAAAAAATAGCAGGTAACATCATTGCTAAAATTATTTTTATTCATCTTTAGCACATATCACTATATACCTACTATAAAGCATTACATTGATGTCGATTCTGGCATTATTCTCTAAAGCTAAACTTAAATTTGACAACAGTTCATCCCTGTCATTCTCTATACAGATTGATGTTAAATTTAGTTTTAAGTTTAGAGAATCACGCCAGAATCGACACCATTATTTACTATTTAATTATTTTTAAAGCATTTAACAGCTAGATGTTTCAATCTAAAGAAAATTTTACCAGGAGAAATCGGACCAGAAACTCCTGACGGGCCCCTGGGGGGAGACAGAAGGATTTCTATAGTACTGATGTCTACCTTAACTTGGGGTGACATCAGAATTAACTTTTAAAAACAATGATGTCGATTCTGGCATGATTCTCTAAAGCTAAACTTAAATTTGACAACAGTGCATCCTTGTCCTTCTCTATACGGAATGAAAAGGTGAGACTGACCTTAAATTTAGTTTTAAGTTTAGAGAATGACGCCGGAATTGGGCCCAATAATCATATACCTAAGCCTTCATTTTCAAAAAGTCCCAGGAGACTAAGAAGTTCTGCTGGTTATGAAAAAAGAAACAATCTGCTTTAATTTGTTTTATATTTTATAAAAATAGATCCAGACAGTATGGCTAAACATGATGGAGCTGCGACAAGGGATATTAGAGTACTCGGTATACATATTAAAAGAAGTTCTGATGTCTCCCTAACCTATGATGGACATCAGTACTATAGAAATAATGAGGTGTCCCAGGGGAGAGACAACAGTCCTCCATCTACTGGGGTGAGGGGGAAAATTAAGGTCACTTTAGCACAATTGATCAGTGCATCCGCTCGGATAGCGGAGAGTGCGGTTTCGAGTCCCGTCTGCTGCCTGGACTTTTCTGTAGTAACATTTTCTTTGGATTGAAACATCTAACAGTTGCAGCAAATACAAGCGAAAACAACACAATGGCTTAACGTGCCTTTCGAAGCACGGAGGTGCTCGAGATATTAAGTTTTTGGTCATCCATCAAATTACAGACCATGACAATATCGAAAGTTGCTTAACTTCCGCAGTCGCAGACTGAACGCGCTAACCACCTGTGCCATCGAGCTTCTTATGTTACCCTACTTGCTCTTGTCGTGTTGAAATAAACAGATAGGAGAAAGGATACAAGTAACAAAATAAAGAGTAAACTATTAAAGGAGAAACCTTATTGCACCAAACTTTGTTTTGGGGGTCAGAAGTTATCGATACCAGGTACCCTCGAAAAAAAAAATTATGATTTGATTTCTCTACGGAATATTCATTGCTATGCAGACGATAGTACTGTGCATGCGAAATACTACAGAGCACAGTCAGTGATACACAAGCACAGAGGAAGAAAGGAAAAGCGCAGTCAAAGCAAACATAAACAATAATAACACGGTTGTGAGCTAGCAAACGCGGAGCAATTGAGCGTGAGTACGGTACGGAGTATAGGTTCCGACTGTCGTCGTGCAACGTGGCCTCTGCGCGTGAGCCAGCAGGTTTGCCGAACAATAAGCGGTGAAGTGAGTGCGCGTGTCCATTCGCCATACGACTTTCGTAGTTCAGCTGATGCACGGCACGATAGTGATATTGTTTGTGAATAAATGTACGTGCTTGTGATGATTGTATATGAATGTAAATAATAAATGTTATTTTGCATAAATGTAAATATATTTGGTTTTAATATTTAATGTTTTATATTTATTTATAGTAATAAATTGCTAATACATATTATATAATATTTCATATATTTCTCAATCTTTATATATATAATTCTTCTGTGAGTGTGTATGTCACTGAACTTCTCTTAAACGACTGAACCGATTTTGATGAAATTTTTTGTGTGTGTTCAAGGGGATCTGAGAATGGTTTAGATTCACAATTTTGTCCGCTGGACAACCCTTATTTTTTTAGGGCGGTACAAAGTTCCCTGGGTCAGCTAGTACTTATATAAGATGTATAGATAAGATTGTGGGAAAACCCCACACAGACATTTGCCTACCTAGCAAGAAAAAAAATATATACATGAATCATTGGTGAGATAAGTCAATAGTTTCTCAATATTTTCTTGTCACCCTTGTCATATTCAATTTTAAGTTTAGAGATTCAGCCCCACTGGCAACAAAACCCACACTGGCCCATTGAACTCTAACTAATAGGTTTTGATGGCACGCTATGGTGTTTGGATAGCTTACTTAATCCAAGATCCTGCTTCAGCGTGAGTCAGTGATGCAAAGTGTGGCAGTAATATCGAAGCACTCGAATAACCATATTATTAAACTCACTATGGACGCTATCCGAAGACCAACGGAGGAATGCTCAGTTGAAGGGAATAGCGGGTGTGGCGCGCAGATGTCTGAGTTTTGTAATTAATATATTTCATGTTATACATGCAAGCATGGATGGAACAAACAAAAAATTGTAATAATTACTTATTTTGTTAATCAATCTTTTCAAAGGAAAGTCTTATCTTCGGGTTTTACACCTTCCTAACAAGAATTTTATACATAAAATCGAGAGAAATGATTACTGAATAGAAATAGTCTTTAATTTTGCCAGAATACGAACAGGACGATGAATCGGCAAGTCGGTAAGTGAATATTGCATATATCACAAATATGTTCGAAGTTCAATTAGACATCCTATCCCAGCTACGTGAAATTTATGTTTCAGATGACCGATGATGAAATTATTGCTAATAACGCAACAAATTAATTTTTAGCGCAATTCTAGGGAGAACTTAGTGATTCTGGCAATATTTTTAATTGAATCAAGACTCGCTTCGTTCTGAAATGCATTAGGCCGTATACAGAAAGAAAGCCGAAAGCCGATCGGCGCTTATACAAATTATGTATTATTCAGACCAGCGCGTGTCGGCGCTTATCGGTGCTTATCGGCGCCGATCAGCGCCGATCGGCGCCGGTCCATACAAAAAGGATCAGCGTCAATAGGCGCCGATAAGCGCCGATCGGCGCTGATCGGCGCCGATCGGCTTTCGGCTTTCTTTCTGTATACGGCCTTAGAAAGATAAAATAAGTTCAATGCATATTCACTAACAAAAATCATCCGAAATCTATATATTATGAGACACATGTACAAGAAGGTTCTGGGGCCTGTGTCATGTATTACTTGATGAAGCGCGGGAAACGTTTAACTTGGTAGACGCGTTTTATGGTGAAAAACTTTATATATTAATTTTTCGATCAGAAGGGTACATTTTGTATATTTTTGTAAATATTAATTATTATTTAATATATTGTGTACATATTTGGATCATTGGTAAGTCCTCTTACTAATTTTTTACCGTCATGAACGATCCCCCCGATGACCCGGGGGGATTCGTTCCCCCGGCAGGTAATTTTGTCACTGTGCAGTCGGAATCTGGAATGGATACTGATGCATCCACCTCCAATAGGACATTAAAGCGGAGTCGCCGCTCAAATATTATTTGTAAACACTGCAACAAAAAAAGAAGGAGACATGGTAACTCTGAAGATAAAATAAATGGTTGTTCATGCAGTGTTGCCAACTCTACGTCTTTTTACGTAGATCTACGTATTTTAGGCCTTTTCTGCAAACCTACTAACTTCAGTCCCAGAATCTACGTATTTTCTTCATTTTAATAATAATAATAAAATAACTTAATTCACTAAAATAAAGAAGAATATTTTCCGTTACTTTACTTAAAAACTATACAAATGTTTATTTCTCATAAAGATGTATCTGAAAACTCTTGTATCTTGTAGAAAAGTTCCCGTTATTGGATTTGTTGACTAAATTAATGCTGGACGCAGGATTTGTGAAAGCAGAAACGACAAAACTCTTTGACATATTCATAACCTTAAAATGATTATTTTTAAACTTTAAATATTATTCAATGAGTACTTGCATCGAATTGATCTTTGCAAAAAGAAATGACTTTCAGTCGATAAAGTTTAAAGCAAGTTTTAAACATGATTGTTCATGTGTAAGTATGTTTATTTCTCTTGGCAATTTAAACCACAACTTTTCTAGAGTCTTTTACCAAATGTATCATGATAACAACAGTGTATCCTTGTCATTCTCTATACAGAATGAAAAGGAGAGACTGATGTTAAATTTAGAGAATCATGCCAGAATCGATACCTACCAGTGTCTGTGTCTGATGGTAAATGTCTACCACAGCATGGTTAATGCTTCCAATGCAGCGACTTCTCCAAGAACTCTTTGTTCTATCTCCCGTTTTTAAAGAAATTGTTCAAAATATTCGTTTTATTCGGTTTCACCTAACTTCTTCATTTCACTCAGAAAAAAGTACGTAGATCTACGTACTTTTCATGCAAATTTTACCAATTCTACGTAATTTTCTCATTGGGCCTACGCCTTTTTCAAAATCCGAGTTGGCAACACTGTGTTCATGTACATCTGAATCAGATCTTACTCCTCCATCAGTTCCATTACCCATGCCAGAGTCTTCAAAGCCCACTACAAATATAACTGCTAATACAACAAATGAAAAGAGTTTACCTTCATCTACCCCAATTGGCCGGAAAAATTACTGTGAGACTGACGTAGCTCCTTTCATTCTTCACGTCCAAAAAATATTAACATCCCCTGATGATAAATTCACGATTCACCCTGTGAAGTTTGGCAATTTTTTAAAGAAAAATAGATTCCCAAATATTGTTAACGGAAGTGTCAAGAAAGTAGGTCGCAATAAAATTGCTATTGGTTTTACTAATTATAAAGATTGCAATTCCTTTCTAAATAACAAGTCACTTGAGGAGAACAAATTTAAAGCATTTATACCTACATTTAATGTAACACGAATGGGATTGGTAAGAGGTGTTCCTGCTGAGTGGTCTCCTGAAGAGGTCATGGCTAATTTATCTGTGCCTGTAGGATGTGGTAATATAATAAAAGTCCGAAGAATGAACTTCAAAACTTTTGTTGAAGGCAATCCCACATGGAAGCCATCTCAGACAGTCATTATCACATTTGATGGACAAGTCCTTCCAAAAAGAGTTTTTCTATGCTATAATGCTTTAAATGTAGATTTATATATATTCCCCACAATACAATGCTATCATTGCTGTCGTTTTGGTCACACAAGGGCACAGTGCAGATCAAGTCCTCGATGTTACAAGTGTGGTAAAGACCACTCTGGTGACTCTTGTGGCACTGCAGAGGAGGATGCTAGTTGTTGTTTATGTACTGGTTTCCATTTTGCTACCAACAAAACTTGCCCAGAGTTTATGAGGCAAAAACAAATTAAAACATATATGGCCCAAAATTGTGTGTCTTATGCAGAAGCTGCCAAGGTACATCCTAATGTCTCCAAATCATATGCTGACACCTTAATATCAAAACCTTCTTCTAATCCCATTATTTACAATAAAAACTATAAAATGCCCCTGACTCAACACAACAGATCACCCTCAACATCATACAAGAAAACAGTGTTTCTAAAACCCCAAAAAAATAATTACCACAATATTGGCAATGATAGAGATGCACACAATGCTATTATAAATGATTTTGCAATCCCTGCCCCATCAAATGGATGTGCTCTATTAACATCTAAACAACAAGATAATGACTCACAATTAGAATTAATTTCTGCTCTATTTAATTTATTAGCTAAATACCAATTGATTTCACCGTCCAACGTTGCCCCTTTACTTGAAAATATAATACAACATTCCAATAATGGATCTTTGCAATATAATTCAGTGGAACATTCGTAGTATCATAAGTAATAAAAGTGACCTTATATATCTCACCAATAAATATAAGCCATTTGCCTTTGCTTTGTCAGAAACTTGGCTTAAACCTGATAAATCTTTTAATATTAATGGATATTGTACAGTGAGAGATGACAGACTAGACAGAAACGGTGGAGGAACAGCTATTCTTATTAAGAACACAATTCCATATATAAATATAACTATTCCTCCACATTGTGATGACATTTCTATAGTAGCTATAAGTTTTAATAATATTTGTTTAGTATCAGTGTATATACCACAACCTTCATCTTACATTTTAAGTGATCTAAACAACTTGCTCTCTTCCCTTCCTAAGCCTATCTTAATTCTAGGAGATTTTAACTGTCACCATACTGTCTGGGGAAGCTCTCAGTGTAGCTCTTTTGGTAGAGAATTAGTGGACATACTGGACACACATAATTTATGTTTCCTTAACACAGGTAGCCCAACACGATGTACAGATCCAAATCAGAATATAAGTACTGTAGATTTATCTATTTCTTCTCCAAGCTTAGCCTCTTCTTATTAAGTTTTATATTTGATGGGCAATTAACATAAACAAAGTTGGAAATATAATTAAATATAATAGATTTATTTGGTATTTACATAAAAGACACACAAGACCTAAATATATTTTTACAAGACAGCTGACAATATCAACTACTCTCTTTTTATAGTCATAGAGATCTATGAAGAGTGTAAAGACTCTTTATTACTCGTGGTATAATAAAGGCTGTCCTCTTAACATCCCCAGGACTTTTAGGGACTGATACAGTTCAAACCTTGGAGTCCAATTCTTTTACTTAGATCTCGCAGTCTTGGTCCAAAGAGAGGTTTTGTGAACATATCGGCGAGTTGCTTTTCCGAGGAAACTTGTTTCACAGATAGTTCACCCTTGGTGACACATTCTCTTATGAAAAAATGCTTGAGCTTTATATGTTTTGTTCTTTTATGATATTCGCAGGGAGGATTTTCTGATAATTTTATTGCAGATTCATTATCTACATATATGACAGGCTTTTCGACTTCTGTCAGTTCTTCTAAGAGTCCTTGTAGCCATATAGTTTCCCGGGCAGTTTCGGAGAGCGCTATAAGCTCAGCTTCTGTAGAAGATATGGCTACAGAAGATTGTTTCTGACTCTTCCAGAAAATTGGTCCAGAAAACAAGAACACCATGCCTGTAGTAGAGTGTCCAATAACAGAGTCTCCACCGTGATCTGCATCGCTGTAGCAGATTAGCTTTCTGACTTTTTCATTTCTAAAGATTAGTCCGGTGTCCATAGTTCCCTTCAAATATCTTAGAATTCTTTTTACTTTTAAAATATCCATCTGCGTTGGATTTTCAAGATGTCTTGAAGCCATACTCACTGCATAGTTGATGTCAGGTCTTGTGGCGACCATTAGATATGCCAGCGCACCTACCGCTTGGCGATAAGGAAAGTTTATGTTGGTTCCTTTGTCATCATCCTCCTTCAAGGTTTTTACAGCAGGAGATGGAACGCTTTTGCAGTCAATCATGCCAAACCTTTCTAATATTTTCTTGGTGTAAGACCTTTGGTGTACAGTTATATCACCATCTTTAGATTTACCAATTTCGAGACCAAGAAAATAGCTGGCTGGTTTTGTTGTGATTTTGAACCGCTGCTTTAATTCCTTTATGAAATTAACGCCTGCTGCTTCACTACTTGACGCTACTAATCCATCGTCAACGTAGAGTGCAATTAGTACTTGGTTTCGTATATAAAGGCAAGGGTCATTAGTGCATTGTTTAAATCCAGATTCCACCAGATACTGCGATATACAGGTGTTCCAGCACAAAGGCGCTTGTTTTAGGCCATAAAGACTTCTTTTCAGCTTGCATACTCTCTCTGTGCAATCATTGAAGCCTTCAGGTTGGTTCATGTAGATTTCCTCTTTGACTGTTCCATTGAGAAAAGCTGTAGACACGTCAAATTGCTGTAATTTTAAATTTTTTTGTGCAGCAATCCCCAAAAGTGCTCTAATTGTGCTCATCCGGACTACTGGACTAAAAGTCTTTTCGTAGTCAATGCCAGGTTTTTGTGAAAATCCCTTGACAACTAGTCTCGCCTTATATCGTTCGATTGTACCATCTGGGCATCTTTTTATTTTATAAACCCATTTGCAGGCTAGTGCTTTTCTATTCTTAGGTAAGTCGACGAGATCCCAAGTATTCATTTCATTTAGCGAGTTCATTTCACTCTGCATGGCTTGTTTCCAACTGCTATATTCTTTGCTTTTCATAGCGTCTCTGAATGTCTGAGGTTCTTCCATAGCATCCTCATTTATAGCAGTTAAAACATAGTCCTCAAATCTTTTTGGTGGGACAATACGCAACCTGTCACGAAGATTTCTTCCATCCGATTCAACGTTAGTCGCCTCATTTAAAGAATCATTTCGTATATCTTCTATATTCTCATTTGTTTGAGTTTCCATTTGTGACTCTGTGTATTCATCATTTTCAATTTCTTCAGGACAGAGTATACCGGAACTATCAATCGTCTCATTTTGGACAGGTTGTTCTTCATCATTAGTATTTCTAGGTTCGCTGTAAATTTTTACTTCTTCCTTGAGTGTCCCATTAATTTCGGGGAAAGGATTACTTCTGCAAGATCCTTTGTCATCGTCATAGAACATTTTTCTTAAAACCCGTACATCTCTGGAAATTAAAATTCTTCTTTTGGATGGTACATAAATTCTAAAAGCTTTGGATACTTCTGAATATCCCACGAACATTCCAGGGATGGCTTTTGAGGCAAATTTTTGACGACCATTTTCTTTTATTAAGATGAAGCTTTTTTCACCAAATATATGTAAATGGTTTATGCAGGGTTTTCTTCCTACCCACAATTCAAATGGTGTTACTTGTCCAATACTTTGATTAATACTCCTGTTTGATAAGTAATTGGCTGTGTGAACAGCTTCTGCCCACAGATGTAATGGTGCTTTCGACTCTAACATCATACATCTTGCCTTTTCAATCAAGGTTCTATTTTTTCTTTCGGCAATGCCGTTTTGATGAGGGGTGTATGGTGCTGTCAATCTTCTTGATATACCATTCTCTTTCAGGAATATGTTAAAGTCTCGGTTACAATATTCTGTGCCGTTGTCACTTTGTAGGAATTTTATTTTATTTCCAGTAAAGTTTTCAACAATTTTCTTATATTCCTTAAACTTTTCAAGTACTTCATTTTTGTGTTGTATAAAATATATATAACAGTATCTTGAAAAATCATCAATGAATGTAACCATGTATTTATTTCCATTTAATGAAGCGGTTTTCATGGGTCCACATACATCGCTGTGTACAATTTCGAGTCGCTGATTGGTACGGGTAATTGTGCTAGACTTGCTAGGTATTCTACTTATTTTTCCTTGAATACAAATTTCACAATCGTCCAATTTGTTTTTATGGTCAAAATTTAACCCAATCAGTAAATTATTACTCAAAGCATGCTTCATGTTTTTCTCTGACATATGTCCTAATTTTCTATGCCATAATTGTATATCATCAGATTTGTTTTCTTTTGTCTGAGTAACATTAGCTTTTTCCCGACGATCAGTATTATTATTTTTGGTACGTAGATAATATAAGCCATCGTTAGATCTTTTAACGTTTATTTCAACATTGCGCTTTTTATCCTTTATGATTGCTCGTTCTTTAGTAAATGTTACAGTATGTCCAGCGTCAGTTAGCTTTCCGACTGATAGAAGGTTAGTACATAGACTCGGTACATAAAGAGCATTTGCTATGCCTATTAGTCCTTGCCTAGTCTCTATTTGGGCCGGACCTGATCTTTTGATTTCAGCCGTGTGCTCTTTTGATGCTAATTTTAATGTTTGGTTCACATTTCTCATATTTGTAAATGGTTTATCTGAAAATGTCATGTGAGACGTGCATCCGCTATCCAATATCCAACCGTTTTTCATTTCTTGTTGATATAAAGAAAAACATGTAAAGTTATTCTTTTCCTTTTGATTTAAACTATTTTGTCTATAGCTTAAATTTTTCTTGTTCTTTTTGTTTTTATTTTTATACCAACATTTTTCTTGTTCATGTCCCTTTTTCTTACATATTTTGCAGAATGCATAAAATGATTCTTCGACATTACTTGAACTTGTATTAGGTTGGATGTTTCTATTGCGAGCATCACTTTCTTCAATTATTTTAATTTTTAACTTTTCTGGACTTATTAGTGAGTCTTGCGATTCTATTGCAATTCTAAAATTCTCATAATCGTTTGAGAGGCTATATAGCATCATTATGGACAATAAGTCACTATTAATTTCTATATCTAAGTCTTTTAGTTTGTCTACCGTATCCATGAAGTCCTTCAAGTGTTCCCGAACATCTTCATCAATGCCTAGTCTAGTCAATATCAATTTCTTTAATAGAGTTGCTTTTCTGGCAGGCCCTTCACTGGCATATACACCTTTGAGTTTTTCCCAAACGTCTTTTGCGTGGAGACAGTTCTTTACTTCTTTTAATTCAGTTGATGAGATCAGTAACAGTAACTCGGCTTTCGCAAGTTCATCATTTTCTTTTTCAGTATCTGAATTCTCATCAGGATACTTCGTTACATATTTCCATAATTTGTTTTTTATTAAATATGCTTTTGCATGAATTACCCATGTGTCATAATTTTCTTTTCCAAGTGGAGAAATTTTTACGATCGACATTTTCTTTCCTGTAAACGCTCTGTTACCATATTAAGTTTTATATTTGATGGGCAATTAACATAAACAAAGTTGGAAATATAATTAAATATAATAGTTTTATTTGGTATTTACATAAAAGACACACAAGACCTAAATATATTTTTACAAGACAGCTGACAATATCAACTACTCTCTTTTTATAGTCATAGAGATCTATGAAGAGTGTAAAGACTCTTTATTACTCGTGGTATAATAAAGGCTGTCCTCTTAACACTTCTTTGTCTTGGGAGACTCTTACATATACATATGGTAGTGACCACTATCCAATAATCATTGGATTTCCAAGTCATCAAGTAAAGCACTCCCAAAAGTTATGTTTGAGAAAATATAAATATTCTATTAGAGACGACACTACTTGGAAAACTTTCAAGGATAGAGTTGACGCTAAGATTAATCAACTACCAAGTGTGAACAGTAGTAATGATATTGCTTGTGCACAAATTCTGACTGACATTTTAACAGAAGCTGCCTCTGAAACTTTTCCTTCCAAGGCAAATACTTTAATCAGAATTCCATCTCCACCTTGGTGGGACAGCGAATGCACCCAAGCAATTAAAAAAAGGAAAAATGCAGAAAGACTCTATTGTAAAAATATGACCTATACTAACTATGAAATACTATGTAAACTAAAATCAGAAACAAAAAAGTTATTCAAAAATAAGAAATTTGAAGGCTGGAAGCGTTTCTGTACTTCTATTTCTCCTAATGTCCACCCTTCAATAGTCTGGAATAATATTAAACGTTTTAGATCTGCGTTTAACAAAACTTCTTTTTCTACTCTTCCTCCTACTCTTGCGAACGACTTTCTTGATAAATTAGCACCGCCATGGGTCCCGGAAAATAATTTAACCCTACAAGCCTCCTCGTTAACGTTATCCACACATTACTTAGAACGTCCATTTACTTTATATGAACTTAAGGGTATTATCAACAGCGTTAGAGACTCCTGCCCAGGTGATGATGGAATTCCATATAGTTTCTTTTCAAATCTTAGTGATACAGTACTTTTAGGTTATTTAGATATCGTAAATAGTTTCATGATAACTGGAAACGTCCCGTTACCATGGAAATCTCAGAGAGTATTGCCAGTATTGAAACCTAATAAATCACCAAATGTTGCTGATAACTATCGTCCTATTGCGTTATCTACTGTTTTAGTCAAATTGGCTGAACATTTAATAAAAACCCGTTTGGAATGGTTTTTAGAAAATAAACAGGCTCTTTCTTACAGTCAATATGGGTTCCGTAAAAGCAAAAGTACTATTGATAATATTAGTATATTCACCATAGACGTTCGATTAGCTTTTACGTCCAATAAATCAGTAGTCGCTGCTTTCCTTGATATAAAGTCCGCGTACGATAATGTAATTTTATCGATATTAAAATCTAAATTGGAAGCTCTTGATGTTCCCCTCCGATTTTCTAACTTAATTATTAATTTACTTAATGAGCGAACTGTGAAATTAATATTTGATTTTGACAATGACAATGACATGACCAGAACTGTCTGGAAAGGTTTACCACAAGGTTCTGTCCTAAGTCCTCTATTATATAATGTTTATACGTATGATTTAGAAACCGTATTTAAAAATAATGTTAAAATTCTTCAATACGCAGACGATCTTCTTATCTACTCTAATGATAGCTCTATAGAAAGAGCTTCCTCCAATGTATCATCTGCTTTGTCTTGTCTAAAGAAATGGCTTTGTCAGAATGGCTTAAGCCTTTCAGTGTCTAAAAGTAGTGTGGTGATATTTTCTAGAAAACGTAAGGTTCCCCCAATACAAATCATGTATGATGTTGATAGTATTCCTGTTCAAGACAGCTTTAAATACCTGGGAATTATTTTAGACTCCAAAATTACCGGCGCACAGCATTGTGAACATTTGGTTAATAAATGTGAACGTCTTTTAAATATTCTTAGGTGTTTAGCTGGTGTCTGGTGGGGCGCTCATCCCTTTACTCTCAAATTACTTTATAATTCCTTGATACGTAGTATATTAGACTATGGTACTTTTTTATTAGAACCTGGGAGTAGTAGCGCTTTAAAAAAGCTTGACCGTATACAATCAAAAGCTCTAAGATTGGTTACAGGAGCCATGAAGTCAAGTCCAATCAATGCTTTACAGGTAGAGTGCTGCGAATCGCCATTACATCTTAGACGCCAATATTTATCTGATAGGTATCTCTTTCGTTCCATCCAGTTAGCTCATCACCCAATTTTTTTTGGGTTGCAATCTCTGACAGAAAAAATGGAATATTCCAATTATTGGGTTAATAAATGTTCTCCATGTTTAATAATTAGCTACAAAAAATATTTGAACCTCCAATCCCCTATACATCGTTCTAATTTACTTCCTCCCTTTGAAGCTAATTACGAGTCCTTGATTTCATGTCCAGATATTATTTTAAATTCTATTAACAAAGATTCCAATACAAAATTTAATTTCAAATACCTTATTGATACTGAATATAATAACCATCATCATATTTACACGGATGCCTCAAAACATATACCATCTGGTAATGTAGGTATAGGTGTGTATCATGCCCAATATAACATTGTTCAAAAAATCAAATTACCCCCTGAATCTTCGGTGTTTACAGGCGAATGTTATGGTCTTTTGAAGGCCTTGGAATACATAATTACTATGAAACTTAAAAATACTATCATATTCACAGATTCTATGAGTTCTCTCCAAACACTAAGCAAATTCCCCCTCAGAATGAAATTTCATTTTCCATTTATTTATGAAATAAGAAAACTACTTTACAAGTGTCAAACTTATAACTTCTCCGTTCAGTTCATGTGGATTCCAAGTCACTGTGGCATTACTGGAAATGAGCTATCTGATAAGTTAGCAAATGAGGCAGTGTATTGTGGGGACATGCATCCTTACAAAAACTATAGCAATGACCTTTTATCTCTTCCTAAAGATGATCTTTATAGTGCCTGGTGTAATATTTGGGAACGAAGTTCGCGAGAAAAAGGTAAATTCTTTGCATCAATTCAACCACACATTCCTATTAAACCATGGTTCCGTAAATCCAAGTATGGTAAGAAAGAAATCTCGATTGTAATTCGCATGCGTCTTGGACATGTCTGCACTCTTGATCATCTCACTAGAATTGGCATTATTAACAACAATATATGCGACTGCGGCATGGGTATGGTTGGTGATCTCAACCACATATTCTTTGTTTGTTTAAAATATGACCGCTCCTTCTTTTTCAATGATCTTGTGTCCCTTCATATTCCTTTCCCTACTTCTGTGCCTACCTTATTGTCCACTAATAAACCATCTGTATATAATTGCCTCACCAATTTCATCATCCATAATAATATTAAAATACAAATATAATTTGTGTATATCTTTATTGTGTTATTTTGTAAATATGTTAATAATTAATTCTTTTTATATATATATATTTTTTTTTAATTTAGTCTTGTACTAACATATGTATACCCTCCTGATCCTAATATTCAAAATCCCGAAAACCCTCCTTTTCTTTTCCTTACGTTTCCTAACCTTTATAATAATTACAAAATTGGCTAAAATGCACAAACCGTGCGAAGCCATACAAAAAAAAAAAAAAAAATGTACAAGAACTATACATAGGGACACGATATCGAATAGAAAGTATCGATACTGTACTCATGAGTAGTATCGGTAAAAAAGTATCGTACTCGTAAAAGTATCGAAACAAAAGTATCGATACTTCAAAGTATCGAGTACATTTCATAGGGCCTTATCGGAGCCTCTGTGACCTGATGAGCAACCCCCCCCCCCCGGTGTTAAAATTGAAAGAAAAACAATCGAATTTTATTATTTCACAAATTAATAATAATAATAAATGATAAATATTTCCAACACTCACACCAATTAGCCTAGCCCCAAAGTAAGCACTGTAAGGCTTGTGTTATGGGATACTAGGGTAACGGATAGAATACATATAATTAACATATATAAGTATATTTATATAGCAATACATATTAAACATCCATGACTGGAGTACAAAGGCTCATGTTCATCACACAAACATCTGCCCCCACCGGGATTCGAACCCGGGACCTCTCGAGTCGGCGACGCCATGAAACCCGGCGTACAAACCACTCGGCCACGGAGGTCGTCAAAATTGCTATATTATATAATGAAAAGAAAATAGCTGTGATTTCTGACACTAAAAAAGTGTTCATTAATATTACATTCATAATTAAAATGTTAATTAAAAAGATCGAAATCTTAAACAATTTAAAAGTATGAAACTTTTCAGATTTATTTCAAATTAAACTCACTTTTTTTGAATTTAAATCATTAAAAAACATTATACCCACATATGTTAACTTGAATCTGACACGTAGTTAACGGCTGCCATTGACATGCTTCACTCAAGATTATAATTATAGAAGAGGTTACGTCCGTCTTTTTTTTTCAGGTGGTTTCAAATAGGTATACACAGCACAGACAGAATAATAGTGTTACACTTGAATAAATCAAATACAGTCAAGCGAAAAACACAATAAACGGCGAATCAATCACAGTTCCTAACAATATGGTCGCTAAATAAATAACTGTGAAACAAAACAAAGCGCAAAATAAACACAGTCACAGATTGGAAATAATTTCAATATGTCAGTTACTGACTTTATAACAACGCAATAGGGCATTTGACAGTATTAAATTGAGCCATTAAAAAAAAAAAAGAAGAAGACAGTTTTAAAAATAAAGTGCCAAAATAACGAAAAAGATATTAGTTTTCTTATCTATTGTCACGTAACCCAAAACGTTTGGGATTGGCGGAGCCTAAAATGACGTCACACGCAAGTAAACTTCCGGTCAAAGTGACATTACATTGTATCGTTTGACGTTTTAATAACAGTCGTGTGACGTCACACACTAGTAAGACGCCGTATCGTTGTCCAGAGAAACGTTTTCGCGGCAACTTGAAAATGGAGTTTTTGATTTGGTTATTTTTACTGAAATACACGACAGAATGATGAATATCCACTTTTTACGTACTCCATAAACATTAGTCAATAACGTGAGATCGTTGCCTAAAACTTGTCAAATACCCTATGGAACGTTTTAGAAGGTTTGCTATGATTTAACAAGATGGCGTTGCCATCAATATTAGGCGCTTATCCAAATTTTTAAAGGTATCGATACTTGCCAAAAAGTACTCATTTAGTAAAAGTATCGAATACAAAGTATCGAGTACAAAAGTATCGGTATCGAAAGGAAAAGTACTCGATACCTCAAAGTATCGATACTTTTTTCGTGTCCCTAACTATACACATCAAAAGTGTCTAGGGATCAACATATATTTTTGCAATAACTTTTCTCCTGATTGATATTAATTAAAATTTTCATTAAGGATTCATCAAATAAAGTGTTTTCGTTTGTCACAGTAACGATAAACCAAGTCACCTTTGCATTAATAAAGAAATTTGCCATTTTCCTAATAAAGGGATTTTTGACATTTGAACCACTAACACAAAAGTTCGAAAAAAAGACTGAAATAACAGTTTTCTCTAAAATTTTATTGGGTAACTTAAACAATTAATAATCCGTATTTCTACCGCGAACACTAACAACACAAGAACATCGGTTTGGCATACTCAAAATGAGTTCATCCAAATCACGCTGTGGAATGGCCGCCCATGTTCGTTGCAACAACAAAAAAAGGTCTTCTTGCGACTGGATACCCTCCATATTCGGCAGAGCTCTTCTCTGTAGCATATCCCATGCATGCTCAATCGGGTTCAAGTCTGGCGACTGAGCAGGCCAGGGCAGGACATTGATGTTAGCTGCGGCGAGAGTCTGTCTTACAACTCTTGCGGTGTGCGGTCGTGCATTATCATGCATTAACTGAAATAAGGGACCGATTTGCACTTGTAGAGGAACGATGACGTCTGATACAATCGTCTCAGCATAAATTTGAGCGTTGAGGTTGCCTCTGATCCAAATCAACTCAGTTCTTCCGCCGATCCAAATACCCGCCCATACCATGATGGTTCCACCACTATAAGGATGGACTTCCTGGCAGGATTTTAATCGCTGTTGGCGTCCAGGGGTTCTCCAGTGTCGTATACGTCTTGTATCCGGTCTCATACCAAAACGAGACTCATCAGAAAAGCACACGAAACGCCATTGTTCTTCTGCCCAATTTCTGTGTTCAAGAGCCCATTGATATCGAATCCTACGATTGTGCATTGCTATAGGTGGTACCCGTAGCGGTCTTCGGGAATGAAGGTTCACTTCATGCAAGCGGTTTCTGACTGTTTGGTCGCTAATTAAGTTCCCTGAAGAGTGATGAAGCCTCACGGCTAACATCATGGCGGTTATTGTTGGAGCTCTTCGAGTTAAGATTTGAATGTATCGGTCTTGTCTCCGTGTGGTGCAGCTCAGCCACGGTACCAGTGCTTCGGTATCGTGTCCAAAGTCGACTGATAACACTCTGACTTGTATTCAGAGCTAAAGCCACAGTACGTTGCCGGGAACCAGCTTCTATCATTCCCACGGCTCTGAGCATTTCTTCCCTGCTTAAATGACGTCGCCGCTCCATAATAACGTTGGTTTTAATCAGTAGTAGGGAAACAGTAGCACTAATAATGTCTTCAATGCGTTGTATGTTTTTATAGGGAAAATATTGACAGCTGATTTTCATCTTTTACTCGAATTTGATTCACAGTTCCTGATTCAAATTATGAAATGCACCAAAAAGGATCCATATAAATTTATAAAATCATAAATTTATTACAAAGCCACATCTCAATCTCAAGAAATCCGCATAAAAATGCTTGATCCCTAGACACTTTTGATGTGTGTATAAATTTTATATTTCTATGGATGTTCAAAAAATAATAAAATAGAAACTCAAATGTTTAAACTATGATGTATTATGTTTTTGAACAAGGACCGGAAGGATCGTAAAACCTTAGATTAATAAAACGTCAAAATAAATGTCATTTTTACATGTTGCGAATGTCGAGGAGCGCGGGAACGTTTGACGAGCTTGGCGGTCTTTTTTAAAGAATAAAACTAAATTTATTAATTTTGTATATATTTATTGTGAATAGTGTTTTGAATAGTCTTTAATAATAAGTGTGTACATAGTGTATTAAAAAAATGAGGAATAGGAAGAGTAGAAAAAGGAAAAAACAATTAGATGAACAAGGCGGCGTGGATGGAGATGGCTCTGAAGATTCTAACTTTAGCGACGTCTCCTCCATACAGTCTCTAGAAGAGAAAAAAGAAAGCTTAAACAAATATAAAGATTTCCGAATCCCTAATTACGTTCGATTTTACCCAGAACAAGGCGGAAGTTTCGAATATGTGGTATTCATTGAGAGTACAAAATCTGATCAGCCTATTGGTAATCGAGACATGATGGGATTAGCAAACTGCTTGAAGCGATATAACAAAGGTGTAAAACAGTTGTGAAGAGTGAATAAATATAAAATCGGTGTGGTATTTGAACGTCCTGGTCTGGCTAACGCGGCATTACAGAATAGAAAATTCTTGGAAGCATACAACCTGTCGGCATCTATTCCGGCAGCAGCTAGCGAAGTCACAGGTGTCATCACTCATGTGCCCACAGAATTATCGAATGAACAAATATACTCTGCATTGACTTCTACAAAAAATATCGTAAGCATTCGACGTTTTATGAGAAGAATAAGGACTGATAATGGTGAAAATAAATTGGAGCCGACAAAGACAGTTTCTATCACATTTTCATGCCTAGTATTACCTGAGAGTGTCGACCTCAACAGCTGGCGTTTCGAATTACGACCCTACATACCCCCAGTCAAGCAGTGTCTTAAGTGCCTGAGGTATGGACATATTGCCAAATTTTGTAAGAATGCAGAACGATGCTCCATATGTGGTGAGTCACATAACTTTAAACTCTGTACAAAATCAAGTCAGGATGCTGTATGTTGTCATTGCAAGGGGAACCATGTGGCTATTTCGTCACAGTGCCCTGTAAAAAAAGAAAAAATATTATTAAATAGAGAAAAGGCTCAGAATAAAACATACTCTGCTGTAATTAATGAGAAATCATTCCCTCCCTTGAAACAAAGCCCCACTGATATGCTAGCATTGCTATTAAACTCTGATTTTATTTTGAATATGGTTGTAGAGTCAATTGTCAAATTAATAACAATGAACAAAAACAATGAAACAGCTATTTCCACACAGAGTATAAAAGATACTCTCTTGGAAACAATAAATAAAAATAAGAAACAAATACTTAATCTTTTTTTTTTTTATGGATTTTTTAAATATAATGCAATGGAATGCTCAGAGTTTACCTGCACACAGATACTTATTAACAAATTTTCTACAAGAGAATCAGATTCATGTAGCTTTGATTTCTGAGACATGGTTAAAACCACACATTCAGTTTACTCTCAAAAGTTATGATATAATTAGACTAGATTCAGGTAACCGCCATAATGGCGTTGCCATTTTTATTCATAATAGTTTGCAATTCCATAAGATAGATACATCATTTGATGATTCAATTCAAAATATAGCTGTAAGATTGTATTATGGAAATCAAGAAATTTCTCTTGTGTCTTTATATAGTCCAGGTAACTGTAACCCTTCATTTTCTAAATCAAAACTTGATTATTTAATCAGCAGTATCCCTGGGCCTTTGCTGATTGCTGGCGATTTTAACGCCCGGCATACAGCATGGGGCTGTAGCTCTATTGATTCACGTGGGCGCGATATTATTGAAAGCATCAATGACAACAACTTAGTACTCCTAAATGATGGTCAGCTGACAACTGTTGGCTCTAGTGTATGGCAAAGGAATGCTTTGGATTTAACACTAGTATCACCCACCCTCTTTGGCTTTGAGATGTGAATGGTCTGTTTCTGATGACCCTTTAGGCAGCTACCATTTACCTGTAATTACAAAATTAGAAATTAGTAATAATAAAGACTCATTTGAAAATTTACTTGCACTCCCTACATATTTTAATTTCCGTCTAGTAGACTGGCAAAAATATAGTGAAAATGTAGATTTCTTATTAAATAACAATTTACAATTTGACCAGTCTAATCCATTAAAATGTTATTCAGATATGGTAATATTATTAAATCTAGCGCTGCAGCAGTCTGTTACTCACACTAGTAGACAGTTTGTTCAACCACAAATATCAACTCTAAAAGCTTTTAAGAAACGTGTTTCATTGCCTTGGTGGAATAACAACTGCAAAACAGCTGTAGATAATTGTAGGAAAGCTTATACCGAATTTAAGCATAACCTCTCAGAGGAAAGTTACCTTAAGTTTAAAAAGTTACAAGCTTTGAAAAAGCTCATTTTAAAAAAGGAAAGGAACTTAAGTTGGATGTCATTGTGTGAATCACTTAATCGATGTACTCCTATTTCAAAGCTCTGGAGGATTGTCAGGAGGTTTAATGGTATTTTTGTTCCATCTAAAAATGTATATAGTGAATGGGTACCAGAATTTCTCAAAAAATATACACCAGATACCGTAGAGGTCCCTTTGACATTTGTAAATAGGAATCCTGTACATAATTGTAAATACTTAGAAATGCCATTTAACATACAAGAATTTAAAACTGCAGTTTCTACTCGTAGGGATACAGCTCATGGCCTCGATGGTATTCCTTATAAAATGCTAAAATATACTACAGATAAAACAAAGAATATCATCTTAAAAGTTTATAATTTGTTATGGTCTTGCTGTGTTATACCTATTGACTGGAAAAAAGATTGTTTGGTCCCCATTTTGAAACCAAATAAAGATAAGACTAAAGCAAATTCATACCGGCCAATAGCATTGACATCATGTATGGGAAAAGTATTTGAACAGCTACTCAAACAAAGAGTTGAATTTTTCATTGAAAGCAATAATCTATTACCTTCCAATCAATTTGGTTTTCGCAGGGGCCGATCCTCTAGAGAGAGTATAGCACATCTTCAACTAGACATTTTTGATGCACTTAAACAAGATGAAGTCCTTATTGGTGTGTTCTTTGATGTTGTTGGTGCTTTCAATAATGTAAATCCTCATATTTTAGCACGTGAACTTTTTTCTCTTGGTTTTCCTGAAAAAGTAGTTATGTGGATTTTTAATTTTTTGCATGGTCGTGAGGTTTATGTCAAGTCTAATAATCAATTAATAGGACCACGCTATTCATATAAAGGTGTCTGTCAAGGAGGAATTCTATCTCCATTGTTTTACATTCTTTATGTACACAAACTAAACATCATTTTAGGATCACAAGTAAAAAACTTGCAATTTGCTGATGACTTGGTCATTTACCATTCAGGTTCTGATATTCAACAGGTAACCTCTACTATAAATAGAGCACTTTTAAAATTAAATGAATATTTCAGTTATTTAAATTTAGATATTAGCCCTGACAAATCTAAAACAGTTGTATTTGGTGATTGTGATACAAATGTTGATATTGTATATAATAATGTCATTGTCCCTGTAGAGAGTGAAGTAAAATTTTTGGGTGTTATTTTCACCAATAATCTTTCATGGAAAAAATATGTAGAATAAATTTTGGGGAAAGCTTACAAAGCCTACAATGTCATAAAATGTTTATCAAAAATTGACCCTAAAATATTATTGATGTTATACAAGTCAATTGTTAGAAGTCACTTTGAATATGGATTTTTATGTTTTGGATCTGATTCTCAATTAGTAAGAAAATTAGAAGTCTTGCAGAATCATAATCTTAGATGCATAACGGGTGCTATGAAAACCTCTCCTATCAACTCTCTGGAAGTAGAATGCAATACACCTCCACTTCAATTAAGATTTAAATTTTTAAAATCAAAGTTTTTGATTAAATTACTGTCATTTCATTCCCATCCATTAATTAAAAAAATTAACTTTCTATATGGAATATACTCTCCAACTAATATGTCTAGGATCCCTTATTTGCTTCATGACTTCTCAGAATATATTAATTACAACCAGCAGTACAACATTAATAAAACTGAGCATAATTGGATATGTTACAAAGAAACTTATGATATGCATTTCTGTGACATAAGCATCCATATATCGCCCGACTTGAAATTTAAAGAAGAAGTTTACAAAAAGATTGATAAGTTTTCCAATCATAAACATATATATACAGACGGTTCCAAGAATGATGATAATGTTTCAATGGCGATTTACATACATCATTTGAAAACGGGTCTAGGGTACAAACTTCCAAGCCAGATGAGCATATTTTCTGCGGAGTGTCTTGCAATTCTTTCTGCATTGGAGTTTATAGAGGAAAATATTCAGGAGTGCACTCAATGGTTGGTGTTAACAGACAGCATGAGTTGTTTACAAGCTTTGCGAAACAATAGATTTGACTCTGGAAGTAATTTTATTTTACATGATATTAAAAAAATGTACCACAAACTTAAAGTCCTCAATGTACAAATAGTTTTAATGTGGGTTCCATCGCACATAGGAGTCATCGGAAATGAGAAAGCTGATACGTTAGCCAGAACTTTGGTATACTTACTTTACTCTTTGGCCAGCCAGAACCATTTTAAATCGAAGCAATGATGACGTTGACTTTAAAAATGTTGCCATACCTTTTTCAGATTTATTACCCAAACTAAAACTTTTGTTAAAACAAGATTGGTTGATTAATTGGCATCAAACGCTAGTAATAAAAGGAAAATGGTATCATAAAATTAATAATGTAATTGGTCAACATCCATGGTTTACAAAATCTAAAGAATACCATAGTCGGAAATTTTATACGACCATCACACGCTTGAGAATTGGACATGGACGTTTTAATTCACATTTATATAGAATGAATATAATTACATCTCCGTTATGCACAAACTGTAATTTAAATAAAGATCAAACACTAAACCATATATTTTTTGAATGTACAGCATATAATATACAAAGACTTGTTTTAGCTGACAATTTAATTAAATTATATAAAACTAATAATGAAATCCGCGCGACATTCAAGACATTGTTATGAATCCAAAATCATACAAATATCTATATATTTTTTTAGTTTCCATAGATATGGAACTTTAAAAAATTTCATGACTTTAAACAAATAAGATTTAAAGAAAGAAGATTCAAATTGAAAGAAGATTCAAAATCGGATTTGAAAATTTGGGGGAAACAATAAGTACCTAAACTGAAAATGGATTAGAAAGACTATTTAGGACAAATATCTTATGATTAAAGAAGTGGCTTCGGCCTTATAGAAAAAAGAAACAATAAAAAATCTTTTAAATGAAGACTATGGCTGCATGGCTCTGCCTTTGCCTTTCCCAAGATGGGAAAAAAGATATAAAAAAAAAAATTTACATGTTGCGAGAGCGCGAGATTGATTGAGCTTTGCTTTTGTTTTGTTTGTTGTTCTTTCCACTGAGCGAGTAATCTATAGTTCTTTCCGTACCTTTCCTTAATCGTCTGATTTCATCGAGATTTCACCGGTGTTTGTTCTGTTCTATCATAACAACAACTCCTAAATTACCTTTTTAAACACATGATCTGATACCCGTGTCTGATACATTACTTGGTCAGTGATCTGATAAAGATAAAAGAATGTGACAAACCTCGATAGTGTGTTATCACCTTCACGAAAAAAGCGGAAAAGTTTTTGTAAAATATTTTAGGGTCTAAGTAAGTTTAGAGATAATTAAAACACTATTTTCCGACAACAAAATGACATCACGGGGAAGTCTAGGTAGCCACGACAGGAAACTACGCTACCGAGCTTTACTGGACAATTTGTCAACATTGGGTTAGTGAAATAATAATATACCTAGTAGGCTTGGCCATCACTTTTGGTATTGGCAGAATTGTCGACATTGGTATCGACAATTGCAATTAAAAAGAATAGAATAGAATAATGTACCTAATAATATAATCTAATAATATTACAAAAAAAAATTAAGTAGTGTACCACAGTCTACTTACATTAGGTCTGTCGCTTTCATATTCCAGAAGACGAAAATGACAATAATGTACAGCGAATGGACAAAACCGCCAACGCCGTGCGTGAAGCACAATCCCTGCTGGCCGAGGGCGGAGTGGAAGAGCGAGTGAAACATCCAGGTAAAGTCAATTCAATATGTAAAAATGTCAGCTAAATTGTACTTCCAGGGCCCAAGTGGTGATACTTCACACTAGGTTAGGTTAGTGTTGTGACCATAACACGCGAGCCGAGCGAGCGAAGCAAGCGTGCCGCGGCAGCGGCCGTCTAAGAGCCAGAAAAAAAAATTTTTTAAAAGACACCTTTTCTGCAAAATTGTTCTAGTATCACCACTTGGGCCTTGGAAGTACAAAATACCTATTGCTTGCCCGTTTAGGGTAACTGTCTATCTCAATTGTCTGCACTAACATCTAGCATTAAATAAAACTAGTTTTTATGGATTAATGCACAAACTTTATTTATTGATGTTTCACAGCCTTTTCAGGTCTGCATTGTAAAAATAATGATTTTATAGTTACTTTGTCGAGCTACCTTCGAAAGAAGTCTTAAAAACCAGTTTTATTTAATGAGTGATGTGCGTGAAAACCTAAGAAACAAATATATAGCATTATCACTAAATGTTACAGTTTTGTAATAAATAATTATTCAATTCTATTTCTTCTTTTATGGCTTCCCTGAGATAGATAAATAAAAAAATATTACTAACACTCACACCAATTAACCTAGTTCCAAAGTAACAGATAGAGTACATGTACTGATACATATATGAATAAGTATATTTATCTAGAAATATATATAAACAATCATGGGGTTGGTACAAATGCTTGCTTTCATTATACTAACATTTGCCTAACCGGGATTAGAACCTAGGACCACTGAGTAGGCCACACCTTGTCTCATCATAATAAGTACCTCATCTCTTGGGCCCTAGTTTCGATCACTAGTGAAGAACAATTAGCATAATTCTTTAATTTGAATATAAAATAAACAGTAAGTCTGCTGTTAATTCAGAAGAGAATTCAAAAACATGCATATATATTTTTTTATTTGTAAATGTCAATGACTACGTGATTATTCCTATTATAATTGATTATTATATTTACTTTTTGAATTTTAGATTTTGTTGCCTTCTCATTCGTATTTTGTCTCTATTACAGGGGAGGGTTACCTTGATTCTCGTGTGTTGAAAGCGACCAGCGACCTTGCTGTACGATGTTCCGAAGCGGTCAGTGGGAATGCTAACACATATGACAAACATGAGCTGGCTCAGCATATTGTGAGTACACATAATAAAATTTTTTTTTTTAACTATGTACTAAGCAATACTATCAAACCACTATTCAACACATGATTTTTACCTAAGCTTAGCAAGAACGACATCTTGGGCCTTCGCCCCTTTTACCAGGGAGAATAATTCATAAATGTACCTTTCCCCCAACAAACCTCCATGACTGAGTGGTTTGACGACCTCCGTGGCCGAGTGGTTTGTACTCCAGGTTTCATGGTGTCGCTGACTCGAGAGGTCCCGGGTTCGAATCCCGGTGGGGGCAGATGTTTGTGTGATGCATACGAGCATTTGTATTCCAGTCATGGATGTTTAATATGTATTTCTAAAAAAATATACTGATATATGTACAGTATATGTATTCTATACGTTACGCCAGTATCCCATAGCACAAGTTTTACAGTGCTTACTTTGGGGATAGACTTAATGGTGTGAGTGTAAAAAAAATAACCCTTATAGTAATTTATGTTATTTACGAGTTTGTTACCATGTACCTTGTTTTTAGCGAGTTTCCGATATTTCGGCACTATTGCAAGCACCATGATCACGGAGTAACTGAAGTAATTGCGGGTAGGCTGTTATTGGCAGACATGTCGGTCTACCCTCCGACGAAGTCTTTTATTGCGTTCGATACCCGTACCACTGTTCACATTCTCACTATTCACTCGAAACTGTTCTCGACACACAATACTCACAGTATCGGATCGCGACACGACACTTTTTTGATTATTCAAGTTTTTACAAACCACAGGATTTCAGACAATCGATAATTTAAATCCGTCCCCAAGATTGAAATTAGTGCCAATAACAGCCTACACGCAATTACTTCAGTTACTCCTTAATCATGGCGCTTGCAACAATGCCGAAATATTGGAAACTCGCTGAAAACAAGGTACATGGTAACAATCCAGTAAATTACATTAATTACTATAATGTTAGTGACCATGAAAGTTTAAAACAATAAAATATAATCTTCTCTTTTGGCACACATTCCCATCTTTCATGATCAGCATCAATCTAGCCTCATCCATCATCATATGTATGGGATAGGGAGATTATACTATGCACCCACAGGACCCACCACGTGGGTGCTAGCACCTGCAGATGCAGCCGGGACCAACGGCTTAACGGGCCTTCCTAGTAGATTTTGGTCACGCATCGAATGACTTGCTTTTGCCTCCACTGTCTGCCCCGCCATCTTGGTATATGTACGGCGCGTGCGCGAGAAGCAACACGCGGCCGCGCTCAAAGCACCAGACAACGTAACTCCTAATATAGCAAACATTGCCAATTTGCTTGTGGAGCAATGGAAAACGCAGTTTTTATACGCCATTGAGCACAGTTCTAAAAGAGCTATTGCGAGAGTTAGTTTTTCATACGCTATTGACACAGCTATAAAAAAGCCATTGCGGGGGCAATGGAAACACAGTTCTTTTTACGCGGTTGCACTATTAGCAGACAATGAGACAGCGTTTTAGTCGGAAAATAGTAGGGTTGCGTTTTGGGGTGAAGGTTTATGTGTGGATATAAGTCGTAGGATGATATATTGTTTTAAACTTTCATGGTCATTAACATTATAGCTTTTAACGGGATTGTTAGCATGTACCTTGTTTTTTATGAGTCTCCGATATTTCGGCACTGTTGCAAACGCCATGATCACGGAGTAACTGAAGTACATAATTGCGGGTAGTTGTTATTGCCAGACATATCGGTCTACCCTCTGACGTCGTCTTTTCTGCGCACGATACCCCTACCACTGGTCACATTCTCACTATTCACTCGCACCTGTTCCCGACACACAATACTCACATTATCAGTTCGCGGAATATCGGAGACTCAAAAAAACAAGGTACATGGTAACAATCCCGTTAAAAGCTATAAAGTGGTAGGATGATTTGATAAAGCAAATTTTTGCGATACTTCTAGGGATTTTGCGAAAACGTGTATAAATTAGACAATAGCGATGACATTGCTCAATCTTACTGGTAAAGATTTATTTTCTAGCGCTAAACCGGTCGCGTAGCAAGCACAGCTTTTAGCCTCCCAATGTAGCAATCGAATAGAAGGCCATATGTTTCTCGCTCCCCATAGCGCGAGAACCCATAGTTCTGGTCGATCCCGCCTCCCCTGTGTGTGCCGCCATCTTGGTATATGTTCGGCTCGTTCGCGCCCACGCTGCCCGAACAACATCTATATATCTCCTACACATACACTGGGGACTGATTCCCTAGCCAACTGACGATAATGTGATAGTTCGTCTATATATTGGTTTATGTCTCTTTCTAGAGTTGTCAATTTCATAAGACTGTCATTAATTCCTCTCTATTTTACTATTGTGCGATTCCTTTGTAGCGCGAGAAACCCGCATTCTGATTGTTTTCTTTGTCGAAATATACATACACATCATTTACTCAAAAAACATGGCGCTCCCAATAGTACGTTCGGGTAAAAGAGCTAAGTTTTCAATTGTTTATACACATCCTTCATCTAAAAACATCACCCTCCCAATAGTACAGTCTGGTAAGAGAGCCGTATTTTCAATTGTTCGCTGCGTGGTGCAATCGAGTAAAAGACGTCTGTTTCCCGTTTCCTTTATATAAATAAATATTTCCATCACTCACACCAATTAGCCTGGCCTCAAACTGTTAGGCTTGTGTTATGGGATGCTAGGGTACCGGATGGAATACATATACATATAACTATATTTATATAGAAATACATATTAAACATGACTGGAGGACAAATGCTCGTATTTATAACACAATCATCTGCCCCCACCGGGGGCCCGGATTCGAACCCGGGACCTCTCGAGTCGGTAACACATGAATCCCGGCGTACAAACCACTCGGCCACGGAGGTCCTCAAATAGCGTCCTATAGCATGAGAACTCCGAAGTCTTGTAGAAATTATTCCCTCTTAATGTAACAATCGGGTAAAAGACCTCTTGTTTTCCGCTCCCCGTAGCGCGAGAACCCGTCGTTCTGGTCGTTCCCGCCTCCGCTGTGTGTGCCGCCATCTTGGTATATGTTCGGCACATTCGCGCCCACGCCGCCCGAACAACGCGTGCGCGCGCCTCGCGCTAGAGCCGAGAGGCAACAGGCAGCCGCGCTCAAAGCGCCAGACAATGTCGACAAGTCAGTGTTTTACAAGTACAGAGTAAATGCAAAGAGGAGATGTTCTATAGGGTTTTGCTCTAAGGAATCCAGTAAAGCCACCACTGACGTATAAAAATAAACAAGGCTCCCAATCGCCTAACAAAAGTGCATCAAAAAACGGTTGAGGCGACGTTGTTATACATATACTTATTAGTGCAGTCATTGAAGCATTATAGCTCCGATTTTTTTTACTGTGAACCGCTAACAATTTTGGAATTAGGTTCATCTTACCCTTAACTTCAAAAGTGAAAATGATTTGAACTCCGCAACCACCCTGGGGGTGGTTGCCACCCTTTCTCGGGGGTGAATTTTTTTTTTTTCAAAATAACCTCGGATATCGATAGAAAGCCTAATTTTAAGCAAAAAATCATCTATAAAGTTTTACAAAAAATCCAATACTTTTCAAATTATTGGCAATTGAAAATTCGAATTTTTTTCCCGTTTTTCATCGGTTTTTTGCAAATATCTCCAAAAATATAAGTTTTATCGAAAAGTTTATAAAGAACAAAATTGTAGCAGGTAAAACAATAAACAATTGGTTTTTTATAAAGTATTCTAAGTGCATTATTAAGCTAGATATTAAAGATCAAAGCCGTTTTTTATTTTGTCTGAAATTTAATCGATGTGGTCAATGCCATCTAGCGGCGAGCAGATGCATTTTATGAATTCTAATACAAAGGAGTTTTGTAGTGCTTGAAATAAGCTTTAAAATGAGCACTATTAAAAGTCTTTTGCACGTAAAATAAGTGAGCTGTATTGAAAATAAGGAGAGCATCTAATGTTTTTTCTTTTTAAATCAATGGGTTTCATAAGTGCCATTTCCACCAAAATTAAAATTAATCGTCTTCCGCCTAGAATTAACTTTATTATGAAGAGTTTGATAGATAGTATCAGTTTGGCTGCTTCAGGGCACATATTTTTCAAAAAAGTCACGATTAAAAGAAAAACCAAAATTTCAAATTTTTAAAAAACCCACTTTTTTTTCATAATATCTCAAAAATGACGACAGATACGTATAAAAGTGTACGATTTAAAAATTTAGGTATTTTTCTGACAAACAATTTTGGTTTTTTTGTTTTTTCTGTCAAAATAAAATTGACGGAGATATGATTGTTTAAAGAGCGCGTGGCAGCGCAATCACAGCCTCTCTTAAGCCCTTTAACCCTTCACCGTTTTAGAAAAAGGTTTTATAATATATATTGCAATGAAGGATGTTGTAGCTCTCTTAATTACCTTTACAATGGTTTTACATAAATTGTGATAGCATGAAAATTGAAGGAGTTATGGTCCAAAAACTTATCATATTTTTTTCTACTTAGTAACTGAAAATTTCGAAGTGTGAATATTTGGAGCAATGTGAAAGTACGCAGTATAATAGAGACCCACAACTATTGTAATGTGTATATATATACATAATATGGCTCATATATTTTGGAAACGTAGGCATGAATACATACCAACGTTCTTATATGTATATATAATACATTTCATCATTTCATCATCATCATCATTCATCCAACGGATTGGGGGTGGGTCATGAATGACGGTTTATTAAATCCACTTAAGTCTGTAGATCCACCCGCACCACAAGAACTGCTGAAAATGATTTTTTTTGGTCTGTTTTGTAATAGTACCTGTGGAACGTGCAGTGGAGATAACTGCCAAAATAGCCTTCCAATCCAGCCAGAAGATGTTGAATGTGACAGCGACTCCGACATTGAGTCATGAATAATAATATTATATTTTAATAATAATAGTATAATTTTATTCAATAAATGGCAATTTTTTACTCTAAATTAAATTATTTTTAAATATGTAATATATATATATATATATGGGTTGAAAATGATTTTAATATGAGGTAATTATGTTAGAAAATACTTTACAATTTCATCACTTACTATTAGACATGTTTTCTAGCGATAAAATGGCTCAATGTCAATTTTTCCATTAAGGGGTTGTTTACACCCCTTAAAAATAATAGGCGGAGTTCAGATCATTTTCACTTTTGAAGTGAAGGGTAAGATGAGCCTAATTCCAAAATTTCATGCAAATCGGTTCACAGTAAAAAAATTCGGAGGTAAGACCGTATTTTTCGCTTCAATGACTGCACTATATCAACTTATACAGATAACATCTATATATCTCTATGTTTAAATCTAAAGAAAATATTACGCGAAAAACCAGGCAGCAGACGGGACTCGAACCCGTACCCTTCGTTATCCGGGCGAATGCACTGACCATTATGTTACCGCGGCCCTGATGGCCGTGTCGAATTCTTGCTTACCTTTCTTAAGCTGCAAGGCATTACCACATTTGTTCAAATTAACACGGTATGTCGTGGCAGTTAGGGTCCATGTCAATTTTATATATGCGAGAAAGAGAGAGTTTGATTACGATGCGAGAGAGATACACGATCATGTGACGTGCGGGGCGCACGGGGAGAGATTTTGTTGTAGCTATTAAAATGTAATTAATTGGCAATACAATAGAAAACCAATCCGCACTGGGCCGCATGGTGACTCATGACCCCATCTCACATCCATATTCCATCCATGAGGGGAGGCACTTTTTTTATTAGAAAACACCAGGATAGCTACGTAGTTTTGTTAGTTTAATGTGGATCTGGTGTCATTTGCACAGTTTTTACACACTCTGTCATTGCGTGCTGTTGTAATCAAGACGCGATCGATACACAACTGTTTTAAATTTACGCACATTAGACTCATGTGTGTAATTTAGCTTACGACACTTGTGGAGCGCGATTGTGAGTCTACTTGTTTTTATACTCAATGGAAACCGCTAAAGGAGATGTGGGTAGCATTAAATGACGCCAACAGCGCCTTTATTAACACTAGCAGCGAGTAGGGAAATTAAAATCATGCTGACGTGTACCAATAAGTTCCGCTATTCTTCACTAGATGGCAGTAGTATCAAGTTTTATTATATTAACTTATCTATTCACTTGACTGCATTTTTTTATAGGTATCTAAAGAAATTCATTACTATAATTCAATTTTTAATAGCAACGCATCGTCCCAAAAAGTAGATTCGAATAGGGATGATGACTATTTTTTTTTCTTCGTTTATCAGGTAGTATATATATAGACATTGCAGATATATATTGATTTGAAAAGTCGCATGACGTCACGTTTTGGTACAATTTTCACTTAAAAGTGATGTCACGAGCCGCTACTTCCAAACTTTGACGCGCTATAACTTTGTCTTTTTGTGGTTGATTGCCCAAAGAAAAAATACGTGTCCATTATTTTTTGATCATCTAACTGACGGACTAAATCCCCGATGACCCCGTCATCACCCCTATTGATATCAGCGCCTCTGATGCTGAGTGGTAATAACTGTTTATGAGTGACGTCAGTGTAACATTGGTGGAAATTGTGCTACATTTAGTACAGCAGCTCCTCTTTGTATTTGCTACCAAAATTATTACTGCAAAAATTTACTTGCTCTTCTTTTGACACAAAATAGAGAGTACAGAAGGTAATCACATGTATGTATATATATACTTTACTTTGCATGCCTACGCTCGGCGGTCGCGCTAGGCTTGTAAATTTTGAGCTTATGCACAAAAAAAATTATTGATTTATTGTCGAAAATGAAACAGAAAGAATGAAAATATAAATAAACCAATAATAACTAAAAGAATTAAATTTTAATTATTTTTACAAATAAAAACAATGATTTACTGTTCAATGTTGTATTCAAACAAACGTCCCCTGAACAGTTATAACTTTTTTCTTGCTTCGTTTTTGCACAAACACGCGTGTCTCAAGCGGGTGGAACTCGCGCTCGCAGTGGGCCCGACTGATCCGAGATATCGTGTTCGTGAGCGGTGTCTATGTATGCGTTGCTCGGGCGTACTTTGTTATTAGATTAAATTCTGTACTGACTATTTTGTGCTTTTTATAAGCATATATTATCACGTATACAGGGTGTATAAAACAATAGGGCAGATCACTAATAAATATTGTGTATCGGAATGTAACGAATTTACAAAACAAATTCATCTCTCATATAACTAATAAAGTAATATAAAGATATTGCTAAAGAACTTATTAAACGGCGTGTCAAATTGTTATCCTACGTGTTACATTAGTTCATATTTAGAATATCAATCACACTAATATTATAAAGGCGAAAGTTTGTGAGTGTGTATGTTTGTTACTTCTTCAAGTCTAAACGGCTTGAGCGATTTTAATAAAATTTGGTATGGAGTTAGCTGACACCCTGGATTAACACATAGGCTACATTTTTCTGCGTGGGATGTAACACCGCGGAGCACAACTAGTTAATTCCTAATATAACAGTTAGTATGTTTGTATGTTCGTTACTTAACCGCGTACAAAGTACTGAACAAATTTGAATTAAATTTGGCACGCATATAATTTATGACCTGAATTGATACATATAGTCCAGTCAATGAAGGCTTAACTTTGCCATTTTGAGTTGATCACCTGCAACCAACGCGAAAATTTCCGCAAGGGTTCGTAGATTAATATACTAAAATTGCAGGGTGCTGCATTGACGGCAAAGGGTGAAAAAAAAATGCGAAATGGTGCAAAAACGAGTTTTTCCTCAATATCTCGCGACTGGCTGGAAAAATAGAAAAAGTTCCTATTACAAAGTTGTAGAAAATTTAATTTCCTACAAAAAAGGTATCATCATATTTTCGCGTATCTCCCATAGTTTTTGCACAAAATGCAATTAAAGGTGCAAAATAAAAAAAGAAAATATATTGTTAATGTTTTTTTTTCCATTTTTAAACGATCCTACGGGTCAAATTCAACAATCACCACTTACTGAAATATTTAAGGATGAGTTTTCGGCAGTCCACTGAAATGAAAATTGTCTACCGAAATGGTAAAAAAATGGCCACCGAAATGATACAGCCAAGAACATCGCCTTTGTAGTAGAAGGGTACCCTATTTTGAATTTTAATAAATTTCCTTATTAAATATTTTTGTTCATTATTTTTTAATAAGAATTATTAATGAAGAATTAATTAATTGTTACTCCTATTAATTATTATTACTAATTATAATTATTAATATGTACATTTTCAAAATAACGAACAAAGCGCGTTTAGAAAGCGAGAAGTTTATTAGTTACTAAATCGTCCCCTTAGTGCCAAAACCGATTATCTGCACTTTTCCGCTACTAAACTTTTATAATACCAATCGACCCGTCTCATTAAGCCGCATCTACAGGTAAAACCCATTATGCTCTACAACGCATACTTCCTGAAATAGCTAATGAATAAACAGAATAACTGCAAATTATTTCCAAAATTCTTGATTTAAAACCTAATAAACCCATGCAAAACACTTAAGTTTGTAAATGTATTACCGCTGAAACCAAGTTTCGGATTTAAACTCATTTTTCATGTAGACACTTAGAGTAAATATCCTGTGAGTATCCTGTAATTGACTTTGATTATTTGAATTTTACCAGATAAGGGGACGATTTACTAACTAATAAACTTCTCGCTTTCTAAACGCGCTTTGTTCGTTATTTTGAAAATGTACATATTGATAATTATAATTAGTAATAATAATTAATAGGAGTAACAATTAATTAATTCTTCATTAATAATTCTTATTAAAAAATAATGAACAAAAATATTTAATAAGGAAATTTATTTAAATTCAAAATAGGTAACCCTTCTACTACAAAGGCGATGTTCTTGGCTGTATCATTTTGGTGGTAATTTTTTTACCATTTCGGTAGACAATTTTCATTTCAGTGGACTGCCGAAAACTCATCCTTAAATATTTCAGTAAGTGGTGATTGTTGAATTTGACCCGTAGGGTCGTTTAAAAATGGAAAAAAAAAACCATTAACAATATATTTTCTTTTTTTATTTTGCATTGCCTTTAATTGCATTTTGTGCAAAAACTATAGGAGATACGGGAAAATATGTAGATACCTTTTTTGTAGGAAATTAAATTTTCTACAACTTTGTACTAGGAACTTTTTTTACTTTTCCAGTCAGTCGCGAGATATTGACGAAAAACTCGTTTTTGCACCATTTCATATTTTTTTTTCACCCTTTGCCATCAATGCAGCACCCTGCAATTTTAGTATATTAATCTACGAACCCTTGCGGAAATTTTCGCGTTGGTTGCAGGTGATCAACTCAAAATGGTAAAGTTAAGCCTACATTGACTGGACTAATTGGATACTTTTCATCTCGGACCAATGACAAGTTCCTGTGGGGTTCTCGAAAAGTAAAGGTAACGCTGCCGAAGTCGCGCTAATTACCACATAAATAATAATATTCTTTACAAGCGGCTGCCCGCGACTTCGTACGCGTGGAGTTAGTTAGAAATAAATGTTCACTGTTCGTTCCCCGTAGGTGATAGCCTGATAATATATAGCCTATACGTTGACCCGACTTCTTAATAATATTCGTGCCAAATTTGAAGTAAATCCATGCAGTGCTTTTTGAGTTTATCCCGGACATACATACAGACAAACATAAAAATTCTAAAAACTATATTTTAGGCTTCGGTATCGATTTTAGATCACACCCCAAGTATTCTTTTAAAAAAATATTCAATGTACAGTTTTGACTTCCCTACCATTTTATTATATGTATAGATTGTAATACGCTATACAAGACACACAAGTACATTAAAAATTGTAAATTTTTACACCAAAATGACTTATAGTCCGGTTAATCTAGACATTCAAAGGTAACATAAATTTACATCAAGCTGGAAGTGAGTAAAATTGTTCAAAACAATTACAAAATAACATTACCAAATGCCCCATCGTTTCGGTACTTGGAAAAAAAATATTCGAGGGCAAAGGTAAAAAAGTGGGTTTTTCGCGGTTTTCATCAAAACGGTAAGTTTTGTCGTAAAATAACTGCAGACAAAAGTTATCTATAAGAAATGTATGTTTTTTCCTAAGGGACACCGTTCCTGTGATATAACGATTTAAACTACCTGCTTAAATGAGTATCGATATGCATGTTTTGTTAAAAACACTTGAAATAAAAAAAACAATGTAATTCCTCCAACCTCAGTTGTTGCTCATCAATACCTTTTTCGGGTGTATTACTAAGTTCAATTTCGAAATGTTATTTTTAAATTTAAGTGATGTAAATTTATGTAACTTCACTCTTATTTTTATGTCTAACTCGAGCGGATTATTAACGATGATACTTTAGATTTTATTCAAAACGGAATAGAGATATGACAAGTTTCTTCACATGAATCTTTTATCCTACATGCCATTTCACCCGCTGCCCTATTGTTTTGTACACTCTGTACAACGATATTAAATACTCTAGATACATCATACTCGCTCAAAATGTGACCCTATCAAGAAGTGCTTGAACTCTACTCAAGCACTTCTTGGTCCACAGTCACGCGCGGATCGTTGAAAAGTCAAGATGCCGCAGAGCTCCGTGAAAAAATGCGAAAAATATACTTATAGTATGTAAAGTGTCGTTTTTTCGACAGGTGTCTAATCAATGTTTGTTAATTTAACGCATTTGAAGCAAATTTTGTTCTAATACTTACTATAAACTGATTTCATAGAAAATATTTGTTATATTCAAATGCATGGTCAGTAATATAGCCGTCTCTTCCTCGCGGTCCGTACCTGCTATATTGCTAACAGCGCATTCAGAATTGCCAGTAGAGTCAAAGAAATACAAGTACGGTCTATATTCTTCTGCTTAAAAAGCAATAAATTGTAATATCTTACGAGCTTGCATTTCGAACTGTCATAACTCTTTGACGCATGCGTTTTAATTATGACTTTATATAGTATGCATTAAAGGTGACTTTCATTGTTTAAATAATACCTTATATTATTTTTTACTATGCGATCATCTTACGGAGCTTCGTGGATCGTCCAATGTACCTTTTGGACAGGTTTCGGGCACGGTTTTGTTCGTGTTGGTGTATCTAGGGTATTTAATATCGTTGTCTCTGTACCTATATTATGGTTTGTGGCACAAAGGTTATTTAGATTTTATATATTAAGAACCCCTCCGGTTCGAGTGGTCTAGAGGCTCCAGACGGAGAGGAGACTCCCCGTGTAGACCAGGGTCGATAATTTTTGAGACCAAAAAAAATATTAGTAGGATGAAACCCATTAGTACTTACTATAATTTTTATAATTACTATAATTTTTTTTTACTTTTCACCATTTTTAAAATTATCGACCCTGGTCTAGTGGGCAGATGCCATCCGCCTGGAATACCTGTAGAGGCACTCGCCAATTCTCGGCTTGAGGTCCCCTTAGGATCTCGCCGTCCCTAAACCCCGTGATGCTGTAAAGATCACCTGCTACCACCAGCATACATACTCAAAAAAAATCATTTTAGAACAAAAGCTTTTTGACTAAAGATGTTCATAAAGATATTTCTTGAAAGTTGCAAGTGATGCTGAGTGACGGACTTCTGATGGAAGGTTATTCCACAAGATTGCAGCTCTGATAGTGAATGAATACCTTAGTCTCCCAGCGTAATAATATGCACCATAGCTGCAAGGTCGCTACCGAACCTTAAGAAAATGCTTCTGCCTCAACATCATTTTCAATTTTTCAGGCTAGAGAAAGTCGAGGAAGGCTCAGAGATGGTGACGCGGGTGAACCGGTTCATCCAGAAGAGTTACCGGACTAGCACCAAGCCCCTGAGCTATTTCCACCTAGTCCTGGACCCTGATAGCTTCGCGCGTACCGTGGAGAATATATACAACGTGTCGTTCCTGGTCAGAGATGGGATGCTGGCGGTTCAATTAGGTATGTAATACTGATCTTATTATCATCAGCATATTATTTTTGACGACCTCCGTGGCTAGACTGATATGTACGTAGACCCGTCTTTCCCAGTGGGCACTTTGGGCAAGTGCCTCAGATCAAATACAAAGTCCCTAGTTCCTGTTAAATCACCAAACGGAAGTCATCGGGGCCCCATTATCCTAATATGCCCAGGGATTCCAATAGGTCAAAGACGGCACTGTATGTACGCCTGTTTTAAGCCTGTGTCTGTTAAGGTGTCACCTACTCAGAGGTCCTGGGTTCGAATCCCGTGGAGTAGTATGTAGTATGGTTTTCAAGGTGTCACCTACTCGAGAGGTCCCCGGGTTCGAATCCCGGTGGGGAAAATGTTTGTGTGATAAATACGAGCTTTTGTACTTGAGTCATGGATGTTTATTATTCATATCTTAATAAAAATATACATATATGTATTAGTATATGTATTCTATCCGTTATCCTAGTATTCCATAATAACACACCACCACTAAAGGTTTTTGTTATTGTACTGTGGTCTCTGTAAGGTGGAAGTTATTTCCTTAGACGGGCGCTTCAGTTGGAGCGGAAAATACTCTGTGCCCTGTTCTTAGAAGCTTTTGAAAAGCTCGATGGCACAAGTGGTTAGCGCATTCGGCCGCGATCGTTGGAGTTCACAACTTTCGCAGTGGTCGGTCATTGGATGGGTGACCAAAAATTTACTATCTCGAGCTCCTCCGTGCTTCGGAAAGCACGTTAAGCCGTTGGTCCCGGTTGCATCTGCAGTCGTTAGCACCAATTTTAAACATACCTACATAACCTATCCGCACTGGGCCCGTTTGGTGGGTCATGGCTAGTGTTGCCAGGTCCGATTTATTTTAAATCGGTACATGAGGTCAAAAGATATCTGGATTTAGGGTTGCAGATCGGGACAGTAAACAAAAAACAAGGGGTTTATAAGTCTGGCTTTAATTTATTGCGTTTTAAAGTACTAGTGCAAGTATAGTATTATATTAATTACCTATTTTTTTTCATTAATCGGGACATTAAGCGTCCCGATCAGGTAATCGTGACGCGTCCCAGACTCCTGAAAATCTGGGCGTCCCGCGCAAATCGGGACACCTGGCAACACTAGTCATGGCCCAATCTGCCTGTTCCATCCATAGGGAAGGCCTGTGCCCCAGCAGTAGGGACATTAATAGGCTGATGATGATGATGATGAATGAAAAACTAACTGTTCCGTAGTGTAACAGATTTTTTAAGAAGACAACACATATTGGAAGATTGTATTTTTTTTTTTTTTAATTTATGAATGGGGTAGGTGACAAACCGTATTTTCGTTCTGAGCCTACCACTGTGCCTTGTGTGTTGGTATGACTTTACGGCCGACGCCAGCACCAATGAGCGAGTAGTTCACTTCGAGTCCCCGACGTGTAAGCAGCTATCAACAGCTCTAAAAGAATTTTTCGTTACATCAAGTGAGAGTACCCCTTTCTCTGGAAGACATCGTGGACCTTGGACTCCTATGTGTGATATATTGCCGGTAATAGTTTCCCAAGAGCGTTGACGAGCCCCGTTCTGAAGCCTAGCCCTAGGTACCCGTGGCGGTGTAAGGAGCGTTTGGATAATTCGCCGAACCCCGGCTTTTATCATACACTAACATTATAATGTTTTGTATCCAGATGAGGAATTCGGTTTGCCGTTCGTGACTCCATTAGCTGGGAGCGACGCGGGCGGAGGGGACATCACCGAAGAAAACCAGTTTATTGTATCAATAGACATACAGCGGTGGCAGGTGAGCAATAACTAACTTTGACGACCTCCGTGGCCGAGTGGTTTGTACGCCGGGTTTCATGGCGTCGCTGACTCGAGAGGTCCCGGGTTCGAATCCCGGTGGGGGCAAATGTTTGCGTGATGAACACTAGCATTTGTATGTTTAATATGTATTTCTATATAAATATACTTATATATGTAAAGTAGGCTAGGCTAATTGGTGTGTTGGAAAAAAAAACTGGTTCATTTATGGGTCAAGGTATACTTATCTAATATATAAAATTCTCGTGTCACGGTGTGCGTAATTGAATTCCTCCGAAACGGCTCGACCGATTTTCGTGAAATTTTATATGCATATTCAGTAGGTATGAGAATCAGGCAACATCTATTTTTATCCCCCCAAATGTTAAGGGCCCACCCTTAATTTATTTTCTTTGGACAATATTTTTTGTTTTTATTTTTTTATGAGACATCATACAAAAATATATACAACCCTAAATTTTCACCCTTCTACCACCAACCCCTATTTTTATGGCGGTACGAAGTTAGCTGGGACAGCTAGTGTTGCTATAATAAAATACCAAAAGAAATTTACCTTTTAATAAGTTTAAAGTGTGTATAAAATCTTGTCTCCCTAAGAAAGGTTACTATACTGTTAAAGATTTCGTAAATGATAAGGCACCTTGGGCTTAATATAATAGACTGAAGTCGTTTTACTTTGCTAATTTGGTTGAAAATTGTTTAATCGCCACTTTGAAATTTAAAAATAGTACCTAGCTAGTAGCTATTAACTTATTGTTAATTAATAATATTAATGTGATGAAAGTTGACATCAACAGTTTTCAGTTTTTGATGTCACCTTTCAATTGACGACACTGTATGAAACAAAACAGGGAGAAAAAAATAGCCATTGCTGAGTTTATTGCCGGTTCTTCTCAGTACAAGGTCTCCCGCCGTAGATTTACGAACCGATGGCGTAGCGTTTGAATTTCACAAGAGCTTGTAACAGCCTAGACTGATAAATGAGTTTGAGTAACCACTATGGACGTACCATAATAAACAATATATTCCTTTACATAATTTTCAAAAAGTCCACGCTTTAAAAAAGTCTACGCGATCCAGGCAGCAGACGGGACTATAAATAATAAATAAATATTTTCAACATTCACACCAATTAGCCTAGCCCCCAAGTAAGCACTGTAAGGCTTGTGTTATGGGATACTAGGGCAACGGATAGAATACATATACTCTACATGTATATTTATATAGAAATACATATTTAAAATCCATGACTGGAGTACAAATGCTCGTATTCATCACACAAACATTGCCCCCACTGGGATTCTAACCCGGGACCTCTCGAGTCGGCGACACCATGAAACCTGGCGAACAAACCACTCGGCCACAGAGGTCGTCTCGGTCATGGGACTCGAACCATCCTCCAAAAAAAATTCTTTAGACAGTAAATGCAACGATATTAAATACCCTAGATGCACCACGAGCGCTCAAAATGTGTCCCAATCAAGAAGTGCTTGAACACGATTCAAGCACTTCTTGGTTCACAGTCACGTGCGGACCGTTGAAAAGTCAAGTGCCGCAGGGCTCCGTGAAATTATGCGAAAAAAAAATACTTATAGTATGTAAAATATGTCGTTCTTTCGACAGGCATCTAATCAATGTTTGTTAATTTAACGCATTTGTATCTATTGTATTTAATATCGTTGCTTGAAATACTGATTTTCATGATGAAGCACGTCCAAGTTTGGGAGCGGGAGATCGTGATATGACTTTCAAGTAAAAATTGTATCAAGTAGTGACGTCATGCGACATTTCAAATCAATATTGTTGATATTCACATAATCAAAACATTACAGAGACAATATTGTAAAGGACATTTTATAATATTTTATAATATTTTTTTATTAATTATTACGTGTTTATAATTCTCGTACAACTTTCGTGAAATAATCAAACATTTAAAAGTATAAAAATTGACTTCATGTCTGTTTCAAAGGAAAAATGTTCCGTTTTACTAAAATAAGTGAACAATAAATGTATACTAAAAATATTTCTGTCAGTATATCGAAATAAATAATATTAATTCAAAACTCCCAAAAACTTTGACGTATTGGACCTTATTTTTATTATAACAAATCACTGAAAGACTAAAATAATAGATATTATTTTTCTGATCAGGCTTCAGCGAAGGCTGTATGATAATCAATGCTTTGATTTTTGCAAATGAACAAAATAAAACTTCAGAGACTTCATGTCAAGCCGACGACAAAAAGTTATTTGTATTTATTTTTAGTTTTAAAAATGCTTTTTGTGAAGTGTTAATCAGATAAATGTGAAGAAATATTCTAAGAAAATGCGAAATTGATGACTCTGTAAATATTTGATAACATCTTTTATCAAATGTAGCAAGGTATTGACGTCGTAGGCGATCTCTTAATTTTCAAGATTGTGACTTTATCAAAAGTTCCTGAGCCCTTTTTCATAGAAATTATAAATATTCAGGCATTCTGCATTATATATTACTAAATACAATATTTATACATTGCTAGGGCAGTCGCTCATACAAAATTTTACCATGTCCTTTGTAAATTTAAGAACCCGGAATACCTTTACAAAAAGTTACAGTTTCGTACCTTCCATTCTCGATATGGTAGGTGTTTGCAGATCAATACGTCCGATATTGGCGACTATATATAAGATATGAGACAGTGGCATTTACGGGTAGTTTCCGCCACCAAGCGACTAAATGTTGGAATGATTTACCTCCTCCTATAAGACACATAATATCAAGGTACACTTTCAAAAAGCAAGTTATATAGCCTAACTAAGTTTAGGCTATAGTACGAGAGCCCACGACCAAAATTTTTGTCTCATAGCAATACGGCCAAAACCGCATCAAATCAATTATCTTGAACTCGAAAATACCAATATCAGACATTTTCCGCGTAGCGTTTGATCTGACCGAATTTTCAAAATTGTCAAAGAATTTTACCGAACTGCATCATAGCAATATGTCTGATTTGCAGACTGTAGTTGAATGATAGTTCTGAGATACCGGAAACATATTTTTCAGACGTTAGTGGTGTAGCGCAAACCCGTAAAATCACTTAAAAAAATTAAAAATGAGACAAAAAAAATGTCTCATAGCAATACGTCTGAAAATCTTTTTTATTAGTAAATTTTGGTTATTTGATGTGAACAAAACAATTTTCAGACGGAAATGTGAACGCATTAAATTTTGAGACCGTTTTGAAAATGTTAACAAATTTTACCGATCGGTATCATAGCAATATGTCTGAAAATTGTTGGACATGATAAAATAAGTTGTCCACATGTGCAAAAAATTTATATCAGACAAATTAAGTGTAGCACCTTCTCTATCAGACAACTTTTCGATACTCAGATATCATTTAAAAATCATATTGAGGCATCTTGAATTTTCTGTTACAAACCAATCAGGAGCGTAACAAGCGCTGAGGCTGTTGAAATTAAATACTGATTGATTTGATAGTTTTGGTTTTATTTAAAGCACGAAAGAAATAAGTAATGACATCTGTCAAAGTACATATAATAGACAAGGGAGATTCTTGAATATCTATGAAGGCTGTAAATTTAAAAAAACATTTAACAGAGGCGTCGGCCAGGCGACTCCGAAACGTTATTTTCGTTTTTGGGAGTATATGCTACACTTAAAGTGTCTGGAAACAGGTTTTTGGTAATCATGGCAGCAATACGAAAAGTTGAAAAAAAAATTATCCGTATTGCTATGATACAGGTCGGCTAAAGGAGAATGCTCATGGATGTATGGACCGCCGTACAATGGTTGCATCAATACCAAACAAATGTTAAATGATCGTTTAATATTCAAATTAGTATGACAAATTGGAATTTTGAAAATAAAAACAGGGGTTTTAATGTTATTGTAAAAAATGTGACATAACCTCAAATCCTTAATAACTCCTATTTAAAGTTGGTTTACAGCTATTTTGGGTACTTTTTTATTCTGTTATTTTTGATCAACTTAGTCTTTCACTGTTTTTCCAACCTACTGCATAGATTTTCATGATAACACAGATTTCAGTGATGGCAGATTTACGTATAGGTAAATAAAAACATTAATAAGACACTTTTTATTAGATTACATATATTAATTGTACACATTATATTTGAATTACCAGTATATTTCAAATCAACATAATCTTCATGGAAAAAATAATCTAAATAAGGCGCCAGCGCAGTAACATCATAGTAACGACCCCAACTTAAAAACTAAACTACAGTCATTATGTGGTCCTAACAGCCCACAGGTTGTTTACCAATGAGACAGCTGCAATAATAACCTTTTATAGCCTCTAATGTGTCTGCAAAAGCAGCATCTCTACTGATAAGTAAATATGAGTTATATGTACGCTGCTTAAGTATCTGGATTTAATCCTACCTCTTAATAAATAATTATTTAGACCTAAAACAAGAGGAATATCATCTACAAACAAACAATTTCTAGCTTTTGTCTTACAGTGTTCTAATGTAGCTCCAGGATTATTGAAAAGAGTGGCCAATCTTTCGTTGCTATCAGCAGTTCTTATTTTAACTAAATAAATACAAAAGGCTATAGAAGCGTTTGGCACTTGATCTGCTAGATTGGTCATACAGTTGAGCAAATTATAAAACTGTTCAGAGTTCATACCAAGCCAATAATGACATAAATGAGGAGACATAATTGAAATATTAGAAAAATCTAATTTGTAATTGGCTGATCGCTGTATCATAATCATTACATTATCAAACTGTGTGCCAGTAAAATCTCTTAATTAAGATGTTAATTCATTCCATGGTTCATGGAATTCAAATAGTGATGACAAACACATGCACCAGCTGGTATGCACAATTTATTATTATACAATAAGAGATTCCTGATGGTAGATGAAATAAGTAGACATTCAGGCTCTAAACAATTTTAAAGACACAGTGACCAGGAGAGTTAGCAGCATGTATGATGATGATGATACAATTTTTAGAGTCACTTGTTGAACTGCTTCTAGTCTTGGTTGTGGCAGAGGAGGTGGCACAGGTATAGAACAATTGCCACTTAATGTAGTATCTCCAAGAGTAAGGCGATTTGAGTCATGTTGTTGTTGCTTTTGTACTTGTTGAGTTGCTGATCTCCAACATGCAGCACATACATGTTCCATTCTTGAGATCTAAAATATAACATTAATAAGAAATGAATAATTAATATGGAAAATTCCTTTTTGTTTATTTTAAAATAACAGTTTGATAGGTCTCAAGTTAACTCTTGCAAGTTATAAAAGTTAAAATATGATGTCTACAAATCAATGTAGGAATTTCTGTATTCTCTCATCATCTATTAGCTGTCTAGTGATAACAAAACAAATAAAAGAAAATCTAAATGTTACCATGATTACTATAAACATTTTAGTTCTAGATTTGTAATTATATATGATATGCAATAATAATACACAGTAATAATAGTTTTCTCATAAGATTGTGATAGTAAATGATTCCTAACCTAAGTATCTAGAACTGTTATTACTTTTTTAAGAAGTCAAACAAAACAGTTAATATATATTTCATACAGTTAGTTGCACATGACATTAGACAAACAATATTAGCTCACCTGAGTAGGAATTATCCATGACTATAATATGTTGAGGGCTAAACTGTTCTTCTACAAGAAAATATCAAGTATCACCTCTTGGGCCCTGGAAATACAGTTTTACAATACACTGGTTTAACCAGTCAAATAGTCTAATAGTCATCGATTCCTCATTTGAAGTAGAATACATGTTTAATGTTCTTAATGCGTGAGTAGAGAACACTACAAACACACATACGGTAAATAAATGTCCTGTCGTGAATGCACTGTTTTTTTCCTGAAAACGTCTTGCCTGTCTTAACAATTCAGAAACAAAATCGTTTGATACGTTCACACGCAATCATTATCACTTCTCAAAATATATGTAAAAAACTCAATCAACACAAAAATAGGAGTAACAACAAAACATTTGACAATTCCCCACTCATTTGCATTTGCAATAGGGTTATAGGGTAGGGTGATGATGATCTGACATTGAATATACGAATAATCGCTGAATTGAAAATAAAATGATTTTGTTTAAAATCGATTTTACGCAATGAATAAATCAAATCAGATACAAATAAATCCAGATTCAATTAATTAATAAACAGCATAGAAATAAATATAATTACTAGGTACTACTTAGTTAATGATGAAATCGACAGTTAGGTGAGCGCCTTCTATAAAAACAACGATTAATGATTTCCGCGGAATTAACACTATCAATACGTGTCGATTTTTTAAACTTAGATTCGAATACCCCGGCTACACGTTCCGTCTTACCTAAGAGCATGCCTGCACAGATTAACTAGCCTCTCTTTGTCGTCCGTCCCTCTCTAACTTAGATACTTTTATGGACGTAGAACAGGACGCGGCACAAGCCAATGTACAATTATTGTATTTTGCGTTATAAGGCCTTTAGACTACGTAGGCAAGACAAAGCGCTGGGTAAGCACGTGACTCTTTTTGTCCGACTACCTACATGCTCGACATTTTATCATTTTCATCTCTATGCTTAACACGTTACATTCAGTAAGTAGACACTACATACAGCAAGGGACGTGATAGGAAAGTGTCGAATTAAGCCAAGCGACGGGTTACTGAATGCGACGTATTAAGCATAGAGACGAAATAGATAAATGACGATTTGTCATCGCAACAGTTAAGACAATAAAAAAGAAAAATCACTATTAAACAATAATTAGTAACACGTGATTTATTTGTTTTTTGATGGTCCACTCATCGGTAACAAAAACAACAATCGATTATAATGTTTAACTAATAGGGTACTATGGCATCACTATTTTTACGATAAATAAACAAACGTCAGATATCCGGCTTAAAATATAAACAGTACTATAACTAATATTATTTCTAAAATTATTCCCTGTTCAAAATAGCCATTCTGATAGACCATCGTACGTATAAATTAAAGAAAATAATTATCATAATAATTTTATCTTGAGGCATGAGACAAAGCTGTACCAAATATGGGCATTCTCCTTTGTTGACATTTTTAAAAATGCGCTCAGACTATATGCTACGCGCAAAATGTCTGAAAACAAACTTTTTCGTAATACAATAATAAAAACTATGTACATTTTCACTATCAGACGTATTGCTATAATACCGACTGTCTTTTTTTTGACACAGCAGAGATGGCCTCCCACGCAGTTGCTACACTTTCGACCGTTACTACACACCTAGTCGGGTTCAGAATCATACAATCTAACGATTTTATAGGGTTTTTGCCGTATTGCTATGAGACATGGTTTTGGTCGTGGGCTCTCGTACTACTACGCACTAATTGTCGTTTTGGTGTAGGTTCTTTTGTTAGCATTCAATCTTCTTGAAATTCAAATTAAAATTTATATTTTATATTATTACTTTCACTTATTTGTTTAATATTGTCTACACAATTTTGTTTTTTAATGATTACTTTCATATATTCCCCCACAGGACAGGCTAAGCCTAGTGTGGGGGCTAGAAATCTGTAAAATTGTTGTGAAATTTGGAAATAAATTATTATTATATTATATTCATTTATTATTATTTACAAAAATTTATTAGCAAGTATTGCTAGGTAAATTAATAATGCAGTAAAAGATGTTCGTGTATTATATGTGGGACTATGGAATTGCAATGCCAGCTTTGTAGCGCACCTACATCCTCGCGCTTCTTACGGGCAGTTGCTGAAAATCAGCATTTTGTCTTTTAACACAAAGGCATTGCTGAGCTTCTGCCTATTCGCTTCCTACGGGCAGTTGCTGAAAATCAGCATTTTGTCTTTTAACACAAAGGCATTGCTGAGCTTCAGCCTATTCGCTTCCTACGGGCAGTTGCTGAAAATCAGCATTTTGTCTTTTAAGGCAAAAGCATTGCTGAGCTTCTGCCTATTTGCATCACTGACACTCACTAATAACTGTTGTTCAGACTAGAGTTATTTAAGAACTGTTTAAACTTATAATCTTTTATGTCTGCTTATTATTTATTGTATTAATTTGTGATGCAAATAAATGAATGAATTGAATTAAAAAAAAAGTGTCCAATACTTTTTAGGGAGCAGTTATCTGTCATATTTCGTTATTTATTTATTTATATCACATTGCTCATGTACATTATTTATTATAAGGTCTTACATACTTAATAGTGAGTGGTACATGACCCCGTTGAGGTGTTACAACAAACTTGAGCTTAACATTAAATACATTAATTTCACTTAATTGTTGTTCATATTAAATCAAATCCGGTCCAACCAAATTTAAACAAAATCAATCCATTTTAAAAATTAATCAAGTCAATTTCTATCATATCATGTCATCATAATCATATCATATCATCATAGTCAAATCAAAATCATATCTTATCAAGTTAAAAGTAAAAGACCATTTGACCGAAAATGGTCTGCAAGAACGATTTATTGGTTTTTTGGTCCTTTGGAAAGGTAAAGCACCTTTCTTTTTTCACCCCACGCCACTGTAGCCTACTCTCGAATTTTCAATTTGACTATCGTTATATGAAATCGTGTAATTTTGTTTCAGGAGCTAATAGAAGCGTTCGATATAAAGAAACCCATGATGGTTCTGAAGAGGAGTTAACACTTGGATACAAGTTTTTACGTAGCTTTATAATGAATGACCTGTTATTAAAATTGATTTTTACACAGAAACTAATGTCTTTTCATTATTTAATGAATATCGACCGAACCTCATTTTGGTAACATTGAATCTAAGGTTTTCGTTTAAAATTCTTAAAAGTTCACAAGAAAATTCAACCAAGATTTTATCGGACGTGAACTCTTCCTTCGCATCGGAAGGACGTGAACTCTTCCTTCGCGCATGGGAAGGACGTGAACTCTTCCTTCGCATCGGAAGGACGTGAACTCTTCCTTCGCGCATGGGAAGGACGTGAACTCTTCCTTCGCATCGGAAGGACGTGAACTCTTCCTTCGCATCGGAAGGACGTGAACTCTTCCTTCGCATCGGAAGGACGTGAACTCTTCCTTCGCATCGGAAGGACGTGAACTCTTCCTTCGCATGGGAAGGACGTGAACTCTTCCTTCGCATGGGAAGGACGTGAACTCTTCCTTCGCATGGGAAGGACGTGAACTCTTCCTTCGCATCGGAAGGACGTGAACTCTTCCTTCGCATCGGAAGGACGTGAACTCTTCCTTCGCATCGGAAGGACGTGAACTCTTCCTTCGCATCGGAAGGACGTGAACTCTTCCTTCGCATCGGAAGGACGTGAACTCTTCCTTCGCATCGGAAGGACGTGAACTCTTCCTTCGCATCGGAAGGACGTGAACTCTTCCTTCGCATCGGAAGGACGTGAACTCTTCCTTCGCATCGGAAGGACGTGAACTCTTCCTTCGCATCGGAAGGACGTGAACTCTTCGTTCGCATGGGAAGGACGTGAACTCTTCCTTCGCATCGGAAGGACGTGAACTCTTCCTTCGCATCGGAAGGACGTGAACTCTTCCTTCGCATCGGAAGGACGTGAACTCTTCCTTCGCATCGGAAGGACGTGAACTCTTCCTTCGCATCGGAAGGACGTGAACTCTTCCTTCGCATCGGAAGGACGTGAACTCTTCCTTCGCATCGGAAGGACGTGAACTCTTCCTTCGCATCGGTAGGACGTGAACTCTTCCTTCGCATGGGTAGGACGTGAACTCTTCCTTCGCATGGGTAGGACGTGAACTCTTCCTTCGCATCGGAAGGACGTGAACTCTTCCTTCGCATCGGAAGGACGTGAACTCTTCCTTCGCATCGGAAGGACGTGAACTCTTCCTTCGCATCGGAAGGACGTGAACTCTTCCTTCGCATCGGAAGGACGTGAACTCTTCCTTCGCATGGGAAGGACGTGAACTCTTCCTTCGCATGGGAAGGACGTGAACTCTTCCTTCGCATGGGAAGGACGTGAACTCTTCCTTCGCATGGGAAGGACGTGAACTCTTCCTTCGCATGGGAAGGACGTGAACTCTTCCTTCGCATGGGAAGGACGTGAACTCTTCCTTCGCATGGGAAGGACGTGAACTCTTCCTTCGCATGGGAAGGACGTGAACTCTTCCTTCGCATGGGAAGGACGTGAAATCTTCCTTCGCATGGGAAGGACGTGAACTCTTCCTTCGCATGGGCAGGACGTGAACTCTTCCTTCGCATGGGTAGGACGTGAACTCTTCCTTCGCATGGGTAGGACGTGAACTCTTCCTTCGCATGGGTAGGACGTGAACTCTTCCTTCGCATGGGAAGGAAGGGAACTTTTCCTTCGCATGGGAAGGACGTGAACTCTTCCTTCGCATGGGAAGGACGTGAACCCTTCCTTCGCATGGGAAGGCCGTGAACTCTTCCTTCGCATGGGAATGACGTCGAATTTGAGTCATCGTGCTCATCACTCAAATAAATGCCCACTCCAGGATTTGAACCCGGTTACTTAGGGGCAGAAGCGCTGCCATTACAGCAATCAGTCGTGTCGTGTCATATGTCAATGGATGTCTCTTAAAATAAAATTCAAACACGGATATGCTTGCTCAAAATATATTCCACATATTATAATATAATAACATAACATCTTCCGCGCGAATCACGTTAATATTACCACTTTACAACAATATAATAATTCCTTACGTCATAAATAAATAGGGCCATTTTTTTTACAATATAACTATCTAGGTACATCGAAGAAAATTAGTGATATTATGGTCTGTTTCAAACCAATTTGTTTAGTGAAAACAAGCTATTCATTCTTTTTTTTCTAAGTAACTCACGTTACAAAGTTGGCATTTCATTAGCTTAATTATAAAGAACACTTCAAATACTCGAATTTAACATTATTAAATAGATTGTCCGTAGCGTTCCGTCATTCCTATCACCTGTTCGTAGTGCAACAATAATGAAAAATAATATGAAATTAATCTTTTTTGCCAGTTTTACACTAAATAATGTATTTTTTCATTAGAATTATTATCACACATTATCATCAAGCCTTTTAATTTCCCACTGCTGGGACACAGGCCTTCCCTATCGGATATAAAAGGATGGTATACACAGGGACTAATAATTACATGAACGATGTGTGAAACTAGGAATTCTGAAGTGAAAATTCATTACGGCGTAATCCTAATGGGAGTAAGCTGGCGTACGCGTTACGAAAAGTGTGATCGGACGAGGCGAACAGGAGCTAGGTGGCAGATACAAGCGAGAGAAAGCAATGCGCGCGCACATTTTCACATACGATGGAGCTAAAGAAGTTTCACTTCAGTCGTGTGGTCATAAGCACACTCGTTTTTTTTATTTGCCTTAAATATGTTTTTTAAAGATGTTCCGTCATTAGTATATTTAGTTCAGTATAGACGCTTGGGATACCAAAAATATCACTCGCGCAGTTGCCTGCCTTGACCCAACCCTTGGAGCCCTGGAACCTTATTTATCGACAGAAACACAACACCACCGACCCCCTCAGGTTCGAGTGGTCTAGAGGCTCCAGACGGAGGGGAGACTCCCCTCGTGGGGAGATGCCATCTCCGCCTGGAATACCTCTAGAGGCACTCGCCTATTCTCGGCTTGAGGTCCCCTAAAGCAAGCCATACACGCTAGGGTTTACCTGCATGTATGTCACATAACTGCGCAGGTTTTCACGCCTGTACAGGCAACTTCAAAAGATATGAATTATGATATTTTCTACCTGTGCAGTTTAACTGTGCAGGTAAAACTGAGCGTGTGTGGCGATCGTCTGCGCAGGCGTCAGTTGTCCGGTGATTGTAAGAGCGATCGGGGTCATGGTTTCAACTGAAAGTTTGTGCAGGTTTACCACTACGTGTATGATCTCTACTAAACTCAAGTTTACCTGTGCAGTTAAACCTGTCAGGTATAACCTAGCTTGTATGGCTTGCTTTAGGATCGCGCCGTCCCCAAACCCGGTGACGCTGTAAAGGTCATCTGCGACCAACAGCAAACACATTCCAAAATAAAACACCACCACTAAATGGTAGTGTTATTACACTGTAGTCTACTCTGTCAGGAGGGGGTTACTTCCTCATATGGATGCAAAAATTATTTACACTCCCTACAAATAGTCTAAAACAGGCCATATTATCACTTTTGAATTAGAGAATGCTAACTATTAATTTAATTATCAAGTCCATATTCCAATGCCCTTAGAGTTCATTATTGAATGAACGTAGTATTTTAGAGTATCCTATATATATAATTGTTTACATGTATGACACATATTTGCACTATATGTCAATTGGAAGTATTATATAGTTCGGTATTCTTTAAAATCATACATATTTTTTGAGTGTAGACAAAAATCTTTGTTTTTAAAACAATAACCTCTCCTTTTCCAATAAATGACGAATCAGTGCGAGTAAAATAGTGCAGAAAATTATATAAATGATACACAATATGATACAAGTTTTAATCCAATAGAATTTTAATTAAACCTTCGTAGGTATTGACATAGTATTATTTAATTAATGAATGTAATCTACAAATAAACAACAAAATTATACAGAATTTTACAAATAAAATTAAATGAAGACACACAAGGCAGTGAATACTGACACAAAATAGGCGGTTAAACGAACGGTACGCGACATTACCGTTTTGCGTTTCATTCGCACTTAATAAAAAAAAACAGAACAGAGTTAACATACAAGACAAAAATCACAATATCGCATCATTCAATACACATTTTTTACAATAAAAAGAAATGTAGAAACAAAAAATATGGCATTGACACAATTAATGATATTGAAAATAAAATTGTACAGTCGGAGTAGTCTGTCGCTTGATATCTTTCCAATCTGTCACAATAATGTTAAAGTTACAGTTATGCACACCAGATTTTAATAAATAATGTTTGGAAAAATTATTGAAAACTAACTCAATTCCAGACAATCTTTCGCTTCTTTGCTTTCTTATTTTTTTTTTACCACGTCTGACTGCGGAACACTGTGGAATACATTGTTACCACACCAGCAGTGTTTCCGGACCAATACGACCTGAAAACCTTCAAAAAAAAGAGCGTACGCTTTCCTTAAAGGCCCCGGCATCGCATTTGTGATACTACTGGGGGCCATTCGCCTAACGGAAATGCTATGGAAAACGCTAATGCTTTCGATTTTATTTTGTTATTTCTGACCGCCGAAGGATTTCAAATACCTCACGCTCATTTTTTTTAATATTGTTATTACCAATGTAAAAGAAAAAAAAGAGCGAGTAAAATAGTAGCGATTGTGATCACTTACCATCAAGTGAGCTGTCAGCTCGTAAGCCCCCTATAATATTAAAAAAAAACTTAAAAACCACTAACGCTGTTTAATTGCAATGACACTGCTATATATTGGTATATCAACTATATGATTGTGTACAATTTTTTAATGCAATTCGTACAAATAATGACTTTATAACTGCTGTACCAGCTATCTTCGCGTTTGGGCTTTATCATCACTTAACATCAGGTGGGGTAGAGTCATTTGCCTACCTGGCTATAAAAAAAAAGTTAATTATTCCTTCACGTAACTATATTGATGTAAACTTACTGTACATTTTGACATATGAAACCCATTTTCAGTGAACAAGATAACAATGGCCGGGTACTAGCAAATGCTCATATCACTTAAACATATTAATTTATATATAGGATATTTTTCGCTAGTTATCAGATACAAAAATCAATAATAAATGGGTTTGACACGTCAAAATTTACTTTAAAGTTAATATCAATAATGTACTGGTGTCAGTTTTGGCTTCAATGCATTTAGCGCAGGTGATTTTGATCCTTAAAGACTATAAACTACTTCGATTGTCCGAATAATGTAATGAATAGTAGCACACTGGCTGTATAAACAGTGATATAACAGTCGTCTAATGGAAACTAGCGAAGGCTTCAGCTGTATAAAAAAGCTGTACAGTATTTGTATAAGCGGCTTCAGAACTTTTGTAACTTCAAAATGGGCACAAATTATACGGCTTATAACTCTACAACCGCTCTATAGTGGTCGTCCAAACGTTTTAGTGTGGCGATAGAACATCTCTTTAAGAATGAAGGAATACACTTCCTTAGTTTTAAGAAGCTATTATAGCGCCGCTGTACAACTATGAACCTATTTATACGCCTTTGTACCTTTTTAATCTGTCTGAATAGATGACTTATACTTGATGTGTTACAAGAGAGGTTATTAACTCTTAACAGGTCACCTTCTAGGTCTAATAGAGTAACAAGATATTTTTTTTTCCAATCAAATGCCTGTTCAATAACCATCACACATACTTATGACTCTTTTACGATTATTGGGTACCGTTGTGTGGCTACTATCCCGACTATATCTTGTAGAGCGTTATAATACTCTGTTATACCACTTAAATGGAATACAAGACCCATTAAATTGCTGTTATACCGACGGCTTAGCTGAACAAAACCTGTCCAATCAGCTTGTGTGCTAGTTGGGTGTACTTATGTTATGAAAACAAAAAACGAATATAAATTTAACGACAATTATTTGGATTATATTTTGATATGCATACATTACATTATGACTGAATATTTTTTACAAGCCATGTAGAAACTCATTTCATAATGATATTGTGTGAAAATAATAAAAAATCAATACATTTTTTACTCGATGACAGTCCATATTTAATAGGCAAATTATTATTTGAATGATGTAAATAAATTAATGGAAAGCATTAATTTTTGGATTTTAATTTTAAATTGAGCAATTGAAGGCTCCTTCTTTACAAACGTTCCTTAAAATAAAGAGAAAAAAAAGGCTTTTGCCTGCCTCAGACTGCAGTCCCTAGGGAACCTTATACTGGTTAATGAGTATAGTATAGTATTCTATTTAGAGGTATAAGAATAAAGTAGGGGAGATATAGACTCTACCACAAGTGGAAGCGTCCCTCTAATAGAAAGAGGAAGAAGATGAGAGACCGCTAGCTTTCTCTCTCTAATCGCGCAAGTGCATTGGCAACCGTAAGTATGTTACTATTTCGATGTGATGCAATTGTATGCCATGCGTCACAAGAGAGAGAGAGAGAGATAGCTAGCGGTCTCCCATATTCTTTCTCTTTCTACTAGACGGACACTTTTAGAGCCACCTCCCCTACTCTTTTCTTATACCTCTATGGTATTCTAATGTTAAGACAAAACAAAAACAATAATTTCTTTATTCTAAATATTTTTAGTATGTACAAAATTGGAACTGTTACCCTTATTATTAAACCCTTAGCACGAACCATTATCGAATTCGAATAGTTTGCAAACCGAAATATCAATGTCAAATTTTGTATGGAAACTTGAACAGCAGCGGCACAAAATACGTAACGAAAACTAAAAATCAGTACACATTTGATAATGACATTTCGGACTCGCAAACGATACGAATTCGATATTGGTTGGTGCTAGGGGTACTGCTCTCATATAAGCAGTGCCGTCTTTGACCTATTGGAGGCCCTGGGCATATTAGGATAATGGGGCTGGTGATTTAACAGGAACTCCCTAGTTCCTAAATTAAAAAGTGTCCCTACTTTGTATTTGATCTGAGGGCCCCCTATCGATCGCGCGGCCCTGGGCACTTGCCCAAAGCGCCCACTAGGAAAGACGGGTCTGCATATAAGGCAACCATCTCACATATAGTTACCTTGTGGTATGAGTAACCTTATATGAGAGCAGTTCTAATTTTATAACAAACATATAAAAAGCGAATAAAGAAATTTTTGGTTTTGTTTTGCTTGAGAATGTTTATCCAAGGTATGATTTTCCTGTGCGGCTGAATTCCTTCAAATAAGAGAAATAAACATAGTAATTTCACTTTCCTAACATTTTGTTAATATTAGATTATTTAACGCTTCTTTTATTCTTTCAACGTAGACATAATAATCTTTATCTCTTTAAATAACAAGTTGTTATATTTTATCATACAAACAAATAAGTATACATTTATTTGATCCAATAGACACGATATTTTTATATATTAAATAAAATGTCAAAATGGCTCTTAAGGTCCCTTTACACTAGTTTTACGTTTGACATATAATTACAAATGCAATCAGTTCTGCATTATTATTTTTTAAAAACCTAAATTGAACACAAGACTAAATAAAAAAATCTAGAATATGATCTACTCCGTCTATATTTCAGAAGGGATTCGAACCCGCATCTTTTGCTTTCCAGGCGGACGCAATAACCAATTAATGCTATCGAGACCTTAATGGCCGTGCGAACCTAGGATTCTCTAGGATTTCTAAGGCTGTGAGGCAACGCCATCTCTTCGCATTATTAGGCAACCCACATGTGGATATTTTTACGTAAAAAAATCTTAAGATTTAAACATCTAGCAGTTAAATGTTTTAAAATAAAAATATTATGAAATTGAACATTTTCAAAGTGAGCATAAAAAGCCTGTTCTTCTCTTAGCAGTGATAAAAGTTGTTATACAGACAGTCATATAAATTACCAAAAAAAACTGATTTTTTTTCTCAAAGTATTGTGAATTTTATATCAACTTGAATAAAGATCATTTCAGTTGCTTAAAAAATAATAACTTGAATAAAGTTCATTTGAAAAATTTCAGCTTTTAGGTAACTTGAGCTGTGGCCATTTGCACCAATATCAGAATGACATGCAGATTTTTAAGAGTATTAGTTTAAATTGATTTTATATGTAAACCACTAGAGTATAGAGACCTTCATTGGCATGTTTTCTCATACATTTCTAATTAATTTGGAAACATTATCTACTCATTCGTATTTCAGTCAGTTCGCCTTGCTGGTGTCATTTGCTTTCTGTTGTTCTTTTAACCTCGATATTTCAGCTCCTAGGGTGTCCATATTTTCCTATAATGAAATTAATATTTTTTTTAAAGTATGTTTTGTACTTTTTTTTTATTTAAAACACATTATTACACTGACAAATTTATAAAAAACTAATGCAAAAAAAATATGCTTGCTTAACGCAGCGCACGCCCTTATTATTATTTTGTCACAAACTAAGGAAAGCTTATACTACAGACACATAATAAAGGATCAATACAATTGCATAAGTTAAGCAATTTTAATAATAACCGGTCACTGGATGGGTGAACAAAAATTTACTATCTCTCGCTCTTACTTGCTTCGGAAGGCATATGAAGCCGTTGGTCCCGGCTGTGTCTGATGATGATGTTCCTTTAAAGTGATATTCTTCAGGAGTGCATCTTCCAACACTGCCTGCAGCCGTTTAGTCATCGCCAGGGACAATCCAGGACTATTTCTCAAGGATCGACCGGAGACATTAATAGCCTGATGACGTACCTTTGAAGTGATATTCTTCAGGAGTGCATCTTCCAACACTGCCTGCAGCCGTTTAGTCATCGCCAGGGACAATCCAGGATTATTTCTCAAGGATCGACTGGAGACATTAATAGCCTGATGACGTACCTTTGAAGTGATATTCTTGAGGAGTGAATCTTCCAACACTGCCTGCAGCCGTTTGTTCATCGCCAGGGAAAATTCCAGTGTCATTTCTGAAGGATCGACTGGAGACATAATATCCTGATTATGATGACGTACCTTTAAAGTGATATTCTTCAGGAGTGCATCTTCCAACACTGCCTGCAGCCGTTTATTCATTTCCAGGGACAATTCCAGAGTCATTCCTGTAGGATCTCCACCCCAAACTGCCGCCATAGCGCCGCCACCGAGGCGCGCTATCTCTTTCTAGCAAATAGTTTTTTATTATTATTGGAGGATAGCATTATCTATCATTCCATCTTTTCGATGGAAGGAAGAGATGCAAAAATAAATACATACAAAAATAAAATAAAAAACAAGAGAGCCCAGTCAAAAACGAGTTAAAAATAGTAGTAAAAAAAATCCAAGGAAGACATTAATTTACGCAGGGAAATTAAATTAATGACTTCTTCGGATATTTTTTCTAGAAAAAATAGCTTCTACGCTGGATTTAAACTGTTCCTTCCGCAATCCGGGCGGCACGGCTGTGCTACCGAGAATATAATTAATCTTTTGAACGTATTTTTAATTTTCGGTTTGCAGTAAAACCAGACCTGAACCACTTTTTAGCCATCGCATATTAAATGTACTTATATGGCAAGAATGTATATTGGCATTTTAGAGGAATTATAAAAAACTAGCAAACCAGTGAACCAAATGTTCACCAAAAAAAAAATGTATTTAATTAATTGAGAACTTCGGAGATTTTGTGTGGTTTCGTTTGAAATAGAAATCACGTGATTTCTCGAAAACCGGAAGTGCTACGTTACTCACATCCGGTTTGTAGTCTTATCAGACTATTCTTAACTTATAACTTAAACATTCTCTATATCTATCTCTTACGGTTTGGCCGCTGAAACAGCACCACGGACGGACGGACGGACTTGTCTATTAGATAAGAGATAAAATACTACTAAACTGAAACGCAACAAAAATTATAACTACTAATGTTTAGTTAAATTGAACTTTAAGCTGTATGTATTCTAAATTCACCTTGGTCAGCTTCCGTCCCTTCTTCAAATGTGTAGCATAAAAATAAGATATAATATATGATAAGATAGTTGAAAACGCACATTGAAATAATTTTTATTTTCGATACTTTCAAAGCAGATGTCTGCTTAGGCGTTTCGTTCTAAATGGCAACGATCGTACGATGACACGATTCTTTCCCTGTCGTACGATGATTTTTGAACATACTGATTTCTTAAGAAGTCTCCTTATTACAGCTTGTAAGCATGAGCACAGTCATTATTTAATAACGAATGTATGATGGGTTTAATCGTTCTGTTAGAAGGTCCTTTAAAACAAACCCAAAATTCCCGGATACTAATTTAATTGAATTTCGATACACAAATACACACGCGAACTCGAGTACCAAGTCCTGAGCTACCCGGATGGACCGTTCTTTCCCGTTGCCAAAGTCTAACTAACTGTGGGAACTGATGAAATAATGTGAGGGCTGCGTTAATGCAACTCTGCAGTTTAATACTATGGAAAATTACAGTATACACATTATTGTTAAATTAGCATTCTTTGGTTGCTATGTCGGGTAATAACAGTACGATCATGTAATAAAATACACCGATATCTTTTGAGTGTCTTAATTGGTCGCATGTCATTGCACGAACACAACACCCCTGGGGACACATAGAGGTATAAAAATAGAGTGGGGAAGGCGGCTCTATAAGTGTCTGTCTAGTAGAAAGAGAAAGAAGATGAGAAACCGCTAGCTATCTCTCTCTCTTGTGACGCATGCGCAGTCGTCTGTCCAATAGTTGGTCCAAGCATAATATCGAAATAGTAAGATGCTTACGGTTGCCAATGCGCATGCGCGATTAGAGAGAGGAAGTTAGCGGTCTCTCATCTTCTTTCTCTTTCTATTAGAGAGACACTTACACTTGTAGTAGAGTCTATATCTCCCCTACTCTATTCTTATACTTCTATGTTGGGACACGGGACGAGCGGGGCAAGGGGCAATATTGGTTAAAGGAATAGGAAGGTTGCAGGATTCCACGCACGCAAGTAAACTTCCGGTTAAAGTGACATTAGATTGTATGGTTTGACGTTTTAATGACAGTCGCGTGACGTCACACACTAGTGAGGCGCCATATTGTCCAGAGATACGTTTTTCGCGGCCACTTGAAAATAGAGTTTTTTATTTAGTTTTTTTACCGAAATACACAACATAATGATGAATATCCACTTTTTATGGACTCTATAAACATTAGTAAATCAACGTGTGATCGTTATCTTAAACTTGTCAAAAATCCTATTGGTTAATTTGGACTCTCCATAAATATTACGGAGATATTGACGTGATATGAACACGCAACCTTCTGATCTGGAGTCAGACGAAGCTCATGCAAGAAATTCTTGCATGAGCATATAAGTTACTCCGTCAAGCCGCGGCTACCGTTGCCGACTGTCCGCGCAGTAGGACATCCCTGCTCAATCATCATACGATTATTTTCATAGCACGACGAGATCGCATCGTGTCATCGGCAATCGTGGCCAATTAGGGCGACGCTTTTTACGATATTTTTTTTAGGTATTAAGTTAAAAAATATTATCATAAAACATCAACTCGGCCCTATAGCAGATGTCGTAAGAGCTGGGGTTTAGCTCTCAACTAAAGCCATTCTCAAAATGTAAATAGATGTTTAAATCTAAAGAAAAGTTTACTATAAAAAAATCCACGCGGACTAGGCAGCAGACGGGACTCGAACCCTCACCCTTCCCTATCCGGGCGAATGCACTGACCATTATCCTACCGCGGCCCTGACGGCGAAAACATGGAGTAACTAATTCATGCTTGTTCTTAGTTTATTAATAAGGAGGTACGTAGTTTTGAGTATTATATTTATTTACCTTATTAGCGTCCCGATCTTGCGACGCCACAGCACCGGCCGGCATACTGCACAGTAAATGCCGTAGAAGCTTTGACTTTGCCCTCAACTCGCCCGTCAGTTGGCGCGAGTGTTCTTCTAAGAATTCGCATCTGTCTGCGCGTCGCGCCGCCGCGCGTTGGAGTGATACTATACGCTCTATTAGAGCTTGCTTGTCTGGTTCACGGACCTATAAATAAATAGATTCTAAATACCGTATTATTGTACCTGTATTATACATAAAATCACATAAGTAATCTATTTAATAGTCTGCGCAAGCGAGTAACTTTTCTCCGCCGAAAGAGATCGCTAACCACTATCTCGAGTAAAGCCGGGTCTCCAGCGCGTGTTCTGCCCTACACAATCAACATTCAACAAAATCGTCTACACAAAACTTTTTTTCACTACAAATATTTGTTTGCATCAACAATGTTTTTGCTTTTCAAACCAGGTACACAAATCTTCCCGCCCAGGTCGAGGGGCAGGGTACTGTTTCATCGGCCATTTTTTTGACAACTTGCTAGTTGGTGCTCCGTTCCAAACCTACGCTCCGAGTAGGTACTATCGCGGAATTTTGCGCTCTGTCACTTGGCGAACAAAATGCTTTGAACGGTTTTCTACAGTAGTTTTGACTACGCCCCGCCTGCGCCTCGGACGCGCCAATCCGGGCCGCCGCACAAAAGTAAGACAGAGAGCATTTCATTGATTGAATAATGAATTGAATTGCATTTGTTTTAGTTGCAATTTCTCATCCGCATCGTGATCGCGACAGCGCTATACGAAAAAGTAAGACAGCGATAATTACATGTCTATGAATGAATTATTACTACGCCGCTACCGCAACCGATTATGGCATTATGGGTGACAGAGCGGGTCTTTCCGCGAGTGTACAACTTTTCACTGAGACGTTTCAATTTTGAAATAATGCACGATAATTTTGTTGAATTTGGCATTTGTTGCACCTGAATCATAGTGTTTCAAAGTAGCGCTGTGTACGAGTATTTTGTGTAGGGCAGCCACGTGAGCAGTAGACTGCGTGTGTAGAGGAACATGTTTCAGAAACAAAGTTTTATGTATGTGTTATTGTAGAATGTGTTCAAAAAAACTTTTGCTGTAGACCCGGCTTTACGCACACGACGGATTAAGCTGTTGTATATCTTTCTCACAAGGTTTTAGATAAATTTCGATCACTAGCAAAATTCTTTTTCAAATACATTTGCTCAAAAAATGCATTAACGGAGGTTGTATACATTGTTCGAAAATTCTAAATTACGGGACATACAACGCAGCGTGCGGTAAATATATTTACCGCACGCTCCCATATATGGCGCCGTACATTTTCTTTAAGTTTGTCTTATTTCGAACGAACCTCCTTGGAACCGCTTTTAATCTATACCTTTGTCTCACTTAAATACTAAAAAGAAAAAGAGGCGAAAGGTTTAGTTCTAATTTTCACAATCCGCAGGTGGCGCCATTTTCTTGTTACAAAAAGTTTGCTCCATATACACTGTTTTCTCGCAAATATGTTGAAAAACGCTGTATGACATTCGTGCGGAATTGGTTACTATGGTGAGCCCTTATATTCGTCTCGGGCTTACATTCGTCTACTCGTTTATAATAATAAACTTACCGCACAAATATCATAAATAAATTACAGGCTATCTACGATTTTATTCCTAAAATCATTTTAAAATCATTACAAGTTATACTGTATACAATGGAATTTTACCGCTATACAGGCAGCGGCACGTAACTCTAGCGCTGAACAAATCGCGGAGGGGATATCTGCGCATGGGTACGACTGGAGAGCCAATCGGCGCAACGCACGCCCGCCCGCGCACCTCGTTTCCCCCCAAGACATCTTAATTTTTACTTCTGCGCAATAACGGTCAACGCTAGAGTTTCGTGCCGCGACTTATACCTTAAAACTTTAATGCAAAATACATACTTTAAACTATAACTATACACCGTGAATTTTCAGTTTCCTGAGAAATTATACTAGCTAATTCAGACAACTATGCGGGTTACATTCCCGTAAAAAACTTTAAAAAAATGTTTCCAAGGTTACTCAGTAATTTTGTAATAAGGTTTTTTTTTTATTCATATAAATTAATTCAAATAAACCAAAATTTAGAATCTACATACTTTAAATGGATAATAATTCCATAATAGTTATGTTACTTAGACGACCTCCGTGGCCGAGTGTTTTGTACGCCGGGTTTCATGGTGTCGCCGACTCGAGAAGTCCCGGGTTCAAATCCCGGTGGGGCAGATGTTTATGTGATGAATACGAGCATTTGTCTCTCTCTCTCACTCCAGTCATGGATGTTTTGTTCCCCACTGCTGGGGCACAGGCCTTCCCTATAGATGGAATAGGGCCATGACTCACCACGCGGGCCCAGTGCGGATTGGTGGGTGCTAACGACTGCAGATACAGCCGGGACCAACGGCTTAAAGTGTGCTTTCCGAAACACGGAGGAGCTTGAGATAGTAAATTTTTGGTCACCCATCCAATGACCTGATGATGATGAAATGAAGTTGATTAACATCGACTATCGCAGCCGAATGCGCTAACCACTTGCGCCATCGAACTCCTCGTCTTGTGCATTTTAAAATGCCATAATATTGGCGTATAACCTGTCTATATATTATACGTCAATGCTGTTTGTACTATTTTTAATTACACGTTTTTGTTTTCTCGGGTAACTCAAAATTCACGGTGTATATGTATACAAAGTGGTACTAGCAAGGGAGAAATATTTTTTAACCTTCGTAAAGATCTTATCGAATACATTTGCATGCCTTATCTGAAACGTGCAAAAATTAACTTTAAAATGGTATTACTTTAAAATTATTGAAGCATTAATCTAATAGATCATTATATTTATACTAGCTGTCCCAGCGAACTTTGTACCGCCATAAAATAAATAAGGTTGGTGGTAGAAGGGTGAAAATTTAGGGTTGTATGTATTTTTGTATGATGTATCATAAAAAAAACACAAAATTTTATCCAAAAAAGAAAACTTTAAGGGTGGACCACCCTTAACATTTAGGGGGATGAAAAATAGATGTTCTGAATATGCATATAAAATTTCACGAAAATCGGTCGAGCCGTTTCGGAGTAGTTAAATTACGCTCACAACAACAATTTCATATATTATATCAATGCTAGAAGTGAATGGTACACGATGTTGGCAATAGCGATTCAATTCCAATGAAACATAATATTTAACTACATATTTATTCAGCGACAATAGAAATATTTGTAGGGTATTTGACAGTATTAAAAATAAAGTGGCATATCATCTGCGTTTAGAATGAATATTGCCAGGGATTTTTACTATTTTTACAAACAAAATATTCATAATTTTAATAAAAACCACGAAAAAGATAATTCTTATCTATTGTCACGTGACCCAAAACGCTTGGGATTGGCTGAGCCTAAACTGACGTCACACGCAAGTAAACTTCTGGTTAAAGTGACATTACATTGTATCGTTTGACGTTTTAAATATAAGTCAATCACGTGAGATCATTTTCTAAAACTTGTGAAATACCCAATTTCAACTATCTACCAAGTATGGTTTATTAGATCCTACCTGTTTACAGACGGACAGGCAGCTTCCCCCTTTTTCATAAACGAGGAACAAGCTTAGACTATAGTTACGCCGTGTCTTGTCATTTCACTCAAATGTCATTTAAATTGTAACCCAAAGAAAAGACGAAACAAGGAGAACCTAATCTAAGCTAATTCTTCGTATATTAAAAAGGGGGCTTAGGTGTAATAATGACAAGTTGTCAGTCAATGTTTATGGGACCCTAAAAAGCTTTTAAATGTCATTGTTACACCATTAACTCACCGTTGTGGCCTGCGTTTGTTCCTAAGCGAAGCGTGAAAGGATAATTTTAATTAATTTAATTTAAATAAAACAAGTTTCAACGGGTTAGATGCACTGATTTTATTTATTTATTGACGTATCGTATATACGTGTGAATTAATTTAAAAAAAAAATTGAATTCCGGCAAAGGATGCGAAACGTAAATAAATAAATAAAATCAGTGCAACTTGTTTTATTGTATGAGTGATGTGCGTGAAAACTTAAGAAACAAATAATTTAATTTATATTTAATTGGTTTAATGGAGAAAAAAAGACATTAATTAATTCATTTTTCTGTTAAATCGTTTGTGCCAATCTTTAAATATAAGCAGTTTTCAAAAATTTAGAAAGTACCCTATTGTATAGATAACGGGTTGCATACAACATCAAAGCTAAAAACTGTCCGCGTATATTTAAACTTATGCAGCTACATTCGATTCCCAATGAACAAAGATAATTGTTTTAAAACAGTTTAAATTGAACCTAATCACAACTATATCACAAAGGAATAAGATTACAAATAACAAAATGTTATTTCACACATACGACCTTTTATCTTATAAAACTAACATTTGTTCCTTTTATAAATTATATCTGACTAGCAAACCAGTGAACCAAATGTTCACCAAAACCTGATTTCTCGAAAACCGGAAGTGCTACGTTACTCAAATCCGGTTTGTAGTCTTATCAGACTATTCTTAACTTATAACTTAAATATTCTCTTTATCTATCTCTTACGGTTTGGCCGCTGAAACAGCACCACAGACAGACGGACTTGTCTAATAGATAAGAGACTAGCAAACCAGTGAACCAAATGTTCACCAAAACCTGATTAAAAAAAAAAAAGATGTATTTAATTAATTGAGAACTTCGGAGATTTTGTGTGGTTTCGTTTGAAATTCGTGATTTCTCGAAAACCGGAAGCGCTACGTTACTCAAATCCGGTTTGTAGTCTTATCAGACTATTCTTAACTTATAACTTAAATATTCTCTTTGTCTATCTCTTACGGTTTGGCCGCTGAAACAGCACCACAGACAGACGGACGGACGGACTAATAGATAAGAGATACTTGGAAAAAACGATAAAGGTTAAAAAAACGAAAATGTGAAATCAACCTTATGACCCACAAAATAAAATATTTTTACCAGTCATTGGCCAGCGAGTTACTTCGTTTTGTATTAACCGAACTAATTAAAAATAAGATCTAACTGCTCAAGTGAGTCTATATTTATTGAGACGGATTTTACGCGCTGACCCGTTATCTATGGAATTGTTGATCGAAGATTCTGAGAGAAAAAAACATTAAAAACTTTTGGAAAAAAAAAAGATTTAATAGAAATGATTTTTTTGCTCTATGGTCACGTGACTGAAAGCGTCTGGGATTGACGAAGACTAAAATGACGTCACACGCTAGTAAACTTCCGGTCAAAGCGACATAACATTGTATCGTTTGACGTTTAAATGACAGACTTGTGACGTCACATACTAGTGAGACGCTATAGTGTCCAGAGAAATGTTTTCGCGGCAACACGATAATTAAATTTTTGATTTTTTTTTATTGAAATTCACAACAGAATGATGCATATCCACGTGAGGTCGTTTCTCTAAAACCTGTCAAATACCCCTATAAAAAATATAATTAGTTAGGATTAATATTTCCGACTTACCTGAATATCGGGTACTGATTCTACGTGCCCATTGGTGAGTCTTTCCTCGTGCGGGGCACTCTCAACACTGCTGAGTGACGTCACAGAACCTGGGAAAACGTAAGAAGTCTTAACGGAAGCACTATATTTGATTTTAAAAATCAAGCCGGCCGATAGATTCAAGTAATATTTACCCGTTCTCGTGGAAGGCGCGTCCGGCGGCGGCAGTTTAGATTCCAACTGTTCGCACCGTTTCAAAGCGCGTTGTAATTCGCGATTTAATTCCTGCAATTATAAAATACACAATAGTTTTACGATACACTAGCCATCAGCTCTTTTTCATCAGTTTCAATTGAATGAGGTATTAGCTTTCGAATTTCACTTGCGCGATGTAGGCTTCCATGCTTATTGTTCGCAGCGCCGGTAGCGCCATCTCTTAAAGAGGCGAGTGATTATTTCCTCCATCCGTTGGTTATATGTAGGGCATGTAGATATATTTATTTATTCCTCAATGTTCCATAAAGGTCTCCTAAGTCGGGGCTTACCTTTATGGCACTGGCGTGTTTCTTCTTGAGCACTCCATTCTCCCCTTTTTCCCACTCTATTTTCTTATTTGCGTCCGCAACTTCTTCTGTCAACTCTGCTACCTGTGAGAAACATTTATATTATATTTTTAATCATTAAACTTCTAGATGTTTGAATGTTAAGAAAATTTTACTAGAACAAATACTACGCGGATCAGGCAGCGGACAGGACTCGAGCCTTCCTCATTCGCTATCTGGGTGGATGCTAGCGCGGCCCTAAGTGTCCATGTTGAATTTTCTCTTGTATTTCTTAGGCTGCATCTCTTCGCATTGTAGGTAACCCACAATGTCAAATGAATACCTTTACAAGTATTAAACATTTGAAAGAAGAAGCATTACAGGTTAAGCATTTAACTGCTAGATGTTTATATTTAAAGTTTTTTTTTACATTTATATTAGGTTTAAAATTGGCCAAGTGCGAGTCGGACTCGCGCACGAAGAATAACGTACCATTATCTATACAGCGTTATTATAACATTGAGCAAAAAACGAAAAATAATTACGTCTATTGTATAGGATTATTATCATTTAAATATTTCTTTTATTTTTATTGCTTTAAACTTCTGATAGGTTTTCCTTTAATCTACAAGCAAAGCATTCCATGTCTTTTTTTTTATTTTTAGACGCAGAAGTTTCGGAGTTAAGGGGAGTAATGTTTAAAACTACCAAACAATAACCTTATGTCGCGTACGCTGCAGAAGTCATTGACAATAGAGCAAAGTGATGTACTAAAGTTTTATAGAGGACATCGATATCTACAAAAAAGTTCGCGATATCATATGTCTAACTATCTATAAATATAATAAAATGCTAGGAAAGTCAAAACTGTACATACAATATTTCTTTAAAAGAATACTTGGGGTGTGATCTACAATCGATACCGAAGCCAAAAATATAGTTATGAGAATTTTTGTCTGTTTCTCTGTATGTATGTCCGGGATAAACTCAAAAAGTACTGCATGGATTTACTCCAAATTTGACACGAATATTATTAAGAAGTCGGGTCAATATTGAGGCTACATTTTATCACGAAACTCCACCCCCCAAGGGGGTAATTTGGGGGTTGGAAGTTTGTATGAAAGTCCTATGTTTTATAGAAACTTGAAATTTAACATGTATGTTCTATAGATGGTGTAGAGGTGTACTAATCATGTTTCTTTAGAAATAAACCCCCTTTTGGGGTCAAAAAGTATGTGCAAATAACTAACTCTACGCGTACAGGGTCGCGGGCGGCCAGCCGACTAGTCTATCTATCTATATATATATAAAACTCAAAGGTGACTGACTGACTGACATAGTGATCTATCAACGCACAGCCCAAACCACTAGACGGATCGGACTGAAATTTGGCATGCAGGTAGATGTTATGACGTAGGCATCCGCTAAGAAAGGATTTTGATCAATTCTACCCCCAAGGGGATAAAATAGGGAATGAAAGTTTGTATGAAACTTTGTCAATTTTAAACCGATCGGGCTGAGACTTTGCATGCAGGTATAAGAAGAATCATAGATGACTGGCATTGTGTATAATACAAGTCTGAGAACAAAAACTGTAGTCTACACTTCAGCTCTACACCGAAGCGAAGAGAGGGCGGGCCGCTAGTTATTAATAAAATTTCATAATTACCTTTCTAGCAAGCACTTTGTTTTCTTTGTTCCGCCTGTCCGTCTCCTCGGTCAGGGCTGCCTGTAGCTTGCACCGTTCCTCTTCTAGGGCTGTCACGCGCTCCCGGAGAGAAACGTTGTCCGCTGTTAGGGCTTGCACCTGTAAGTAATATTTTAGTGAACGATAATAGGGTATTTGACAGTATTAAAAATAAAGTGCCAATTGTTAGCATCTGTGTTTAGAATGAATATTGGTAGGGGTTTTTACTATTTTTACAAAAAAATATTCATAATTTTACTAAAAACCCACGAAAAAGATAATAGTTTTCTTATCTATTGTCACGTGACCCAAAACGCTTGGGATTGGCGGAGCCTAAAATGACGTCACACGCAGGTAAACTTCCGGTTAAAGTGTCATTACATTGTATCGTTTGACCTTTTAATAATAGTCGTGTGACGTCACACACTAGTAAGACGCCATATTGTCCAGAGAAACGTTATCGCGGCAAATTAAAAATGGAGTTTTTGATTTGGTTATTTTTACTGAAATAGACAACAGATTGATGAATATCCACTTTTTACGGACTCCATAAACATTAGTCAATAACGTGAGATCGTTTCTAAAACTTGTCAAATACCCTGTTGCGAACTCCTGCTCCATATTTAGCTTCTGTGGAGTCAACGCATTCTTCCTGATAAAGCATCATTATCACGCATTGTACACGCAATATTCGATTCTATGGCGCAGTGTACAAAGAACAAACCTAGTTTGTTACTATTACTTATTTTATCTTCAACCGTTCTTATTATTTCTAATGCCTTACAATACAATACAAAGACTCTTTATTAAACACTACGAAAAACATTGAACATTAAGCACAAAACCATTTAGTACAAGTGATGCTGGAGCGGCCTTATCGCTTAAAGCGATCTCTTCCTTTGGATGGAGAGGATTACAAGGAAGTGGGAGAGACGGCGGTGTAAATCGCTAGTATAATATAATCTATTAACTTAAAGTAACTGTAGAGTTTCTTTTTTTTTATAAGTAGAAGTCGATTTTTAAGTGGAATGAAAAAAGGAACTAATCATGAAATTTGACAGCTACGTTGACATAAAGCGGTTCGCTATCATAGACAAAACAGCTGTCCTACGTGTGTCAGTAATATGAGTGTCAGTGTCACGCCCTGCTCAAAAACAAACATTACAGTAAATACATACATCATATATATATTACATATATAGGTATATATATTATAAACAAAAGTATTACAACTTAGATAGTGGGACTTCACAAGGTTTTTAAATGCATTATTAGTTTCCGCACGTCGGCTTGCACTGCAAAACAACGGTGGAAAAAAGTTATGCCGTGTACGGGTGCCTTAGTAAGTTACGTAACAGCCGATTTATAAAAAAATCCTAAAATGAGACAAAAATCCAGCAACAAAATATTTGACTTTGACCTTTGTATCAATTTGACATTACATTATTATTTTTTGCATCAATTTGACATACATTATTAATTTTAAATCAAACATTGATTATTAATTGCACCATTTTGTATTGATTATTCATTGATTATTAATTATATTGTACTTTTCTGAATTGAATGTTGTGTGTGCTTGTAAAGGCTTGCATATATGTCTTAGAATAATTATTATTTTAATTTTTTAAAGTTTTTATATGTTTAGCTGTAAGTACACCTATTAAATAAATAAATATATAAACAAATAAATAAATAAAATATCAAAATTCTGTAATCTTCTAAGAATCCTTCAAAACATAACAAATTTCCGTACAAATTGCCATTGAAAAAAGTTTGTTAAAGCTGCAATAAAATGTCATATCGTATATTTTATATGTGTATGTCCCCTCTTCATAAGTATTTAACGTATATGTTTATACACACTGACTGCCTTCTCAATGTGTTTTACTACAACGGGCCTGCTGGAAGAAATTTCAGATTGAAATAAGCTATGCCCTTCTACTACTATCTTATTTTGTAATTTCTGTCTTTTTATATTTGTGTGTACAAAATTTATAAATAAATAAATATCGGTACATTGAGCTCACCTTATCGTGTTGGTTGTGTTGCGTGGCCTGGTGGGTCACGTGTGCGGCAGTGAGGCGGGCGGCGTGCTCCAGGGCGGCGGCTTCTCTACGGGCGCAAGTCTCAGCTTGTGCGCGAGCAGAAGATAAGGAGGACTCCAAGCGGGAACAGCGGTCTGTCTCCCTGTTTAGAATCATAATCAAAATCATTTAATCGGTTAAGGCTGTTACAAGCACTAATGAATGTCTAGAAGCTACGCCATCGGTTCGTTAATCTACGGCGGGAGACCTTGTACTGAGAAGAACCGGCAAGAAACACAGCAAGGGCTGTTTTTTACTCCCTGTTTTATTATTTACAGAATCGTCAAGTTGAAAAATGTGTTTCACGGGTGATTCATGAAGTCACCTTTCATTACATAATGTGAAATTATACATTAATTGTTCATCTGCATTTTGATTGCTGTGTATAAATACAAATAAGGTTATGTATAATAGGTGTAACTAAACATTTATATGAAATCTGCGATCAACACGCCGATCATGAGATTGGTTGGTATTTCCGTTTAACATTATTTTACCCAATGAATGGATAGCCGAATTAATTTGCAGATATTTGATTTGTCAAAGTATTTTGTTTAATTTGTGTGCGTGTCGCGTTAGTATTGAAGTTTAGTTGTATGAGTTTGGCACCATATTATAACGGCCTTTGTTAAAGAGTAATCGTTTCTAATCATTTCTAATTTGTTGGTATTCGTAACGTTACTTTGTAATGGATACAGGTCGCGGCAAGGCACGGCGCGGCTCTAGCGCTGAATAAAACGCGCCAGGGATATCTGCGCATGGGTACAGTTTGTCTATAAAGTCGTGACATGAATGTTTGAGGAACTATCATTATTCATGTGTCTGGCAACACCAAACTTATGTACATCAGCTGTCATCGACTTTGAGTTGTGGAACCGTTTTCCTTTTGTATTTTTTATTGTTTGGATTAAACTGCAATAAATTAAGACGAAACTACGCAGAAATGTATAAAAATGAGTAAAGTAAATCGGAGTGGCACGCGGGAAGTGATTTTTAAAGTTTTCCAGCGATGTTTCGCGGAGTACCAAGCTGGACGAATTTTGTGGGATTTGGATGATGTTTATGGGCGAACAGCATCTATGACGGGTATGTAATAATCTAACTATTTGTTTGTAATCTGCCTGAAGTTACAAATTTACTCATTTTACGATTATGAGACCAAAAAAGGCATTGTTTACATTGCACATTTTTAGGTTAGATTGACATTATAAATAGGTAATATTGTAGTACGACCATTTCTTTTGATACGTTAAGATGGTACAGCTCAGTCAGGTTTTCTACCAATTTTGAATTAATTGCTTCATGTCAATAAGTTATAGTTTCTAATCCGTTACATATTTTTTTTCAGAAAAATCAGAGAGTACCGTTAGGCGGATAGTCAACGAAGGTTTTAAGAATGATGGAAAGTTTGAAACTCCTGGTAAATACAGGCAAGGCCGACCAAAGAAAGAAATGGTCACACAGAGAACCATGGCCAGATGCTTTTAGTGACGATACCTATCACTAATTTTACTAACTGCACATTTACAAATTGTTTCTCTAAATATACTTTTTATATGTATACTATAAAATGATTTTTACTATTATTTTCTTAACAAGCGTGTTAAAAAACGTCGACGTGATGATTACCTAACGGCTCTGGTCCTAATGACACCTCAGCGGTAATCACCAACATTACACACTTGTACACTTTATTATCTATAATAATTTTATTCTGATTCAATTAAATATGCTTGGTTAAACTTTTAATAAACATAGGTACCTACTATATATGAAACAGAAACAAAATACGACTGTATAGTGGGTCTTAATTACCTATTTTACTTGAATGAACTACTAGTATCAAAATCATTTTGGTCAAACTATATAGGGTTGCTACATGCATAATAGTGGCGCCATCATTTAATGTCACGACTGTATAGACAAACTGTACGACTGGAGAGCCAATCGGCGCAACGCATGCCCGCCCGCGCACCTCGTTTCCCCCCAACACATCTTAATTTTTACTTCTGCGCAATAACGGTCAGCGCTAGTTTCGTGCCGCGACTTATACTACCGTCATCACGAAATAATAGGCCCGTTTTGACATATGTAACTAGTGATGTAACAATACGACTCGCTACACGATACTCACGAAGCTTGTATTTGATTGATATGATTATGTATTGGATTTCAGTTCTGACTAGAAAATTTAACTGAAACTTTAATATTGTAGGTAATTTGAAATGATACAATGGTACGAAAGATCAATATGTCATTAAATTTATTTGTTACAATAACATTCACTCGATCACAAAAAATCAAGAAAAGCGAAAGTGATTGAATCTTAAACCCATAATTTTACTTTGCAAAAAGTAATTACCTACGCAGTTTTGAAGCTGCTTTAATATATAAACATTTTTTCGTGTGTTTTTAAAATTATTGTTGAACCATAACTATATATTTTTGCTACAATTTGGGACTCTCAAATGATACGAATTAGATATTGGTTCGTGCTAAGGGTACAGTTCTGTCTCGCTTGCTCGATTGAATGTTTATTTATAGAAGTGTGCGTGCGTGACAGTCGCTTATGTAGTTAAGTCGGATCATATTTTATTTGATGCTAGTATGAGCGTACCGTATCTTCCACTTTGGTTTTAATCTGAGGTAATTTGATAACATACCGTTGTAGTTGAGCGCTTAAAGTGTCAGCTAGGGCAGCTTGGGCTCTTAATGCTGCAAGTTCCGCCGCTTCTTCCTCCAAGCGTAGATTACTTGCCTTCAACTGCTCCACCTGAATCGAAAACGATCATATAAGAATATATTTTTGAAGTGAAACTTTTTACGGACGGGGTAAATGGAAAAATCCTATGGAAATGATGAAACGGAAATTCGACGCGCGCGTTACACTAATATATGTGTGTGTGTGTGTGGGATGCGTGTGCATTCTTCCCGACGAGCATGAAAGTTGAAGGGTTACTCGGCGAAAGCTGAAACGCTACGAGCGTCACACGAGTCAATATATCTTATATATAAAATTCTCATGTCACAATGTTAGTTACCATACTCCTCCGAAACGGCCTGACCGATTTTTATGAAATTTTATATGCATATTCAGTAGGACTGAGAATCGGCTACCTTATGCCGCAAATTTTCGAAACTCGCACGGGAATCTAAACCTACAGGGTACATCCCGTGAACTTAGAATCTTGAAATTTGGTACAAAATTACGTCTTATAGTACAGATAAGGAAAAATTGCGAAAATTGTAAATTTTTAGTTATCTCGTATAATAAAAAATATTTTTGAAATTTTTAAAGTCCTCCTTTCTCATGAATGCGTAGAGGTATTAAATTGAGTTTGTACAGAACCCTCGGTACGCGAGTCCGACTCACGCTTGGTATGTTTTTTTTTTAATACTATGGCATTAAAAATAGCAGCATTTTACCTGAAATAAAATGCATATTAAAATACTTACCTCACTGAAAGCTTTATATTGAGATAGCATTTCCGTTTCCCGTCGAATTACCATCAGTTTCCGTACTTTTATTCACCTTGTATCCGGTCCAGTGGCGACACCTGGCAGAAGCGCGGCCATTTTTGTTTTCCTAAGTTTTGACAGCGCCATATTAACTCATTGGCTCAATTATTTCACCAGGCAGAATTTAAAGTGAAAGCTTTCAGTGAGGTAAGTATTTTAATATGCATTTTATTTCAGGTAAAATGCTGCTATTAAACTACTTGACCGTCACTGAAAGCTTTATATTGAGACCTGTTTGTTATCGCCTGGTGATCGCCACGTACATAGATATATACGCCAATGTGACAATTTATGATAAATTTAAATATTAACATTTATCAGATTATATGAAACTGTATAAAGAAACGAGTAAGCTTAAAAATGAATCAAATAATATTATTTGAATCACGCCTTTAATTTCTTCAAGCTTATGAAGCTGCTTTAACATATGTATTAGCTGATCGCTATATTCATTTGCTTAAAACTATGACCGGACGCTTCCTTGTGTAGCATTCATTTGTATCTTTGTATATCACAAATAAGGCGTACGAACGCGAGAAAAAGATGTAAAGTTGTTCGATACCGAGTCTTACATTTTACAAGACTGTACTTTTTACTTAAGTACCAAAAATCAGGGTCCCACTTACGATTACCATTATTGGGTACAAGTCACCAATCGGATTGTCTTTAACTACTTTCACCTGTTTTGAACCAAAACAAGGCTAAACTAATCTTCGTCGGTACAAATACAATGATTCGGGATAATTTGAAGTAGGAACAAGTCATGTGTACCACATGCTGAACCAAATAATACGCAGCATAATTACTGTATGACGTTCAGAACAACATATATGACGAAGTATTTGAAACAGATCATTATGATGTAACGAGTACATTATTGAAGAAAAGGAAATAAGTTAACTTATAGACTCAGAATAGTAGGTTAAGGACTAATTCTTTAAAAATAATCGACTTCAATATATGTGTTTGACAAGACAGGTGAGCTTAGGTAATTAGACTTATCATCCATTGGTATATCATGTAAAAACTACTGACTTATTTAAAATAATGGTACTTATTTTAAGATAAGTCACGAGTTAAAAATAAGTCTCTCAAAAATCGTGTGAGCTCAGAGCCGAGTCCACAACTTGCGGGATTATTCCGATAAACATTCTTGTTCCTAGACCAATGCAACCACGCAAGCCAGCGTTTCCGAGCCATCTCATAGCTGTTTAAGACAGAGCTGTCGCTCTTTGTAGAATATGTTGAAAAGCGTAGTGCTAGCATACCGTGCCGTGTTCTTCAACTATACTTCCCAAGCTTTCATATTAGATTGGCGGGAAGTGATTGCAAGGTCGATTGCAGTGAATTCATAATTATTGTTAGAAGTAGGGAGTGGTTGATATAACCCCACGGAATGACAAAAATGTTGAAACCGATCAACTTCTGAAGTTTACGTTTGTACAACGAAATTCTCTGGTATAGTTTTTATATTGTTGCTGGGTTGTCGTGATAAATTATGCTATTACGAAGTTCAGACCAGATTTTATGAAATTCATTTGCCATCCTGGAATCTATAATTGATTGTAATTTTTCCTTTTGTTTTTCAGTTCTTAGATCTGAGTCATTTATATGTATTACTTAATACTAAATAAAGATTTAGTTATTTATAAGATTTACACAGCTTACATGAGGTGTGTATGTACTATGCGTAGGGTTTGAAGTATATTTATTCCAGACAGTCGTGGCAAGGTTAGAAAGCGTAAGTTTAATATTAAGAACAGTTTTCAGTAATTTTTACTAAAATAACATAAAGGGGATAATTGCATACAATGATCTTCTAAACCTTTCAAGAATTTGGTAGATCGTGCAATCTTTCTTCAGTAACTAGCACCACTTATATATCAAAATGATCATGTTGGCCACCTCAGACACCACATACACGACATTTCTAATATTGCAAGTTTCTCTCATTACGCGATCAAAAGAGTGAGCAACCCATTTGGTTTACTTTTGTTATTTTCAAGAGAAAATATGTTATCTTCTATTTATCTGGCAGATAGTCCTTAAATTGCAGAAAACTTAGAATTCTTTACATATTTATAGTGTACTGCACTTGAGAATGGAGTTTGATATATATTGGATTTAGATAAACAAGCTTTTGAATGGCATGCGTTACCATTAAAATTATTTAAGAATTATTTATGGAGCTCCCAATTTATCAACTTACCTGCACTAAATTTTTTCAAACATTAATTGTTTCGATATTCCTTTTTCTTTTGAAATGTATTATATATTACGGTAGAACAACCGTAGTGATCGAGTCAACACTTCACACCAATTAGCCTAGCCTTATAATGGGCATTGAAAGGCTTGTGTTATGGGCTAACGCCTAGAAATGCATAATGATGATGCATAGATTAGAATTTATTAGATTAGATTTTGAATTCATATTTGTTAACAACCAAAACTTAGGCACAGATGCTCGTTTTTATCATACAATGATTTGCCCCACCGCACAATGGGCTGAAAATCGGCTTTCATAGACTTAGGGATTTCAATTTGCAAGTGCTGTATTTTTTGCTGGTTATCGCTTCTATTAGTGATCACTATACACAAAAAAGATATCAGAGTTAATTCTGCACAAAAATGAGGATATTATATTTTTTTTACGAATAATTTGTATGAAGGTAGTATGAAAAATAGAATTATCTCTTAAACGGCAAGGAAAACCGTAATATCATTACAGGTGATTATAGTACTATTTATTTATGGTTTTTTGACATAATTCACATAACGGTTTTCAATGCCGTTTTTCTTTTAAAAATCATCAAAATATTTTTATATAATATCAAACCTTCCGATCCTTTTAGTGTTAATGTTAAGAACATCCGTATGAGGAATGTTATCGATCCAAAAATTAAGAATGTATAAAACAAGAAATTATATAAAATAAACTCTTTTTATTGATTATAACTAAAAAATAGGTAACAAAACCGTATTTAAGTACTTTAAATACAATAATACAAATTTTAAGATCAATTAATTTAAGAAAGAAATAAACTAATTGGTACAATAAACAATCAACTAATAAATAAAGAAATAATACAATAAACAAACCATACAATGAACAATAAATAACAACAAAACATGAAAAATTATAATAAGAATTATAAATCTTCCCTGTCACTCTCGTTATCGGTCTCCAATTCTGAGTCAGAATTTAGATTGGATATATCTAGAAACTCGAACTCAGTTTCCTGAATCTGAATTAAGTCGAGAGTTTCAGCAAAAAACATCTGCTTTTTCTTGGCATCTAATTTAGGCCTTTGTGCACTTAGGAAAGGATCCGAAGAAACAAGAAGCATGTTTAAGATATCTTGATTAGAATCTTGCCTGCTTCTTTTCTGCGAATGATGGTCCCGGAACCTCCTAAAATCTTTATTTCTAGACTCTGAGGCTTCTTCTGAGAGAGTCCCAATTGGCACGATATCATTTTTTTCGATTATATCAGCACCGTGTATTAATAATTTATGTACAGTTGACGACATATAGTACCAGTTATATAATTCCACGTACCAATCTGCTGTTTTACGGGCAAAATCTCTAAATTTCATTACGTCGATCTTCTCGCCAGATGTTATTGCTTGCAAAATCACTGCAAATCTTTTAATTAGCTCTTCATCCAGCCCGGTAATAGCTGCAGTTTTATTGGGAGACTCGAAAAACTTTCTTGCAGTATTCCCGTCATTCGTAGTTCCCGAGCCTTGTTTAACTATATCAATCAACAAATTGAGCTCATTTTTGAATTTATTTTGGATAATTTTTTTTCTAGTCTGCAACATTTCTTTGTGCTCGTTACTTCTCGCTGCCCACTGTTTGAAGTCAAGCCTGTACGCAATGTGTAACAGACATTCCATGCAATTTATGCGAGCGTGTAGGGATGACAAGCCAAATTCGTATAAGTCAGAACATACATTCTTTGATGTTACAGCATCTAAGCGATTCATTTCTGTAGGTTTTGCTAGGCACAGGTAGCACGATGCATTTGATCTGGCTTCGGAAAGGTACGTGCAGACTTTAGCATCGATCATAGTCATCATTAGTTGATGGGTCACCTTGTTGCTATTACTGCACTCTGTGGGGATAAGGGCCTTAATTTCATCATCCATTTGTCTTTTGTGATCAATGACAACTGCTTCGCTCTCCTTTACAAAAGTGAACTGAACTGGACGACAATACAAAGCTGAGCATGGTTTTGGGTTCATCCATACAGTTTTATCTCCATCTGTCAGTTTTAGTGGCACCAAGGAGGTCATGAAAATGCTTGAATCATCTTGCTCACTCTCCATTTTCTGCTTGTATCTTCTTTGGTTGGAGGCACCATCAAATCCCCACTTCGATAGCAGGTTTAGCTGCTTATTTTGCACATCTTCAGAAAGACTTTGAATGATCCTCATCACAGTAATGTCGAGTAAAGCTTGAAGTGTAATCAGAAATCAGAAATCAGAAATCAATATATCTTTATTCAAATTGGATGGTACAACACTTTTGAATCGTCCAAACATTTTTTTTCCCTACCACTCGTTATTGGACATATTTTTTAGCTGCGGAGAAAAACGAGCGAAAAAAACTCCACAACATTAAAAGCATAATGTAACAACACGTCAATACAATCATGATTTATTTAATATAGAAAACCTGTTGGAATGATTGGAACAGTTCAAACCCAAGCATTTTTGTCTGTAATATAATCAGACACTTTGTAATAAGCTTTTTTAATAAGTGCTTTTTTTATACTATCTTTGAATTTATTTATGCTTAACTCTTGGATATTGCTTGGGACTTTATTGTATAAGCGAACACAAAGACCTTTAAATGAATTATTGATTTTGTGAAGCCTAGTAGCAGGTAAAGTTAGTTTATTTTTGTTTCTTGTATTAAGTGTGTGAACATCACTGTTTTTAAGAAACAAATTAATATTTTTTCTTACTAGTAATAAATTTTCGTAAATGTATTGTGATGCGACCGTCATTATACCAAATTCTTTAAACCTATCTCTTAAGGAATCCTTAACTTTAAGATTATAAATTGATCGAATAGCTCTCTTCTGCAGCACAAAAATAGTTTGAATGTCGGCGGCGTTTCCCCACAATAAAATTCCGTACGACATTACACTATGGAAATAACTAAAGTATACTAATCTGGCCGTATCTACATCCGTTAACTGGCGTATCTTCATTACGGCATATGCTGCAGAACTAAGTCTATTTGACAATTTATCAATATGTGGGCCCCATTGAAGCTTAGAATCTAAAGTAATCCCTAAGAATACTGTGGTGTCTACAAGGCCCATATTCCTATCCTTTACATTCACACTGGTTTTTACCTGTTTTACATTAGGTAATACAAATTTAATACATTTCGTTTTTCCTTCATTTAGTAATAAATTATTAACATTAAACCAGTGGACTACCTTAGAGATACAACTGTTCACGTCGTCAATAACTGTTTCCTTGCGTTTGAGTTTAAATAAAAGTGATGTATCATCCGCGAACAATACTATCTCATGCTTATCTCTAACGTAGTAAGGTAAGTCATTAATATAAATTAAAAATAAGAAAGGACCAAGGATTGAGCCCTGCGGAACACCCATTTTAACCGGCGAACCCGCAGACTTTTTGCCGTTAATGTCAACCCTCTGAATCCTATCCATCAGGTATGACGCAATAAGATCCAGATCAGTATCTCTAAATCCATAGTGGTGGAGTTTCCTGAGTAATGTTTCATGAAAAACGCAATAAAAAGCCTTGGACAAGTCGCAAAACACACCTAGAGCGTCCTGCGAGTTCTCCCAGGCGTCAAAAATTTGTTGTATAAGTTCAACGCCGGCATCGGTTGTTGAACGACCCCGTGTAAAACCAAATTGTTTACAGTGAAGTATATTATATTTATTAAAATGTGATTGCATTTGATCTAACATGATTTTTTCGAAAATTTTACTAAAGGTGGGTAGCACAGAAATTGGTCTAAAGTTTGTGGGGTCTGATGTACTTCCCGTTTTATGCAGAGGAGTTATTTTACTGTATTTCATGAGGTCAGGAAAAACACCACAGTCAACACAATCATTAAATATGCAAGCTAGAATAGGAGCTATTGTCTCAATTACCGATTTAGAAACATCAACGGAATTGCCCCACAGATCCGTGGTTTTCTTTTTATTTAATTGGTGAAACGTTTTAATTACATCTTTGAAGTCAACATGTTTAAAATGAAAATGACTAGTACAAGGTTTCACGTTTTCTCTTAAGATTGATTCGGCAGCAATGGGGGAAGAGTTCAAAGATTTAGTAGTTGAAACTGGAATATCAGTAAAGAAATTTTCGAAAGCTGTAGCAACTTCAATATCTGAAGTAACCCTTTTATTATCAATATTTAAGTTATAATTATTATTGCGAGTTTTGGATTTTCCAGTTTCATCGTTTATAATATTCCATGTCGTTTTAATTTTGTCATTACTGTTCTTAATCTTTGAACTTAAGTAATTTGATTTTGCTAAGCGGCATACTTTTTTAAACAATTTAGAATAGTTACGAACATGCTCTTTAAATTTTTCACTAGTGTTACAGTTTCTTTCATTATAAAGTTCATAAAGTGTCCTTCTACTTTTATGAATTCCAGGCGTAGCCCACTTAGTAAAAGTTACCGCATCATTAACACAGATTTTTTTGGGTACAAAAACATTATTAAATTCAGTGCAGTATATATTAAAAAAATCATTATATAAATCATTTGGACTGTCTTTATATTTTAGATAACATATTTTTCTATCTAATTGAGTTTTAAAACGTTCCACACGATTAGCAGATTTTGGCACAACAGTGATGTGTTTTTTTGTCACCTGCTTGAGCTGATATGGAAATGTAATCAACTGGCCACAATGATCACTATCTAGTTTATTAATAATTTGTTTTTTCTGTGGTATGATATCTGTATATATATTATCAATACAAGTGGCCGAAGTGGCAGCTATTCTAGTAGGCTCAATGAATAAGTTTTTCAGATTGTATGATTGAAATAAATTTTTTATTTTAATACTCGAACTAGATTTTTGTAATAAATCAATATTGAAGTCACCACAGACAATCAACCGTTTGCCTGTAGTGTAAGTTTTCTTAAGAGCTTCATCCATGATAGCTTCAAAACAATCATACAATGCTGATGGAGGTCTGTATACGCTCAATACAACAAGCCGGTCCAGTTCCACACAGGCAATTTCTATTGTTCGCTCAACCGAGAGGCTCACAATATCTCTTCGTTCCTTAAATTTTAATTTTTTATTCAATAATATTAAAGAGCCACCGCGAATTGCATTTTCTCGATTGAACAAACTACCAACCTGATGATTATTGAAATTAAATATATTCTGACAACTTTTAAGCCAGTGTTCTGTAATACAAAAAATATCTATATTATTACAATTCATGAATAATTCAATTTCTAAGTCCTTACCCATCATTCCTTGAATATTAAGATGCACCAGGTTGATAAAACTTACATTTTTTGCAATATTTTTGGATGGTTTTTTTTTATCTATATTAACAAAACAATTATTTTTATTTACATTATTATTTAATGTGCAAGAAGAATTATCTCTTGTCTGATTAGTTAATTTAAATATTTATTATGATTTTGGGTGGTTTCAGTAGAATAATTACTGATTGTCATGTCAATAGAATATTGCTCAATAGGAGCAAATTGTATACAAAAGCATATTTAATTTGTATCTTAACAAATTTTCCTCCTTTGGCAGACTGTTGCAGTAAGGCAATGTGAACAATACAATTTTTTTCACATTTAATGCATTTAAATCTGTCACATATTTTATTAATAACTTTTTATTCAAATTGCCTCTATTTCCTATAAAAAACAACAAGGTGTGGCATTTACTGTAGCTATGCTTACTTGCCTTTTCTAAAATATCATTATAAGAGGTACCAGGCATACAGTAATTTGTTATTGAATGTCCCATTTTAGATAAAAGAGGGCCCATATTCTTCCCAATTTCATCACTAAACATTATAATATTGTTATTTTTATTACCTAAAGATGCATTTCTTGAGTGAGTTACTTTCACTGGCGTCAAGTATGTACCAATTGGCTGATGTTGGGAATCAACAGATCTAGACTTTTGTTGTAAAGTGGAGGAGTCACAATTGAGCGATGATTGAGTTCCCAACTGTTTACAGTCACAAGTGTGATTGTTAGTTAACGAATTAAATCTTTCATTATTGTAATTACATAAATCAATTAACTCATTCATGGCCTGCATGTGTTCCTTCATTTCACATTGTGCTAATTCATATTTTTTGGTTACACTTGAGAGACAATCTTGCAGTTTATCTATTTTACTTTGTAAAATTTTAGTATCTGTTTCATATTTTAAACAAATGTTATTATATTTTGCAGAATAAATGTCCAATTTATCAATTAACTGTAATCTCTCCCTGTTTAATTTAACATTTTTTATAAAGAATTTTTGTTTTTTAATTAACTTTTGAGTTTTTTTTAATATATCTATTAATCTTTACATATTTCTTTAATTTGTTTCTATTACATCCAACAACCCCCAATTTGTTATTTCTACTGTCATTACATGTAAGATCTATTGTTACAATTGGTTGGTTATTGGCTGCAGCAGAAACCATCTCTGGAGCACTGACTACCAACTCATCAAATAAGCTCTGATTCAACGAGGCAGTTATATTGTGTTTTGACGTTTCTAAAAGTGATATTGTATTATTTGCTTCATGTAGTTGTTTTTCCAGCATGTGAATACGCTGCAATGCTTGATCATACTCACTTCTACATTGATCAAAGCCATCTATGATGAATTGGAGTCTGTCCCGAGCATCAATGCACTGTTTGTGAAGTTCTGCCATTTCGCTCTTTAACTTTTGATTTTTATCTAAAATATCGATTAATTCCCTCTCATTGTCATCGCGTTCCTTGTTTAGTTGGTTACATAAATCCTTAGAAGCTTTGAGTTCTCTCAAAGTCAGTTGAAATTTAGACTCCTCTTGACGAGACAAAGCCTTACGAGTCATCATTTTTATATAAGATTAATATTATCTTAGTTGAAATTTAATTAATGTATGTATTTAAATACAACAAGACTTATTTAACCAACAATAGCAAAGATATGTAGGTATTTTATAAAAAAAATATTACCAAAGTTTTTGACTATTTTATGCTTTACACACTTTACTAATATAGAATAAAGTAATAGTCAAAGTATATTAGAATCTAACTTGTAAAAATAACTTACTGAAATTAAGAAAATATCTTGAAAACAGATGACAATGATTCACAATAAAGCCGGTAACTGTCACAGGTTATTTTTACGTAATTTCACTCACTTTACAATCGTTTTATATATTAGCACTTAGTATTTAACTATTATTTAATGATATTATTGGTTTTAGAGCACAATTTCTTTAGATTTATAATTTTTAATGAATAAAATTAAAGGGACAGTTCAAAATCAGCTGTTTAGCCAGTGTTGCCAGAGGAGGAAAAAAAAAATCCTGGCTGATGAATCCGTAACTGACACTGATTGCTTCGGAGGGTAGCAATCAAGCTTAGTTTGTTGTAGTTTATAGTAGGATGGATAAATATCCTTAGCACCTTCTCGAATGGCTGCTTCTCGCAACATAATATATTGCCACTTTGACAGTTTTAGTGAAACAAACAATCCAAGCGCTTTCTCTGGTGTAAATATAACTTTTTTCACTGGTTTTATAAGCGATTCATTAATTTTAACGGCTGCTTCAGGATTTTTCATCATATATTCGATCACAGATGCAATATGAGGATGCCCTTCTTCTCTTAAACGTGCTGCAGCTGCATATACCGATTCATCGTCAGATCTTCTCTTTTTCTGTTTGCTTCCCAGCTCTTCGAATGGTTTTCGTGACCTTTTTGTCATTGTTCCAACAGACGATGACGTCGACGGTTCTTGAGAGACAGAGTGTGCTCTTGGTATCTCATCAATAGTTGGTTCTTGATTAAATAGAGTTTGCACACAACTTGGCCAATCAATATTTGCTTGCAACCAATTTCCGTACAGTCTTCTGAAATTATCAAGGAATCGGTTTGATTTTTGCCATCTTTGTAAAGCTGCTCGCGTGAATCTCCGACAAAATTCTTTGAGAGTTACACGATCTTCGGCAGAAAGGCAATCGCCTATGCGTGATACGATTGCACCAAACAATGCTTCATGATTAAATGAAGTACTCTCACTTTTTAGAAGAACAAACAAGTCCAAATTGGTTATTAAACTTTCCATTCTAAGATTTTGTAGTCGCAGAGTTATTCGCAAGATTAAGTATTAGCAGTTACACAGTTGTGAACAATCTAAATTATAAAGCAAAATATTATCCCTTTTATAGCAAAACGTCGATAATTAGTTAACTACCCTCATTAAAGCTAAAAAAGATTTCCTAATGATAATATACAATCGTCACAATGTTCCATAGAACTCATAATAGCAAAACTAATTAACAAATTAGCTTAATTATCGGAAGAAGGTGGATGTAGTCTATAATTAACATTGTTTCGTAATATTGCAAATCATTGTATCACCTATTCAGACTTATTTAAAGACTAAATGATTATAATTATTCAATAACTTATTTTCAGACTCATTGGTGTCGATTCTGGCATGATTCTCAAAAGCTAAACTTAAATTTGACAACAGTGTATCCTTGTCATTCTCTATATAGAATAAAAAGGACAGACTGATATTAAATTTAGTTTTAAGTTTAGAGAATGCTGCCAGAATCGACACCATTGTAAGACTAAACCATTTGTTATTTGGTCTTATAGTCATATTTCAAACTCATTTTATGTTGATAAATATCTAGTTCAAATATACATAGTGTGAGTGTACTATAAACTTCTACTCCTTCGAGAATATAGGTGATGCATATTTATGTCATGCTGTTAAAAGTCTCTCTCTCTCCCAATATAGACACCAAGCGGAATGTTTTTTTTTTTTAAAAGCGGCATTGATAACCGTTACGTGAAGAACGCTAAAAAATCATAAATAAGTAGCACTAAACACTAAGTAGACAGGGAAGATTTATAATACTTATGATATTATTTCATGTTTTGTTGTTATTTATTGTTCATTGTATGGTTTGTTTATTGTATTATTTCTTTATTTATTAGTTGATTGTTTATTGTACCAATAAGTTTATTTCTTTCTTAAATTAATTGAACTTAAAATTTGTATTATTGTATTTAAAGTACTTCAATACGGTTTTTGTTACCTCTTTTTTAGTTATAATCAATAAAAAGAGTTTTTTTATGTAATTTCTTGTTTTATACATTCTTAATTTTTGGATCGATAACATTCCTCATACGGATGTTCTTAACATTAACACTAAAAGGATCGGAAGGTTTGATATTATATAAAAATATTTTGATGATTTTTTTAAAAAAAAACGGCATTGAAAACCGTTATGTGAATTATGTCAAAAAACCATAAATAAATAGTACTATAATCACCTGTAAGGATATTACGGTTTTCCTTGCCGTTTAAGAGATAATTCTATTTTTCATACTACCTTCATAAAAATTATTCGTAAAAAAAATATAATATCCTCATTTTTGTGCAGAATTAACTCTGATATCTTTTTTGTGTATAGTGATCACTAATAGAAGCGATAACCAGCAAAAAATACAGCACTTGCAAATTGAAATCCCTAAGTCTATGAAAGCCGATTTTCAGCCCACTGTGCACCGGGGTGAACCCAAGACCTCTGAGTATGCGACACCTTAAAAACCACGTACATTGCACTTCCCAACGGGGTACGTCAACATTCGATGTTCGATCTTTATAGTCTATTAAGAGGGTAGTTTATAGCCGATACTTATGTGTGTACGCAAGCCATGAGCGGGTATGTTGCGTTGCGTTGATGTATGGATTTCCACGCGATGGAAGTAATGAATTATGTCAAGCGACATTTATTATATTTTCAATTTACTTATTTTTAATGTTTCCAATCGTTTACACTTTTACAGACCCCATGGTCACAAAAATAAATTATGAATCACGAATAGACTACATGTAAAATTATGCATAATTTGCTCCACTCGAGTGTCGTATGTTACCGGTGCTTACATAATAGTACGAACTCCATAAGCTAACATGTTCTAAGGAGAACATATATTGATATTCACGTAATGGAAATAATATATTATGTGTGATATGACCCCACAAGGGCGATTATAAGATTGATGAGGATATTTCTCTATCAACGATGTTTTGTTACTGATACTTGTATGTGTAGACAAGCCATGGAAGGCAAGTCCTTATTCATAATGAGTTCCATACGGAGGAAGCAAATTATACATAATATGCCCCCGCGAGGGGCGGTCATCAGAGTTTTGGTAATATGCACGCCGCGAAGGTGGTTTGCTACCGGTACTCGTATATGTAAGCAAGGCATTAGAGGTATTTCATAAGGTTTCACGTAGTGGAAACAAATTGTATATAATATGCACCCCGCGAGGGTGATTTGCTACCGGTACTCGTATATGTAGGCAAGGCATTAGAGGCATTTCATAAGGTTCCACGTAGTGGAAACTAATTGTACATAATATTCACCCCGCGAGGGTGATTTGCCACCGGTACTCGTAAATGCAGGCAAGGCATTAGAGGCATTTAATAAGATTCCACGTAGTGGAAACAAATTATATATAATATGCACCCCGCGAGGGTGATTTGCCACCGGTACTCATATGTGTAGTTAGCTATGGGAGGGCATGTCCTGACACGCCTTGGGCTTCATGAGATGAAGCTTATGAATATCACTTGCCTCAAATACTTAATACGATAAAAACAACCTCATAGATGGTATCTTATTAAGTGGTGCTTCATCACAGAGATCACTAACGTCTTGCAGTGCTTTAGTTTTTACTTTTTAGCTTTGTGCTAGCTGTAAAAGACCTAAGAAACGATTCTGTTATCTTATCACTTTCGTTATTAAAATTAACTGAGCAGGTGCCTTCCCGCAATGATTCATTTTTATTTTAAAAATATGCAATTGCTGAAAGAAAATTAATGTCAGGAACGTGATATATCATAAATTATCATAATACTTCTTTACCTCGTTGTTTGTTTCCAGGTTGATAAAGCCTGGACTATGATTATAATTTTTAATTTACATCAGCATATCATTTAAAATAAACGTTGAATGTCTTTTGAACAGAGCGTTCCTTTATCCTAGTTTAGTCACACGACTCATATGAGAATTTTTATTACGTGTATTGGTCAGTAAAAATGTTAGAACTTTTTATTCATAAGCCTTTAGCTATTGATAGCTGGCCATGTTCAGAAAAACGGCATATCGACATTAGAAATACCTTATTAAGATTGTACATAGTTCACTTACCCCTCGAACAATCTTTTAATAAAAGGGCTGGAATATCAAGCTCGCTTATTTTTCTTGAGGCAGCGATGCCGCTTTCGTTATACCAGAAGACGACAAATTCAACCAATTATTACTGCAGCTGTTCGAAGAACAATAATGACTAGATCCACACATCTTGCTGTTTTTGCCAATAATGCCAGTCAGTCGGCGGCTGAAACGTCAATATTGACCGATATTCCTTCACTCTAAACTGTAAAACAATTTAATTAAGTATTTTGTAATACATTTACCAATTTACTTTCACATTTACTTATACGGAAACATTGATTGAGTACCAAGAGAAAACACTCTTAAAATAGTTTTTATGATAAACGACCAAGACAGACGTAAAGTATTGCAAAATTTACTTTAATGTAGGTACTTTAATTTTTTAAACAAAACGCACCTTGAATTGCCGTTAAGTTTTACTCACGGCTTATTATTACTTTTTCAAACAAGCGTATTGCACAATTTAACATATTTGTTTTAAATATCCCTTATCACAAGGGCTGCAAAAACTATCAAAAAGAATTATAGTTTTACTTACGGTTCCTTCACTTTTAATACGTAAAGTACCTATTTGGAATAACACGAACGGCAAAAACCGTTAAATAAAATAGTTTTACTTACAGTTTTATCACTTAATAATAATAAAACCTTTAAAATCGCACAACGATCGCTCAGATTGAGCACGTGTTGCTTCGACGGGAGTCAGAACGCCAATGAGTTAATATGGCGCTGTCAAAACTTAGGAAAACAAAAATGGCCGCGCTTCTGCCAGGTGTCGCCACTGGACCGGATACAAGGTGAATAAAAGTACGGAAACTGATGGTAATTCGACGGGAAACGGAAATGCTATCTCAATATAAAGCTTTCAGTGACGGTCAAGTAGTTTAATACAACCATTAATTTTCAACCCTTCTACGATCAACCCCTACTATTATGGCGCTACGAAGTTCGCTGGGTCAGCTAGTATATATACAGGGTGGAAATTTTGAATGCCACCTCCAGGGGAAGTACTCTAAATACTGGAGATAGATAATTTTACTCACAGGAAACATTCCTTTATTTTTAAAAAGAAACACAACTGCATTCAGAGTTTTTCCAAAATTTGCTTGCCACACCCGGGAATTGAACCAGCAAATATTTGAAAAAAATTACACCCTGCATTTTTATGTCATCGATCGATAGAGTCAATCATAGGGATCATATCTGACTAACAAACTTAGTACATTAAATGGAAGAAAAAGCGTGAAATCTTAACTTAACTGAATGGAACAAGACTAAAAGCAGTTTTATCCCACCAGATTACACGACATTCAAATACCGAATTAAGAATTTTTTGCACATGTTTTAAATGCAGACTAAAGAGTCCAGTAAGGTTCCAGTCTCAGGGTGGGCGCCGTACAACCTCTTTGGTACCAGTAATTTAAATGCGGTATGCAAAGAGGTAAATTATTTATTTTTGAAAATGGAATAGAGAATTAGAACGCATAGTCTTAAGTCCTGTTTGCTGCATCAAAATTTACCATAATAAATAATCTGTCGATCGATGCCATAAAAATACAGGTGTAATTTTTTCGAATTTTTGCCAATTCGATTCCCGGGTGTGGCAAGCAAATTTTCGAAAAACTATGAATGCAGTTGTGTTTCTTTTTAAAAATAAAGGAATGTTTCCTTTGTATAAAATTATCTATCTCTAGTATTTAGAGTACCTTCCCCTGAGGGTGGTATTCAAAATTTCCACCCTGTATATATGTATGAGTGTTGCGTGCGCTGCTCCATTCCCCTATGCCTTACGCACCGCCTACTTTAAGGCTATTTAAGAAAAGAAGTTTTACTTCTGATGTGTGGTCCGTGCATACTATTTTTTATTATATTATAGGTATATTCTTCAAAGCACGAGTGAACCGGTTTTTATTAGGTAAGCGCGCTCCATCGTAGACCATAATATTGCTTTCCATCAGGCGAATTATGGTCAAGCGCTTACCTATTACCGAATAAAAAAAAAGAAAAAACACATGAAATAATTAAAACAAAGATTACATAAAACTACCATGCGTTTGACACACAAATCAGATTTGAGCGTAAATTTTTTTCTTTATCACCACGTTGCTTGCGTTCGTAGTTTGGGGACACGTACAGTTTTCTCTTCTGCGTAATCTTTTATTGCCACTTTTTTTAATTATGATTTTTTATGTGTATAAAATTCGACCTTTTAAAAAACCGTTTTACGGTTTGTTTATCTTTTGTGTCAGGGGAAGTTGGATATAGTATTGTTTTATATAATATCTCACTTCGGCAGTGGCGGCGAGTAGAGCGGCAGTATTGCTATCCCTGTCTTTCTTACAGGCGTCCAACTATTGAGACATAGCGAAATCGGAGTCTAAAACACCGAGACACAAGATACATAGACAAGTTTCATACAATATCTCACCTCGGCTGTGGCAGCGAGTGGAGCGGCAGTATTGGTATCCCTGTCTTTCTTACAGGCGTCCAACTATTGAGACATAGCGAAATCGGAGTCTAAACACCCAGACACAAGATACATAGACAAGTATCATACAATATCTCACCTCGGCTGTGGCAGCGAGTAGAGCGGCAGTATTGCTATCCCTGTCTTTCTTACAGGCGTCCAACTATTGAGACATAACGAAATAGGAGTCTAAACACCAGGACACAAGATATATAGACAAGTTTCATACAATATCTCACCTCGGCAGTGGCCGCGAGTAGAGCGGGAGTATTGCTATCCCTGTCTTTCTTACAGGCGTCCAACTATTGAGACATAGCGACATCGGAGTCTAAACACCAGGACACAAGATATATAGACAAGTTTCATACAATATCTCACCTCGGCAGTGGCCACGAGTAGAGCGGGAGTATTGCTATCCCTGTCTTTCTTACAGGCGTCCAACTATTGAGACATAGCGACATCGGAGTTTAAACACCCAGACACAAGATACGTAAACAAGTATCATACAATATCTCACCTCGGCTGTGGCAGCGAGTAGAGCGGCAGTATTGCTATACCTGTCTTTCTTACAGGCGTCCAACTATTGAGACATAACGAAATCGCAGTCTAAACACCCAGACACAAGATACGTAGACAAGTATCACACAATATCTCACCTCAGCTGTGGCAGCGAGTAGAGCGGGAGTATTGCTATACCTGTCTTTCTTACACGCGTCCAACTATTGAGACATAACGAAATCGGAGTCTAAACACCCAGACACAAGATACGTAGACAAGTATCACACAATATCTCACCTCAGCTGTGGCAGCGAGTAGAGCGGGAGTATTGCTATACCTGTCTTTCTTACACGCGTCCAACTATTGAGACATAACGAAATCGGAGTCTAAACACCCAGACACAAGATACGTAGACAAGTATCATACAATATCTCACCTCAGCTGTGGCAGCGAGTAGAGCGGTAGTATTGCTATCCTTGTCTTTCTTACAGGCGTCTAACTATTGAGACAGCGAAATCGGAGTCTAAACACCCAGGCACAAGATATATAGACAAGTTTTATACAATATCTCACCTCGGCAGTGGCGGCGAGTAGAGCGGCAGTATTGCTATCCCTCTCCCTCGTGCAGGCGTCAAGCTGGTGGGAAAGAGACGACAGCTGTTTGTCCAGGTCTTGCTTTTCGTGTCGGCACAGTATGAGGGCAGCTTGACACTCCTTCAAATCAGACTCTAAAACACCCAGACGAACGTAAGCTATATTTTTGATTTGGAAAATTTCTTAGGACCATAATATTCGGAAATAATAATAATAATAATAAAAACGTTTATTTGGCACAAATTACAAAAATAGCTTATTGTATTATATAAAGATTTTGTACCAAACAGGCCACTGCTCAGTATATATGTGACTGATTTTCAGCAGCAGCCTACTTAGCCTTAGACCAAGCGCTAATAGTTAAATTAAAAAAAGATAATAAAAGGTTAACAGCAATTATAATTTAAATTAAATGACATTTAAGGTCTTAAATATAATTTAAAAATTTTGAGAATTTAAATATAAATAAATATTCCCAACACTCCCACCAATTAGCCTAGCCCCAAAGTAAGCACTGTAAGGCTTGTGTTATGGGATACTAGGGTAACGGATAGAATACATATACTGTACATATATAAGTGTATTTATATAGAAAATACATATTAAACATCCATGACTGGAGTACAAATGCTCGTATTCATCACACAAACATCTGCCCCCACCGGGACTCGTACCGAGGACCTCTCGAGTCGGCGACACCATGAAACCCGGCGTACAAACCACGCGGCCACGGAGGTCGTCAAGTCACATAATAATGTGACATGTAATTAATTGGATATATATTGTGAAACAAAATGAAAGCCAGCGAAAATTAAAGTTTACAGCGATATCACTTTGTGCTCAAAATTAACCATGGCATTCTTGCGAAACTCATTTTACCCTAGTATGCCATTACTTTGGGGCTAAGCTAATTGGTGTAAGAGTTCGAAATATATCATCATCATCATCATCAGCCTATTATGGATGGAATAGGGAGATTGGGCCATGACCCACCACGCGGGCAAAGTGCGGATTGGCGGGGTGCTAACGACTGCTGATGCAGCCGGGACCAACGGCTTAACGTGCCTTGCGAAGCAAGGAGAAACTCGAGATAGAAGATTTTTGGTCACCCATCCAATGACTGGTCGGTCATCTGAGAAAGTTGCTTAACTTCAACGATCGCAGCCGAACGCGCTAACCACCTGCGCCATCAAGCTCCTCGAGATGATGATGATGATTCTATCCGTTACCCTAGTATGCCATAACACAAGCCTACAGAGCTTACTTTGGGGCTAGGCTAATTGGTGTGAGTTTTGGAAATATTTATATTTATGTTTTTGTACGAAAACAGTATCTCAAGACCTTAGAGAGAGAGAGAGACAGAGAGAGAAGAGTTTTAAGAGCGATCTATTTATACGGGCCTTTGACAAAAACATATGGGCTTTTATTGTTTTTTTATTATATTCCATACCTAATTGTTTGACCTTAGCACTATCCCCTGCGTGGGCCGCGGCTGAGTCTCTAGCTGCCTCCAGCTCTGAGACTTGTTGGGAAAGTTTCTCAGCTCTTTCAGCACTTTCCTGAAGAAATAGATGATCATTCTAGAAAAATCCTTGCAACAACAAGTTCGTGATTAGGAGATTGCGGGTATACACCCCAGCTAACGATTATTAAATACCCTAGATACACTACGTGCGCTACAAGTGTCTTGATAAAACAAGGGCTGTGGCCCAGGGGCTCCCAGAACAGAGATATTAAAATCCATTTAGTTATTTTTACGTGAAAGAATAAGAAAGATCCATGCAAGCGTAAGATTGAAAATTAAAAGCGCAAACAGTTGTTATTCAACTATAAATCGTTGTAGATCCTAAACAAGCATATGAAATGAATAATGAAGTAAGAAACCTAAACATGATTTTTTTTATTTTCTAGACAATGAAACCACACTCGACATATTTCGTTGACTTATGGTTTTTCTTTCGCACAATATGGCATTTTGTTGTCCCCATATTGAATTTCGATTACTATCACATCATTAGTAGCACTCCCATGATTAAGACGAATCGATTGACGTATGAATCATCAAAATCGGTGCACGCGTTTGCTCTCTAGTCTGCCACAAAGGAACTAGATTGTTAAACATTATACTCTGCCTGCACGCCACGCTTCACACTGCTTGAACGCGCAGTCGGGTAAAAATAACTACTGCAAGAATTAATTACATCGTTTCGTTAGGGGCAGAGTTAAAAAAAACTCTGATACATGTTATTTTTTATTTCCGGTCACAAGTATCTGACTTTAGAATTAATCGAAATGCGCGTTAAAATTGATCCATATAAAAACTTCGACACCCTCCGTTACCAATTTCCTTTTAGGGGTAGTTTAGAAAACTTAAAAATTACAAACTTCCTAAATTATTGAGAAAAGTATTCGTAGCAAGTTTCAAGTCTACTAACTAAAGGAATAGGATTTTTCATACAAACTTTCATCCACTATTATTAACCCTTTGAGGGAGAATTTCGAAAAATATCTTTTCTCTTTCTAGTGCACCCCTAGATCTCATGGGGTACCCACATGCCAAATTTGGAGACGCTAGACCCAGCGGTTTGGACTGTGTGTTGATATGAAGTCAGTCAGTCGGTGAATCAGTAACTCAGTCAGTTTCCTCTTTTAAATTTTTAAACTAGCTAACCCGGTGAACTTCGTACCGCCCAAACGTAATAATTTGCAATAAAATAATATTGCGACTATAAATTGAGATGTAAGCTATCCCATCTTTCAAGTTGGATCAAACTGCAAATTTCATTAAAATCAGTTAAGCAGTTTAGGAGTCCATCCCGGACAAACAACGTGACGCGTAATTTATATATATATATGTCGGAGAGCGACTATTCACTTTGTCATTAGCGTTCACGGGCTTAGTGGGCGTCATTGGGGCTTGATACAGGCACAAAACCAAACAATCACTCAATCACTGTTCGTATAGTTTTAATTACGTTCTTTTAACAAAAACAAAATAAAAATGTTTCACACACACTTTACTTTACACTAAGGACACTTAAATAACGTAACAACCGAGCAGTGGGTTCAAGGTACCAATCTGACTTCACTGAACTACCGTATCACCTTTCTAGTAATGAAACGCTACGATCAGTTCCTCGCCTTTAAATACGCTCAAAAACTACCTCCCACCTGTGAAAATCAAGATGGCGCCTCGACCCCACTCGAGGCACGTGCTCTGCTCTGATTGGACGCGACACAAGATGATTTATAAGAGACTTTTATTAAATTGTTAAGTTACTGAACAATACAAAAATTGTAATTAATAAAATCAATTTAAATTAAGATTTTATAAAATTATTTAAAGTGTTAACAATAGCCTTTTCGCGATTAACATTCAACAAGAAACTCTACTCGTCACATCCTCCGACACGGCCATCCTGACCTATGACACGTCCTCGTGTGATGTTGAAGAACCAGCATGCTCGCTGTCTGTAAAAAAAGAAATGGTTCATGTACAGTACATCGGCCAATCCTGACCACGCCAAATGTTTTTTTTTCATAACAACTTCATTCGAAATATTTGCTTTTCTAATTGAAATAGGCCTTACAATTCATCGTTACGTATGGAATCTGTACCCCAACAACCTCACTGTTGCATACTCAATTAAGTACTTTCCAAACAGCCACCACGCCGTTACACTTAACAGCCACGTCGCCGTTACACTTAGCAACCACCTCACCATTGCACTTAACAGCCACCTCGCCATTGCACTAAACAGTCACCTCGCCGTTACACTAAACAGTCACCTCGCCATTACACTAAACAGCCACCTCGCCGTTGCACTTAACAGTCACCTCGCCGTTGCACTTAACAGTCACCTCGCCGTTACACTTAACAGCCACCTCACCGTTATACTTAACAGCCACCTCGCCGTTGCACTTAACAGACACTTTACCTTTACACTTTAAGTAGACTCCTTACTTAACAACATTTTAATGGCCTCCTCGCCTCTATGGCGTCATAGCATAAATTTTACAACCACCACGCTACTTAAGTCTTACAAACAACTCATTGAGCCACCACGCTATACATTTAAATACTTCAAACACCCATATACAGTCTTTCTATTAACGAATAATCAGCCCCGGAATCAAAGCAAAATGAAAACTGCTCACCAAATTATGTGATCACCCCAGTGACGGGTTTCACTCCGCATAAGTCCACTTGTTTCATAATGCTGGATCTAGCAGCAGGCTGTAATCTGCTGTTTGTAGCTGTCCAGGTTTTCGTGCATCGTGATGCGATGTGACCCTCTACACCACATCTGTAGCAGCTCACCGAGGGCCTCGTCGTAGCCGCAGCCTTATTGTTGTGGTCAGAAGTCGAAGTTGATTGATGCTTGTCACGCGAAGGGACTGTATATCACGCTCCGTTGCATGCTGTTTTGTTGCACTTCAAACAGAGCTTGCAAAACGTCGTTGACCCCGGTTGAATCGTGCATATTTTGTGCCTGCACCGATCCCGCTTCTGATGTCGGAGAGCGACTATTCACTTTGTCATTAGCGTTCACGGGCTTAGTGGGCGTCATTGGGGCTTGATACAGGCACAAAACCAAACAATCACTCAATCACTGTTCGTATAGTTTTAATTACGTTCTTTTAACAAAAACAAAATAAAAATGTTTCACACACACTTTACTTTACACTAAGGACACTTAAATAACGTAACAACCGAGCAGTGGGTTCAAGGTACCAATCTGACTTCACTGAACTACCGTATCACCTTTCTAGTAATGAAACGCTACGATCAGTTCCTCGCCTTTAAATACGCTCAAAAACTACCTCCCACCTGTGAAAATCAAGATGGCGCCTCGACCCCACTCGAGGCACGTGCTCTGCTCTGATTGGACGCGACACAAGATGATTTATAAGAGACTTTTATTAAATTGTTAAGTTACTGAACAATACAAAAATTGTAATTAATAAAATCAATTTAAATTAAGATTTTATAAAATTATTTAAAGTGTTAACAATAGCCTTTTCGCGATTAACATTCAACAAGAAACTCTACTCGTCACATCCTCCGACATATATATATATAAAAATCAATTGCTGTTCGTTAGTCTCGCTAAAACTCGAGAACGGCTGAACGGATTTATCTTATCTTGGTCTTGAAATGTTCGTGGAGGTCTAGGGAAGATTTAAAAGGTGAGAAAAATTCGAATAATTGACGAGAAAACCCTAAGAACAGCCCTTTTCGTTTTCTAAATAAATTGTACAGTCAATTCGAACTTTATTGCTAACGTCAAAGAATCCATTTGCAATAATTATTATATAAAGAAATTCATTGAGTATAATACAAGCCTCAGAATAAAAACTAAAGTCTACCTTCACTACCGCTTTTAACCGAAGCGAAGCGAGGGCGGGCCACTAGTATAAATAAATATTAAGAAGATAATAACACATTAATAGAGGCATTATTAGCCTAATGATGATGAGAGATACCTTGTAAGCGTCCATCTCCATTCGCAGCTTGCTCTGGGTCCATTTCAGTCTGCCTTCCAACTCTTTTATTTCCTCGCGAACCTTAAAGACCTCGCGTTCGCTGTTAGCCAACTCATGACACTGGAATGATACAATCATAGAAATACTTATATCACTCGCTCACGAATCACACACGGTTGTGACTAATTAATAAACGAAATATGAAAATATTCATGAATTTAATATCGATTTGGGCATGGCGGGACGACGCTGGGCTTGCTCCCCCTTTTTTTTTATTATGCAGGCAATACCTCTATGTACAGACGTTGGCGCCCTTAAGGGGCACACCAACGAACTGACCTCACGAGATCCCCGTTGAGGGACTTCACCGCGTCTCCGCACCCAACAGCCTCCCGGCCTAGCCGAGGTTCCACGGTAGGGATCACCCGATGTATTTCGGGAGATCCCGCAGACGTGCGCAGGACTGCCCGCGCTGGGAGCTAAGGTTGCTTTCCAATTACAGAGCATAATGCGACTCAGTGCCGCACAATGCCGAATTATGCTGATGCTTAATTGGAACGTGAATTAGTTTTCAAACGCACCAGCAGAGTGCGCTAAGTTCAGTGTTGAAAAAAAATATGGGTGCGTGTACTTATGTAGGCGCGTGAGAAGTTATCCTTCTTTGGCATCGTTTAAAATTAGTTTTTAATTGCATGCAAATAATTAATTACAATAAATTAATAAAAAGTCTGGAATATAATTTATTAGAACATATGTGATTTGCACTTGTATGAAACTCAAACACGTATTCCGAATATACAAACTAGAAACATGTGGATAAATATTATAAATATGAATACCTATAACTGTTACTTTATTACAAAAAATAAAGATGTGGTTTTTGGTTCTACTACATCAATGGTCAAGAGATGGCGCTGTAGTCTCCTGAATCGCGCTTTGGTTCCGTTGTTCCAGATTAATAAATACTTTTGATAGGCCTTCACAATGCAGTCGTTAGCACCCACAAAATAGAGATTCTATTTCTATTTTGTTGGTAGATTTTCTTAATGTGCGGTAGACACAAAAGTTTAACAGCATGAAGTTGGTCGCTTTAGCGACCTTTCTTTTTATGTTACAGTGATGAGCGCATCATAAAATTTAACTCTCATAATTTTTTCATAACGCGCCTAAAGAAGTATAACTTCAAAAAAGTCAATGTTTGTACCTTCATCCATATTTATATTAAATTTTTAACACAGTTTGAATTAACTTTGATTATTTAAAAAAAAAACTATGATGAAACAAATGTTTTAATAATTTTTCAACAATAAATAATATTACTAACGATAACATATAAATAAATCATTTCGATCAATGCCAACATAAAGAAAAAAACACTTGTTAATTTTCTGTCTCTGAGTTGGTACGATTGCACGCATCACACGAAAGCATTACTTTTGAGAGTGCTCAATAGGCTAGTTTACTCATGTCGAATTGTATTAAATAAATGTTTATTTCTTAAAGTGTTTAGTCTAAGGAACCTTAATATATCGATTTCACTTCATAAAAGCAGAAGATTGCTGTAGAAATTTAATTTAAAAAAAAATTTTTTAGTCTATATTTTTTAAACACTAAAAACGCTGTTCGCCACATCTGCCATGATTTTGACGTCTCTTGTGGTAAACAACTTAATGCCATTCGCGTGTTACTGTAGGTGGATTCTTTCGTCTGACTAAATTTATCTTAAAACACTTTTAACTTTAGGAAAGAAAAAAACAGTAAACTTAGTTTTTTTGACTAAACTAATTATGGATGCCGGCTTTGTGAAAGCAGAAAGCACAAATCTGCCAAGAATTGATGGTTGGTGAATTTGTTGCACTAAACCCCGATTTCTGCTCTGCGGAGCAGAGAAACGACAAGGCATCTATGTAAGTACAGTGCATTTAGTATTACAATGATGTCGATTCTGGCATGATTATTTAAACCTAAAACTAAATTTAATATCAGTCTCTCCTTTTCATTCTGTATAGAGAACGACAAGGATACACTGTTGTCAAATTTAAGTTTAGGTTTAGAGAATCATGTCAGAATCGACACCAATGTAGTAATAAACATAAAACTGATACAACATATGAATAAGTGTAATAAAGTTGCGTAGATTAATTTCTTTCGGCACTTTATTCCACAACTTTCCTGGAGTCTTCAAGGTCTTATATTCTCGTACAATACAGTAATGATAATTACTTTATTTTTCGTGGTATTTATTAGAAATCATGTTTTTTTTTTATTATAAACTCAGTTAAAAGTAATTTTCTACGTGTTTACGAGTTTTTGTTTACCACAGTTCACGTCATAGCATAGATAATCTATAGACTAAAATGGCCGACAGCGTTTTTGTATGTCCATGAAAAGTCTATTTTAAAATTAAAGATTTGTAGCTTTCTAGGTTTAAAAAAAATACAATACATTTTTTTGCGGTCTAATAGAACATTTATTAACCATTTAAAACCTTTTTCCAAAAAGGGTCAACTAGCCTATTGTGCGAAGCGTTGCTGTAGTTGGAACACTCAACGTTAAGCATTATGCCGCATAATGCGCTATAATGCTGTAATTGGAAAGCTACCTAAGTGCGCGGTCTATTGCCCACCGCACCGCTCCCCGTCCGCTGCGGAAGTGCTGCCTAGGTGTTTACCTCGCAGGCCCTACCGCGGCCCTTTCATGTAGGACAGAACTACAAGAGAGGGCTGCCGTCAATTATTGCGGAATTCATCGGTGACCGGCATAGCTAACGCCATGCCGAGCAGCGAGGGATTCCCTCAGGTAGGGGGGTCACTGGGCGGGCGCGGCCAGGGCGCGCCTTGGCCTTCCCCTACCTGTTCTTCTGCGGCGGGAGGTAGCGGCCAGAGGATTATCCTCCCGTTCCCTCTCGGCCGCCTCCTAAGCCGTCTCGCCACTGAGCGTGGCCTCAACCATGATCGGAAGCGAGAGGGTCTCGCATCCAAGAGCCGCGATTAGCTCGCGGCGCTGTCGTCGCCAGGCCGGGCACACCAACAAGTTGTGTTCGGCCGTATCGTCGGAAGCGTCGCAATGATGACAGCGCGGCGTCTCCTCCCGACGGGCGATCCGGTGCAGATAGTGACCAAAACACCCATGTCCGGTCAGGATCTGCACCATAGCCTCTCGCAAGTCTCACGGATGCGAAACGGAGAAGCCGTTAAGCGATCTGCGCCACAGCCTCTCGCAAGTCTCACGGGTGCGAAACGGAGAAGCCGTTAAGCAGTCCGCGCGGCTTACGAGCGCTTGCGGCATCCTATCCGCTAAAAAACCCTGCGAATACCCTCTACGCTGTTAAGGGCGGCACCGCGAGAGGGCTTGCTGCCCCCTATCATGCTGAATTGTCAATTTACTATGGAGGTTGACAGTTAGATGCGATAAAAAACTTTATATAATGTAAATTGTGATGCTCATACTACGGGGCCTGGAGGAGTTGGGATGGCAAACAGAACAGAAAAGGTTAGAAGGGAAAAGACCATTTCTAAGGTAACTGACGTCGCCGGCTCGTCTACATTACCCATCCACCTAATAGATAATAGCCAATCAAACGACGCGACATCAAAGCATTTAACCATTCAGCGCTAACATCTGAGAGCAACAACGCAATCAGAAGCAAGTTTTGGTCAAGTTATGAGCATTTGCTCATACATAACTGTGGCGCGCCTTCCTCTCTAACCACTTTTTGTGGTCTGTGGGATAGCAGGACTGTCGACGTCCCACACCCGCCCGCGCTTTATCATTCGCTGTCTCGCCAGTTAATTACCGATTGTCGTGTAGGTACATACATGAATGGGCTGACTAATTGGACATTCCTTATCCAGAACAAAAGCTTTTACTTAAATTGTTGTCGACGACCTATATGGCGGAGTGGTTTGTACGCAGGGTTTCAAGGTGTCAGCTACTCGAGAGGACCCGGGTTTGAATCCCAGTGGTGGCAGATGTTTGTGTGATGAATACCAGCATTTGTACTCCAGTCATGGATGTTAAAATGTATTTCTATATAAGTTTACTTATATATGTATCAGTATATGTATTCTATCTGTTACCCTAGTATCCCATAACACAAGCCTACAGTGCTTACTTTGGGGCTAGGCAATTGGTGTGTGTTGGAAATACTTATTTATTTTTTGTGAGACAAAGCTTTTTATTTGCCATTCAATACCTCCCAACCAACCTAAATATTGGATTTCTATAAAAAGGTAATAAATGTAATGTTTATGAATGAATATATTTTTGTCATTTCACAATATGTATATTAATAGTAGTATGTTTTATTTGATAAAGAATACCCTATCAATTCTCTGTACTATAAACCAAACACTTCATGAATTCGAAATTGGGGAGGTAAATTTTTGGAGTTCAGCTTAAAGAGATCCTGCTGTCCTTTCTATCTCTTTGTATATAGTATAACATCATTAACACCAACCTTATCATCGTACAGTTGACAGATCCTATGCTTCTCTCCGTGAGCAGACTTCAGCTTGCTATTGAGGAGTTCCACTTCGGTCAAGGCTGCCTTCTCAGCATTGGCCGCCTTCTCCGCTGCCCGTTTAGCTTCAATAGCCATACATTCAACGCTGGCGTACCTCATTACTGCTGCGTCTTTCTCGCGCTCTGCTTGCTCCACACGTTTGCTCATCTGAGAACATGATTAGCCGCTTTGATTATACACTTAGATCCAAATAAACCCTGTAGAGTAAATGGCTCACTCTACGCGCAATAGCTGCGTTCGGGATTTGAATGGCAGTGGCGAAGGATTTTTGGTCACGTGATCACAGATTAATCTGAGCACATTGCTATTGCCGAATGGTCTGGCCATGTATAACACTAATGTTAGATTGTTTGAAAGCAGTCAATGTGCGTGTGCTTAGCGACAAGCTTATCTACCATATATAGACAATATTTTTTGGGACGTTTCCATGAAGCTAATACAGTATCTAAGCATGTAAATAATCAAAGCTTAACTTTTTCATTTCAAATCTGGATTGGGAAGCTAGCCAACAGAAATGAGTTTTTTTACAGAATAACAACTACTCAACCAACTGCTAAGTAACAAAACAAAACTCTACTACAAGAATACAATAAAAAAAAAAATTGCCCTATGAAAAGTAAACAAGTGAAATTAAGTGGGTAGGTATCCTGACTGAAAGGCATGCCTGATCTGCCAGGGAATATACAACAAATCGCATCTTGAAACAAAGTATTCATAAATTAAATAAATATAAGTTGTTTCACCATTTTAGACCCCTTCACTATTTAGCAGACATTGTAGTAGACACATCCAGCAGAGAGACCATCACAAAACATATTTCTGGCATAGTTATTCTTATTTAATTAAAAGAAACAATTTTTTTACCTTAGAAATAGTACTTGATAATAGCGTTAGGTTAGGATAGGATATAGAACAACTTGATATTAGTCGCAGCACGAAACTCTTGCGCTGACCATTATTGCGCAGAAGTAAAAAATTAAGATGTCTTGGGGGGGAAACAAGGTGCACATGCCTTGAGCCTCCAGGCGTATCCATGCGCGCAACTATCCTCTCAGTGTTTTGTTCAGTAAACCAAACCAGTTACAAGATATATTCTTTGTGATGGTCCCACTGTTGGATGTATCTGCGAGTTTCAGCTGCATCTGCTCTAATAGTTGAAAACTTCCAAGCCCTGTCTTTTGGATAGAATCATGGAAAATGCCTGTAAGTCATGAGAGGCTGATATAACCACCCCAGTTGCTGAAGCCTCATTACAACAAACGGTAGCAAAAAAAAAAGAAAATACTTACCAAATCAAGTTTATTTTCTATATCTTTAAACATGTGATCCTTCTCTTGCAACTCGTCCAAATGTTGCTTTACTCTTTCCCTCAATGTTGCATTCTCTTTCCTTTGCTCAGCCAACAACTGTTCCAGTGACTCCACTTGCATTTTTAACATGTCAGTCTTCGAGTCTCCTTCTACTTCCTTGTTGTCAGAGTCACCTTTGACTTCCTTGTTCATAGTTTCCGAGTTGTCACTGCTGTTTAAATTGTCCATGCTATAATTTTTTTCCATCTGTCTCTCTTCACAAGGTTCTTCCTCAAAAATGTAGTTCATAACCTTGCCATTAGGTATAGGCTTTGGTATAGCCTTAGGTAATGTTTTCTGCATTGACATTCGATGTGAGTTATTGTATGCATTTTTCAGACTTCCACTGACAGTGGAGAAAATACCATGAACATTTTTAACGATACTCCCCAAGTCTTGGGGAATGAGTTCTTTGGGCAACCGAGAGAACCTCACGTCGACATTTGCTTGAACATTAGCCTGAGACAGTTCTGGAACATTTTGTGTGGCAGCAACTTTGCTCTTTTTGTTAGCAAACTCTGTTAAAATTTCATCAGCATTTATTTCGTTGGAAGACAATTTTTTCTCAATAACATTTTGTTCGATAGTTGATATGTTTTCAGCACTTTTGCTGTAAGGTGATTTCGATATGACACTATTGTTAATGGAATGCATGGCTTGCTCATTTAGACTAGTTGTTGATGATGCAAGGGAAATGTTGTTTACATAGTCTGTGATGTTGTTACTGTAACAAGGTGCTGTCGTGAGTCTGTCGTTAAGTAAACCAGGCTCCAATATAACACTTTCACTCTGATTTGCGATGCTATGGCATATTTCACTTTTGTCTTTGGTAGGCGAATTTTCTGATTGAGAACAGGTATTTTCAGTTAGCGACAACCGTTTTTCGGCAGAAATATTATCTGTAAGCTCATCAACATCGGAAGATAACGATATGGGACTCGAAAAAGAGTTTGTTTCATTTTTAACACAGTCGCTGTTGCTACAATTTTCAGCGTTTTCAGTAGATTTTGTTGGAGAAGTTTCGCAGTCTGTGGACGCAGCATATTCATTAGAACAGGAATTGTATGTTGATACACCAGAATCGCTGGTTAGATCACATACAGAACCATTTTCTTTGCTTTCATTATTGACGTCGACACAATCAATATGGTTCAAAGTATCGTTGGATCCTGAGGACATTTTCAACTTAACAATTTTTTATCGGGAATCGAGACTGCTTAATTTTATACTTATCAAGTTTAACGAATAAGCCATGGAAGAAAAATGCCCAGGAAATAATTTTCATTTGAAAATAAACATCGGCTGCTTTTTGACGTCTGCCTGGCTGGTATTTTATTTTGACAAATTGTTTTTTTTTTAATATTTGGCAAATTTTAAAAGCACTGGATTCTATAATCATTCACTTTTTTACATGTTTATAATATTGGTTTCTACTTTTCTTCCAAAAGATGAAAATTTTATTACAATATTGAACTTATTTCAGATAGAGGTACGGTTATGTTCACTGAAACCCCAAATAAAATAATTACTTAATCTTAATGTCGGCTCTTCACTTGGCTTTTCATATTTGCTTTTTTTAATACTTGACAACGGTCTCTTTTTATCATGCTGTAAATAGAATGAAAAGAACAAACCGATGTCTAGTTTACAAATAGCAATCACGAATATCCATGTTAAATGCCGTCATAGCACTAGCCTTAACCATGAAATCTACAATTTTATGCTGCTGATGATGTTGATTCTGGCATGATTCTCTAAACTTAAACCTAAATTTAACATCAGTCTCTCCTTTTCGTTCTGTATAGATAAGGAAAAGGATGCACTGTTGTCAAATTTAAGTTTAGGTTTAGAGAATCATGCCAGAATCGATACCATTGTGTGTCGTCTTGTAACCATCATCTTAGTTTTTTATCTAATTTAATAAAACTACCGAAGTTGACGAAAAATTATTTCATAATTCTGTACAGTAAAAACTTGGCTTGGTAGCAGCAAGCCCCTATCATTCAAAAAGATGTATTTTAAATACATAATCATGCGGAGAATCATACCAGAATCAAGCTCCACTTCCACTCTCTGTTTTTTTAAACTTGCAACATTTCCAGCGAATGTCACGTCATTTCCATCCATCCATTTCGCTCTCAACTCAAAGGAAATTGAAACGGAAAAAGTAGGTCGTCGGTATTGATTTTTCCAATATTCGGCAAACAAAAGACGTAACTCTTTGTGTCGTACTGTAGAAATTGATGTTCCCGTGATCCGGACAGTCGGGAGCTCGGAAAATGCCTGTAAGTGAATCTTTTGAACATGTGCTATAGACGCAGCCAGTTGCTGCTGGAAAACGTACCTATTTCATAATCGTTTCCTTTCTAGAAATTAGGTATATGTGGTTACTTCGCCGTGACGAGTGCAACGCTAGTACACTCCCATAAGTGTTTTTTTGGATTTGTAGTTGGCAGTTTTTGTGTAATTTGTCCGCGATCATTATTTTTAACCACGAGTGTAGAGTGTGAGTCATTCTTATTTCTCATGGTCACGTTAGACGTTACATCTACCTACCTCCTGATCGCTTTACGCTGATGCGTAGTTGTCGCCGACTCGACACGATAGCTCGTTAAGTACTCTACGATATTTTGTTAAATTACACTTGAATTTCATCAGTATTTTAAGTACCTTTGATGCGATAGCTTAATTTCCTTCGTTTTGGGGTTTTCATGTTACTTATGTTTCAGTCAATAGACAGTTTGGCTTTGAGCAATTAGTTACACAATTTCACTCAAGGTTGTCCATCTAATGTTTCTTATAAGATTCTTATTTCTTAATAGGATTTTTTTTAACAATATTATTTTTTATAACCTTATTTAATTGGCTATTCTTAACTTTGTGGTGACTCATTTTTTTCTTGATTTCTTTCCTATGTTGGTTAGATTTTTTAGAATAAATTTGACTTCGATATGAAAACAATCTATGCATCAGCGAATTTCTTCAACATAAATTATTTGTTTACCTAAGGACGCGGAGCTAACTGCTCCGACCGTGGAGAATGTCCGTGTGGTCGTCCGTGTTCGTCCCATGGACCAGCGGGAGAAGCTGGAGGGGTCCCCTAACTGCATTTCCGTGGATCCTGTCAACAACACCGTTGCAGTCACCAGGAATAATGTGATTCCACCTGAGCCTCCTCGGATCTATGCTTATGATGCTGTCTTCGACAGTAACACGAGTCAGGTAAGCGATTAGCTTTATTATTTGTTTAAAGTCATTGCACTTTGTCTTAATTAACTTATATTAAAATCTATGTAATGTAATTAATAGGATTATTGTTGTTATTTAATTGATGCTAATAATAAAACTTGAAATAAACCTTATTACTTATTGTAACAATAATAAAACTTAAAATTTTATTGCATTCAAAATCATTCTTATGTTACTACAAAATGATAGTGAATTTTTAATTGATTTAATTTCCAACGCGTTTTAAAAGTTTCTTAATTTTTTAAAGGTATTTTAGAGCTTATTATTTATTTCCTAAGTTTTTATATGAGGAGCAACAAATTATACTATTCATTTAGTCTTGATTTATTTCATTTCACTTTGTTGTGTTCAAACTACATGGATCAGGGTATTCTGTATCTATGCCTGTAACTTATTTTTGATTAACAATTATTAAATTACAAATTGAGTTTGTATCTACCAAGAGTGAGCTTAGTTGTGGCATTATTCTCCAAACATAAAAAGTTTGAAAATGTAAACTTACATTTGATGGTAGCATATGCTTATCATGTTCTATAACTATGAAAAGTAGAGAATGCTTGACTTAAGTTTTAAACTAAATTTGATAAGAGTCCAACAAGAATCAGGCCTACCATATTATGTAACGGCTATATTCTCAAATGTTTCTGAATTTAAACATTTGAGTTGTAAGGTTCTGCTTACATCTTCATGAAATCTATCAGATTCCATAAAACTTTGTTGTATTGATAAGAAAACGGATTATTTAATAAACATTTGTGTATTGTACTCTGAGCTGATGAAAGGTGCGTACTAGTAACAACGAAGATTGAACAAAGAAGATGCCCGGGTCTCGTCCACCATTCCTCTTGACTAGAGCTGTCTGAGCTTCAGTCTTGTCGAATGGTGGGTGAGCTCTGGGTGACACCATCTTGTGAAGAGCCCTATGAAGAATGCTGACAAATATCTAATTATATAATGGACTAGACTATTTTACTATCAATATGATTTACTGCTTATGTCATCATATTGCTATTTATGTTTTCAAAACTACTTTATACCCACTTGTTACCCTAGTATGAAGTAGGCCTTCACAAATGACATAATCCTCTCAGACACAAACATATTCTTTTATAATGAGTCTCAAGAATGCAAACCCACCTTATGTGGCTGGGACAAATTCCAGTGTCCCAAGGTATAGAAACAATTGAAATGGGATTTTTTTATCGCTCGTCTAGTGAACAGTCTTTGTGAGAGCTTTTTATTTTGTACTTATAGCACAGATCAAATACTTTTTTATTTCATCTGAGGTGTAGAGTTACAAATCCAAAGCTGTAAACAAAATGGTATAGGTTTTACAAAATTGTAGTTGAAAAATTTAGAGTCGTTAGGTTTTTATTTTCAAGCTAATTATATTTTACTTACCTAGATTGTTACTATTAAATAAAAATGAACTCAAAACTTCATTCACATATGCTGTCATTCATTTAGAGATAGATGATAATGATTTTTTTTTCATTTACTCTGATGCAACAATTATTGATAAGCAGTGATACTGAAATGAGAATATCAAATAAATTTACCAACTGCTTGTATTTATATGTAAAATTATTGGTTACACATTTTTTAATTCCAACATCAAAAATATAAAACTATCCTACTGTTACACAGTGGTATAAAAATTCCAACAAAAATGCGTCCCTAGCAAAACGACAGGAAGCCTATTCCAAACATGCTTATTTACATTGGTATTCCAGCTGGAAGATTGTATCGGGTAAACAATAGGAAATCTACCTGGATATGTGCATACTCAACTCCGTTCATTTATACTTAGTCTTTTACCCGAATTACATTGGCACTCTTATTCGGGCTAGCTACCAAGTGTAATCGCGCCATTAGCGAATATTCGATTAATTACAAAGTCCCTCATGATCATATACAAATATTTTTTGAGAATTATCTATACATTCATATAAATAAGTATTTATTTTTAGTTATGCAATTTCTGTATAAGTACCTAGCCTGTTAAGCGCAGTCTTCATTGAGAGCGGACGAAACCTAAGCTTAGTTAACTTATCTCTTCAAACAAATAGTATCACAGGAGAATAGGCTATTGGACAGTATGAAAAATAAAGTACTAATTATTGTCTTTGCATTTAACATCAATATTGGCAACAATTTCATCATACTGCCAAAAAAAGGAGTTAATAATATTACTAAAAATCATGAAATAGAAAAGAATATTTTGATATATTGTCACGTGATCGAAAACGCCTTGGATTGGCGGAGCCTAAAATGATGTCACCAGCTTGTAAACATGGTGTTGAACTGACATAACTTTACTGTTTGACGTACCAATGAGAGCCGTGTGTTTTTCCACTTTTTATGGAGGCACTGTCAAGTGCCTAATGTTTTTATATACTTGTCAAATAGTCTATTTGAATTGAAGATGGTCATTTGTCTATTCTAGAAGGTACAAATAGAAATTCGTTCTCAAGTCGCCTGCGTTTTACTTAAGCGTAGATACATGTAAAATTTCAACAGAACGAGATCAAATGACGCAGCATTCTAAACGCATCTTGCGGTACGTAGGGGCCGACCTTGGCCTGTGACGTCGCAAGACATTAAGATACTTAGTGCTCAATGCGTCTGGAATGATGCGACACACATCATCTGTACGAGACAACACAGAAGATATTAATTAACTTTAAATACAATAAAACATGTGTTGTTTATGTTACTATTAAACTAGTTTGTATTTATTGTTGTATGAATAAGTTAATACTACTATTTATTGTTAATATTCTGTTAACGGAAAGTAGTTTGTGGAGCGCTTTCTTTATCACACAGTTGCTAACGAAAGACAGATGGATAGCTGCGTCACACGAGAAAGGGGACTGTCATTGGCCCGATGTATTGCTGTCTTTATTCCGGAAAATTACAGAATAGCTTCATTCTATCGGTACGGTACTAACTCATTTCCGTAAATAGAATATTAAATAAGGTTTTTATGTCTAAAGATTTTTTTCGCACATATCTATTACCATAAAAAGCTCAGGTTTATGCCGAGATCGTAGGTTATGTGGCTGTCTGATGCTGCATTTGGTGATTTTTACTCCTTGTAAACTATGGATCACTCACATCAATGTTCTTGTATGAAACTTTAATAAAATCATCATTCTGAAATAATCATTCCATCTTTCTTTATTTGACTTTTGATGATTGACAAAGTTACAGATATTTGCTAGATTGTATATGGCTAAAATTTTACATACGAACAATGGTATGAGAGGTCCCTAGTGTATTTTAAAATCAAAGCTATAAAGAATTTGTAAGTCCGGGGGGCTAATAGGGATGTTAAGTTAACATTCTTTTTCTTCCTTTATCAGGTAGATTATCAAAAAGGACACGTATTTTTCATTTTTCACACATATATTTAGAACACTTCAGAGATTATTGATTTGAAATGCCACGTTACGATCCCCACTCTCAAACTTCGATGCGCTTTATCTTAAGCATTTTTTCCATATGGACAATAAATCGCTTCCATTATTTTTTGATAATCTAACTGACGGATTAAATTGAATTTCTCCGTTTTTTTCGTTCAAGGAAGAGAGTCACAAAATTATAGGTAGATCCCCTAACTTAGAATTATATATCAAAAAGGGAATTAGAGGAAAACTGCTTAACTGAGTCCCCGCCTGCGGGGTAGAGGGTGTGGGGAAGGACGAGAACGGTGAACGGGGACTGTGAGAGGTGCGGGCGGCAAAGCACATTCAAGTCAAAATTACAAGCGCCCGCCGCCCGCACCTCTCTCGTTCCCCTTTCTCGTTTCTCAGAAAAACAAAAACAACTTGCTTCATCATTCATATCAAACAGAGATTTATAGGTAAACCGCTTAACTGAGTCCTCGCCTGCGGGGTAAAGGGAAACAAGAAGTAATTTTGCAGTATATGCAGGCATGTACTATAACTAAGAATATATGTGAGATCTTTTAACTTTTGTACATGATAGCAAATAAATAAATAAGAATGTGCCTGCCGCCCGCACCTCTCACGGTCCCCGTTCTCGTCCTCCCCCACACCCTTTACCCCGCAGGCGCGGACTCAGTTATGCGGTTTACTTATAATTCTCTGATTGATATGAATGGTGAAAAAAGTTGTAGTTTTTCTAATTAAATATGCGTTAGATGTTAAGTTTTAGCAATTGAATACTTACGATTGCCATAAAATATAATGCACTAGATAAGATTGTAATGTATGTGTTATAGTGAAGGTATTCAGCGGTTTGTGTGTTCTATTCGATTGCGAAGTTAAGCAATTTTCGCAATGTTTGTTCATAAGATGGGTGACCAAAAATTTATTATATTGAGTTCCTCTGGGGTTCGGAAGGTACGTTAACCATTGCTGTCGCCTTCATCTGCATTCGATAGTACCCACAAATCCGTGATTTCTCTTAAGGTAGCTTAGGCCACAGAATACATAATGGTACGATTTGGGAATAAAAATAAACCTTTTATCTTTATTGTACCCATACGAAGAGCCTTTTCATCAGCAATGGGGAATTGTGGACATTGAAGGGCTGATGAATATGATATATGTCTTATATTTTGATATTCGATATTATTTATAGATTTACTGGAAAATGAAAAATGATAATGACGACCCAGCTGCAAAATGGTCGGTTTGTACCAAAATCAATTGGCAAAGGTGATGTCATTCGGTCGGGCGGGTGTGGTTCATAAACAACTAGCAGTGCCCCGCGGTGTTACCCGTGGTTTTTAGGGATATTTTCCCGCAGTAAAACGTAGCCTATGTTTTAATCTAGGATGTCAGCTAACTCCATACCAAATTTTATTAAAATCGCGCCCGCCGTTTAGCCGTGAAGAAGTAACAAACATACACACTCACAAACTTTCGCCTTTTTAATATTAGTGTGATATACGTGTAAAACAAAATAACGAGCGAGCCTTACAGTAGTCGCGTATGATGTGTAACATTTGAAACCTCACCTTATATTAGTAAAAATAGAAATAAAACCTACTACAAAAGGAATAAGCCGTTTGAACATTGTTCTAAAATCAAATCAAATAGCGCGCGCTTTCGCGACTTCCTGTTACACACTTCCGTCCCATTTCACGAAATCACTCCCACAAATTGTAGGAAAGCGAGAGGAAAGAGGTTACACATCAAAAATATTTTTATTCTGGTAAGAACGTCGAACAACAGAATCTAATCAATCATACATAAACATTACGTAACGCAGCTCACTCGAATTTTTCAAGGTGTTATTTATCCTATTGCCAGTTTAGCACGTAACATGCATTCACACAAACGATTTTTTTTTCTCAATAGTAGGAAATGTTTATGAATCGGAAAATGAGTTGTTTTTCTGTCCTACGTTGATTTGATCAAAGAATTCGAACAGCTCTAAACTGTAATCGTTTCACAGAGTATCTATCTATGCACAGTGTTACATTAAACATTATCTCTCAATGTCACCGCACAACTCGGCGTTTGTTGCTACAAGGTTGCCGCGCGGCCTCGCCTGTCGCGCTGTGATGGCGTAACGTAGCAACTGGCAGATATTAGCTGAGTACATTGTACGCCTCTTTTCAGTGTTGTTTTTCTAACACGCGAACGTTTATTTCAAGGAATAAAATCAAGAGGGCAGTCGCGTGATGGGATTACTATGGCTATCGCTATCACTTACGATTTAATTTTGTTATTTTTGGCCGTCAAAGGTTTTCAAAGCCTCGCGCTCGTTTTTACAACAATAATAAAGAAAATGAGCGTGAGGTATTTGAAAACCTTCGGTGGTCAGAAATAACAGAATGAAATCGTAAGCGATAGCGATAGCCATAGTAGTCCCGTTAGGCAATTGACCTCCAGTTCGTTTTAGGTATGATGAAATATCTGTTTTATCTACGTCCATCAGGCAGATTTTCATATTAATAAATAAAATAAGTTCGTTTTAGGTATGATGAAATATCTGTTTTATCTACGTCCATCAGGCAGATTTTCATATTAATAAATAAAATAAAAAACACAAATGCCGTTTGAAAAATTAACTAAAAAATGAAACTAGTATTTACCTCATTTTACAGGTTTACTAATACTACAATATTTATTAATATTTGTTTATGGCTATGACATGGCTTATTAAATTGTAATAATTAGAAGTCTTTTTTTTATTGATATAAATAACAGTCATTTTTCGGCAGGGTGTGTTAAAGTCAATTTTGTGTAAATACAGCATGCTGAATACGAGAAAAATATCAGATTTGTTTTTATTTTCTAAGCATTTGACTGCTAGATATTTAAATCTAAAGAAAAGTTTTACTAGAAAAATATCCACGCAGACCAGGCAGCGGACGGGACTCGAACCCGCACCCTTCGTAATCCGGGCGAATGCAATGAATGATAGGTATGATGACTAATTTTTTTTTCTTCGTTAATCGGGTAGATTATCAAAAAGTATTGGACACGTATTTTTTCTTTTTTCACATAATATATAAGCATTGCAGAGATATATTGATTTGAAAAGTCGCATGACGTCACGTTTGAGTACACTTATAAGGGAAAATTCACTCAAAAGTGATATCACGAGCCCCTATTCCCAAACTTTGACGCGCTATAACTTTGTCATTTTTTGGTTGATTGCCCAAAGAAAAAATACGTGTCTATTATTTTTTGGTCATCTAACTGACGGACTAAATATAATTTCGTTTACTGTACCTCATAACCCCTATTATGCTACCACGGCCTGATGGCCGTGTCCAAATTTTTCTAGTCAAAAAGGTTCTAGGGAGATACAACTATTTAATTATTTGACTGAAGGTCGAAGTAAAAAAATACAAATATTATAAATAAAATAAATCTTTTTAGTAGCGGCAAAATAATTAAAATTAATTTATAATAGTTGCGGGTGAATGATGAAAGATATTAGACAAAAAGTTTATTAATTTGTGTCCTCATTTAAGAACATTGTTAAATTATTCTCTTAAAAAATATATGGCTATATTATGGCCATAAGGCAATGGCAATGGCCATAAGGCAAAATAATTAAATATTATAAATCTTTTTAGTAGTGGCAAAATAACAGTGATAAATAAACTAAAAACAATGTCGTGAGATTTTATTCAACCCTCTCCCCCATCCCCCAATCTCACGTATGATTTTTCAAAATGTAGGTATCTTAAGGTCCTAAAAGTCAGCAGAGCAAAGTGAGCAGAAATCTATAAAACTATTTGGTGCTTGCAGGGCATATTTGGTGCAATTTTGCAACATAATTCTAAAAAAACGCACTAAATTAGCACTTAATGTGCCCTGCAGGCACCAAATAGTTTTTGTTGGATTTAATTAATTTTTGAAGCTTGCTCTCCAATTTATACTTTAAACTGGCAGAGCAGTCATTAACAAAATAATAAATTAAAGCAATTAATTTCGGAATACGGCACTTAATAAGCACTAGATATGCCCTGAAGTACCCTATAGTTTTTGTTGGATTTAATTAATTTTTGATGGTTGTTCTGCCAACTTTATCTAAAGCAAGAAAAATAATCAATCAATTAATTTTGGAATACCGCACTTAATTAGCATTAAATATGCCCTGCAAGCACCAAATGTTTTATTGATTTCTGCTCTCTTTGCTCTGCTGACTTTTATGATCTGGTATCTTACCAAAAAAAAATGCTTCGTGCTTTTATTTACGACTAGTTTAGACTAGTAATCAATATTACTGAGAGTTATAAGTGTAATAAAAATTTAACAATAGAATACTTAAATCGTAACTACTGTGATTAAAAAAAGAATATCTACTCTAATTCAGCCCATGGAGAATCATGCGCGGTCTCAAGAGAGACTATTGGAACCAACATGTCCATATGATTTTCATTAAATCATCTGCTCCTTCAACTTCGTTCTGATCTAGTCACTCTAAGCCGTTTGCGCTTGCGCACAGTAAGTAACTCGTTAGCTCGTCTTGTGACAATCCGTGAGGGTCGCACTTAGCTGAACATACGCTATTGCTTTAATTGTTTTACGATTACGTTTAAGATTAAATCTTAAGCATGTACAATCTGGATTCAATGGACCAAAATAGTATTTTTTTTTGTTTCAATCAGAAAAAAAAATGCGTGATATTTGCCGAGGACCCCCCCCCCCCCCCCTCTCCAACGTAAGATTCAGACCCGTCTTTCCCAGTGGGCACTTTGGGCAAGTGCCCAGGGCCCCGTGATCACCTCAGATCACAAATACAAAGTCCCTAGTTCTTGTTAGATCACCAAACGGGCCCCCATTATCCTAATATGCCCAGGGGCTCCAATAGGTCAAAGACGGCACTGGTACGATTAGATGAGACTAAAAAACCAGTGAACCAAATGTTCACCAAAAAAAAAATCTATTTAATTAATTGAAAACTTCGGAGATTTTGTGTGGTTTCATTTGAAATAGAAATCACGTGATTTCTCGAAAACCGAAAGTGCTACGTTACTCACATCCGGTTTGTAGTCTTATCAGACTATTCTCAACTTATAACTTAAACATTCTCTTTATTAATCTCTTACGGTTTGGCCGCTGAAACAGCACCACGGACGAACGGACGGACTTGTCTAATAGATAAGAGATTTGACTTGACCCCCTCCCCCCCCCTTAAACATTTCAAGTAATTTATGAACGCCCCCTTATTTTGTAGGATGATTAGAGAAATAGAATTTCGCGACAATTCTAGGGATTTAGCGAAAACACGGATCATTAGAAAATGATGATATTTCTCAATCTTACTGAAAAAAATGTATTTTTTTTCAAAAACACGAGTAGTCTCAGTAAGATTATTGCGATTGGTTGACTGTATGAAATCCAATGCTGCTGGTTAAACGGGTTAAGGGTTTATAATATATTTTTGTATATTATTAAAGAAAAACAACCTTGGTAGCCAAAAGGCAAAATCTAATATATTTCATAAAACAAAGTCATAAACAAAATCATGGACAAAATATTGCGATGTCAAAAAGAAGTGTGCATTCGCCCACACATCCAATGACCGACCACTGCGAAAGTTGCTTAATTAAAACGATCGCAGCAGAACGCGCTAACCACTTGCGCCATTGAGCTCCTTTATGTATTGTATTTGTCACCGGTAATCAGAATAATTTATGTGTTCTATACAATACCTAGGCAATGTATAGAATGCCTGGGGCGTCTAGACAATGTATGACATATTATTTTCCATTTTATACTTTGCCTAGGAATTGTTATTATTAGGGGTAGGGATTGCATAGAGTACCTGCTGGCCCTCCGGCAATGTGTAAAATAACAGATTTGGTCTGTATTTATTGATCCTTACCAAACCAGTTGCATATACAATTACGGACGGATTATATAATTCTCACCGTAAAATTACCGACTAATAAACGTTTGACCAACTCACAGTGGGTTAGGTTAAAGTAGTGTTGTGATATGAATGTGACTTAAAAACCGTGCTTAAACTTAGCCAGCTACCTCAGAGATTATCTATACATATATAATAAAATGGTAGGAAAATCAAAACTGTACATTGAATATTTTTTTAAAAGAATACTTGGGATGTGATTTACAATCGATACAAAAGCCAAAAATATAGTTTTTAGAATTTTTGTCTGTATGTATGTCCGGGGTAAAATCAAAAAGTACTGTATAGATTTACTTCAAATTTGGCACGAATTTTATTAAGAAGTCGGGTCAACATATAGGCTACATTTTATCACGCTATCACGTACGGGGAACGAGCAGTGAACCTTTATTTCTAACTAACTCCACGCGTACGAAGTCGCGGGCGGCCCCTAGTAGATAAATCAAACAAGGAAAGTCGACGCGCTATCTTTATTTACACATATTGTCGACTGCGCATTCGGCATTGTATAAATAAATATTTCCAACACTCACACCAATTAGCCTAAGCCTAAAGTAAGCACTATAAGGCTTGTGTTATGGTTGCTAGGGTAACGGATAGAATACATATACTGTACATATATAAGTATATTTATATAGAAAAACATATTAAGCATCCATGGCTGGAGTACAAATTCTCGTATTCATCACACAAACATCTGCCCCCACCGCGATTCGAAACCGGGACCTCTCGAGTCAGCGACACCATTCAATTCCGGCGTATAAACCACTCGGCCACGGAGGTCGTCAAAATATACAGGCTGTCCCACGGCTTCCTCACACGGAGGGAAAGTATATTAAATATTGAAGTTCGGATATTTTACTGAAAGAAGACGTCATTTTATTTTTAATAATAACTAACTGCATTCACTGATTTTTAAAAAATCGCCTGCTACAACTGGGAAACAACTGAAATTTAAAAAAAAATACAACATATTTTATGATAACCATCCCAAGAGTTAATCATAAAGATTAATTTTTGCTCAATAACATAGCATTTTAAACGAAAGAAAAGTAATTTAATTTAACATTTTATTTAAAATTATTGAACACAAACTAATATAAAATCGGATACAACTCCAAAGTAAGTTGAAATGTTGAGTTCATCATCATTGACGTTTATCATCCGCTGCTGTGGTTCTGTAAGCGCTTATCAAAACTTCATAATTTTCTTAAAGTATCCGCTAACCTATTAAACACATATCGAGAAGGTACGTACCCTTATCAGGGTATCATTCGCGGTACCACCGCAAAGCTAATATGTCATTGTGGTACATTAACTAAGCTTCCATTAAATCCATTTTATTTTGATATGGTAAGTAAATTAACAAAAAATTGGAAAAAAATGAAATTGAAACTTACAAAAAACAAAAGAACAGACGCTTGAAAATTTATGTTCCATTTTTAAATTATTATTTTTACAAATTTCAGCCAATCGCATTGTTACTGTGAGTTCAAAAAGAAATGCATACGTACTGAAGTTTATGTATCACTTTGTTATTTTTATCACGTAATAAGACATTCCTTAAATTTAAAATGCTATGTTATTTAGCAAAAAATAATCCTTATGATTAACCCTTTCGATGGTGATCATAAAATATGTTGTTTATTTTTTCGAAATTTCACGAATTTGATTCCCAGTTGTAGCAGGCGATTTTAAAAAAAACTGTGAATGTAGTAATAGTTACTATTTAAAATAAAACGATGTCTCCTTTCAGTAAAATATCCTATCTTCAATATTTAATATACTTTCCCTCCGTGTGAGGTAGCCGTGGGACGCCCTGTATATAAAATACCTAAGCGAAGTATAAAGTAAAATATATGTACTTCATACATCGCCTTGACGTTTTTGGCATTGTTTACATTGTAGGTATTGAATGCCAAATTATACTGATTGGCTGGAACATATACATACATTGATTTAGATATCGATGAATCACTTCACTTTTGAAGTTCGTTTATTAACACAATACTCAATAATTATATGGAAAAATTCATAAATTTTACTCCCGTAAAGAACCTCACCCATTTTGGAAAAAAAAAGCTCAGGATTGCTTTACAAAATGTTGATTATCACTACTTTTGTAAATACCGTGAAACACGCCAACATTGCTCGCCTTTTTCAAATACTTAATCGTAATGTGGCTTTATTTCTCTATGGTAACGAGATTTTTTTTTATGAATTGTGACTAAGATCGTGGGCACTTAGTGGTATAGCAAATTCTAATAATATTTAACATTGAATTTGACTTTTGGGGAATTTCGTTGTCAGGCAATGTTAAATGAATTTTTAGCCTACTTTGATTTCTGATGAAATTTCTCCTAATAACGCAATACAAATATAAAATTAATTTAGTGGCAGTATTAACTAAAAAGTTGTTTTTATTTATTTTAAAGCATTTACTGCTAGATGTTTTAATTCTAAAGAAAATTCACCATCGTCAAGACTCTCACCCATTTTATTAAAAAATAAAACGACGGGTTTTTTTCCGGAAGTGCAGCAAAAGTGTAAACTTCAATATTAAAGTTGTGCATTTTAGATATTTTAGAATGGTTAGGGAATAATTTTGCACGAATTGCTTTAATTATCAGTATAAAAGTACTATCATGTATGTGCTAGAATACAATAAAAAAAATGCATTTTCTTCGCAATAAAGCTGCCACGTGGACGTCCTAGACAGAGATTTATTATAATAATACGATAAAATAAAACATTACTATGTTTCGTCCAATATATTGAAAGTCAACAACCTTTCCAATTTTATTGTGTGTCATGATGCGATCAGCCCACGTGTTTAACTTGACGCGAGTTTAACATTTTATACCCATACATAAAAAATGTACAACGCCGCTACAGAAATTTTCACACCAAAAAACTCAGTATTGCCATACAGAACGTTCGTTATCACCAGCTTTGTAAGTACATAGTTACCGTGGCCGAGCGCTTAGCTAACTCTACACAAGTTCTATAACATTTTATCCATTAGCGCCATCGGTAGAGCCGTATTTAGGTCATCGTTCCATCTGGGACGAGGTCGGCTTACTCCGATTGCCAGGTCACGGCACGGAGCACTCGAGCAGCTATTGAACAAAGAGGCAACTCCCTGGTACGGAATACGGAAGGCATGGCAATAAAATTAACCGTTTTTGTTGAAATACTTACGTTATTTTATTATATTTTTATTTAAAGCATTCAAATGCTAGATGTTTTAATTTTAATAGAAAATATTCCACGCGGTGCATGATTGGTTAGTGTATCCTCCCGGATAACGTAGTGCGGGTTTTTTTTTGTTTAATTATTAATCCCCGTTTTGTTACAGGTCTTTATATTCTTTTTTGTGCTTGTCTTTTTTTATCTCTTATCTCATAATTCTATTACATATTCTTTCTTATTATGAATATTTATTTACATTTTCGTTTCTCTGAGTTCGGGTTCGGGACCCGTCTGCTTTCTGGACCGCGTTGTTTTTTTTTCTTGTAACATTTTCTTTACTAACGTACCGTATGTTTAACAAAAGATAAGTAGTTTTTTAGAAGAGTTTTTGAACTTAATTTCAATTCAATATATTTATTGGTTCATGTGCTAATTACTAGGTGTTAAGATTTAGTTTTGGTTCCAACACCCTGAACCCTGAACCCTGTGAGGGCACTAATCCCACAGGAACCTAACATTTTTCCGAGACAGTGCCGTCTTTGACCTATTGGAGGCCCTGGGCATATTAGGATAATGGGGCCCCTATGACTTTCGTTTGGTGAATTCATTTTTTCATTCATTGAACAGAAACTAGGGACTTTGTATTTGGTCTGAGGGGGCCCCTATTGATCGCGGGGCCCTGGGCACTTGCCCAAAGAGCCCACTGGGAAAGACGGGTCTGTTCCGAGATAACAGTATCCTATGTCTCAACTCAATCCAGATCATAAACTATATGCGTATGAAATTTCATCCAAATTCATACAGTAGTTGCGTCATCAAGTAATAAACATACAAACTTTTCAAACATTTATTACATTACTAGCTGAACCGACGTACTTCGTACCGCTTACAATAATTTGGAAGAAATGAAAGGAACTCACCTTTTTTACCATAGTTAGCAATTGTTTGGAGGAATCTTCTGTAGATGGGATCATTACGCAATATATTGTAGCTCTCTTATTTACTGCCAGTTTAAAATTCATTACATGGCGCTACAAATTAATTAATAGAGGCATGCCCTTATTTCATTAGCAGTAGTCGATCTTGGAATAATTGCCACTGTTAAATTATTTCGCCCCCAAAACTTACTGTATCTACAATTTTTTTCCAAAAATATGGTCGTTATTCCAGACAAGGCAACTGCTACTCAAATGTCAGAGTTCACATGAACAGTGGCCAAATTCAATGAGATTAAAAATGTCTCCAGAGTTCTACCGATTCCGTCTTAGAATAATATCAGATCTGGCCCACCACCGTAACGACGTAACATGTAATGTATGTCATTGCATCTAGCTCATAGGGTTGCCAACCTTACTATATAATATAGTGGTGTCGATTCTGGCACTATTCTCTAAATCTAAACTTAAATTTGACAACAGTGTTTCCTTGTCATTCTCTATACAGAATGAAAGGGATAGACTGATGTTAAAACTACACTGTTGTCAAATTTAAGTTTACGTTTAAAGAATCGCGCCAGAATCGACACCACTATATTTCTAAAAAAATATATAGTAGGCGAAACCAGTATTTTGCTTAAAGTATTCATGTTCATAATGATGCAGACTACGATTGTGCATGCGTCGGTAGGAGAATGGTCAATCGACCACCATTAGCTCCTCCTTCGGACATCACGTAATTATGCTCTTCGAATGCTTGGCTTGGCTCAACATTTTGACGCAAGCGACGAAACGAAATCAAACAGGTAGTTATTGGCGTGTGACAAATTATCAAACAATAATTCACCTGAAATAAAGGCAGCAAAAAACCGTATTCCCCAGGGGAATGGACGGAGCCGCGTGATCCTTAAATTGTCGAATGTTACTTTAGCGTATTTAATAGGGGTTTAGACTGGTTTCAAGGTTTTTGCCCAATATTCTCCAAACACAGTCCTTCCCTTACGACTTACTGGGAAATTAAGAGTAGTTTTATTTTTGGAAAACAAAACCAAATGCAGTAATTAGGACGTATGTCATGTTAAAATCAAAATTATGATATTGATACTTATCATATTCCTGTCTCCTTGCCAAAATCTATATATATAAAAATCAATTGCTGTTCGTTAGTCTCACTAAAACTCGAGAACGACTGAATGGATTTATTTATCTTATCTTGGTCTTGAAATGTTCGTGGAGGTCTAGGGAAGGTTTAAAAGGTGAGAAAACATGAAAAAAGGGCGCGGAAGATAGTAAAAACGTCAATTTAATTTTCCCATATAAAATGTTCTATCATCTTACCTGTCAAACATTTGACGTCCGCCCCTTTTGGTACGGTAGACTCGGGTCCGTCATTTCTTCCAAATTATTAGCTAGTATAAGAATAGTTTCTGTCGCTTTAGATTTGTGTTTGCTTATTTCCTGCAATTTTTGTTACATTTCTTTATAAATCTTGTATATCACTGATTTGGAGCGAATGCCAAACAAATAAGCTCAGCTAACTCATCTTACGTGTGTCGTGACGTGAGTTGTCGGTTGCGGAAGATGGTTGGAACCCCTCGTCTGTGTAAGTGGATGATTTCTGCCACGAGTTGATAAAATTATTTTTCGTACCACTTGCTCAAAAAAGTGACATTGTATGCCACAAAAAGCGAACATAACAATAGTCATTTTTAATCTGTTAAAAACAGGGGAATTTCATTCATCCTCTAGGGGGAGAATGTGATTTAAATTTGGAATACTTACCGAAATTTATACTGAACTACATCTGTGTTTACACCATTGAGTTTGTATATAAAGCATTATACATCTTTTTGAAAAAGGAATACGCATTTTATGTGCAGTTATGATTATTAAATAAAATTACGAAAACCAACGAGGCCGTATTTAATTGGGCCAATGTTTCGAATGTTACCTTTTACTTTTAACTGTCATTATTTTTAATAAATGCTTATCTCATATTATTATTGTGTTAATTTTTTCGCAAATGGAACGAAAAGTAGAGTATTTTCCTCGGTGATAAAGCTGTCTTAGTCTTGGGTGAACTTAAATCCCTCGATACACTCAGGACTCGTCTTAACACCCTCTTCCAACTTAAGTTTTGACACCCTCGCTACGCTCGGGAGTAAACCTCGAGTCCTTCGTTACGCTCGCGATTTAAATCGTCACCCGCGACAGAAGACACTGCTTTATCCCCTTGGTTAATAATCTACTATTCATTTTTCATATTTTGCGTTTTATCATATTTAGCAATAACTTTACACAGTTTGTAGAAAAACTATTTAGGAATTTAATTGTTTTTTTTGTAATATATTAGTATATGTTAGGATTACATACAGTATAGAAATAGTGCATTCGCCCGGAAAAATCCAGCCTGATTGATATCTTTGCCGGGTAATAAAACTCGGCATCTTCCTTTTATAAAAATCTTCAGGTTTATAAATAACTAAATGAAAACTACTATAGGTCAACCCTATGAAAAGTATATACTCAATAATTTATATTAACATGCGTTAGCATTTTGAAACTAGAGCAGTGTGTTTTGTTGTGTCATTGTTGCTCATTAGTTAGTTGCCACGAAACTCAATTTGTGTATATTGTTTTAAACTTTCATGGTCAGTAACATTATAGCTATTAACGGGATTGTTTACATGTACCTTGTTTTTTATGAGTCCGATATTTCGGGCTGTTGCAAGCACCATGATCACGGAGTAACTGAAGTAATTGCGGGTAGATGTTATTGGCAGAGATATCGATCTACCCTCTGACATCTCAGTCAGTTTAGTTACTCCTCGATCATGGCGCTTGCAACAGTGCCGAAATATTGGAGACTCATAAAAAACAAGGTACATGGTAACATGCAATTTATGTATTTTTCGATATTTATTTATGAATATTGGATAATGTTAAATATTTCAGTTATCATTTTATTTCAAATATTTGAAAGAGAAGTAGGGCACAACGGTTTTGCAGCTAGAATTGGAGCGCTTTTTCAGTTTCATTACAATCTACTATAAAATTAAAAGAATTTTGTAACAAAATACATGAACATAACGCAATTGAATCGTTCACTCACTTAAGCATTTGATAACAATACCCATAGCCACAACTCGGGAATTCGTTCAGAATTTTTGAAAGACACAGGTTGATAAAGTTATCGCTTTCAACTAGAGATGGGCCGACTAACCGCCGACTAGTCGGGAAAGACGACAAGTCGGCATCGTTTATAGTCGGCGACTATTCGGCAAAACGTGCCAATTATGATCGGCACATAACAATGAAATAAAACTCAAAACTTATGCTTGTTTTGAATATTTAAACATAACCTTAAGTATGTATTTAAAGTTTCCTACAGTCGTAAAATATTTAAAAAAAGATAAGGAAACATAATAAGAATTAGGAACTTAGGAATCTGTAAGTAATTCAGATAACTTAACGCAATGAATATCGAACATAACAATATATCAATGGGAAGTAAGTAGGTATGTATTGATTGAGTAAAATCTTAAGTGCTAGTGAGTCTCTAAGAAGTTCGTAGGTAATTTTTTTTTGTTCCTTAGGGTGATGCTAGTAGCTACGTAAAATAAATTTTTAAGTTACTACTAATAAAGTACTTTATTTGGACACAATGTTCTTTTTATTTCTACCTTTAATATCCAATGTAAAGTACATTTCGACAAAAAAAGGTGGCAATGGCAACCCTATTTGTTGCGCCTCGTATAAAAGAAATTTACTGTGAAAAATAAAATATAAGGTATGCCCCCTAGCATGAGCACCGCGATATGATATATAATGCGTTTTTATCGCGCTATACATTTGGTTGACGATTTAGGTAACCAGCCATAGCCAAAGCTCAAAATGAAAAAAAAATATCAAAACAATATTAATTATCAATATTTGTTATTGTTTGTTTACAAATGTTTGGTTTTTATTCTAGAACTAGCTGAGTGCTAAAAAAGGGTTCCAAGATTTTTTTGCAAATCGTACTTTTCAAGCGACATTTGACAGTTGGAGGTCATTGGCTTTCCTATTCTTATTTGAATCGCATTATATATCCCCCCATCATTAGGTACGCAACAGAATTATAAATATCCACTTTTTATGGAGTCACCATACAATGGTGTTGATTCTGGCACGATTCTCTAAACTTCAAACTAAATTTAATATCAATATATTTCATTCTGTATAGAGACTGAGAAGGATACTCTGTTGTCAATTTCAAGTTTTGTTTTAGAAATTCGTGCCATAATCGAGACCAGTAGGTATACCAATAAATGATGTATGGACGTTTCTAAAAGCTTGACAAATAGCCTATTTTGATATTTTATATGTACTTAATTAATGTTTTATTACGTATTAATTTACGTGATTTTTTAAGGAAACTTTATTTTATCACATTTTGATCAAGTATTGTAGAAGTGAGAAATTTTTTGCCACTTAATTTATTATGCAAATTATTTTATATATTATGTAACTATAGTTGGGTCAGGATGGCGAAATTAAAATACGGTTATATTCATAATACAGTGGCCAGAATTACAAATAGGAATGAATAATACTACATCCCGTGTCCCTAATACAATCTCGTAACAAAGAGTTAAACAAAAGTTAAGACTACGCAGAAGTAATTTGTTAATGTAAGCAAAACCAACGCATGGCGGTCAATCCTTATCACATATAATAATGGGGCCCGGTGACGCGAGCTTTGTATAACTCCATAACAATTATTTGCATCAGAATTACACTAAATTAATAAATACATTATAACACAAACTACATTTGATACACACGTTTATATAATATCATTGATACACACGCAATTAGTTATAGAAATATAAACACTGACAAAAGAAGATCGGTAACCTCCGCAGACGAGGAACATTTTATCCCTCGAAATAGATCGCTTACCACTGCATCGAGTAACGCACAAGGTATAAAAAATACCGCGTACAAAAAGTCCCCCAAACAACCAGGGATAGTGAGAGACCGAACAGGGCAAAAGTACGCAAGAGTACCCGAAAAAATAGAAATCCTGTGACAAGGCGCAGCAACGCACACAGACAGCGAACGTTAGGCCGGGACTTCACTGAAGTGGAGACGAGACGAACGGAGAGAAGTACTTTTTAAACAATCAATAAAATTGTGTTATTGACACATCTCTCCGCTCAGCTTCAGTGGAGATCGCTGTGCGGATATGTGTAATATTTGTATGGTGCGATGGAAGCGGAGATGTGAGCTATGCGCGGACGACGCGCAGTGGAGACGAGAGATGTGAGCGGCGTTCAGTAAGCGGTGTTCCTTCCCTTCCCTCCTCTCGCCCGCCAGCAACCCGCAGAGCCCCGCTCAGTACTCAACGCCTCGCACCTGAGCTGAAAAACATCTCTTCTCTTATAGCACACAGCACACCGCACACATCTCCGCTTTGGTGGAGTCCCCCGAGCTAAAAAACATCTCTTCTCGCACAGCACACAGCACAACGCACACATCTCTGCTTTGGTGGATTTAAAAAGATGGGCCCACTAATCTCTTTTAAACCCCCACGACAACGGCTAACTAGAGCCGGGGTCCGAGTCTCAGAGACACCCTGTAGTTGAGCCGACCCCCTCAGATTCCAGTGGTTTAGAGGCTCCAGACGGAGAGGAGACTCCCCCCGTGGGGAGATGTCATCCACCTGGAATACCTTTAGAGGCATTCGCTAATTCTCGGCTTGAGGTCCCCTAAGGATCTCGCCGTCCCCAAACCCGGTGACGCTAAAACGGTCATCTGCGACTAACAGCATAAAAAAAACTCTATTAATACGCTTTATCTTCTTCTTAAACTTTATGTTTATTATAATCAATGAAGTATAATAAATATAGACAGCTTATACGCCAAAAATAATGTATTTTGAAATGGCACTAGTGCCCGCCCCAACTTCCCTTGGCAGCATCGGCCATTAGAGCCATTAGGCCGTATACAGAAAGAAAGCCGAAAGCCGATCGGCGCTTATCGGCGCCGATCCTTCCTACATGAAGGAAGCCGATTAAAGCAGATCAAGCAAAATGTCGGACTCATCGGACGATGATTTGGTTTTGTTAGAAAATGTTTATTTAAAAATGCGAAAAACAGCTATACATCCTATAAATAGAGAAAGGAAACGTTTCGGAGAATACCATCATTTATTTGTAAAAAAAAATTAAATTTGATGAACAAAGATTTTATACATATACAAGAATGATTCAAGAAACATTTTATTACATTTTGGATTTAGTGAAAAACCGTTTGATGAAAAATTGGGGCAATTGGCATAAACAACCAATCCTCCCAGAAGAAAGACTTGTTGTCACCATTCGGTAAGTACGAAACAAATAATTTTAGCGCTTAGTTAATAAAAGATAAAGTTATTAGATTTATAAAAAGATTATAACTGAGATTGATTTAATCTAAGGATAATAATTCAAATACAAATTATTTATTATTCGAACCAGCGCGTGTCGGCGCTTATCGGCGCGGTCCATAGAAAAAGGATCAGCGTCAATAGGCGCCGATAAGCGCCGATCGGCTTTCGGCTTTCTTTCTGTATACGGCCTTAGAGCGCACTAAAGTAGTCTCTTTCATTTACATTCATAAAGCAGATAACATCTCGCTCTTTAGCCTACACGTGTTAACGGTGTCAGCAAGTGTCAAAATAAGTAATCTCTAAATATTTTTACATTAATTTCTTTAAAACTCGTTCACGAATGAAATAACATGTTTTTCCTGTCTCTAATAGCTCCCGTGTAATTTGTGTACTATCTTAAAACACGCTCAAGGATTTGTGTCTGGAAAAATAAAAAATATGTATTATTATATTGACACTTTGTAGAGAAGTGTAGCCGGCGGCCGCGGCGAGAGAGCGTGCCGGCCTGAATGCAAGTCGGGCAATTACCTGACTTTCGTATCGCCAAATTAGAAGCGTGTACGACGTAATAAAACATCATAGATTACAATACAAAGTAATCTGAGAATATTTACTATAGAGAATATATACTGTGCGTTGAGTCGGAGACAAGCCCTCGGCGTACATTTTTTCACGATACAGGGACTTGTCTTCCGCGAAAAAACATCCTTTGTCTGCGCAGGCCATTACAGAAATTTGTATTGTGACTAAATAAGATCAGTAACATTCAAACTTAAAAAGCTCAATTTCGGCCAATACGCGACCACTGGTAATAATTTAATAAGAAAATAAGTATGCGTAGTAAAATAGTACAGTACTATCGGCCACCCGCAACTTCGTCCGCGTTTAACTTTTAGTTTTTGTTTTATTCTAAAATAAAAGTTTTTTTCTAAAACGCCTAAGTGACTCCTTAATACATCAGCTATCTTCCAATAAAAGTCCCTTCGAAATCGGTCCCGCCATTACAGAGATTAGCCGGAACAAACAGACAGATAGACAAGAATTGTAAAAAAATATATTTTGGTGTATGTACCGTATATAATAATAATAATAAATATTTCCAACACACACACCAATTAGCCTAGTCCCAAAGTAAGCACTGTAAGGCTTGTGTTATGGGATACTAGGGTAACGGATAGAATACATATACTCTACATATATAAGTATATTTATATAGAAATATATATTCTTAACATGTAGTAAACAGCGGTTATTTCAATATTACAAACAGACACTCAAATTTTATTTATATGTATAGGTATAGATGTATAGATTAGCATAGGAACAATTTGCTTGTTTTCAGTAACTCATTCTGGTAACAAGAGTGGTGTCAGCTCGCCTGTTCTCTGTTTCACTTCTCATCTACCTATCTCTTTCGCGCGCTGATCGATAGGCTGTGCGAAGAACAACACGTCTATACCTATACTTACTTATTAAATACCTTACTACTTCATGTTTAGAGTAGCAATTACAATGAATTGCTGTTTTTATAGATCTGTTAGAAATTGTTTTGTAACTTTCCTATGTTTTTATTTATTAACAATCATAAAATATTTCTAACACACACACCAATTAGCCTAGCTCCAAATTAAGCACTGTTATAGACTTGTGTTATGGGATAATAGGTAGGTACTCGAACCACGGAGATCGTCAAATTGATTTAGTTTCTTAGGTTTTCACGCACATCACTCATTAAATAAAACTAGTTTTAACGGGAGCGCTTTGTCTTCAGACCTTCCAATCGGCGGATCTTATTAGCGGTTTCCAGCCTGCACTGGTTAACATAAGTATTTGTTTCTTAGGTTTTCACGCACATCACTCATTAAATAAAACTAGTTTTAACGGGACCGCTTTGTCTTCAGACCTTCCAATCGGCGGATCTTAGCGGTTTCCAGCCCGTAGTGGTTAACATATTTGTTTCTTAGGTTTTCACGCACATCACTCATTAGATAGAACTAGTTTTAACGGGTTTACGTTCTTTTAACGTTTCATTCTTCTGACGATGCATACCTGAAAAGGCTGTGAAACGTCAATAAATAAATAAAGTTCGTGCATTAACCCGTTAAAACTAGTTTTATTTATATTGATTATTATTTGTGTTCTATATTGTTTCTTTTTCACTCACAGCTTATCTTGGCCATCATTCGTGCCGCCTTTGTTGCATTAGCAGTAGATTCTCTCAAATACCCATATTTGTTCCCCGAAAATTTAGAAAAGCTCGCGCTATGGAAGTTAATATTCTCAGATTACGTTGTTTATAATAATGGTGATGACGGGGTACAGTAAACGAAATTCTATTTAGTCCGTCAGTTAGATGATCAAGAAATAATGGACACGTATTTTTTCTTTTTCAATCAACCAAAAAATGACAAAGTTATAGCGCGTCAAAGTTTGGGAATAGTGGCTCGTGACGTCACTTTTAAGTGAAAATTGTACTAAAACGTGACGTCATGCGACTTTTCAAATCAATATATCTCTGCAATGTTTATATTATGTGAAAAAAGAAAAAATATGTGTCCAATACTTTTTGATAATCTACCTGATAAGCGAAGGAAAAAAAATAGTCTTCATCCCTTTTAACATGAAGTTAAAGATAAGAGAAGACGTTATGAAAGAGAATGCTGGGTCGCATCTTTTTAAATCGGATCGAGCGCGCAACGCGACTTATGTTCGCTGTGTGCATTAGTGCGCCTACGAGTAGTCACATGAGCTCAATATTTTTCGGGGGCAATTCTGTACTTTGACGTTATTTCAAAGAAATCAATTGACACGCTCTGTCTGACAATTAACAGTTAATAATCACAGAAACCTTAAAAAAAATATTATAATAACTAAAATATATTACTAAAAGTAGTCCCTTCCCAGTAGGCAAGGTTCCGAAGATACTGGCAGCGTCCCCCCTTTGAATAGCTAAACTAACTCTTTGTCCGAGGTAGCTGCCAGCACTTCGGTCTCTGTACTTTTGTCCTGTCCGGAGTCTAGATATCCTCGGTTCTTGGGGGGACATTTTGTGCGGGGTACATTTAATCCATTGTTTGCGTTACTCGATGCTGATGTAAGCGTTTAAGCGATTTAAGCGTATTTTAGCCTGTCCGGTCTCTCAGTATCCTCGGGACCTTTAATGCCTCGTGTACTTAATGCAGTTAAAATCGATCTATTTTGACCTCAGGGAAGTTAGCCCCCTACTTTTTGATTTTTTTATTATCCGGGGTGTTCTAAATTATTCTTTATTTGTTCTACATTGTTCCAGAGTTTTATTTGAAAAAACAAAAATTTGAAGCTACTAGGCAAGAAAAACGTGCCAGCTATTGGGTAATTTACCCTATATTGTAAATGTTTTCTTGTCTTATAACTATTAATTTTGTTCAAAATGATCAAATGAAATTGGAATGATATAGTCCACGGTTATTCTGATAAAATCGTCATAAATCATTGGTGATTTATTTATGGTTACTAGGGGGTTTTTTTTTAAATATGGATTTTTGTTTTACAGCTTCAAAAAAAATTTTTTTTTTCAAATAATACTTTGGAATAATGTTAGGAACAACTAGAACAACTTGGAACAATTAAAAAATATTGAATTTCCGAACATGGGGGGCTACCATATTTTTTTTGTCTAGTAGCGTAAAATTTTTCTTTTTTCAAATAAAACTCTGGAGCGATGCAGAACAAACCTAGAACCATCTAGAACAACCTGGGAAATAGTAAAATTCAAAAAGTGTGGGGCTAACTTCTAGAAAGAAGAAGAGGTTCTATTTTGGCAGACAAAAATGACCGCGGACCAAATCCCTCATCTGCGCAGGCTATTAGACGTAGTTCGGGTCCTGTCCACACACGAAAAATAAATATTCATTCCCAGGTTCTTTGTAGACGTAATTGTAGTGTCCACGATTTGGGTATTTTCCCCGAACTTCGACCTGTGTTGTTGACTGATGGACACCTAACCGCCTCGCCCGCCCGCCCTGGCGGTGTCAGTGGGCGGGTAACGGGCGGGTGTGGCCCGTTACTAGGTCACGGGGACGCGGGGTGCTGCAGTATTGATCTAGGCTGGTGCAGCGGGGCGTTTCTGGCTGGGAATGAAAATATATACTATCCGAATTGACATCTGAAAGTTTATAATTTTTATTTTTTAAGCATTTTACTGCTTGATGTTTAAATCTAAAGAAAATATAACTAGAAAAAAGCGTAGAGTGCAGGTTCGAGTCCCGTCTGCTGCCTGGTCCATCTGAAAGTTTTTTTGAATCGTCCAATATATTTTTCCTCACGCCAAGGGGCCTACCGCCATCTGGATTGCTATGGCTATAGATTTAGCTTATGAGTTTTATTTTGCTATTTCTGACCACCGAAAGTTTTCAAATACCTTTAATATTGTTATTACCAATGCAAAAAGAGCGCGAGGCATTTAGCAAAATTTTTTAGCAAATAACATAATGAAATCATAAGATATAGCAATAGCCAAAGCAATCGCGATATGCGGTATGTCCCCTAAATATTTTTTTTGACCCCTTGAAAGTTCTATTGAATCGTCCAATGTAATTTTTCTTACACCTTTTTAGCTAATAAGTATAACGAGTTCAAGAAAGTCGTGCGTGCATTTAATATAAGTACCTAACATTTATATCTAAAGACATTAACTCTACCAACCCCGCTGATGCAGCGGGGGCGTGTCCGGAGGCCTACTCTAATACAACGAACAATTAAAATTATGGTCGAAACTACACACACTTCTAACTATGCTTCTCATTCGTTTCTAATTTTAAGTATAAGTTTTATGAATAAAGTTGCCAGTTACAATCTTTCCACAAAGAAAAGTTATTTTGATTCTTACAATGCATTTTTTTAACACCTTTTTTGAACATGTTTTATAGGTATTAAGAATAACTGATCAGCATTTAACAGAAGTAACATTAATATATAAAGAAACTCTGTCAATGTATTAGGCTGGAGGGAAACAGCGCCTTTCATAATCCAATGTATTCACATTGGATTATGCATTCGCACTAACTGCTAATATAACTCATCACATCAGCATTTCACAAAAGTAACATTTGGATCTAAAGAAAGTTTTTTCTATAAATAATCAACTCGGTGTATCAGGCTGGATAAAACAGCGTCTTTCACAATCCGGGCGAATGCACTAACCGCTAATAACTCTTCAGCATAGAAGAGAAGTAACATTTATTTATTATGAAAGTTTTTATTAGAAATAAGCAACTCTGCCAATGTATAAGAATGGATGAAGCAGCGTCCTCCATAGCGTCATCATAGCGAATCCCCTAACCGCTATGCCACTGAGACCCTAATGTTTCGAGTTACATTTTTTTTATATAAACATCAGTCAAAGTTTGTTATAGTCCAAGATCCCAGACTACACACGTTAGTAGTAGAAAGATATATTTTTTATATAAAAAAAAATATAGCGCCATTTGGCGAGACTCTATTTAACTTTAAGACAGGGCACAGTGTATTTAAAAATCCACTTCACACAACTCACAGGCTCACAAGCTCTAGATGGCTGGAGCGGCACACTTTCTGCCTCATCATCTATCTTCGCCAACAGACTCCACTTACACTTAACATCAAGTGGAGTAACGTAATTTGTTGCGCCTCGTATATAAAAAAGTCAACTGTTATTTAGTAACTACGTTAGCAGTTATACCAGCCCCGTAGCATGAGAGCCACAATTTACATTATATCACGTCATTGTATTAGCGTCTAACTGTCAAACTCCATACTAATTTGACAATTCAGCGTGATAAAATCGAGCTACATATCATATCGTGGTGCTCATAAAGTTCATATCATTTTTTGCACCATATTGTTACATTGATCTTAGATAGAAATTATAATTATAGATACAAACATGACCCTGCTAGGGCATTGCAAAATAGTAAATAAACATTTTGTACGTATTATATATTAACATTATTTATTGATTGTCACTATTTGAAAATTATCATTATTCAGTAATTAGTTATTAATTGTTAATAATTTATTAAGATTATTCATTTAAAAATTCTTGCAGCGAATAAGAACATTTTTTAACAAGGTTTCATGGTAGGAGGGCGGGGTTTTAAAACAATTGTATTTTAAAAATTCACTGTCATATTGTTACCCTAACATGCTGCATGAAACTGCTACTAGTTTCCTGCTCATAAATTATTTGCTGTCATAATTTTTCTCTAACGTGCCAACATAGAGCTGATAGAGCCGACGCGGCCAGAAGCGGAGCAGATACACAGCTTCCCCTCTTTCTAGTTGGGTATACAAGCAATACACGTGCGCAGGATTTGGCGATGTATTGTGTCATTGTTTAATATTGTTGTGTCAAACAAAACTGTAATGACAGTTTTGTCTCAAATGCCGACCATTTTGACAGCCGCCGTGGCCGAATGGTTCGTACGTTGGCTTATGGTGTCGCCTACTCGAGAGGTCCCGAGTTCGAATCCCGGTGGGGGAAGATGTTTGTGTGATGAATACGAGCATTTGTACTCCAGTCATGGATTTTTAATATGTATGTCTATATAAATATACTTATATATGTACAGTATATCTATTCTATGCGTAACCCTAGTATCCCATAAAATAAGCCTTACAGTGCTTAATTTTGGGCTAGGTTTTGTGAGTGAGTGAGTGAGCAAAATTAAATGTGGGTACGTTCAACTGCGTGTGTGTGTTGATTCCCCTCTGCAAAATATGACCGAATGATTTAAATATTTTGAAGTCGCTATGGCTACTCCGTTCCGTGTCCCTCCATGGTGCCAAATCAAGCTAATTATAACTTCAAATAATTCTTCCCAGATGGACATATACATCCAAACCGCCAGCCCCATAGTAGAAGAAGTCCTGCGCGGGTACAACGGCACCATATTCGCGTACGGGCAGACTGGCACCGGCAAGACTTACACCATGGCGGGCGCCAACGCCGCGCCAGAGCTGCGCGGGATCATACCCAACTCCTTCGCGCACATATTCAGCCACATAGCCAAAGCTAACGACGATGAGAAGTGAGTACACACCAGTCCCCGTAGCATGAACATCACAATTTACATTAGGGGCCGTTCAAGTATTACGTAAGCACTATATGGGGGCAAATCCCACTAACCACCCATGGCCTGACACACCTTCTTGGTTATGCAGGCCGAAGGAGCGTACTTTCTGGACTCCCTACAAATTGTTCTTTATCTGTCTCCTTTGTCCCTATGGTCCCTCTCCTCTTTCTGGGGCGGACGCACACGAAACGCCTTCGTCGCAAATTCCAGCCGTCTCGTGCCCACTATGAAGTGGTACCGCTAGCCTCCAGTATTGCTCCCTGTCTTCTTTCTTGGCCTCCCTCGAGTCCACTCCGAATCCTGTGCCATCTACGCGCGAAGTCCCATAGATGCCTGAAGTTCGCCTCCGATCTCACAAGGTCGCGAATATATATAATTATAGGGGGGCAGGGGTATTTGCTTTTCTTATTTTTGATGACATAGGGGGTCGAGATAGTAATTACGACAGCTTCATGGATTCTGGTGCCATGGACTGAAAACTGTTAATTGGTATTAATATATATACCAAGAAATCAAAAGAACTTTGTTTTGTTCGTAATAGGAAAGTTTGTTTAAATTAAAGTACTGCTGCACATGAAAGCTCATGAATCAATAAAACAAAATAGAATAAATTATAATTAATAATGTTAACGTAAGCATGGGGGGGGGGGGGGGGTTAAGAGCTTTGCTGACAAGGGTAAATAATTGTAGTCAATCTGCTTACGTAATACTTGAACGGCCCCGGGTCGCCGCAGACGGGCCACCGGCCACAACCACAAAACGCCGCCACCGGCATATTTCCTATAGTTTTCATACATTTTATACGGATCGTGTGCGGCGACACGGATAACGCCGGTGGCCGCCTCACGCTACAAATCGTCATTGCTCGCTTCTTGTGGCCCGCACCGGCCACTAATGCGTTGATACAAAACGCCGCCACACGCCACTCGCGCGTTTCCCCACCTTCACACCTTTTTCGTTAGAGTCCATTATGATACTGCACGCATGTGTTAAAAAAAGTATCAGCCACCGACGGCAAGGGTCGACTACAGGCCACAAGTGGCTGTCGTGCGCTTCAGCTACCTTTGTAGCCGTTTGTGGCTGTCGCGTGTGGCCCGTGTGCGGCGACACTAATATCACGTTTTTTTATCGGGTCTAACCAACGATATTAAATACCCTAGATACACCATGTCCGCTCAATAATGTCTCATTTGCTTTAAATGCTTTAAATTAACAAACATCTATTAGGTCGAAAAAAACGACACTTTACGTAACGTTCTATAAGTATTTTTTCGCATTTTTTCACGGAGCTCCGCGGCATCTTGACTTTTCAACGGTCCGTGTGTAATTGTGAACCAAGAAGTGCTTGAGTGGTGTTCAAGCACTTCTTGATTGGGACACATTTTGAGCGCTCGTGGTGTATCTAGGGTATTTAATATCGTTGCATACCGTCAACAATAAAAAGAAGAACATGACATTAGGCATCAGGCTCCGATGTCTATGGTTGATGTTCAATCAATTTATTTATTTATTGTGTACACACAGAATAAATTATTTTATAAGTTTTTTATGTCCTATATTTATTCGTATTCCTCTCAGGTTCTTGGTATGCGTAACATACCTGGAGATTTACAACGAAGAGGTGCGCGACTTGTTAGGCAACAATCCGCACCAGAGCTTGGAGGTGAAAGAGAGGCCCGACATCGGCGTGTTTGTCAAAGATCTCACAGGTAATAAACATTACATTAAATAAATATATACATCTACATACATCGTCCTCAGGCACGATGGAGTGACGATTTGCGCAAGGTGTCTGGCAGGAGCTGGATGCGAGTAGCCCAAGATCGATCTGAGTGGCGTGCATTTGGAGAGGCCTATGTCCAGCAGTGGACTAAGATACGCTGTTGATGATGATACATCTACAGGTGCTGTCCCACGATCTATGTTGTTGCGGACGAGGCCGCACCGCGCATACATGATATCCCGGTCGGGATCCTCAAACCCGGTAACGCTGTGAAGGTCACCTGCGACCAACAGCATACACACTCAAAAAAAAAACAAGTAACTTTTCTATCGTATAAGTATATCATTTCAAGAAATTTGTTGTATTAAACTTCCATAACTTAGGTACAAAGTCATTATAACATACTACCCGGTCACGACTTAAGGCTTAGCAAAGTTAGTCTGCGGCTCCGGAAGAGATTTTAGACGTAGCACTGATTTTACTGGTCGTGAATAACTTCTAAGACTGTTCCATTTTACAGATTATCATGTCATTTTGTCGTATAAAACCTGTTTCGATTCCACAAGAAGAAGGCGTTATATTTGGTCCCTCGAGCCGGATCCTTCCATAGCACTCTAACAGAACAAATAACAAATTATATGGAATACGAACTGCGTTAAAAAGTGTTTCTAAGCGCCGATCATGGGATTGGTTGATATTTCCGTTTTACATTATCTTACCCAATGAATGGATAGCCGAATTCATTTGCAGACATTTGATTTGTTAAAGTATTTCGTTTTGTTTGTGTGCGGAGTTTTTGGCGGGATTTTATCGAGAGCGGTTGGCGACTTATTTCATTTTTTCTTAAATTCGTTCATAGTGGATATTGTGAAATAAAATGGGTGTGATTTTGTGTTACAACCGTCTGCGCAACTGAAGAGTTAACGGAATCTTTAAAATATTCGCTATACCGGTCAAGTGGACGTGAGAACTTTATTGTAGTGTTAACTACCTCACAGAAGCTTGTCGAGAAAGCTGACTCGATACATTTTGTGCCAAACACTCCATGAAACATTAGAATGCGTCACGCCCACATTCTAATGTAGAAAAAGGAAGATTAATCTATATATATAAAACTCAAAGGTGACTGACTGACATAGTGATCTATCAACGCACAGCCCAAACCACTGGACGGATTGGGCTGAAATTTGGCATGTACCTGCATGCCAAATTTCAGATGTTATCACGTAGGCATCCGCTAAGAAAAGATTTTGATCAATTCTACCCCCAAGGGGATAAAATAGGGAATGAAAGTTTGTATGAAACTTTGTCAATTTTAAACCGATCGGGTTGAGACTTTGCTTGCAGGTATAAGAAGAATCATAGATGAATGTCATTGTGTGTAATACCAGCCTGAGAACAAAAAGTGTAGTCTACACTTCAGCTCTACACCGAAGCGAAGCGAGGGCGGGCCGCTAGTATAAAAATAAGACGATGGCTGCATGGCTTTAGCCTTTGCTTTTCCCAATGGGGATGAAGCTTTAGTGTTGAAGTTTAGTTTTACGATTTTGTAACCATGTTTTAGTGGTGGTACCTCTGTTATAGGGTAATGCTTCCATATAATTTTTCCATTTCTGATTCGTTGCTCTTACACTTTCAGGGTACGTGGTGCACAACGCGGATGAACTGGAGAAGATTATGGCGGTCGGGAACAAGAATAGACAAGTCGGAGCCACTGCGATGAATACGGAGAGCTCCCGGTCTCACGCTATATTCAGTATTACTGTGGAGTCGAGCAAACGCGGCGCCGACGGCAAGATGCACGTGAAGATGGGGAAACTGCACCTTGTGGACTTGGCTGTAAGGCTCATTTTGGTTGTGTCATTTATGGCTTTATGCTCGAATATTTATGGAGAAGGTATTTATGCTCGAATTTTACCCGTCTGGGGTAAGAATACTGAAAACCTTACTGAAGACCACTCAGGTCTGTCCCTCTCACATATGATGCAAGCGTCTATAGGCTATGACAATCTTTTATTATCACATCAGCAGTGTTGCCAGGTCTCGCGATTTTACAGCAGATCTCCTGATTTTCTACCAGAATCTACTGTTCCTCTTAGAATACGATTTTCTTTTTAAATTGCACGTTGCCTGGCGTTTCCCGCCATTAAGAATGTAGGTTACCTTAATTAAAATAAAATAAATATGTTATTGTCTAAAAAACGAGCTTACAGGGGCGGGGGTACAAATCTGAAAAAGTGCGCCTCTGTATCTACTGTTTTTTCTTGTAGCTCTTTCCATGCATCTACTGTTTTTTTCTATAACACCTCCCGATTTTTACAAATCACACTGCACTGCACATCAGGCAGTGAAGTATTTTTGTTTGTCACCAATTTTACACACGTTTAATTTGTATAACAGTGCACAGTTAAAAAGTGACGTCTTCCTAAATCTAATATGGCGGACGGCCTTCGAAAGCTGGCTATAATTTTTGTCCACTTTAATGCATGGGTATCAAATGAGGAGCTGGCGAACAAAACGGTATAATTACATAAAATTAAATTTTACAAGAGCTGTATAAAACTGAATGACATACCTTCAGTGAGGTTTTGGAATGGTTTTTTATTTATAAATTTAGTAATTTAAACACTGTTTTAGGCGGTTTTGATTGAAATTTATTTGAGATTCAAATTCAACAGGCCTGAAACCTCCGGACTGTAAAAAAAAAATAGTTTGACCAGATGCGTAATTATACCGTTTTGTTCGCCAGCTCCTCAAATGACAGTTTGTTGAGAAGAACAAAGTAAAGTCTGCGTATAATAGGGTTCTAGAGAATGTTTAGAAAACGATCTCAGGTTATTTAATCATGTTTATGGAATCCATAAAAAGTCGATATGCATAACTTTGTTGTGTATTTCAGTAAAAAAAAACTTCAATTTTCAAGTTGCCGCAATAACTTTCTTCTGGAAATTATGGCGTCTTAATGATCTGTGACGTCACATGACTGTCATTAAAACGTCAAACGATACAATGTTATGTCACTTTGCTTTTGAAGTTAGCTGGCGTGTGACGTCATTTTAGTTTTCGCCAATCCCAGGCGTTTTCGGTCACGTGACCCTAGAACAAAAAAGGCATTTTTAGAAAAGTTATTAATTATTTGTTCTCTCAGAATAGTCAAATCGCAGCTTTTATATTCATATTAAATACAGATGCCAACAATTGGTACTTTATTATTCCTGATGTGAAATAGCCTATTATAATTTGAATTAACTGTTAAGAACAGCTTGCAGAAGCCAAATTGGATTGAATTAATGAATTCATATTGGAGTATATCGAGGAGCTAAGTATGGCACAAGTAGTAAGCACTTTCAGCTGCGATCGTTGAAGTTTAGCAACTTTCGCAGTTGTCGGATGGGTGACCAAAAATTTAATATTTCGTTCCGTGCACGTTAAGCCGCCCGGTTGGTCCCGCCAACGGCTTAACGTGCCTTCAGTCGTTAGAACCCACAAATCCCCACTGGGCCCGCGTGGTAGGTTATTGCTCAATCTGCCTATTCCATCCATAGGAAAGACCTGTGCCCCAGCAGTGGGGACATTAATAGGCTGGTGATTATGATGACGAATGAATTTATATCGGAGTATATTTATTTATTTATTGCACAAAACAGAACTACAACAAGCAAAATGGTAAAAGATACTAAGAAAAGCAATTGATAAAATAATACTGAACTCCACTAGCATCTGCAAACAGCATGCTTATACACGTATATTACACAGTAACCATGCATCAAAAATTCTAAATTTTAATAATTAGATTAACATAAAATTTATTTATAACAATTTAAATGAGATTAAGACACACACAATTCATTAATCAAATTAGAAATAGAAAATGGAATGAATTATTAATATAGACATTATTAAATTAAATTGAAAAAAAACGTGAATTTAATCAATAGTGTTAAACAATTGTAATAATGATTGTATCAATGGTATTAAATATCTGTTTATCTCTTTCCGCTAGGGCTCGGAACGTCAGAGCAAGACTCAAGCCACCGGCACCCGACTCAAAGAAGCCACTAAGATCAACCAGTCTCTATCCGTACTGGGTAATGTTATATCAGCGCTCGTCGACGGCAAGTCTACGCATATACCGTATAGGAACTCCAAACTGACAAGATTGCTGCAAGACTCGCTTGGTGGAAACTCGAAGACTGTTATGGTGAGTGTGAAGAATAATAGAATAGAAATATTTTTGTTGCACTCACAGTAATACATAGTACAATGCGATATAGCGTGCGTGCGTGCGTGCGTGCGTGCGTGCGTGCGTGCGTGCGTGCGTGCGTGCGTGCGTGCGTGCGTGCGTGCGTACGTGCGTGCGTGCTAGCGTGCGTGCGTGCGTGCGTGCGTGCGTGCGTGTGTGTGTGTGTGTGTGTGTGTGTGTGTGTGTGAATACAGATATGAAATGAAAATTATTACTATGCGATTTAAATAAGAATAGGAATGCCCAATGACCTCCCTCCATCTGTAAAATGTCGCTTAAAAAGTACGGTTTGCAAAGAAAATCTTGGAACACTTTTTTAGCACTGAGCTAATGTTAGAGTAAATACCAAACATTTGTTAACAAAAGAAGGAAATAAATCATATGAAACGTATAGCGAATGAGTACTGGAAAAAGGAAATATATAGACCGTTACCGATACAGGTAATAAAAAGATTTTAAATAAAGTTGTCGTTTTAAAACCTACAATATAATCGATATTTTGTCAAATAGCCGAAAGCAGCAGTGATGATGATGACTACTCCGATGGTAGTGCAGAGATGAATGGAATTAAAGAACTAGATTCTGATTAATTCTCTTCTCGCTCAGATTTAATAAATAAATATTATTAAAAATCTGATATTTTTTCTCACTTAATCTTGGTAAATAAGTTTTATTAACGAAAAACTTTTTTGCTCACTCTATCTAACTTGTTGGAAATGACAGCTATGACGTCACAATATGGCGCCCAGTCGGTCCTATTCTTAGTGGAATCGCATTGTACCTTAGAGCAGTGGTTCTTAAGAGCGGTGGTCCCTGGAAACACCCTTAATGGTCTGGAAAGCCATTGGAAAAAATATGGTATAAGTAATGATTAGACATCGGATATTATGCATTTGCATATGCAAATTCATATAGAGGCAGTCCTCGTACTAACGGCAAGTTAGTTTCTCGAAATACGCGACGTAAATCGAAACAATGTAAGTCGAGACATCCCCACGGACGCCGGCCCCACGGACATTGACCTCGCGACAAGTGAATTCTCCTATGCCGGAAATCGAAACAATTGACGTATGCTTGACGAATAGTGCCAAAACATTGTTCGACGTAACTTGACATAAATCGAAACGACGTAAGTCGTATTGGACTAATTGCGGCGTTAATGCATATTTTAGCTTTTTCCCCCAATCGTGCATATTTCGTTTAGTAGCGGAAGAGACATGTAGGGAGTAATGGCGCAATTACATTTGGTTGTTAGCCCGTATTCGAGTGCACGAAATACATTACCAAGTAACTGCAGGTTACTATGACCTAAAATGTGCACTTTTTTTCAAATAAAATTGTAGCTTCTCTTTGTGATGAATATGTCACGTTTATATCTTTCCATTGTGAACTTTAAAGTATAAGTTACAAAGTTACCATAGGAAAAAAAAATATTTAAGGGTTCATATATATTTTTTTAATTTTGGGCCAATGTTGGCCTTAAAGAGGGTTACTTTAGCTCGTTGAGTTTTCTCTGTGAAAAAAACTCATTTTAAGTCATGTTGGGGTTAAGTAACCCTTATAACAGATCACCATTAGCATACTGAATACACAAATGGATGTTTATACCCAAAAATAATTAAGTTTAAGCAAAAATTGTAAACTTACCGAAAACCACAGTTTTGAGAAAGTTTGCGCGTGAACTTGCGAACTATTTCAGTTACAAAAATTCCCGCTTTACAATGACAACTTGATACAGGAACGATGTCGGTAAAACAACACCACACTACGCGCCTATATGGCTATCTGTGATTTTCAACTGGAACTATTACGGTCACCCAAGAGATACTGATGGGGCGGCAAGTTCAATATTTTTTCTGATTTGGGACAAAGTTACCCGCCCGAGCTAAAGTAACCCTCACTTACGGTAATCGAATTCGGGCACCCGAAGAAATATTTACACTGGAATACGGGCTGGAGGATGTTGTTGGGTAAACAAAAGGAAATCTACCCGAATACGGGCGTACTGAACTCCGATTATTTACAACTTAGGCGTTTACCCGAAATCAATTGGCACTCATATTCAGACTAACATTTAAGTATAATCGATATAAGGTGACGATGACGTGTGTTGGGCGCGAGCGCATTGGCTGACTGAACTGACTATGAGCCCAAATCTTGAAGACATAAATAATATTACATGCCTACATCAAAGGCACAGGTGATAACCCTGCCACAAGTACGAGTATCTTCAGAAATGGCCCTAAATTTAAAATTTTAAAATTTTGTCCATTAAAGTCAGTTGACGTAGAGAGGTTAATACTTGGTGACACACGTCACTGCACTCTGGAAAAATATTTAATTGTTTAATGTCACAAAGCTATGCCTAATTTTAGAAATATTTATCTGCTTTTCTTACGTTTTTAATTGAAATAAGTAAAGATAAGAAAGGTTTTATGATTTCGTATTATTTATTAGGGGTTTTTGGTGCATATTTCGGCATTTTTAGTGCATATTCTGGCACATTGTTAGTGCGTATAATCCCATGTCTAGATGTTCGATTAACTTATTCTAGAGCGAGGAGGATGGGGGGGGGGGGGTTAATTGTAAGTGGTGGTGGTCCATGGCAAAACAGAAATTTTGACAAATGGTCCTTCGTCACTAAAAAGCTTAGAGTATGCTCTAAGGTAAAAGCTTAAGAGGCCTTAGGGACTGCGATGCGTTACTGCTGTACATATCGATGACTGAGAATCGGTTATTTTCACTCATCGCCTGATGTACATAACAGCAGGACCTCTTTTATTGCCAGAAGGGACCCCGTCCATTGGATTGCAGTGCCATGGACAGTCATCAGATTTTTATAACATCCATTTACTTATATTAATTATGATTTCCTCTGGGATAGGGCAATAGGACGTATTTCGTTATGTCGACGCGTATTGCGGACACATTATCTTTGTTTGGTGAAATACATAGATTTTAACAAAAAGGGAAGATACGGCACTCGCGGCTCAAAAGTGATCCGCTTAAATTGTGGTGCATGACCACAATTCGCTTTAGTCACATTCGGACATTCAAACATGCAGCATGTACACTCAATACAACAATATTGCGTATATTCTGTTTTATAAAGATAAAACAATGCCTTTTATGTTTTATGAAGAACACAAATATTCTATCTCAAAAATCACGGTTTGCTTGAATGTTATTAACGTAATCGCCATTTTGTTATCAAGAAAAGGACAAAAGTAGCTCTAGCACGAACCATTATCGAATTCGAATAGTTTGCAAACCGAAATGTCAATGTCAAATTTTGTATGGAAACTTGAACAGCAGCGGCACAAAGTACGTAACGAGAACTAAAAATCTGTACACAATTGACAATGACAATTCGGACTCGCAAACGATACGAATTCGATATTGCTTCGTGCTAGGGGTACAGTACAGCTCAGCCGTGCGGACTCGGACACAGACTCGTCGTTTCGGTCACGCTGCGTGAAAGAGTATAGTACTCGTATCTCTCGATTGAATGTTTATTTACAGACGTGGAGACATGTGCGTGGCGTGTGTAAGAGTTGCTTATGTAGTTGTTAAGTCGGATCATATTTAGCGTACCGTATCTTCCCTTTTTGCTCTAATCTATGTCTATGGTTAAATGTCTAATGTTATAACAGATAGCCACCATCGGACCGGCGGAGACCAATTACGTGGAGACAATAAGCACTCTGCGTTACGCAAACAGAGCCAAGAATATTGAGAACAAGACGCACGTTAACAGCGAGCCGGGAGATGCGTTGCTGACAAGGTAACATCATCATCTAAAGAAAATATAACTAGAAAAAATTCCACGCGGACCAGGCAGCAGACGGGACTCGAACCCGCACCCTTCGCAATCCGGACGAATGCACTGACCAATTATGCTACCGCGGCCCTCACGGACCGCGTCGAAATTCTTCTAGCCATTCTTAAGCTGAAAGGTTTTTTTCTAGTTATATTTTTTTTGATTTAAACATCAAGCAGTTACATGCTTTTAAATAATAAAAAGTATAACATCATCATCATTAGATTATTGATGTCCTCACTACAGGGGCACTGGGCCCGGCGTGGATTGGTGGGTGCTAACGATTGCAGATGCAGTCGGGACCAACCGCTTAAGAGGGGAGACGGACATGTTTTTTGAAGTGAAACTTCTGTAGGCACGCTTGACTTGGGGGGTAAACTGGCGAATGTGTTACGATTTCGCGTTACGAGTGTCATCGGTAAACAAGGAACAATACCCGTCACAAAATACATGAATCTAGTGCTTGGTGGGTGATAACGCACCCAGCGCGGATTGGTGGGTGATAACGGACTCGGCGCGGATTGGTGGATGATAACGGACCCAGCGCGGATTGGTGGGTGATAACGGACCCAGCGCGGATTAATGGGGGCAATGGGCCAAGTGCGGATTGGTGGTATTTTTTTATCAACAAATCTTCAGGTTAAGTTTATGATTTAACCTGAAGATTTGTTGATAAAAAAAATATTTATAAGACATTGGAGTTCAAGAAGTTTCACTTCAGTCAATTCTGATTCGATTCGAATTAATTTTTCACATAAAATATAATTTTACTCATTCTATGCTCCAATGTCTTCCTTTTTTCGATAACCTGTGTTTCAAATAAATTAAAAGCCCTCTAAAATGACAAAAAAAAAAACAAATTTTTATCAACACTAAGTACGTCTTATGTAAGATTTAATAAACATTTACAATAAAGCAAAACATAGAGGCATAGTATAACTACTTATTATTGTATGGGTATAATAGTATATTCTGGGTATAATATATTATAATTTTTCATATATCTTATTATCTTGGAGGAAATCGTCGCGAGCCAAGCCTCGAATTTTGCAATTTTTATATGCAATTTTCAGCGTCAACTACTGTTATCTCTATCGCACTGTATTTGCCAAAGCGTGACAGCAATAGTTTTTTCCAATACCTATTTCTCGAATGTCCCTCAGCACGTTTCCGCTCTTAATGTCCCCACTGCTGGGACACAGGCCTTCCTTGAGGATGGAATAGGGAGACTGGGCCGAGACCCACTACACAGGTCCAACGCGGATTGGTGGGTGCTAACGACCTCAAATGTATTCGGGGCCAACGGCTTAACGTGCACAGAGGAGCTCGAAATAATAAGATTTTATCACCCATCCAATGTCCGACCAATGCGGATGTTACTTAACTTGAGTTCGTTTGCGTTTAAAAACAGCAAATATGAATAGTGAGTGTCAGTATAATTAACATACAAACTTTCATATTTATAATAGTAGTTGCAACGTTTAAGAATATGGACTAATAAGAACTGTGCTAAAAAGTGGTTGCACGCAAACTGCGGTCAAGTGGGCGGGGCGATAAAAATGTGATCAACACGCCGATCATGGGATTGGTTGGGATTTCCGTTTAACATTATCTTACCCAATGAATGGATATCCGAATTATTTTTTAAGTATTTTGTTTTGTCTAAGTGCGTGTCGCTAAGTATTGCAGTTTAGCTGTATGAATTTGGAACCATATTATTTTATTTATGAGTAATGCTTCCGTATAATTTTTAATTCATTGATTAGTCGAATTTGATGAAAAACTATATAAAATACAGAAATACAAAAACATACACACGTGAATTCTGAAAACATTACTCTCCTTTCCGGAAGTCAGGTAAAAAAGTGGGAAACAATGAAATGGCTCCCCTGTGGGCCAATCGCCTAACCAGATTGCTTTGGAAAACGCTATCGCTTACGATTTCATTTTGTTATTTCTAACCGCCGAAGGTTTTCAAATACCTCACGCTCATTTTCTTTAACATTGTTATTACCAATGCAAAAGAAAAAAAAGAGCGCGAGGCATTTGAAAACCTCAGGCGGCTAGAAATAACAAAATGAAATCGTAAGCGATAGCGTTTTCCAAAGCAATCCAGTTAGGCGATTGGCCCCCTGATGCTAAGCGGTCGCCATAGCCGCACATGTCTTGATCGTTGCCTACTATGAATAAATCCCCATAGAATTTAAAAAAAATCAACTATTTGACTTTTTTCCAGATTCCAGCAAGAGATCGACCAGCTCAAAAAACAGTTGGAGGAGGCTGCGAACGGTAAGCAAGCTGTTTTAAGATACATATAAAACCATAATATAAATGTAATGTCTTCTGTAAGATGCTGATTACTTTCCTAGACGGGCGCTCCAATTCGAGTGGAAAATCCGCTATGCTTTACCTCTGTTATGTTACGAATGATCTGACGACCTCCGTGGCTGAGTGGTTTAAACGCCGGGTCTCAAGGTGTCGCCTATTCGAGAGGGTTCGAATCCCGGTGGGGCAGATGTTTGTGCGATGAATAAGAGCATTCGTATTCCAGTCATGGATTTTGAATATGTATTACTATAAAAATATACTTATACAGTGATAGTCACATAATTAAAGACACTCCCTAATTGACCACAAAAAACTACAAAAAAGTTTGTGTTATGTTCCCATAGTGAGCAGTGTCTAAACTACTAACGCACGCAACTATTTTTTGTCGCACATTGTAATAATCCAACGTCGTGTATGGTTAAATAACAATTAAACTGGATTAAATACCAATTTTAGCTAATGTAAGTACCATAAGTAAGTTTATTGTGCTTAATTAGGGGGTGTCTTTAATAGGCTAGTTGCCTATTTTTTAAAAGTAGTTAATAATATACCTTGATGTTTATTTAACCCCAAAAAAATAATATTTTTTTAAAAAAGTACATTAACAATATGTATTTTGTATTTCAAAAAACTTATTCAAATTTCCCGCGAAAACGCTCTAGACTGTCATGGCGTCTTGAATGATGTCACCCCGTGCAAAGCAAACAATACGCTATACGCCGACTATTAAAATTATTTAGTTAAAAATGAATCCATCGTATTACAAGTACTGTTTAGTGTCCTAGTATAAAAGGATAAGCATAAAATGCCAGGCAAATTATTTATATGCCACAAATGCGGAAAAAATGGTTAGAATTTGCAAGGAGGGATGGTGCCTATTCATTGTTTATCAACAAATACAAGAATAATTTTGTGATGAACATTTTGATATAAGTATTTTGCATAACATAATCTATGAAATCAAAATGTTATACAAGCCGGATAAATTATATTGCATTATATTGATAAAACAATAACAATAGGTTGAGGTTAGGTAAGTGGATTTATTATATGCTTCGGTAAATCCCAATTCCATGGATGTATTATGCTTCCTTTCAATAATTATCTGAAAACAAACTGATAAATTGTATCAAAGTAACAATAAAATGAATGAGAAATCAATGAAATGTATGAAAACGGCAACCACAAGTAATGTTTTGCACATGGTGACGTCAGTCTTTCTGATTGGTGTTTGCCGTCACGTGATCTAATGCCTATTTTATTCTAATTTATTTTCTAAAAATAATAATAATCATTAATTATTATGATAAATAGCTTTATTTATTGTTATCTGTATATCATAATTCATATTTAGAAACTGTAACCCATTCGATTTATTGTTAGTTGACACAAGCCTATTATGTGACCACCACTGTATATGCATCAGTATATGTACCCTAGTATCCCATAATACAAGCCTACAGTGCTTACTTTGGGGCAAGGCTAATTGGTGTGTGTTTGAAATATTTATATTTATTTATTTACCTATAAAAATTTTGTCCTAAAATTTCAACATGTTAGTCATGAATTGGAATAAATGGAAAATAAAACTTCTTTTTTTGCGGTGAAAAATCGTGAGTATATTGGTTCAGATGATAGAAGTAGTAAAAAAAATAGACTGTTCATTTTGATGTAAAGAGTAAATTAAAAACCATAAAGAAATACAAATGTTTTAAGGACTATGTTGCGGCATGCGGCAACAAAATATTTTATATTCACCGCATGAAGTAGTTTGTTATGAATTAATGAACTGAATTGAATATTAAAAACTATTTCCTCTAAAACTAGAAATCGAAGATGAAGAAGAGGGACTTAAGTCTGAAGAAGAGTTGTCCGACGAAACCCTTACCGAGCCTGAAATGGACAATCTCGACCCTGAAGAGAAGAAGACAAGGCGTAAAATGCGACGCGAAGAAAAGGTACGTATATCGTTCACAATAAGCAGGATTGTTGCTTGCGCCATCCGCCTTAAATCCTTATAGACTATTTGAGTTGCATTCTCGACCCTAACGAGAAAACGATAAGAAGTAAAATGTAACGCGAGGAAAAGGTACGTATATCGTTCACAATAAGGACAGTTGTTGCTTGCGCCATTCCTTAAATCTTAATAGACTCTCGCCTGTGAGTGGCATTCTCGACCCTAACGAGAAAAGGACAAGAAAAAAAATAACGAGTTTGCTTATGACCACACGACTGAATGAAACTTCTTTAGCTCCATCTGTATGTATAAACTTACTTTGGGGCTAGGCTAATTGGTGTGAGTGTTGGAAATGTTTATTTATTCTTTAATATTCATTTCTACTTGTTTAGCACAATAGTGCACCTTGAAAACACCAACAAAATCACGTCATTCCATCTTGCTTCTTTACATGATGTGTGTGTAAGTTGGTTTCTTTCTTTGAATGAATGCGACAGATGCAAAAAAAAATAAGGTTTGATTTTTCTAATAACAATTGAAAACTTAAAGAGCCATGCAAAAGATGAACGAAAAAAAAAATTTGCCATGTAATAAAAGTTTCACTTTAATAGTCAGACCCGTCTTTTCCAGTGGGCACTTTGGGCAAGTGCCCAGGGCCCCGCGATCGATAGGGGGCCCCCTCAGAACAAATACAAAGTCCCTAGTTCCTGTTAAATCACCAAACGGAAGTCATAGGGGCCCCATTATTCTAATATGCCCAGGGCCTCCAATAGGTCAAAGACGGCACTGTTAATAGTAATATAATTTTTGTGTTCACAGGAGAAATTGAACCGTGAGAAAGCTCACCAAGCGAGGAAAGTTCTCGAAGAAAAGAAGGCGGAACTTCAAAGGACAAAGTGAGTAAAACTTATGTAATACTAATCTTTTAATAAAATCAATAGCGTATCTGACAAATTTTAGAAAACGATGTCACTGTATTTACTAATGTTTATGAAGCCTCTAAAAAGTGGATGTTTATAAATATTTTGCATATATCAGTAAAACATCGAAAATAATAAAAACATAATTTCAAATATACCTCGGAAACTTTTCTCTAGCAAATATAGCGTGTTTACAGGCAGGTGACGTCACACGGTTCTCATTTAAACGTCAAACAGTACAAAGTCAATTCGATAGCATGTTTACATGAAAGTGAACGTCATTTTAGGCTCTGCCTATGGAGGTTAGAGAGAAGGAGAACGATCGCTACGTACTAAAGCATTAGCCCGCCTGACCCTGAAAGTTTGTAGAATTTATAGTTAATTTTTCAGCCACCAGCCGCGCTGCCGTCGGTAAGTAGTATCTGTGAAGTTAGCTGTTTATGAGTACAAGTAGATGAAGTTAGTTGAATAATGTACAAATTTTCTTCGCGGCATTGGTCATTTCAAATTAGCGTTCAACAGCTCGCTTTTATTGAGACAACTTAGCGATCGCAGCGCCTCACTTATTTTGTCCATATTTGTGGGACACTATTTTCTACAGCGATCGTTCTTCTTCTCTCTAACCTTCATGGCTCTGCCAATAGCATATTTGACAAGTTTTAGAAAAAGATCTAACGTTATTTACTAAAGTTTATAAAGCCCATAAAAAGTGAATACCTATCTTTAATTCTGTTGTGTAAAATTCAGTAAAAAAAACCAAATTCTTGTTTCAATTTGCTGCGAAAACGTTTCTCTAGACGTTATGACGTGTCACTACTGTGTGACGTCACGTCACCGAAACGTCGAATGATACAATGTAATGTCACTTTGACCGGATGTTTACTACGCTGTGACGTCATTTTAGTCTTGGCCAATCCCAGGCGTTTTCGGTTACGCGAACATAAAACAAAAAGTAATTTCTGTTTTGTGTTTAAATCACTTTTGTTTACTGTCACTTTTGTTTGCTAAAAAGAAAACAGAGCCAACATTAGATTTAAACCAAGACTAACTTTAGTCCGCCTTTTGGAAAAAGCCGGTCTATATTTTGTTTCTGTTCATTGAATTACAAATGGCATTTGAGTGATATGAACAAAACACGGCGTAAGTATTCTAACCTTATGGCACTAGTACACTTGGTCGTTAGCCCGATTATGAGTGCCAATGGAATCCGGGTCGAGTAAATGAACAGAGTCGAGTTCGCCCGTATTCGGATAGGTTTCCTTTTGTTTACCCGACACTGTCTTCCAGTCCGTATTCCAGTGTAAATATTGCTTCCAGGGCCGTCTTTAACCTGTGACTTTGATGTGGATTATGACTTGAAATGGAGCGAGTAGCGAGTCATACTGATGATTTTTCTTTAAAATGTGTATGTGCTTAGGATACCATTATATTGTTACGTGTCGGGATGGGGTTCGAAATTATATGCCAGTTCACGCTTGACAGTTCTTTATTCACCACACAGTTCACACAATTAACACACAATGTTAATTACAAAACACTCACTAAATTTCACTGTATTTCACTATACAAGTCTCTAAACAATCTCACTTGAACACTTTGTTGCACTTTGATCGCCTTTGGATTCGCTCGAAATCGCTGTTGAAACTCAACTGTCTCTGCACGGCGCCATTCTAGAAAGTACCTGTTAAATTGAGAATTAGCTAGCACCCGCGAGTACAAAGTACCTACTTATACCTACGTAGGTAACGCGCATAACTTGTAAACAAGTGCAGATGTCGTTGTACTTTCGCCCTTACGCCGCACTGCATAAGGCTGTTTAGAATGAGCCGCATTACTCGACCTCTATCGCGACCCGCGGTGCTATGGCACTTTCGCGGTTCCGTTTCGAGAGAGTTTGTGACAATATGTATATTTAAATTTATCTAAGCATGCTGAAGTCGGAAATCCTAATTTTTGGGCGAGAGTAGAATAGCTTCGCATATGTTAAAAGCTAGTAAGTTGGTATTGTAGTCAGTAATTTAGGTTCGATTTCATCGAATTATATAAGTTTTTTGGTAATAAGTATTGGTTATCGTTTGGTGATCTGGCAGGAACTAGGGACTTGGTATTTTTTTTTTTTTTTTATAGTTAGGTCCGACAAATGACTCCACCCCACCTGATGTTAAGTGAAGGTGAAGTCCAGACGCGAAGATAGCTGATACAGCAGTTCTACCTGCCACACCAGCCATCCTCACCCTGCCGGCCTGCATGTTGCTTCTTCACGCCTCTTTTAAAGGATCCCAGGTTGTAAGAGGGAGGGAACACGTGAGCGGGCAGAGCATTCCATTTACGGATAGTGCGACAAAGAAATGAGTCACCAAATTTCTTTGTACGCGTTGGAATTGTGGCCACAGTAAGACGGTGACAACGTAGGCCAGCGCGCGTGGTCCTCTGAAGGAAAGGGGAAGGTGGGATAAGAGAGAATAACTCCTCAGAACACTCGCCGTGGTACAAACGATAGAACGCGCTTAGTGACGCCACGTCACGGCGTAATTGAAGAGGCTCAAGGTGTTTAGTCACCTCCTCATCGCCTATGATGCGGATCGCGCGCCGCTGTAACCTATCCAAAGCATCGAGCAAGTACTTGGCGGAGCCATCCCAGAGGTGCGAGCAATATTCCACGCAGGACCGCACTTGCGTTTTGTACAACAAGCACAGTTGATCGGGCGTGAAAAAACGCCGCACCTTGTTCAGGACTCCGAGTTTGCGTGAAGCTGTTTTGATCACGGTTTCGATGTAGTCCTTTGGATTCAGGTCTGAGCGAACTTCCATACCGAGCATGGAAATGTTGCTCTGCAGCGGTAGTGTTGTGCCCTGAAGAGATGGAAGGGGAAGGAATGGCGATGTTTTTGCCGTGAAAGCGCAAGCCTGAGTTTTCTTGGCATTGAACCTAACCAAGTTCCTGGTACCCCATTCGAAAATGTGGTCCAAAGCCTGATTGAGTTCAATGACAAGATTTTCCCGTTTCTCCCTGGTTACTGCCTGCCCAGCCGCTGCTTGTCCGAGATACCCCGCATGCACTGTACTATCGTCTGCATAGCAATGAATATTCCCAAGAGGAATCAAGTCATTGATATGCAGCAGAAAGAGAGTGGGGGATACGACGGAGCCCTGGGGAACGCCGGCATTCACTGACATGAACCGCGAACTGCTACCATCCGTAAGGACACGAATTCTACGCTCATGCAGGAAGTCAGCTACCCAAGAACAGAACTGGGCTGGCAGACCGTATGCCGGAAGCTTGGAGAGAAGGCTTTTGTGCCAGACCCTGTCGAACGCCTTGGCAATGTCAAGGCTGATAGCCAACGACTCGCCACGCTTGTCGATAGCCTCACCCCAGATATGACTTAAGTACGCTAGAAGATCACCCGTCGATCGTTTCGGTCTAAATCCATATTGACGATCATTAATCAGGGAGTGATCCTCTAGGTAGCGGGTCAGATGGTTATTAAGGACCTTTTCTAGAACTTTACATAAAACTGAGGTGACTGCTATTGGCCGATAGTTTGCCGGGTCTGAGCGATCCCCTTTTTTGGGCACCGGTTGCACGTTAGCATCTCTCCAAGTCTCCGGCACACGCCCCAAAGAATACGAGCATTGGTACAAGCGCGTGAGCACGGGAGACAACTCCGCTGCACATTTTTTAAGTACTACTGCTGGGATGCCATCAGGTCCACTAGCTTTCCGGACGTCGAGTGATTGCAATTCGGCACGAACCTCACGCTGCCTGATTTTAATATCAATCATCGTTGTGCCACAGTGAGGTAATGATGGTGGCAGTGCATTGCAATCATCGATTCGGGAGTTAGCCGCAAAGAGTTTTGCCAGTAAATCGGCTTTCTCCTGCGGCTTATGAGCTAGTGTTCCGTCTGGGCATCTCAGAGGTGGCAGCGAGGGCTGGCAGAAGTTTTTTTGCACGGCCTTGGCCAAACGCCAGTAGCTACGGGAGCCCGCAGGATGCGTTATAAGTTCCTGGCCAACACGTGCAACACGCTGGGCATCCGCTCTGATGTAAGCCTTCTTACAGGCCTTGGAAGCAGAATTGTAGGCTGCTTTGAGTGAATCGACCCCGGGATCCTTGAGAGCGTGGCCTCTGATCCAAGCACGATATGTCGCTTGCTTACGCGAAGCAGCTTCAGCACAGTCGTGATTGAACCAGAGGTTACGTGTGCCCTTACTGATGAGATCAGAATGAGGAATATAGTATTCCATACCCATTATGATCTCCTCAGTAATGGCAACGGCACTGGCCGATAGGTCCCTGTCACTGAAGCAGCGCTGCTTCCAAGGGACGGACGCAAAGTAATCACGCATACCGTCCCAATCTGCCGACCCATAATGCCAGATACGGCGCTTGACCACTGCTGGACGCGGAGGCTTGGCCTGTGGTGCTTTGGCAGATATCAGGCAGTGGTCGGACGAGCCCAGGGGGGCTCTTACCACAACCTGATAGCCCTGTGGATGGGTCGTGAGCAGAAGGTCCAGTAAAGAAGGCGCTTGACTTGGAATATCTGGGATCCTGGTGGGCTGATCAACCAGTTGCTTCAAGTCATGCGTGAGAGCGAATGTGTGAGCAGAGATCCCTGCATGGTCAGTTTTGGAAGAACTTAACCACAAATTGTGGTGAGCATTAAAGTCCCCCAAAAACACCAATTCTGCATTGGGAAATCGCTCCTGCGCGTCATCTGCTGCCCGACTAAGGTGTTCAAAAAGTCGAGTTGTCTCAACATCGCCGGTGTGGGATCTGTAGAGGCACACGTAGACTCTGGTCCGGGGGCCAGAGTCGACGTGTACCCCCCGCAGGGAGAAGGAGGGATCTTCCAAGCAGCGGAGACGGCGACAACAAACATCCGCCCGAACATACAGGCATACATCGGCTTTCGCTTTGAAGGACTCTTCAAGCACGTAGCCGGGATAATTAAGGTAGCCTGTGTCAGCAGGCGGAAGTATTTGTGTCTCCGTCAGGAACAGCACGGCCAGCATGGCCGTGCTGTCTCGAGATGGTGGTGGACAGCGTTGAGGTTAGAGTGGAGTCCGCGTATGTTGCAGAACTCGACCTCAAACAGCGTTGAAGGCGTGGGGGTGTGCACCGCTGTACGTCCAAACTTTGTTATTGAGTCTGCCATGGTGGAAGTGAAAAAAAAAGAGACGCGAAAACGAGCGGACGCCGTCGCGAAGAGTCCGGGCAAATAAGGGGGGTTTGTCTTCCCGATTGACTGCCTGCAGTGGAGATGCGCCGACCCGCCGGACGGAAGGGCCCCCGCACCCCCCCCGGGAGTGGCCGCCGGGACCCCACGCCCCGGTCACCAACCGGCACGACGGTCCACCCCGAGATTATGCGTGACATGATGGGGCAGCCTCGCGAACTGGTTAGGAACGCTTGGGCCCCTGTACTGTGCCACGGGCGGCCAGCGGGACAGCCGTTTCTACGGGTCTCCCTGGCCGACGGGTCGATGCAGTCCTCCCGGCATCGGTTCCACGGATGCCTCCCCTGGACCGAATCCTTCGCGACAACTTCCACTCGAGCTCTAGTTGTACGCTGGCTGACCCCGAAACGCGCGAGAAGCACTTCACGGGTTTTTCACCATGCGCACGGTGGTAACAAACCAGGCGGGTGTTAGGCACCCTACCACCAGAAGAGCGGATGGAAGCTCCGACATCCCTTAGTCGCTTCTTACGACACCCACGGGAAGAAAAGGGGCGGTGAGTTGTATTCTTTCTCCGTCACCGCACGGATAAAAATTAGTATTTGATCTGAGCGAGGCCCCTATCGATCGCGGGGCCCTAGGCACTTGCCCAACGTGCCCACTGGGAAAGAGGGGTCTGATTGCTTCGGGTGCTCGAATTCGAGTAATGTAATAGTAATTCCAGTGTTCTGAGGAGTTATTCTCCCTTATCCCTCCATCACCTTTTCTTCAGAGGACCACGCGCGCTGGCCTACGTTGCCACCGATTTATTGTAGCCACTATTCCTATGTCGTGGCCATATCGCAGATTTGCTCACTTCATGAAATGCTCGAGTATTTCATGAAATGGTCGCATTTCATGATGTGGCCAACTTAATTTGACCAGATCATTAAGTCGTCAACGTTTAACGATTTTGTCATCCACATTTGGCCGGATCGTATAATCAGGGTGACCATAAAATATTTAATAAAAATCCAGAATATGTTAAGAACTTGTTTATTGTCATTTGAGTCCGAATGACACAAACAAATTGAATAAAATTTTTGTAAGAAAATAAATCAAAAATTTTTTTTTTCTGAATTAAACATCGACGTGTCATGTAGTTACACAAATGTAAATTTCATTTACATTTAGAAAACTAACAAATATTTAGAAATATAAAGGTACTTTGGTATATATTACAATAGTAGGCTAAACTGTACTTCCCAAGCGGTAATACTTCACACTAGGTTAGGTTAGTGTTGTGACCAAAACGCGCGAGCCGAGCGTCCCGCGGCAGCGGCCGGCGAAGCGCCAGAAAAAACCTTTATTAAAAGAAAGCTTTTCTACAAAAGAAATTCAAGTATCACCTCTTGGGCCCTGGAAGTACAGTTTTACAGTATATCTTTGTACGGCATTGATTCTCATCCGCACCAAAATGTCATTTTTTGACAGCCAGTAGTAGTCCATAGATATCTTTTGCGTAGTCACCCTACTCTCCTTAAATTGTTTCGTCGAAAACCCTTTTGTTATCACTTGCTTCCTCATTAAATGAAGAATTATGCACTTTTTCACTGCGAGAAACAACATTCTCGGCCGCGGCCGCCATATACATATATAGACAAAGCACTTGCAGCGCCTCTACCGGTAATAAATGTAACTACTTTACAATATGATCAAATAATTTTTGCCATTTCATGAAGTAGCCACGCGTTTAGTTGGCCATATCGTGAAACGATTTCTCATCATTGATCTGCCCAAACCACATCATGATGTGGCCAATAGATAGTGAAACATTTCATGAAATGCGACCATTTCATGAAATTCTCGAGCATTTCATGAAGTGAGCAAATTTACGATATGGCCACGACACCTACACGAACAAAGAAATTTGGTGACTCATTTATTTGCCGTACTATTCGTAAGTTTGAGAAATTCTTTGCCCGCGCACGTGTTCCCCTCCTTCCTACAATCTACCCTAGATTGGCCTTTAAGAGAGGCGTAAAGAAGCATTTTTGCAGGCCGGCAAAGTGAGGATGGTTGGTGTAACAGTTTATAACTGCTGTACCAGCTATCTTCGCATTTGGACTCTATCACCACTTAACATCAGGTGGGATAGAGTCATTTGTCTACCTGGCTATAAAAAAGAAAAAAAAAATGTCTTTCGTGCTAACGATCAAACACGGGCTAACGACCAAATATAATTGCGGCATTATTTATTATTAAGGAGCCTAGAGTAGAGTATGGATGTCATTTTTCTATTTCTAACAGGAAACAGCAGGAAGAGCTCAAAGAGAAATTACAGCGCCTTGAATCCAAAGTGCTTGTGGGTGGAGAAAATCTTCTAGACAAAGCCGACGCACAGAGAAGATTGTTAGAGCAAGCCGCCTTTGAACTGGAGCAGAGAAGACTCAACGAGTTGCGGTTACAGCAAGACTTGCAGAAGAAGGAGGTAACCATATAAATGTATATACATGTATCGTTATAGTTACTGTATTAACAGAAATGTGTTAATACAGACTTTTCTGTTATTGGTCGAATTAACTACAATAGGGGTAAAGTACACGAAATTGAATTTAGTCTGTCAGTTGGAATATCAAAATGGATATTTCAATTTCAATAGGGTATTTGACAAGTTTTAGAAAACGATCTCACGTTATTGACTAATGTTTATGGAGTCCGTAAAAAGTGGATATTCATCATTCTGTTGTGTATTTCAGTAAAAATAACCAAATCAAAAACTTCATTTTCAAGTTGCTGCGAAAACGTTTCTCTTAGCAATATGGCGTCTTACTAGTGTATGACGTCACACGACTGTCAGTAAAAACCCCTGCCAATATTCATTCTAAACACAGAGGCTTACAATTGGCACTTTATTTTTAATACTGTCAAATACCCTATTCATTTATTCCATTAAACAATATAATTGTGTTGGAGATAATAATACAAAATAAAAGCGAACATATGAAATAATAAATTAACTTAGCAATAAAATTAACAATTTCTTGATGTCAAATTGAATTATTACAATTAATAAGTAAAAAGGTGAAATACTAATTCACGATGCCAAATTCGATAAAATTCATATAACAAAATAAATAAATAAACATGTCAACCTAGTACTGTCTCATAAATTCGTCAACACTGTAATAAAATTTCTTCAACATGAAGTCCCTCAATTTGTTTTGAAAGATTTGTAGTCAATGATCGATTTCAAACTGGTTGCAAGCCTAGCAAAAATTTCGACCGCCTGGTACCTATAGCCTGGTATCCAATAGGTCGCTGGTTCAAATCCGGCTCGAAGGACCAATGTCAGGATCTGCAGGTGCGTCATGGGCAGCAAGATAAAAACAGTTTTATGGAAGAAATTAAATTTATTCGTAGAGACACATTAAACACAAAATCGCCATTACACGTGTGATAGAGAGAGAATATAGTAGCAAGGACAAAAAATTAATTCTTGTTGGTGTTGCCAACAGATATATTTAAATATAGATCTATCCGGTTAAGATTTAATAGTTTTCTAGTTAGTCTTGGGTTGAGGCTAGGGAAAATAGCCTTAGATTGCCTGCAGCCCTCGGTATTGGTCCAGCGGGTGTTGTGGCTCTGTATGGTTCGGTGGCGCACCCATGTACGAATTCGGTTGAAGAATAACGGCAGGAGCGGCTTAGGGCCTTCCACTTTGTGTACTGATTCCCTTTTAGCCGCTATGTTCCTTGATCCATTGGAAGATAACCTTGTTCTCTGTTGCTATTTGCTCCAATGTTAGGTGACATTCGAATACTAGCCCAGAATATATAGCCTATAGCCATGTTTAACAACATTAAGTTTAGGTTCGATCAGATGTGGTAGATTCTTTCTGCGTGTTTTCAAACGCCTTTTTCCCTTTCTATTGACGTTTCAAAAGTTTCAACAAAAACTGTTAATATTAAAGACAAGTGACGGTTAAAATTTTCAATTTCACGAAATATTCTATACATGATTTCCATTGTGGAATACGGACTACAGTTCTGATAGCTCCTTTTTATAACAAAAGAGCTCTCTGTATATTAAATTTATATGAATTGCCCCAAAATTAATACTATACATAGTTTTGATGTGAAACTTCTATTCGGATAGGGTGTAAATGGTAGAAACCGGAAGTGCTACGTTACTCAAATCCGGTTTGTAGTCTTATCAGACTATTCTTAACTTATAACTTAAATATTCTCTTTATCTATCTCTTACGGTTTGGCCGCTGAAACAGCACCACGGACAGACGGACTTGTCTAATAGATGAGAGATGCTTTAAAGGGCCAAATTGATCTATATTAAATACACAATGTATTTAAGGTACTTAATTGGTTAAGGATGAATGTTATATTGCTGAAAATCGCTTCGTAAATAAGCTATTATTTCTCGTAAAGAGTATACAATAAAAATGGTTATTGTTGGTTATACCTAAGAGATAGACATATACCATCGCGGACTTTTTTGTAGACCTTTTTAAGGTGTACATTACTGTAGTACATTTTTTTGATCTATCTCGTAGGGTTCAGCCAGCGTTTGCAATGTAAGCGCAAAAAACGTGTTTATTTAGGACCTTACATTAAAAACCTCTAAAATTATCAGTGATTCTCTACTATATTATGCATGTATTATACATATAAACCTTCCTCTTGAATCACTCTATCTATTAAAAAAACCGCATCAAAATCCGTTGCGTGGTTTTAAAGATCTAAGCATACATAGGGACATAGGGACAGACAGCGGGAAGCGACTTTGCTTTATACTATGTAGTGATAATACTTTATGTAAGTTTAAGACCCGATTATATCTTTCTCCTATCTAATTTTGTCTTTATACGCAGGCGGAAAGGTTGGACCTAGAAGAACGTTACTCCAGCCTTCAAGAAGAGAACGCAGCAAAGACTAGGAAACTGAAACGGGCTGTGCAACTGCTGAATTCAGCAAAGGCTGAGTTGGCTGATCAGCAGAGGGAACAGCAGAGGGAGATGGAGGGAATTCTGGACAGCGTGAGAGCTTTGAAAAGGGAGATACAATTGGCTGATTTGGTGCTGGACTCTTACATACCTAAGGAATACCAGGTCAGTCATAATTATTTATTTATGTATTTCAACTTTATTGACCAAAATACAAGATAATGATACAAAGGGCGGACTTAATACTAATAACATTCTATCCCAGTCAACCTTTGCGAAAAAAGAATAACGCGAAAGGCAGTATAAAGCTAAATATACACATAAATATAGATATAATAAATAATATTAAAAATATATACGAATTAACATAGATACATATATAAATACATACAACGGAACGAATATATATACTTAACTGGTACTTAAGTCACAGGATTTTCCTATTTTAAGTACTTACAGATCCTTAGTTTTAAAATAGCCTGTACCTGTTAATTGTAAAACCATATTGTATAAAAAATTTTGGGAATAAATTATTATTATTATTATTTCCTTTATTGCATTATATTTCAAAAATTACAAAATTATATTTCTAAATATTAAATTTTTACAATGAACATTAAAAAAATAACATTTAAAAATACAAAAATGCAGTTCCCCATCGGCAGCAAGATCAGGGTCCCTGCTACCGGTGGTTAGGGATGCAGAGACAGGAACCTCCTCACGATACGGGCCGTGTCCAGAAGTACTACCTTCTGCATCTGGCTCTGGACCCAACCACCTAACGCGAGCCTCTTAATGTGTTTATCGAGGCTCTTGGCTATCAAACCATGGGCAGATATGATTATCGGCACAACAATTGCTGAATCGATGTCCCACATGTCAACAATCTCGCGTTATTATTATTATAAATACACACCACAATTATATTTAAATATATATACACACATAAATATACAAATGATGATTAATATACATATATATAATTCATATATACCTAAGTATAGGTGAATCAGTTTAACTCGAACTTTATTCCATTTAAATTAAAGTGACTTAGAGCTTCACTCGTGGAAGTCAGTTAACTTTTTTTCCATGCTCATAGGACAGTCAGAAACCAAAGGTCCGGTTTCTGACTGTCCTATGAGCATGGACCTTTTTTAGCATTTCTTTGGCTGCAAGACATTCTCCCGGATAGCGAAGGGTGCTGGTTCGAATCCAGTTTTTTAATTTTTTCTCGTAAAATCTTATTTTAAATGCTTAAAAAAATATAACATTGACCTTGTTTGTCGATTAATTTGTTGTTTTGGACTTTTAATTCGCAACTGCTTATTTAATAGTAGATTTCATTACTAGTACGGAATGGTTGTCATTGCAAAGAGTTCCGACAAATGTCTACCCGAGCCGAAGGCGAGGGTTGACAGTCGGAACGAGTTGGAATGACGGTTCCGTACGTGTACTGAACGACTATTTTTAATACAGTTGCGAAAAAATGAAGCAATTTAATCTAATTATAAAAACACAATAAACTCAATTAACTAATCATTTATTTCTTATAAAAGTTATAATTCACATATACATTGAAATTGGTACACTTTTTTATACTAACTGGAGAAGTTTTACGTTGCATATTTACTGTTTGAGACAAACTATTATTAATTTCGTATGATTGTTCATGTATATTTGTCATACAATGGCGTTTGCTAGTTGATGGAATTGGATCTGATGAATTATCATTATCAACGAAGGTACTCGTAGATGGACGAACGTTCTCTTCAGCATGTGAAGGAGACGGACTGGACCTTAAATTAATGGATTGTGTGATCTTTTTCCCAGTTTCTAGTTTGTTGTTTAATGAATCACCATTATAGCTTTCTGCAACTTTGTCCGATTTCCAACCACCTAGTCGCTTTAAGGACGTCAAATTGGCTCCTGAATCTGCCAATAATGTAGCAGAGGTCCTTCTGAAGCTGTGCCCAGTATAACACTCAGCATCCGGCAGACCAAGAAACGTAGCTATTTCTTTTGGCATATTACCAAATTTGTTTATGCCGATTACTTGAGCTGTACACTTCCCTTTTTGGAAATTTTGAAAAAAACGGTCGGATTTTCCTTTTTGGGACCGCTGGTTCATATATTTTTTCACTATTGTGAGAAAATCTCCTTCAACAACAAAGCTTCGCGGTATCTTATTTTTTGTGTTTGGAATCTTGATAAGTAGCATTTCTCCATGGGCTTCAATATCTTTTAAAGTAATATTGGCTAACTCCTCTCTGCGGCAAGCTCCAACAACGCCAAAAATCAGAGCAACCTAAAAAAAACGATTTGATTCATATAAATAATGTATTGACTGTATTTTGCGATTTTGTAAACTGAACACTAAAGAAAAATGTAGATATGTATACTTATTAATAAATTACCTTTGTGGCTAAATAACAATCATCGGGAGCTTCTTTCAAAAACCTTTCCACGTCATTCGATGTTAATATTTTCGACTTTTTACTGGTAAACCCATCTGATTGTCGTTTTAAGAAAGAATTTAATTTTGGATATTGACTTATATCAGCGTTGTTCCTTATTTTCAGCATACTTTTTATCATCGAAAACCTTGACCATAACGTAGAAGGTTTTAATTTTGCTGTGAGTTCGGAAAAGTATGCCACCATAACATTTTCTGAAAAACTATTTGCTTTTTTCTCTTCTTTCCACGCAATAAATTCATCGTATGTAGATATGTAGCGAATTTTTGACTTTTCCGGTAAAATGTTCTCCGAAGCATTTTGTGCAATTATACTGAGTTGCGGTGGAGTTAATTCAAAAAAATTTAGGTCGAAATTACTCATTTTGTGTAAAAAACAACTAAACTCGCAAAGAAAATTTCGGAAAATGGCGCCAACCGTAGAATGTAAGCAGTTTTTTTTCACCCATTCTGGTAGGCAAAGGGAACTGCCCATACAGCCAAGTCTTTAGTACTTAGTATTTTTTTATAAGAAATGAAATTGAAATTAAATGATATGAAATGAACTGAAACCTTACCTAACTCATTCAATCAATTAATTAATTCTGATATTGGACAAATTAGTATAGGTAGTTTCTTTTTAAAAACAAATAAACCTATTTGCATGAATCGCAAAAACTTCTATGATTTTTTTTAGTTAAAACTTCATGGTTGTTTTTTTTAATAGAAATAATTTTGACAGTTGGGAAAGAAAACGCACGAGTTCGGGAAAGGCAAAAAAAAAGCACGAGTGTGAAATAGCCCAGATCCCGAACGCTACACGTCCCTGCAATACGCCACTTTTTGAGCAACTGTAATAAAAAATAATATTTGAATTAACTCCAGGCTTTTCGCACGTTAAACTTATTCATTTCTTGCTCAAAAAAATAAATATTAAAAAGATACTGACGGCGGGACAATTCAACAAAAAAAAAATGTAAGAAAAAAGATTTAGCCTTATTTGGATTACATGCATCATATTCCCTATTGGTGTGAATGATAGAAATATTAATTCACTAGTCGTATTATTCAATATTCATTACTTCGTCTATTTTACAAAAACATATCCTCGCGGTCCAAGCAGCAGACGCAGCAGACAAAGTATATTCTATCTAAGAAATATGTATAAACATCCATGACTAAGTTACAAATGATCGTATTCATCATACTAATATTTGCCCCCACTGGGATTCGAACCAGGGACCTCTGAGTAGGCGACCGACGCTATGAAACCCGGCGTATATACCACTCGGCTATGAAAGTCGTCATGAAACATACACGCTGATCGGACGCCCGCTCCCTGCTTAGCGCAACGCAAGCTCTTACAGTGCTTACTTTGGGGCTAGTGGTCTGATAGTGGGAAATACTTATTTATTTGTTTATTTTATTAGTTTGATGACCTCCGTGGCCGAGTGGTTTGGTCGCCGGGTTTCAAGGTGTCACCTGCTTGAGAGGTCCCGGGTTCGAATCCCGGTAGGGTCAGATGTTTGTGTGATGAATACGAGCATTTGTACTCCAGCCATGGGTGTATAATATGTATTTCTATATAAATACTAGCTGTCCCAGCGAACTTCGTACCGCCGTAAAAAATAGGGTTGGTGGTAGAAGGGTGAAAATTTAGGGTTGTATGTACTTTTGTGTGATGTATCATAAAAAATAAACACAAAAAAATGTCCAAAAATAAAATTTTAGGAACCACCCTTAACATTTGGGGGGATGAATAAAAGATGTTGTCCGATTCTCAGACCTACTGAATATGAATATAAAATTTCATGAAAATCTGTCGAGCCGTTTCGGAGTAGTTCAATTACGCACACCGTGACACGAGAATTTTATATATTAGACTAGTGGCCCGCCCTCGCTTCGCTTCGGGGTAGAATTGATCAAAATCCTTTCTTAGTGGATGGCTACGTCATAACATCTACCTGCATGCCAAATTTCAGCCCGATCCGTCCAGTGATTTGGGCTGTGCGTTCATAGATCACTATGTCAGTCAGTCACCTTTGAATTTTATATATATAGATGTTTATTACTAGTTCATTCACTATGTTTATATTTGTATTCCGCAGGCGTTGATCGAGAAATACGTGCATTGGAACGAGCAATTAGGCGAGTGGCAAGTCCGTTGCGTGGCCTACACCGGCAACAATATGGCCACCATGCAACACACGACGCCGCCGAAATATGTAAGTAAACATGAATTTAAAATTTAAACAAAACCTTCAAACCCTTGAAATTTTATTATACAAGGTGCCTCAAAAGAAATTTTATATTTAGTAGATCGATTAAAAAAAAAAAGTAAGCCGTATGAAGCGGAGAGCTAGTGGAATGAAAAATGTAGGCTAGGATTTAGGACGCAATGGGTTTATTAACACGATTTTGTAGTAAAACACAAAATAATATTATATCAGATGACAGGAAAAGACTATGACACACAATAACAAAAATCATAAAAATGTCAATACTTTAAAAACACTTCAAAAAACCATAAAAACTAAATCTATAAAAGAGGTCGGCAACACCGTATATAGAAAAAATGTTTATTAATTATTCAAATACACTTTTTGGGGATTTATTTCTTAAAAATAATATCGTCTGAATGTAGACCCTCGCGTTATCGGCATCGAACGGTCAAATTCAAAAATCAGGTCGTCACGAACAGACTGATTAACATTCTCCACGTTTTCTACCGTTGTTGATGACCTAGGTCGCCCGAATTTCGATTTATCCAGCGTTGTACCAGTCTCTTCAAACTTTTTAACCCGATGTCGAATGAGAGGAATACTTGGCGTATCATTTAAGTGGCGAAAACATTGAATACTGCTGAATTTTCTACACGCTACAGTCGCCGAATCACCTTTTTTGTAAAACTCTCGCACGCACAACGCGCGGTCTGCTCCCGAGAAACGCTCCATAGCGACTGAATTCCCAAGAGCCAGGCTACCGATTGACCTAACCCCCGTGCCCTTCGGATACGTTGCGTTCACGCAGTAAGCTAAATAATTATAAAATTTCTTTTGAGACACCCTGTAGCTAGCGTGTCAGCTAAAAAAACAGCATCAAAATCGGTCCATTTGTTTAAGAGCTATGATGATAATTTTATTTTACTCACAGTCTCAAGTCTCAGTATACCGTATATTTCGAGAAAATTTTAAAAATACAATAAATTCGTTTTAGTCCAACTTATTTTTTTTCGTGCCAATGAACACACCCTACCATCAGATAGTGCATACAATCTTTAGGGGTCAAAAAAAGAAATACTGGCAACCATAATTTTTTTAAGGGCATTTTTTTAAATTTGTCGAAATCTAGGGTAAGGGCGAGATGTATGTAAAGGGCAAAAACCTGGCAGCACAGACCGGAATAGCCGAAACCGTTATGTCTGTTGCTGGGCTAATTTTAGATATTTTAGTGCCAGCAGTTCAATGTTGGCAAATAACTTGTTTGAGATTATCGAGGAGCAGTATCAGTTTGTCTTTTTTCTTATTCATCATTATCCTATTAATGTCCCCACTGCTGGGACACTGGCCTTCCCTTTGGATGGAATAGGGAGATTGGGCCATTGGCACATTTTTTTTATTAGCAAAAGTTTATAGTTACTAGAGGTGATGGTTTTTATCGCTCCTTCGTGCTTTGCTATGCCGTACAAAGAACACGGAAAGAGATTAGAATGGCCTTGTGGGTGGAGCAGGCACGCCACAGTTATGTGTGAGCAATGCTCATAACTTGACCTCAACTTGGTTCGATTGCGTCGTTACTCTCGGGTTTGAGCGATGATTGGTTCGATTGTTTGATGTCGCGTTGTTTGATGGGCTGTTATCTATTAGGTGGAACTCTAGTGGGGGCGAGCCGGCGACATCGGTTCCCGCTCAAACGGTCTATGATCACCCGTCTAACCTCTTTTTGTATTCTGTGGTGCCGCAGCAATGGAGACATTAGTAGGCTGATTTATTATAATTTTATTTTATACTAGCGACTGCCCGCGACTTCGTACGCGTGGAGTTAGTTAGAAATAAAGATTCACTGCTCGTTCCCCGTACGTGATAGCGTGATAATATGTAGCCTTTATGTTGACCCGACTTCTTAATAATATTCGTGCCAAATTTGAAGTAAATCCATGCAGTACTTTTTGAGTTTATCCCGGACATACATACAGACAAACAGACAACAATTCTAAAAACTATATTTTCGGCTTCGGTATTGATTGTAGATCACACCCCAAGTATTCTTTTAGAAAAATATTCAATGTACAGTTTAGAATTTCCTACCATTTTATTATATTTTTTTATATAGATGGAGCCACCGGACCTATCGAATCGGTACTTGTCCTACAGTAGCGTCAACAGTCGACCGGCGACTAGACTCGCCAGACCACACACCGCCGTACCGAGACCCCATACTAGCCTTCGACAGAGGCAGTAAATACAAATGAACACCATTGAAAAGCATTACTATTGGCTTTAGATTGAATGTACAAAAAAAAAAATTAGGAAAAATATGTATGCACGCACCACACATCTGAAGTGAAATTTCTTTTCTTAAATATCCTAACATTAGACGGGGAATAAGGCATACGGGAATGGAGCAGTGCACGCATCACTCGTATATATGTGTATATATATATATGTATACTAGCGGCCAACCGCGACTTCGCCCGCGATAACTTTTTTTTTCTATAATTTCCCAATTTTTCTACAATAAAAATAGACTAAGTTACTCCTTATTACATCAGCTACCTGCCAATTTTAGTCCCCGTCAAAATCGGTCCAGCCATTTCAGAAATTAGCCGGAACAAACAGAGAGACAAAAAAAATATTTTCATATGCATGTAGTAAAAAGCGGTTATTTCAATATTTCAAACAGACACCAATTTTATTTATATGTATAGATGTGTGAAATTTATATATTATCGCGTGTTACGCTCGTAGCGTTTCAACCTTCGCCGAGTTAACCTCCAACTTTCATGCTCGTCGGGAAGAACTGCGCACGCATCTCACACACACATGTACATCATCATCTCTGAAGTCATTTTCCAATTTGACGACTCTGTAAATAATAAAACAGGGAGAAAAAAATAGCCCTTGCTGAGTTTCTTGCCGGTTCTTCTCAGTACAACGTCTCCCGCCGTAGATTTACGAACCGATGGCGTAGCTGCTAGACATTCATGAGTACTTGTAACAGCCTAAACTGAATAAATGATTTTGAATATCTGTCATATATATATATATCTATGTATATAGTCGTGTGACGAGCGTGACGCATTACCGATTCATCTTTTCCATAGGATTTTTCCATGTACACCCCGTTCGCAAACAAGTTTCACTTCATAAAAACGAATGAAGAACTTTTATTGACCAAAGCGTTGTTGTGGTAAGACAATAGCTATGGGAGTGATTTTTATAAATATTCGTCTTTATTGCTTTGATATTGTGGTATTTTGGTATTTGATATTGCGGTAGAAGTAGGAGCGATTGGTATACCAGCAAAATTTCTCTATAACCTTCTAAAAGATCTGCCAGCCTGTCGAGAACTGAACAGTAAGCTATAGGGTATTTGACAAGTTTTAGAAAACAATCTCACGTTATTGACTAATGTTTACGGAGTCCGTAAAAAGTGGATATTCATCATTCTGTTGTGTATTATAGTAAAAATAACCAAATCAAAAACTTCATTTACATGTTGCCGCGAAACGTTTCTCTGGACAACATGGCGTCTTACTAGTGTGTGATGTCACACGACTGTTATTAAAACGTTAAACGATACTGTCACTTTAACCGGAAGTTTACTTGCGTGTGACGTTATTTTAGGCTCCGCCAATCCCAAGCGTTTTGGGTCACGTAACAATAGATAAGAAAACTATTATCTTTTTCGTGGGTTTTTAGTAAAGTTATGATTTTTTTTTGTAAAAATAGTAAAAACCCCTGCCAATATTCATTCTAAACACAGATGCTAACAATTGACACTTTATTTTTAATACTGTCAAATACCCTATTGTGGAACGAGTAAATAAGGCTGCACTTACAGGCTCTTATCAAATTTGGCTAGGAAGTGCGAGCAACTCTATATTTGGCAAATATATAGAAAAAATAAAAACATAACTATAATTGCTATTTCTTCTATCAAATGTTTAATACCTGTAAAGATATTCATTTGACATTGTGGGTTACCTACAATGCGAAGAGATAGCGCTGCCTTGCAGTCTAAGCCTAGAGATAATTCGACACGGCCGTCAGGGCCGCAGTAGCATAATGGTCAGTGTATTCGCCTGGAGAGCGAAGGGTGCGGGTTTGAGTCCCGTCTGCTGCCTGGTCTGCGTGGATTTTTTTCTAGTAAACTTTTCTTTAAATTTAAACATCTGGCAGTTTAATGCTTAAAAATTAAAACATAATTAAATTTATAGAAGTAAATAATGAACCATTAACATTTGAATGACCTTTCTGAGGAATGTCGATTGCCTTAGAATATTGAATAAGTATTTACACCAAAAAATGTATGTTTTTATTAGAAAACGCACCTTATATATTTATGTAGGTTCCTTTCGCAATAAAATGGAACTAAAACTGATCTCTAACATATTTATCTGTATTTTTTTTTCTTTTGACAAATATTTTACTTTTACGATTGTGATATAAAATTAAAATTTTAGCTTGTACCTACTTTATTTATTTATAGAATTGTCTAATGTTTAGTTTTTTTTTAGTATTTCAAATAACTTCGTTGTCAAACTAATATCTACTATGTTATAATAATATAAAAATAATACAAAAAATAACTTATTGTATTATATAAAGATTTTGTACCAAAAAGGCCACTGCTTAGTTATATGTCGTGGCACATGTTGCCATTCGCACTGATTTTTAGCAGCAGCCTACTTAGCCTTAGACCAAGCGCTAATAGTTAAATTGCAATAAATAAATCTTTATCAGAGCAGTTTTTTTATAGATAGGTCCGACAAATGAACCCACCCACCTGATGTTAAGTGACGGTGAAGTCCAGACGCGAAGATAGCTGATACAGCAGTTCTACCTGCCACACCAGCCATCCTCACCATGCCGGCCTGCATGTTGCTTCTTCACGCCTCTTTTAAAGGATCCCAGGTTGTAAGAGGGAGGGAACACGTATAGTACAGCAGTACGTATTTGACGATATTCTTGTTAATGGAAATAGCATATTTTTACACGGGTGCCCAAAAAAAGAGTGTAATGTGTTCAGGGTTCATGTATGTATATAATTTTTTTATTCTACCATAACTTCTAATCGTCTCAACCAAATTAGATGTATGTAGTATCGTTACAATCCTTTCACATAGGATACTTAAACTGTTGAAATTAAAACAGCAATTTTATTTATAAAACAGCAATGTCAAAATGACAATTACTTAGCAACCTCTGTTCACCGTTCTAGCGCTGAAATTCGCATATCAGTCTTTGTATTCGTAAATCGGTTAATGTAGGTATATTAGTCATTGTTACCAGACGTCCCGATTTATGAAACAAGATTAAATGTCCTGCGCGGGACAGGCTCAATCCCGCTTTTCGGGAATAACTCGACCGAGTGTGCAGCGTACTGAGAAAGCGCGGACACGTGTGGACTGGCCGCCTGCTCGACGCGTAATGAAGATCTCTCAAACACTATTTAACGGTAGGGTAAATATGATTTGAAATATCATATTTTTATTAAAATACATTTTCTATGGATATTTTTACTAGGTACTATTGTCACGGAAACGTAATTTCAACTCAAATAAAAAGATAAATTTTCAAAAACTTTTTTTTTACCATGTCCCGCTTTCGGCGAAAGAATCCCGCGCAAAAAAAAACTAACAACGCTGACTAGAGTATACTATTCATAATGATGGAAATGTCGAAATCTCCAAAATGTGACATAGCATATATTGGTTTGACAGTGACGATATGATAGTAAATAATGCTAGTCACATTCCAGTGATGCCTAACAGTATTATGAGACTGATCAGTTTCTTTTTTATATACCTAAAGCCTATTTTTCTATGAAGTTTTGGAGCCCTTGGAGAAAATGCTTTGATGTTTTGTGATTATAAGACTTATAGCTTGTCATATCAAACAAAGTTCCAGAAAATAGATTTCTGCTTTAATCATATGTGGGTAGGTACATATATAAGCTTGCGGAGTTTTTTCTTTATATAATGTATGTAACACTGGTGTCGATTCTGGCGTGATTCTCTAAACTTAAAACTAAATTTAACATCAGTCACACCTTTTCATTCTGTATAGAGAAGGACAAGGATGCACTGTTGTCAAATTTAAGTTAAGCTTTAGAGAATCATGCCAGAATCGATATCATTGTGTAGGTATTTAGTAATATTACGAATCAAAAGCAGAATACCTGTCATTACATTTTAGGCTCCAAAACTAGGGTATAAAAACGTTTTAAAAATTTGCGGTTTTTGCTTACTTGCATTTTACCAATGTAATCATATTTTTTTGAGCTGGTAACCCATTTTGATCACGTTTAAATTTAATGCAATATCTAGTTTTAAAATGTGTGTATTGTCAATGTAATATGTATTCTCAAATAAACACTTTTGTATTCAACCTTTTTTTTTATTTTACTTTCCATACTTTTTAACCGGTTATTTTATAAAGTAGCGTCTTGTTCTAACAACATATTATGTAAGTACGTAGTCACTATAAAGAGGGGAGGCGGGCAATGTTTTTCCATACAAAGGTTCTCGACTGATTCCTCCTTGATTTTTGTCACTGAAGCAATGATTTTCATACATAAAATACAATTCTACTCAGAGCCGGATCTACCATATGGCTTTTTGGGCTTCAGCCCAGGGCCCCGTGGATTCAAGGGTTAGTCAAGTCCAGCTTAGTCAAATCAAAGCCAAAAATAGACGATAATGCGAAACAATCCATACTTTTATTAAAGTAAACAGATCGGAAATTCAGACAGGCAAATATCGCTGAATTTCCATAATTCGCCCGGATTGCGTAGGGTGCGAGTTCGAGTCCCGTCCGCTGCCTGGTCCGCGTGGATTTTTTTCTAGTAAAACTTTTCTTTTGATTTAAACATGTAGCAGTTAAATGCTTAAAAATAAATAAAACATAGATATAATATTTTCAAAATAGGTGTCTAAAGCTGAACTAGTGATTCACTAAAGAAAGAAAATGAATATTATTTTCTTTAAAGCAGTAGATTCAATGATTGGAAGTACATTCAATGTAGAAAAAATACATTGTTCAATGTAACCCCATTTATATTACCCCTAGAATATGAGGCGCAATTAAACAATTTGCCATGTCCGCACTTTGCAGAAAGGTTGCTTTGTAATTTGTCAATTTATTAACAGGTGTATAATACTAAGGCATAATATAATATAAATTATTTTTTTACTGTCTCATTTTCAGTAATTAGGTGGGCCCCTAAATAGTATTAGCCCGATTTATACTTTTTTGTTTGCATGCCAGAGTAACGTATTACCGCTCATCGCTGATTTTCGATTCCCAGTGACAATTTTTATTCAGCTGGAACTCAGCAACTAATCATTTTGCAAGAAAAAGTTTTATACAAAATTTGTAGAAAATTTCATGCTCTCCAACTTTAATTCAAACATTTTTTTCGTATCTCCAAAAATTATTGAGTTACTTTACAAAAACAAAAAATTTGGTTTTTTTACTTCAATATATCGGAAAATATCAACAATAGGGGGAAAAGTTTGGTATAAAAAAGATGGGAAATTTTGTTCTCTACAAAAAAGATCTCTTCGGTTTTTAACGTAAAACTTACCGTTTCCGAGATATATGCAAAAAAACGGTTTCCAAGATGGCGGCTAACGCTCGCGGTTTCGGGCGACAGAAACTCGGTTTTATACTTAGGGGGCACCCTCTGATATTATTCAATCGAAAAATAACATAGAAGGATTTTATGCAGAGCGGACATCTAAAAATCTTGGACTAATAGGTATATGTTTGGAAAAGTCGTAGTAAGATTATTTAATAATGTCAAAACAAGCCGTATAGATTTCATCAAAACTTTATCATTGTAAGGATTAGATAAACATTTCCTAATGTCATATTTTCCATAACAAAATAAGGTAGGTAATATTAATTTCAATAAAAATTTTCGTGAAACAAAAATACTCAGTTTAATATAATGACCCTAGTCGGTGCCATTTTAGAAAAGGTAAAATCTAACACAAGTGTCAATAAGAAATATTATTCCCCGCCTCCCGAAAATGTTGAAAATATAGAGGTGCCCTTGAAAAAATCTCATAAGAAAAAAATATGTCACGTGAGTAACAAGTTATTAAAAATTAAACGGTAAAAGACTAAATTTATTTTACAGTCATCAGGCGTTGATACTTGGTCGAAGTTGAATATTTCTAGTAAAAATTTCTTTAGATATAAAAATAAATAATAATAATAAATAAATATTTCCAACACACACCAATTAGCCTAGCCCCAAAGTAAGCACTGTAGGCTTGTGTTATGAGATACTAGGGTAACGGATAAAATATATATACTGTACTTATATGACTATATTTATATAGAAATACATATTAAACATCCATGAATGGAGTACATATGCTCGTATTCATCACACAAACATCTGCCCTCATCGGGATTCGAAACCGGGACCACTCATCCACGAAGGTCATCTATCAAAGCTTGAAATAAAAAACACTGTCTACATTTTCCATTAGTCCAACCGCGTCCGCGCCAAAGTCGACACCTCTCCCTTACCCCTAGACACAACGAGATGGTACCGCCATCTAACCGAGTTCCGGAGCAGCGTGTTGCGTATCAACAACGAGAATATGGAGCTTCTTAGAGCTATAAAGGAGGCGCATTTCAAAAGCTTAAGTATCTGCAAACTTTTAAGCTACACCTTAGATCCACAGGCATATTTAGCATTAAATATTTTTGTTTGTTAAATTTCCACTGCACAGGTTACATTTCAATTATGTTAAACACTGTTAAATTCCAATTATGTCCAAAACGTCTCACTTATTGAAGCCCGTGTGCAAGCATTACCCTTATTGTGACGATTGGCGTTCGGCGCCCCCTAAGGCGGAGACTTACGGAGTGGTTATTTCCCGACACCGGCCGCGGGCGCCCGCAGAGCTATTTTATTGCAGAACTCAAGAGACCGCAGTTTCCTGCTGTCGTGCAGCCGCTGTATCTGCAAGACTGGTCGAAGCTTGTCGCGTTTGCGGGTGATCATGTCCCGCGCGCACCCGCAGCGAATGCCGCAACAACCACGTGCTTCACGGGCGTAAATCGCATCAAATTATATTTGCAATTGCGTTTTACCTACTTTCATAATCTACGTTAGTTGCTACTCCCTTAATAGACAGAGAGTGAAGTGAAGTGTGGACTGTGGTAGCTGCTAACATTTCTGTTTAGATAGTAAAAGCCTTTAAGAAAGGAAAGTGTTGTAGTACTAGGCGACGGGCTTGTATTCCATTCTAACCAGCCACTTTTCCAAAAACATTAGGTTAGATGTGATATGTACCTAATTTTATTGATACTGAAGATGTATGGAGGGAATAATGCGACAAAATGTTTGGAGTACCCCAGGGTTCCGTTCTGGGACCAGTCCTATACTTCATATATAATTGACGCACTACTAGCATCATGAAGGATCCGTTGCCAGGTTAATTAAGCTTAACTGTATGCAGAGTTTTTGTTTTTATATGACTTCATAACATTTTTGTATTGCAAGTGTGGATCCAAAGAGAATAGTGTAGTATAGTAATAAATGGGGTTCGAGCTCTACTTATTCATTTATCTGTGAAGAGAAAAGTATTATATATTTATTTTCTTTAAATCTCAGGGAAAAGTAGATTGCAGATGGGAAGCGTACCCTGAGAGAACCCTTAATCATTATAACAATAGAGTCCATTTCTACCAACGAATGAATAAAGCTAATGAAGATATGCACAGACGAATAATGAAAAGTGTAAGTATTTTATGTCGGCACTTCACTTGGCTATTCGTGTTTGCTACTTGTAAACTTGACATCAGTCTGTTCTTTTCATTCCTTAAAAAGCATGAAAGGACATCCAGTATCAAGTTTACAAATAGTAAACAATTTTACAAGTAGTCGGTATTCGGCAGTAATGGCCAATCAAACATACAGTACAGTAAAAGTTCCTTATTCGCGGGGTATACGTTCCAGAAATATGCCGCGAATACAGAAACCGTGAATATGGAGTGGTAATTTATATGAAATTATAGGGGATACGTTCCAAAGCGACCGAAAAAAACAACTATATTTTTAACTAATCAATGAATTGAAATTAATTTTTGTCAGGCTTAAGCAAGCGTTTAAAGAACTGTTAATGTAAACGGTAAAACTGATATTTATCACGTCGAAACTAATTTTGTCGAAATTATAATTTAAGAGCACAGCGGAAGAGACGAGTTACTTGATCACAATTTTCGGAATGAATGAAAAGAGGAGTGAGTAAACCACGCAAAGCGGATATGGCGGAGCGCCTAACTTACATATGTGATATTATCATATGATATGATACTATTACATATAACAATATATTTTATGCATATAATAATAAGATTGTTTTACATAAACATTATTCTGATTGTTTGCTATCTCAAACAGCGTCTCATATCAAAAGAAAAGGCGAAACCATCTTATGCACCGGCGATAGCATTTGACAACATACCGTAGACTAATTAAAATAAGGTCTATTTTATATATTTTATAATTACTCCATCTGCCGATGCGTTAACAAAGGTAACCATATTATCCTTTATATTTTGATTAGATCCGCGAATAACGAAATTGTTTACCGCGAATATGGGGATTTGGTCGTAAGTTTTTAATCCGCGAATAGTGAAAACGCGAGTATAGGAAACGTGAATAAGGAGCTTTTACTGTATATCATTTTGAAAGCTTGTTTTATGTACTAACATGAACAAATAATATATTTTTTTTGTTTATCCCTGATTAATTTTAAATTTTTAAATCGTGTATGAGTATTTATCGGCCCAGTATATTCCAAGCAAATCGACTGTGAAAGACAGACAACCGAGTGATCCTATGAGAGCGTGCGCACCGGCCGGGCACGTAGCGGGCATCCGTCGCGGAGATCGGCTCCGTGCTTCGGGACCGCGACCCGTTAAACCCGTCGTGGGGCCCGCAAGAGGCCGGTGCCTCTCGCAGCTCCGCCAGCACAAATTCAATTGCGAGGGTGAACAGTTGATAATGAATTATTTTGGTTGATAATGAGTTATTTTGGTTGATAATACTACCTAGTTAAAAGAGAAGTCAGACGAGAGCACAGATGACAATCGAGCATGCACCGTCGCCCGAGCGGACGGAAGCTCCGTGCTCCGCGTAACGGTACGCACACTGTTAGGATTCCGTTTTTGCCGATTGAGGAAAGGAAGTACAACAGGAGGGGGGGTTTAATATATTAAAATACGCCCTCCACGAATGCAGGGCCTTCACATCTCTTCACACGGGCCTGGCTTTCTGCAACCAATAGATCATGGAGGTTACAGAGAAGGAGAACGACTGCTACGTGCTATAGCATTAGCCCGCCTGTCCCTGAAAATTTGTAAAATTTATAGTTCATTTTTCTGCCACCAGCCGCGCTTACGTCGGTAAGTGTATCTGTGAAGTTAGCTGTTTATGACTACAAGTAGATGAAGTTAGTTGAATAGTGTACGAAATTTCAAAAAACAATTTATAATTTATTTATTAGTAAATAATAATAATTTCGTTGTCTTCATTTTTTTTCTTTTAATGATATTATATGTACACCATTTCAAATTAGCGCACAACAGCCCGCTTTTATTGAAACAACTTAGCGATTGCAGCGCCTCACTTATTTTATCCATATTTCTGAGACACTATTTTTTACAGCGATCATTCTCTAACCTACATGCAATAGAACACCCAGTGCGCGGTTGTCATTCAAAAACATTTGTACCCTAACGTCTATCGATTCTCTTTAGCAGAGAAATCCTTCAAGGGATGTTGGGTTCTCAGGCACTTAAGTACGTTTAAATTTTGAGTATGAAGTTCTGAATTGAAAGGCTTTTTAGGGTCCCAAAGTGGTCACCACTGCGGATCACCGTCGCGACTGGGCGAAGAACCGTCGGAAAATCATAGAAGGAGCGCAAGCTAAGTTCGTGCTGTTCCCGCCAGTGCCTCAAGCATGCTTAGAGGACGAAGCCTTCGCTGCACCACCAGGATTTAAACGACCTAGGTCTGCGGATTAATGGAGATAGAGTAGAGAGAGAGTTTGTTTATAAGAAACAGAGAGGAGCTCGTTAGCGAAGGTGGTTAGCGCGTTCAACCTGCGATCGTGAACAGTTAAGCAGCTTTCACAATGGTCTGCTATTGGATGGGTGACCAAAACCTTATTATCTCTCGCTCCTCCGTTCTTCGGAAGGCACGCTAAGCCGTTGGTCGCGGCTGCATCTGCAGTCATTAGTGCCCACCAATCCGCACTGGGCACGCGTTGTAGGTCATCGCCCAATCTCCCTATTCCATCCATTGGGAAAGAACTCTGTTCCAGCAGTGGGGACATATTACTACTACCGCGACCAACGGCCTTTCCTACGATTAGAAAGGGAGATTGTGCTATGACCCACCACGCGTGCCCGGTGGCGGATTGATAAGTGCTAATGACTGCAGATGCAGCCGCAACCAACGGCTTAAGTTGTAGTCCGAAGCACGGATGATCAAAAGATGATAAATTTTTGGTCACCCATCCTATGACAGACCCCTGCCAAAGTTACTTAAGTTCACGATCAAAGACTGAACACTGCGTCATCGAGCTCCTAGCTGATGACAATAATGGCTGCTGTCAAATTTATGTAGGCTAATACGAATAGCAATCTGAAGTGCTAGCAACAAATTATCCTTACGATTTTCAGTTTTCACTTACCTATTGGAGCGCATTTTACAATTTGCTAAAGAAAATTGAACAGGCCAATCACAAGTACATGAACAGGTGCCGGCGACCAATAGGATCTACCTAGGAGCGCCTATACCTAATATGTATTTCTATATATACTTATATTTGTATATCTATTATATCCGTATTCTGCCCATTACTTAGTTACGTTAGGCTGATTGGTGAGTGTTGAAATATTTATTATTATTTATTTATAAACTGGAAGGAAACATATAGTACGTGTTCTGTGCTGATAATGATGATATTAAATCCAGAGTGTACATAACGTTGCGCATTCGCGGCTGGGCGGTGATGGGCGTACTGACTGCTGAGCTGTTTACCGACGTGTGTCCCAATACATGCCGTTTGTTCGTCGAGCTGATGGATGGAGATGGCTCGGGATTTGGTTACGTGGGCACCTGCTTCTTTAGGTAAGTGTTAATGCTGTAAGACCATAGATGGCACTAGTGTCTAGTTATTTTTATGTCAAGTACATAGGTACTAAATCAAAATAGTTTGATGAAAAAAGAAACTTCTGCTAAGAATGGGGGTTACATGCAGCGCTCAGACATTTGGTATCAGGAGCGTATTTAACAACTAGTAAAGTTTTTTCCTTTCTTACACAGCACAGGAGACTGGATGTGTATTTTTCCTCGGCTATTGCTATTTGATTACCTTTATATTTTAAATCTATAAAACTATCATCATCACACTAGTGGAACTCAACCGACCGATTTGCGATCTTCTCCCGCCAAGTTTCAGGGCTTTCTCGCAACCGCGGCGGCTACATAACGGATTGCCCACTCGAATTGGAGTGTCTACGGATGTAACTTTCACCTTACAGAATATATAACTGTCTTACTTGACTTACTGAGCCTATAGCATGAGTACCACAATTTACAGTATATCACCCTAACTTAATAATAAGTTTTAACTTTTACTTATATCAAAAGGCTGCGCCCTTTAGTCAAGTGGAATTATTAGTTGATTTATGATATTTTCCATAATAGCTGATTAAAATCTTTTTGTAGTTTTGACAGTAGGTATAACCATGATGCAACAATCTTTCGTGTTGACGTAAACTGACTGACGTGTCGCGTCATAGGAAATATCAAACACCACAAAATACTTAAACTTAAATTTCTTCTGATTATGGTCAAACTTATATGGTTCTTCACATTTTTTTTCACTAGTATTTTCCTGTTTCTGCTGCTCATTCACACTAAAATCATAAACTTGGACGCCCTTTCGATAGCTCAAGAAGAGGAGGAACAAGATGCTGCTTTCCGATTCAGGTTTTAATGGCGCGGGAGAGATCCTCATAAAGGTCGTGAGTCCCGAGGGGCAAACCTTCACTGCAATCTTTCCCGAAGACACTCTCATTGAAGAAGTTAAAAACAGAGCCATTGATTTCTTCTACCCAAGCGGTGAAACTGGTTCGAGTCGTTACAAAGTGGTCCGCGTCTTCGATTCGAGTACCCTTCACGAGTTCTTGACTCTTGCCCAGGAGCAAGTGATGACACAAGAGGAATTTCTCTTGGTAGAAAGGAGGACGCCTGAAGCTGGTACTTTGTGGGACTTGGGAGCAGTCCGTGCTCCACAGCAAGGCACAATTGCGGCGGCTACAGCATCGTTACCTACTCCTCAAAATACAATGCGCCAACCAAACCTCCAATCGCTACTGTCTACTAACGAGTTGTCATACGAATTGAGGAAGATCTTAATATCTCTGATCGAGGCAGGCGCCCGGTTAGCAGCAGCTGGTAGGAACTACGAAATGGCTCTGGCACAGCTGTCTGCCGCGTTAGACGAACCGCAAAGGATCCACCAGAACGTGATCCAAGTCATCACACCGGAGGAGATTGCGGCGCGATTCGATTCCGCGGACATTCAGAGCGAGTCTGAAGAAGCCACGTCTAAGTCTGGTGGTAGTAGAGAGCTTTTTAAGCGCGCGGAGCACTTGCAGAGATTCTTAGAGAAGTTTAGAGCATGGAGGTTTAAGATCGCCCAACCCCCGAACACGGAAGCCGTTTCGACGCTGAAAGATTTGGGGTTTACTCCCAACGAGGCCGATGAAGCGTTGCGACAGACTGGGAGTAACGTGCCAGCGGCGGCTTCGTGGCTGATCGGCGAGCGAGGATCGAGTGTGTTCGAGTTGATCAACGGGTTGCCAGACGGCACGATCTTGGAGACACTACTGAAACAGCCGCAGATTCAGAGGGGTTTACTCAACACTCGAATGTTGATTGCGTTCATCGCGATGGTGGGACAGACTGGTAGTGCTTCGTTGTGGCTCAATTCCCCGCATGGTAGTCCGCTGCTCTCACAAATATCACGCACTTACCATTCGGAGAAATATTGTCTGGCCGTGAACCAGTTCTCGCAAGACAAGCGGGAACGGAAACCAGCGTCTTTGCCTTCTACTTCGAGGCAAAGGAATTAAGTAACCACGTTATGCTGATTTTGAAGTTTTTCTTTACATATAATAATGATTTGTTTTACCGAAAGTAATATTTTAAATTAAAGTTATTTTGATAATTCTTGGAAGTTTAACACTTTGGATTTTTGAAAAGTAGAAGTATATATTATGTAGGTACCTATATAAAAATATTTTATGGGCCTATTGCGGATAGTCAGTGGGTCTAATTAGTTAATGAGTTGTGACCTGTATGGTCTCAATAAACAGTATCTCTGATGCTAGGAAGGTTCCTGGCCTGTACTGGAGCGGTGGGGATGTGTCCCACAACAACGGGTTCGGTTGCTACGCGCAGTGCGGTCGCACCGTGCCTATAGGCGCTGAAAACTTTCACTTTTCGCATTCAATGCCGGGTAGGTGCATTTGTAGTTATCTAATCATCATCAGCTTTAATTAATGTCCCCACTATTGGGGCACAGAGTTTGGCCCATGCCATGACCCACCACGCGGGCCCCATGCGGATTCGTGGGTGCAAACGACAGTTAATTATTTAATAATTTTAATTCATTATAAGTAATGTAGTAATAAATTGTGCAATTATAAAGCATCTACTCGATTTAATACGGCTTGAAGGATCATGTTTTAAGTTGCCATATAAAAATAACTTTATATACGTCCTTTTTTATTGCCAGGACTGCTATCCATGTGTGTGACCAAGGACAACGAAATGTGTGGCATATTCAACATCACCTTCAAGCCATTGCCACAATTCGACCTACACAACGTTGTATTTGGAAGGGTATGTATACCTTTCGTGTTACTTCCGTAAGCAATATTTGATAAATCACTGTTCTTTTGTAAATCTTTTTACTTTGGTAATAACAATATTAAAGAAAATGAGAGCGAAAACCTTCGGCTGTCAGAAATAACAAAATAAAATAATAAGCTATGTACTTATAGTACTTAATTGCCAAAGCAAACCCGATAGGCGGTAGGCCCCCAGAGTGTTTAGAATAGCGCCATTGGATGAAAAATCTTTTTTTTCATTAATTTGTTTCATTTATGAATTCAATTTGTAATCAATAATGTTTAACTTGATTGACCATTTTGCGTCAGATTCTTTTGATGTTTTTAACTAACTTGTCAATTTCATCATTCATCATCATCATCATCATCAGCCTATAAATGCCCCCACTGATGGGGCACAGGCCTTCCCTATGGATGGAATAGGGAGATTGGGCCATGACCCACCACGCGGGCCCAGTGCGGATGGTGGGTGGTAACAACTGCAGATGCAACCGGGACCAACGGCTTAACGTGGCTTCCGAAGCACGCAGGAGCTCGAGATAGTAAATTTTTGGTCACCCATCCAATGACCGACCACTGCGAAAGTTGCTTAACTTCAACGATCGCAGCCGAACGCGCTAACCAGTTGCGTCATCGAGCTCCTCAATGTCAATTTAAGATGTGAAAAAAAAAATATTATTATGTACAAAAAGTCTGTTCGGTGTTGTCGTGTGAGGCGGGTCATTACGTTCCCTAAAATATGGTAAAGCGAAGCGATGGCTGGTTCATGCGTCATGCTCGTGAACGGGTGCTGCCAGCGGAGATGAGTCTGCCCTAACTTCCTTGATATTGAAGATGTTTAGTACACTTAATATAAATAGCACTATTTGTATTTATACTGTATGACACAGCAATCAAAATGCAGTAAGTAAGCAATAAACAATTAATGTATATTTAATCATTATGTAATGCAAGGTGACTTCATGAATCATCTCTGAAGTCATTTTTCAACTTGACGACTCTGTAAATAATAAAACAGGGAGAAAAAGGCAGCCCTTGCTGAGTTTGCTAGTTTCATGCCGGTTTTTCTCAGTACAAGGTCTCCCGCCGTAGATTTACGAACCGATGGTGTATATTCTAGACATTCATGAGTGCTTGTAACAGCCTGAACTGAAAAATGATTTTGATTAGGATTACAGAGGCCCAAACCCGAATTTTTGACAGCTAACGTATAGTCATTCAATTTTTTTTATGGAAAACCCTAGTTTGTTCTTATATCCGCGTGGAAGTCCGTCGCTCTGTTGATTTTAACAAAGAAACTTTGACGATGCGTTACGTTACGGAGCTCTCGAAAATTCGTGCTTGTATCTCAGCTCATGAAACTAGCAATTTCTCTACATTAGACGTGTCCGTGATGCTAGCGTACCCACGATCAATATACGGTTTTTCGTTATGCCATTAAATATTGCGTAAATAGTGCCAAATTAGTGTAAAAATAAAAGAAATAGTGCCTCTTTGATTTAAGAAATATAGACCATTTTTACTGTGTACGCTAGCATGACGTCAAGCTAGCGTACCCATGGCCGTCCCCAAGAACGGTATATATTTAAGCAAGGAAATTGACACACAAAAATAGTTCGCAAATATTGCCCTGGCTTTACAAAATTTCATAATCAATACTCATAAAGGACCAAAGATATTGAACTTAACATTCTTAGCTGGCGTCGACCTGGCATACCCATAATAGTTCTCATAGAAAATGATCTTTTCTCGTTATCAATTCTATATGTATTAATAGTGTGTCAAATAGTGCATCTAACAGTAAAAGTATTTAGCGCAGCGCTTCTCTATAAAATAACAGAAACTGCAGTCACGCCTGCGGCCGTCAGCTCCGTGTTCCCGCATAACGCCCTTAAAGAATTCGATGTTTGTCATCAACAAATCTTGTATGCTTTTTTTAGATAGTGCGCCCGTGCCGCACTTACGAGAGTATCTCACAGCTGGGGTCTGCTCTTAGTACGTGGCCGGTCGTGGAAGTCAGTGCCACGCGCCGGCAGTTAGAAAACGGATGGGTGTGCGGCGCGCCGAATACCAGGGTGCTAGATATAAGAAGGCTGCATCGCAAACGACACGAACAATAGTTCATATAAAAAAAATATTTTTTAAGCATTAATCTGCAACGCAAAGTAAAAAGTATAAAACAAAGTCTATGGTTCTTTTACTTCAAACAACGCAACGGATTTTAATGCAGTTTTCAGTATTAGATACCCTTGTCATTATAGAGAAAGGTTTATTTTGTATATTGGAATATTGCTCGCACCTCTGGGATGGCTCCACTAAGTACTTCCTCGATGCCTTGGATAGGTTACAGCGGCGCGCTGCTCGCATCATTGACGATGAAGAGGTAACTAACAAACTAGAGTCTTTACAATTACACTGCGATGTGGCATCTTTAAGCGCATTCAACCGACTATACCACGGAGAGTGTTCTGAGGAGTTATTCTCCCTTATCAGTCCATCACCTTTCCTTCAGAGGTCGTTGCCACCGACTTACTTTGACCACTATTCCTACACGACCAAGAAATTTGGTGACTCGTTTCTTTGTCGTATTATTCGTAAGTGGAATTCTTTGCCCGCGCACGTGTTCCCTCCTTCTTACAATCTGGGGTCCTTTAAGAGAGGCGCGAAGAAGCATTTTTGCAGGCCGGCAAAGTGAGAATGATTGGTGTGGCAGTTTATAACTGCTGTATCGGCTATCTTCGCGTTTGGACTTTATCACCACTTAACATCAGGTGGGGTAGAGTCATTTGCCTGTCTATATTAAAAATAATAAAAAAATGGTTGCCTGTAAAGTCGGTTTTACGGGCGAAGATTTTACGTGACAACGTCTTTTTCTCGGTAGAATATTTATTGATATGAATATAATTAAATTGCACAATAGGAACAAGGAATTGAATGAAAATAAGAATTGCACAAATTTTAACTATAGAAATATATTTTGTTTACTAAAACATTGTACATGTAAACTTAAACTCATCGTAACGTTACCGAGCGTTACACTTTTTCATAAGTGACTCCCAGCCGCAACCTAATTTAAGACGTTGTCACGTCAAAATTACATGCCAGAGAACAATATATATATAAGTAGTCTTCACCAAAGCGAACGCGTATTAAATCTATTTTATTTTGATGCGCAATGGCAAGTAAATTCACAAAAAATTGCAAATAAACGAAAATGAAACTCACGAAAAACAAAAGAACACAGGCTTGAAAATTTATATGGTTCATTTTCGAATTTTTGACGTGACAACGTCTTAAATTAGGTTGCGGCTGGGAGTCACTTATGAAAAAGTGTAACGCTCGGTAACGTTACGATGAGTCTCTCGTGTTAAGTTTAAGTTTACATGTACAATGTTTTAGTAAACAAAATATATTTCTATAGTTAAAATTTGTGCAATTCTTATTTTCATTCAATTCCTTGTTCCTATTGTGCAATTTAATTATATTCATATCAATAAATATTCTACCGAGAAAAAGACGTTGTCACGTAAAATCTTCGCCCGTAAAACCGACTTTACAGGCAACCATTTTTTATTACAAATTTCAGCCAACCGCATTGTAACTGAATTAAAAAGATATGCATACGTACTACAATTTGTATATCACTTTATTATTTTTTTCACGTAATAAGACATTCCTTTCATTTAAAATGCTATTTTATTTCGTAAAACATAATCCTTATGATTAACCCTTTCGATGGTTATCATAAAATAAGTCGTGTTTTTTTTTCGAAATTTCACGAGTTTGAATCCCAGTTGTAGCAGGCGATTTTTAAAAAATCTGTGTAATGCTAGTTATAATTAAAAATAAAATGATGTCTTATTTCAGTATAATATCCTATCTTCAATATTTAATATACTTTCCCTCCGTGTGAGGTAGCCGTGGGACGCCCTGTATATGTACAATATATGTATTCTATCCGTTACCCTAGTATCCCATAATACAAGCCTTACAGTGCTTACTCTGGGGCTAGGTTAAGGCGCTTAGCAGACGACGGGGCGGGGCGGGCCGGTCAATTTCGCCGCGAATAATAGCACAAAGTGAATCCTATACTTCAAACGCACACAGAGGGCAAAAAGACCGCGCCGCAGGTGCTCGGCGGGCACTGACGGCGCGGCATGTCCGCGGCTGACCGCCGTGGATCATACAAACCAGTTTATATGCAGTAACGCAGACGGCGGCGCGGGGCGGTCAGCTCAGTCCGCGCCACGCGCTTTTTAGTGATGGACTATTCACTAGTTCTAGTGGAACGAACGTCCTGAACTGACCGCCTCTGCACGTTGTGTGCTTTGTGTACGCGGCGCGGGCAGCCGCGGTCTTTATTGCTTCGCGGACAAAAAGCCCGCCCCGCCCCGTCGTCTGCTAAGCGCCTAATTGGTGTGAAAAAAAAATGCAAACAAGAGTAGGCAACCGACCACTAATTATGCTTACACCGAGCTGTAGGCGGTACGGCCATCGAAGCCGCGGTAGCATAATGGTCCCATCCACCCGGATAGCGGAGGGAGCAGGGTTCGAGTCCCGTATGCTGCCTGCAGGCTTATACAGCTTTTACACTACCCAATTTTATAGGCCTTATCGAAAGGGTGGGTGTGTCCCCTAGCTAGAATAGCAATTTATTATTACACCGCCCTATCAATCGGACCCTAACTCAATCTGAAAGTCTAAGTCGTCTCGGTTGAACGTCGTCATGGAACTCGATGCATTCTGATCATTTTTATTTTTTTCTTTTTCACTTTATCTTTATTTAAAGGGAAAAATATAAAACATCATCAATTTTTATTCCAATTCTCACATAATTAAATACAATGTAGGTAACCCACAATGTCAAATGAATACTTTTTCAAGTATTAAACATTTGAAAGAAGAAGCAGCATTTATAGTTGTTTTTATTTTATTGTTTAAGCATTTAACTGCTAGATGTTTAAATCTAAATAAAAGATTTAGTAGAATTTCTATTAAAACCTTTCTTTAGATTTTCTTTAAAAAAAATAGTTTTCGATTTCTGTTAGCTACAAAAATTATAGATCTCAATTAAAATGAAGTAACAATAAACTAATTCAACTACAAAAACGTCCGTACTTTACGCTTTCAGATGGTCGACTAAGCCAATATAATGTACTCTATGGACTAAGCTCCCTTAATGCCCAACAGCAGGGTTGCCAACCATAGTTTTTTTTCCTCGTACATATGAAGCTAAATATCTCGTAATCTGGCTTTCGAACCTCGTACACGATTTGCGTCGTCCAAGTAACGTCTAAAAGCACGCAAAAATTGGACGAATTGTATAGAGGAAAGGATGCTAATTTGGAATACTGCAATATACAAATATACTAAAGCGCCATCTATGAACGTATACCAGTTTCACGTAGTCTATGTGTTTGGAAACAAAATAGGCTAGTTGACTCATGTCGAATTGTACTAAATAAATGTTTATTTCTTACAGTATTTGGTCTAAGGAACCTAAATATATCGATTTTACTTCATAAAAGCAGAATATTGCTGTAGAAATTTAATTTAAAAAAATTTTTTTTAGTCTATATTTTTTAAACACTAAAAACGCTGTTCGCCACATCCGCCATGATTTTGACGTCTCTTTCAGTAAACAACTAAATGTCATTCGCGTGTTATTGTGGGTGGATTCTTTAGTCTGAATAAATTTATCTTAAAACACTTTTATCTTTAGAAAAGTTTCCGTTTACTGTTTTTTTTTGACAAAACTAATTATGGATGCCTGCTTTGTAAAAGCAGAAAGCACAAATCTGAATTTTTTGCACTAAACCCCGATTTCTGCTCTGCGGAGCAGAGAAACGACAAGGCATCTATGTAAGTACAGTGCATTTAGTATTACAATGTAGTAATAAACATAAAACTGATACAACATATGAATAAGTGTAATAAAGTTGCGTAGGTTAATTTCTTTCGGCACTTTAATCCACAACATTCCTGGAGTCTTCAAGGATGTGGTTTTATATTCTCGTACAATACAATAATGATGATTACTTTATTTTTCGTGATATTTATTAGAAATCATGTTCTTTTTATTATAAACTCGGATAGGTAAGTTATTTTCTACGTGCTTACGGGTTTTTGTTTACTACTGTTGACATCATAGCATAGACAATTTATAGACTAAAATGGCCGACAGCGTTTTTGTATGTCCATGAAAATTCTATTTTAAAATTAAAGATTTGTAGCTTTCTAGGTCTCAAAAAAATACAAAACATTTTTTTTCGGTCTAATAGAACATTTATTAACCATTTAAAACCTTTTTCCAAAAAGGGTCAACTAGCCTATTGAGGTGGCTTAGAAGCAGCCATATTGACAGTTCCGTGACAAACTTCATCGGAGTGAAAGTGCTGACGAGAAAATTCTGCGTATTTTTTTTTTATGCGGTACCGAGCTGCCGTCGATGTACAGGCAGACACCCACGTCACCACGTTCGTTCCGTCCTCGAACCACCTGGTCTCAGCCGCACAGACGGAAAACGGTCTGACGGTCTTATATTGGTACCGTGGGAGAAGGGACGATGTTTGGTGTGGGACGCGACGTGTGTCAGCACTTTCGCCGCTGCCCATATCGGCCGCACGACACGCAAGGCTGGGGCGGGCGCTGAGTATCAGGCAACGGCGAAACGCTTAAAGTATTCCTCGTTGGGGCAAGCATATATTTTTGTGCCTTTGGCGGTGGAAACGGCTGGTTGTTGGAGCGCAGAGGTCAAGCAATTTGTGTGGGACCTGGGCCGCCGACTCAGGCAAAAAACTAATGACCCTCGCTCCGGGTCGTTTCTGACACAAAGATTGTCTATTGCAATCCAGCGTAGCAATGCTGCGAGCATAATGGGCACCTTTGCGCCAGAAACGAAACGGGGTGATATTTGAATATTATTCTTGTACATAATGTTAATTTTAGTTATTATATTATATTTTATAGGGTTTTTAGTTTTAGGTTCATTGTTCCTGTATATATATTTTTTTAAATCCATAAGTTTGTATGATTTAAGTTATTATTACTAGTTTGTATCTTGATTGTTATTAAATTCAATTTATTTTTTTACAATATTAGATTGATTTGTTTGCTTTACAAAATTTTAAAATAAAACTGTACGCGACGACCGAAGCGAGAGAAAATGAACTTACGACAATATGAGAACAATGTAAAAAATGTATCTATAATTTCACATGAATCGGTTGTATACGCATTAAAAATATCATTCCCTTGTTGTCTTATTAGAATGAGTCGGATATCGCAGTAATAGATAGCTCTGCCCATAGCAAACCGTTGTAAAATTGATAGTTCAGAGCGATATTCCGCCCCGTTCTCTCCAATAATCTTATAAGACTTTATCTAAACGATCGCCACGACGCCAAGCGGTGGCGCGGGGAAACTAGTCAGAATACTGATAGTTCCGACCTATAGGAGGGACGGAGACAATAGGTTGTCCTTGTCTCACATCTTATAGGATTTTGCCTGAGTTGATAGTTTTCGATAATAGTATGTTTTATGTTTTGATTGATTTATTTTATGTCTTATTAGAAAGTAGGTAGTTATATATCAAAGTTTTGTATGAATCGTGTTAGTAGTTTAAGCGTAATTAAGGAAAATATTGGGAATAGTTTTTTACGAATAGTCAATAGGATATAGGTATAATTGTTATAATAATGATGTTATTTTGTGTGTTTTTACTTCTTCTATAAAATGGTATATGATAGTTAGGCATTAAGTGAATGTAAGTAGGTTTTTTAAGACTTTTTAATTTGTAAACTTTATAGGGCCGTAGAGCTGTTGTTTATTGATATTCTTGTAAGAAACTTGTTGTATTAGATAGGTAACGCGTAGGGCTACGTAAATAAATAGGTATCACATCAATAAGTGTAAAAATGTACCGTGTAGGAGACAAAACCTGTTTGCATAGAACCATTTTCTGAGACATGTTACGCTCCCCACCCGGCGCTCCCGGAGCGCGCGGGTGGGGCAGCGAAGCCCCGTGGCAGGGCGAAGCCCTATGGAGGGGGAAAGTATAAATATTGCGGAGACCTATTTTTTGCGCGCCACACCTAAAATATCATGCTTACGGACACATAACTGTGTTAAAAATATGCCTAAATGTATGCCCGATGTATGTACAATTAGTTTTAAGCTCACACTAATGTAATTTTTGAAAAAATGAAAAATAAAGTATAGCATGGGTGAGGTAATGGATCGCTGGCCAGCTCAGTCCTAGCATATAAAATTCGAGTCGGAACATGCTCCGACATGCATTCAGCGACAGGCGCTCCTACCATAAGGAACAGGAAGAAACAATCAAGCGGTTCACTCTGGACCTGAAGCCTCCTCTCACCGGCCATCCATTATCAGCGCCCACCGATTTCTTCAATACCGAACACCAGGGGTTTTATTCGCCGAAACTACAGTCCACTACAGTCAAGACTCCTGCGTGTAACTTCCTCCACCCCTCAGTACGAGTCGGTAACTGTCCGCTACTGCGACAGCCCGGCGTCCCGTACAAAAACTATAGCAGAAAAAATCTTGGGGTTTTTGTCGTAAGCGTTTTCCAAGGTTAATCCAATTTCGGCGGAATACAGTAGTTCCGCCGAAATTGGTATCCGTCCTTTTGCGAATCCGTCCAAGTGCGAACATTTGTTCGCAATCTCTCCTCCTCGCACAGGCTATCCTAAGTAACGTGGGAGAGAGACATTTAGTCGTGCGTCGGCATTTTCAATTCCTTTCTTTGATGACATGAGTTATATCTATAACATATATTGTACTGAAAGCAATTTCTAAATAAATAAACAAAATAAAACAAAACACAATACATCTTTTACGAAAAAAATATATTTACGTATATGCAGTCAAAAACATCCGTTTTATAAAAAATATCAATATTAATAATCAACGAATCATTCTTACATAATACTTATCATATTGTACATGTTTCTGTTCCACATCACTCAGGGTGTATAGTGTTGAAGTAACCGCATACATTAAAGAATTGGCTATTCCACTATGATTATATTATTTTGCTCGTAACACACTCAAACACAGAATTCGTAACTTGACCAAAACTTGGTCTGATTGCGTCGTTGCTCTAGGGTGTGAGCGATGATTGGGTCGATTGTTTGATGTCGCGTCGTCTGATTGGCTATTATCTATTTGGTGGAAGTGTAGTGGGGGCAAGCCGACGACATCGCTACCCGTACAAACGGTCTATGAACACGCTTCTAACCTCTTTCTGTTCTGTGACTCGTATGACCAAATTTTTATGATTAAAACTAGTTTTAACGGTTTAAGGCACGAAACTTTATTTATTTATTGACGTTTCGTAGCCTTTTCAGGTCTGCATCGTCAAAATAAATTCAGTCATTATTATTATTCTAATGTATGGCCCAGAGTACCAGATTTTAAAATACGCCCCTGCCTACAAATATTTCACTTCGTTTTGAAATTAAAAGTATTCCAATCACCTCACAAAAAATTTTGGTAATTTAAGAAAACACATAAGTATTAAAATTTCTTCTTTAGCTTTATTTACAAACGGTGAGCAAAATAACAGAACCATAATGAAATAATCACTTACGACTACAATAGGAATTTCCATGAAGCATTTATGTTAATTAGCAATGAATGAGACCAGCACATTTAATTCGTGATTTAACATAATTTCATTAAATAATAATCATGATTTTTAACCAAAAAGCTGTATAGTCTAGTTAACAATATCTGATGCAATTGCAGTGCAAATATCGCCCTTATACTTACGGGATTAAGGCGTTGCGAATGTGATATTGTATTAACAATGTGAATTGGACTATGTATACAGAATTTGGTACGGTTCAGTACTGAAGGCCTCGTGTTCCGTACTGAAGGCCTCGTGTTCGGTACTAAAGGCCTCGTGTTCCGTACTGAAGGCCTTGTGTTCGGTACTGAAGGCCTCGGGTTCGGTACTGAAGGCCTTACTAGCATTTAAGCTTATCATTGAAAACGTCTCACTAGTACACTGATAAAGTATGCAAAACAACTTGTTTATATAATGCCATGCTTACTAAATTATCTTAGTTTCAGGAAGAATTACTTTGCAAAACGTCAGGTCATAAAATGCACAAGTGGGCAGAATGAATCAATGTTGGACAAGGCATTGATTGTATTAAGGAAATTTATGACCATTTAACTATTAAAACATTATGGCATTAATTCGTTCCGTCTACAATGGCTTATTGTAATGTGGGCGTTTTCCGGACCAAGAAATTTTGTTACCCGGACAAATACAATTTAAGTGCTCTGCTCGCTAAAGCTAAACGCAAATAAGGCCTTCAGTACCGAACCCAATATTTCAGGACTTTGGAAAGTACATTTTTTGTGCTACGTATAGATTGTTTAACCTTGGTACCTACTGAGAATCGTAAAAAACTACGCTATAGGCTTTGAATAACATACCCATACACTTGAACACTCCAACACTTATTAATAATCACATGTAAACTAAGCTATTTATTGTCTGCAGTATTCTAAAACTTGCTCTTAAACACGGTCACATAAACAGAATTTAATAACTCTAAAGGTACGCACACATAACGCCTCGAAAATCGTCCTCGCCTATCACCTCATTTGATTTGAGAGTAACAGAATTATTTGACAAGAATATACACACAGAATACCGTTAAAAATTACTTATAAAGTGAACGGAAACGGACGCTTGTATGTATCTTGAGACTTGGCTAAATAAGTAGATTCACTTTAAAACGCACAATTAATGACATATAAATGCAGGCAATGCAAGTTAAAAGGATAACTAGACAAAAAATCAAAGACAGGATTCAGATTGATGGCCCGCGTGGATTTTTTCTAGTAAAATTTGCTTTACATTTGTAAATCTAGCAGTTGAAAACGTAAATTTAAAATATAATAAAATGTAAGATGATTATATTTCGGAACCAGTCCATCCAAAATGATGGATGCCTGTTAGATAAATGTGCTAATAATTGAGTAAAATGTCATGTTTACTAAAACTTCTAAAAAGCTTGTAAAATACTTAAAAATTGGCGACAAGAATATTAACCGAATAAACCGAGTCTCAAGATTCAGGCGATTACGGTCCGTTTTTGTAGCGTTTGTGTGCGTCAAGCTTTAGTTTTAAGAAATTTTAGCTATGAGAGCCCTAATAGATCTTCGTCCCGCGTCTTATTTTTGAGGTATCTAAATATTTTCCTGTAAATTATAAAAAAAAACAAAGTCATATATGTGTATTACCTGTCTATAATTATCGCCACAATCAACTTTCATTCGTGTAAAGTTATTTTATTATAAACTATATAAAAAATGCAAGAGTTACTGTTTCTTAAGTTTTCACGCTTCCATGCTGCACCAATTTTGATGAATTTCGGTATACAGACATAGGTCTTGGAGAAAGGACATCGGCATCAGCCTATTAATGCCCTATGGATTGGGATAACGGGCCGTCACCCATCACGCGGGCCCAGCACGGATTGGTGGGTGCTAACGACTGCAGATGCAGCCGGGACAAACGGCTTAACATGCCTTCCAAAGCACGGAGCAGCTAGAGATAGTAAATTTTTGGTCACCCATCCAATGACCGACCACTGCGAAAGTTGTAGGAGTAGATCCGAACCTACATCGACCTTCACCGAGCGGATAATAGAATGAAATATATTTTTTCATGAATTTAGTATATTAGAAAATATATTAAAAAAGGGTTGCCTAAAAAAATCCTGGACAAATATATTTTTTAATTCGTTTAAAAATATATATTTTTAATTAATTGTTGCAACTGCAACATCGAAATAATAAGAAAATGTTGTCCTGACTTGAACTATAAAACGTATAGAATGTGCTACCATTGGGTAACGTAACTGGCATCGACATAGCTGTTTATACCTAGCAACCCAGTAGTTCGCCCGGGTAAATAATAAAAACCCCAACGGCTGCACATTTTCTACGTTTTATACTGTAAATCAGGACAGTATTTTCATAATATCTTTATGTTGCAACGTTTTTTTTAATTCATTGTAAATAGTCTGTCCAGGATTTTTTTAGGCAACCCATTTTTAATATATTTTCTAATATACTAAATTCATGATAAAATATGTTTCATTCTATTATCAGCTCGGAAGTCGATGTAGGCTCGGATCTTAGACTATTGCTTAACTTCAACGTTTGCAGCCGAACGCGCTAACCACTTGCGCCATCGAGCTTCTCTTTTATATGTATACATGTATAGATATCTAGTTATTGCTAAAGCGTATTCATCTCACCATATAGCCCTCGGCACATGTCCCCAGTCTCGCGGCAGGGTAGCCAGCAGCTTGTTGACCTCCTCGTCAGTAATCTTGACGTCTGACACTACTCGGGTCACTTTGACGTCACAAGCGCACGGGAATGCGACAGGCTCGTCTGTCACTAATTGGAGACGCATTGTCACTTCCCATACGGAGCGCAGTGGGATGTTAGCCACCTGTAAAAGATTTTGATTTTTTTTGTGAAATATGGGTGGTAAACAAGCTTATGGGTAAGCCGCCACCATGGCAGAAGACTTAGATTAAAATAAAATGGGAAGTTACGGTACATATGAGCGTACCGTCAAAGTATCAAATAAAATAAGCTCTGTCTCAACTACATAAACAACTCACACACGCATACGTCTGTAAATAAACATTCAATCAAGCGAGCGAGAAAAAACTGTACGCTTCAACGCAGAGAGAGCGAAACGGCGAGTCCGCTTCCGAGTGCGAACGGCTAAGCTGTATTGTTGTCCTTTTCTTGATAACAAAATGGCGATTACGTAAATAACATTCACTGTGAATTGTTTATTTTTATTTATTATTTATTTATTTATAATCAGGCTACATAGGCCCATAGATATATAGTCTAACATATGTACAGATATAAAACATTGTTGTTAGTAAATATAATTATTAAATATGTTAGTAAACACCTAACTAACACGTATAAACGGCGACGTGTGACGCGAAGTGGTGTCAGGTAACCGACCTCGGAAGCGCCGGAACACTACACCTTTCGGCCAAAGATCCTTGAAATGAGGGCTATCGCGTCTGAAACCGCCGCTAGAGGCGCTTGTGTTGCGTGAGGTCTCCGAAATGTCAAATGTTATAGCTTGCGGGTTGACTACGCGGTTTTTTTCTAATTAAAATAATAGTTGTGAATATTTGGTAATAAATCAAACTTATTATGGCAAATATGAGTTACGTGCCAATGATTGTCAGTTATTTAAAAGCGGAGCTAAGAAAAAATATTGTCCTTCTTTTTTCCGAACAAAACGGGACTGCGCAACACTGTGACATGGGCGATTATGTTTAAGATACGATTCTTTTGTATTAAAATGTAAACTTTGATATCACGGGCGTGTTTACTAACTTTAAAAGTTACACTTCAGGACCTCACTCAACAGTGGCGCCATCTGGTGAGACAAAAAACGATAGCCCTCATTGTGATTGTGCACCACAATGTAAGCACTCACTTTTGAGCCACGAGTGTCGTATCTTCCCTTTCCTTTCCCTTAGGCAAAGATTATCACTTGCGCCGTTACCCGATGAGGATTACCGTTTTTTGTCTCACCAGATGACGCCACTGTTGAGTGAGGACCTGAAGTGTAGCTTTTAAAGTTTGTAAATACGCGCGTGAAATCAAGGTTTACATTTAAATCATATTTTAAAACGAAAGAACCGCATCGTAAACATAATCGGCCATGCCACAGTGTTGCGTAGTTCCGTTTTCTTCGGAAAAAAGGATAACATAATATTTTTTCTCAGCTTCGTTTTAAATCACTGACATTCATTGACAAGTAACCCATATTTACCATAATTAATCTGAGTTAATACCAAATATTAACAACATTATTTTAATTAGAAATAAACCCGCGTAGTCAACCCACAAGCAACAACATTAGAGATTTCGGAGACCTCACGCTACACAAGCGCCTCTAGCGGCGGATTCATACGCGATAGTGCTCATTTTCTCTATAATCGCAGTCACTCAAATCTCAAAAAGGCTCTCTTAGTACATGAAAAAACCGTCCAAGTGCGAGTGGACGAAGGGTTCTGTACCATTATCTATATATGTAACATATATTATAATATCGAGCATAAAACGATAAAAAAGTCACATCCGTTGTATGGGAGCACCCCTTCAATATTTATTTATTGATGCTTTTTTTATGATAAAGGGGGCATACGAGCAGACGGCTCACCTGATGGTAAGTGATCACCGTCGCCCATGGACACTTGCAACACCAGGAGTATCACAAATGCGATGCCGGCCTTTAAGGAAGGAGTACGCTCTTTTTTTGAAGGTTCTTGGGTCGTATTGGTCCGGAAACACTGCTGGCGACAACATATTCCACAGTTTTGTCGTACGTGGTAAAAAATTTCAACAAAAACGCACGGTTGTGGATAGCCACGCATCAAGATGATGGGGATGAAATTTTTGTCGCGATGTACGATGGCGAAATGCAGCAGCTGGAATTAATCCGAACAATTCCTCAGAACACTCCCCGTGATAAATGCGATAGAAGATGCAGAGCGAAGCTACATCCCTACGAAAAGCCAAAGGATCAAGCTGATAGGAAAGGTCCTGGTCGTCACACACAGGGGCACAGGCCTTCCCTATGGATGGAATAGGGACTGGCCATGACCCACCACGCGGGTCCAGTGCAGATTGGTGGGTGCTAACGACTGCAGATGCAGCCGGGACCAACGGCTTAACGTGCCTTCCGAAGCACGGAGGAGCTCGAGATAGTAGATTTTTGGTCACCCATCCAATGACCGACCACTGCGAAAGTTGCTTAAATTCAACGATCGCAGCCGAACACGCTAACCAGTTGCGCCATCGAGCTCCTTTAATAATAATAAACTAGCAAACCAGTGAACCAAATGTTCACCAAAAACTGATTTAAAAAAAAAAGTATTTAATTAATTGAGAACTTCGGAGATTTTGTGTGGTTTCGTTTGAAATTCGTCATTTCTCGAAAACCGGAAGTGCTACGTTACTCAAATCCGGTTTGTAGTCTTATCAGACTATTCTTAACTTATAACTTAAACATTCTCTTTATCTATCTCTTACGGTTTGGCCGCTGAAACAGCACCACAGACAGACGGACGGACTTGTCTAATAGATAAGAGAATATCTTATCTGATCTTAAATACGTACCTTCAACGCTAGCGTATCCCCTTGCAGCGTGCACGCTAGATGTAACCTTGCGTCGTGCACCGCGCGCCCCCAGCGAGTGGCCAATCGCGCGACGGCAGCGCATCGCCGCACTAGCGTTACTACGCTACCAGCGCGACTACACCCGCGCGACACGTGCTGACGCATCGCGGCGCTAGCGAAACGGACGCACAACTCCGCGACAGAGTTCTGTTTGTCTACACGCCAAAAGAAAACGGGCATTTTTGTAATTTGTCATTGTAATTTAATAAAGCCTGAAATTTAGTACGATCTATACTGAGAAAAGATGTTTAACTTATCACTAATAAAGTTCATGTATCAATCCTTTACAATATGTGGCCGTTTCTAGTAAGTTATATAGATGTGTGATCTATATGTTTCGGAAGTACACACATCAAAAGTGTCTAGGGATCAAGCATTTTTATGCGGATTTCTTGAGATTGAGATGTGGCTTTGTAATAAATTTATGATTTTATAAATTTATATGGATCCTTTTTGGTGCATTTCATAATTTGAATCAGGAACTGTGAATCAAATTCGAGTAAAAGATGAAAATCAGCTGTCAATATTTTCCCTATAAAAACATACAACGCATTGAAGACATTATTAGTGCTACTGTTTCCCTACTACTGATTAAAACCAACGTTATTATGGAGCGGCGACGTCATTTAAGCAGGGAAGAAATGCTCAGAGCCGTGGGAATGATAGAAGCTGGTTCCCGGCAACGTACTGTGGCTTTAGCTCTGAATACAAGTCAGAGTGTTATCAGTCGACTTTGGACACGATACCGAAGCACTGGTACCGTGGCTGAGCGCCATGGAGGACGGTATCGCTGCACCACACGGAGACAAGACCGATACATTCAAATCTTAACTCGAAGAGCTCCAACAATAACCGCCATGATGTTAGCCGTGAGGCTTCATCACTCTTCAGGGAACTTAATTAGCGACCAAACAGTCAGAAACCGCTTGCATGAAGTGAACCTTCATTCCCGAAGACCGCTACGGGTACCACCTATAGCAATGCACAATCGTAGGATTCGATATCAATGGGCTCTTGAACACAGAAATTGGGCAGAAGAACAATGGCGTTTCGTGTGCTTTTCTGATGAGTCTCGTTTTGGTATGAGACCGGATACAAGACGTATACGACACTGGAGAACCCCTGGACGCCAACAGCGATTAAAATCCTGCCAGGAAGTCCATCCTTATAGTGGTGGAACCATCATGGTATGGGCGGGTATTTGGATCGGCGGAAGAACTGAGTTGATTTGGATCAGAGGCAACCTCAACGCTCAAATTTATGCTGAGACGATTGTATCAGCCGTCATCGTTCCTCTACAAGTGCAAATCGGTCCCTTATTTCAGTTAATGCATGATAATGCACGACCGCACACCGCAAGAGTTGTAAGACAGACTCTCGCCGCAGCTAACATCAATGTCCTGCCCTGGCCTGCTCAGTCGCCAGACTTGAACCCGATTGAGCATGCATGGGATATGCTACAGAGAAGAGCTCTGCCGAATATGGAGGGTATCCAGTCGCAAGAAGACCTTTTTTTGTTGTTGCAACGAACATGGGCGGCCATTCCACAGCGTGATTTGGATGAACTCATTTTGAGTATGCCAAACCTATGTTCTTGTGTTGTTAGTGTTCGCGGTAGAAATACGGATTATTAATTGTTTAAGTTACCCAATAAATTTTAGAGAAAACTGTTATTTCAGTCTTTTTTTCGAACTTTTGTGTTAGTGGTTCAAATGTCAAAAATCCCTTTATTAGGAAAATGGCAAATTTCTTTATTAATGCAAAGGTGACTTGGTTTATCGTTACTGTGACAAACGAAAACACTTTATTTGATGAATCCTTAAAGAAAATTTTAATTAATATCAATCAGGAGAAAAGTTATTGCAAAAATATATGTTGATCCCTAGACACTTTTGATGTGTGTATTTATTTCGCATTTTTTCACGGATCTCAGCGGCATGTTGAATTTCAACGGTCCGCGCGTGACTGTGAACCGAGAAGTGCTTGAGTCGTATCCAAGCACTTCTTGGTAGGAACATATTTTGAGCGCATTATGTATCTAGGGCATTTAATATCTTTGGTTTTAAAATAAACTTATGGTACATACCAGTGTGTACGGTGTCCAAATTAACCGCCAATACTGGCGTATCAGCCCTTACTCGCGTTCTGGTCGCGTTATCGTGCCGGTGAGCCAAACGCACCGTGAGCCTCAACCGACCGTGCAGTAAACGAAACGCCCACGTGTCACTGCCTGACGGCTCCCATTCACACTCGTAACTACTGCAAAGAAGAATGTGCAGCTTAGCATTCAATATTCAACTATGAACACAAAACATACCATATCATAAACACATGCATACAGAATTAAATCATTATCATCAGCCTGTTAATGAAACGAAACGCCGAAATGTCACTGTCTGACGGCTACCATTTGCACTCATCAGCCTATTAATGAAACGAAATGCCTGTTGTCACTGCCTGTCGGCTCCCATTCACACTCGTAGCTACTGTTTTTTGAATTAGATCATCATAATCGGCCTATTAGCATCCTCACTGCTGGGGGCACAGGCCTTCCCTATGGATGGAATAGGGATATCAGACCATTGCCTGGTGGCTGCCATTCACACTCGTAGCTACTGTTATTTAAAATAGATCATCACTATCGGCCCTTTGGTATCTTCACTGCTGGGGGACAGGCCTTCCCTATGGATGGAATAGGGATATCAGACTATAACCCGCCATGCAGACTCAGTGCGGTTTCGTGGGTGCTAACGACTGCAGATGCAGCCAGGACCAACAACAAATGAGAGACCTTTACAAGTATCAAACATTCGAAAGAAATATGTATGTACAGTGTTGCCAGGTTCGCGATTTTCAATCGGGATGCGTTATAGAAAAAACAGTAGATGTATGGAAAGAGCTACAAGTAAAAACAGTACATGCAGAGGCGTACTTTTTCCGATCGATTTGCCGTTTAATGTTTGAATTAAAATATCATAATTGTAATTATATTTGACTGAACTCACCCCATGAATGGTAGCATGTCGATTTTAGCGACGACATTCACCGAAGAATCACACTCGGAGACTAAAGTTTTACTGGTACTGGGGTCTGTCCGCCAATCGGACCGGTCACTTGTGACACTAGACTTCGTATCAGTGGTTGTGACACTGCAAGCGTCATGCATTTCAATCTGATTCTTGCTGCTAGTAAAGGAACTCGCCATTTCCGGGCTTTTAGCACTGGCGTCTGTCACCGAAGCAGTATTTGCTAAACTGCCAGATTTACTCAGAGCCTCCAGTATATGTTTATTCAAAGCATCCTGGTCTATATTTTCTTGCAGTTCATACTCAGTAATCAATTGCTGTACAGTGATGTTAGTTCCAGGTTTCGTCTTTTGGGGAGATTTCTCTTTGTGTTTAGTTTTTGATTCTGATATTTCGTTTACGTTCAAGGATGTATCAACGTCCATATCGTGGCTAGAATTGTCTTTTTCGGCTTCCAATTTCTCAGAGTCTTTTTCCGGTTTATAAGGATTTGGACTGATGGACAGTTTTTGCATCTTCGAGACCTGTTTAGGGGTGTTCTCTAAGCTTGTCAAGTCACTTTGTTCGTGTTGGTTCCTTTTGGTGGGACTATAGATTCGTTTCTTGGCTTTGCTGCCATATTTCTGGGACTCTCTCATGTCGTCGTTTGATGTGGAAATCGACGACTTGTTTTTGCAAAATTCTTCTTCGTCATTCTGATAAATTATTTGCACTGCAGATAAGCGTTTTTTGTCTGAAGGTGATCCAAGCTTTTCCGAAGCAAGACCGTGATCTACGTATAAGTTATTTGAAGTGATAGCATCATCCACTAAAGTTAGTGAGGAACTTGTTTCTAATAGCTCCTTGTTTTCTTTCATTGCTATAACAGTGTTGACTTTAGTGTCTTTTAATTCATAAACTCTTTCGTATTCTGGAGCGGAAGTGGATTTACTCGAAATAGAAAAGGAACTCTCGTTGATCTGTATTTTTTCTGTGTCACCAACTTGTGAAAATGTTACGCTTTCTACATTAAATTGAGTTACATTTTTTCCACTGAGTTCTGATTCTTTAAGAGGCGTCTTTTCCAGATCTTTTTCATCATTCCTTTCGGCATAGATTTCGTTCAACTTAGGTTGATATCGATGCACGTTGGAACAATCGGGCGGCACCAGAAGAACGTTATTCAACGGATTGTTATGATCGAAAACTATAACTTTGTCTGAAATGGCGGTACTAGGTGACGCCAATTTGGGGCAAATTGAAGCTTCTGGTAAACGAACGGTCTTCGGAGACTTTAGGGAACTTTTTCGAGATTTGGGACCGTTAGAAAAGGAGGGAGTTGACATATTCCCTAGATTGCCAGACGAAGCTGAGGCGGAATTTGTTTCTTCTATATTGAGATCGATTTGACTTGAAGTAATCAAATTAGTTTGAATTTGAGTACTGCAGGTAGAAGGATTTTTGGGTATATCTTTACTCTTGTCGATGGTCGAAAAGGGAATCAAATCTGCGTTAGGCTTGACCAAATCGGTCATCAATGCTTTAAGTTCGTCAGACACGTCTTTTAAATAACCCGGGATTACTTTAACTTTACTTTCGTTCACGTAAGAGATTTCACCAAGCGCAGTTTTCTTAAGAGGGGAAGGTTGAATATCGCTCTCTAATTTATCTTGAAAGGTAATCTTGTACGAGGTTTTCAAAGGAGATTGATTTGATTCTTCAATATCTTTACTTTCTTTCGTGTTAGAAATATCACCAAACGCTGTTTTCTCAAGAGGGGAAAGTTGGATTTCTGTCTTAGTACTTGTTTCCCTGGCTAAGTTATCTTCAATGGGAACCTTGCACGAAATTGCCAATGTAGAATTTGATTCATCAAAATCTTTACTTTTTTTCATGTAAGAAATTTCTCCGCACGCAGATTTTTTAAGAGGCAAAAGTTGGATATCAGGCTTGAAGCTCGTTTCGCTCGCCAACTTATCTTCAAGGGAAATCTTACACGAGCTTGGCATTGCTGAAGAGGAATTTGATTCTTCAATATTGATATCGATTTGACTGGATGGTGACAAATCAGCCTGAATATGCGTGCTATTACAATGCGTGGGTATTGTTTGTGTATCAGCACAAGTTTCAGGCTCATCTTCAAATATAATCGTTTTATATTTTCTGGCAGAAATTATATTTGTGTTATTTGCTTGTGAAACAGATATGTCGCTAGTATCAATTTCAGAAATAATTGTCTTGCGGTTCTCTTTATCATCGTTTTCAAGCATTAAATTAACAGGTTCAGCCTGAGTAACAGATAAATTTGCAATATTACTTTCATGCACTATTGTTTTCCTATGCTCTGAAATTTTACTTTGTTCCGATAAACTGACATTCATAGAAAGAGTTTCATTAACACATTTCCTCATCTGCAAGTTTGTTTCATCCGGTACTTCTTTTAAAAAGTTTGGTTCAATATCTTTTTCCATCATGCCAGAAACATTGCCAGATATAGCGTTGTCATTGAACGATATATTATCAAATTTGACATTTGTGTCCATTACAGACTGATTCGTAACGTCAATCTTTTTTACAATTTCACCCATTAGTTCATCGACATTAGGTGGTGAGTGAATATCTATCATAGCACCAATTTTATTTATGGAGATATTGTTTATCTTAGAAATACCAAAAGATTCATTATCCTTGCATGGCACTTTTGAATTTGTATCTTCAGCATTTACCACTTTAGAACCAACATCACTATATGTTATTTTCGCGTTATCTTGCGTTAAGGCAACACTATCAATATCCTTCACCTTATCTATATCGTCCTCTGGTAGGAATGATTTTTTTCTTTCAGCCATAATTATATTTGAACATATAGCTTGCGTCATTGAAATATTACCAGACTCTTCATTCGAAATAATAGTTTTGCGTTTTTCTTTGTTTTCTTTTACTAAGACAACATTAAGAGATATGTCTGATAAATCGTTTTCAAAAACTATTGTTCGTCTTTTATCCGTAGTTTTGTTATTTGTAATTTCACTAAAATTTTTAGCATAAGTTTCACTAATAGAATCTGTCATCATAGATTTTATTTCAGCAGGCATATCATCCAAAATTGACTGTTGAACTTGACTGTTTATTCGTGAGTGTTCTCCAAGAAGTAAGTTACTAGACGAAGAATTAACATCAGAGGTAACACGCATTTCTCTTATTGACTTGTTCTCAAGAAATGATCCAGAAATAATTGTCTTGCGTTTCTCTTTATCTTGTTCCTGCATTAAATTACAAGGTACAGTCTGCGTTACAGATATATTTGCAGAATCACTGTCATATACTATTGTTCTTCTTTTTTCTGAAATTTTATTTAGTTGATTCTCTTTATCTTCATTATCCAGCATTAAATTACTAGGTATAGCCTGCGTTACAGATATATTTGCAGAATCACTGTCATATACTATTGTTCTTCTTTTTTCTGAAATTTTATTTAGTTGATTCTCTTTATCTTCATTATCCAGCATTAAATTACTAGGTATAGCCTGCGTTACAGATATATTTGCAGAATCACTGTCATATACTATTGTTCTTCTTTTTTCTGAAATTTTATTTAGTTGATTCTCTTTATCTTCATTTTCCAGCATTAAATTACTAGGTACAGTCTGCGTTACAGATATATTTGCAGAATCACTGTCATATACTATTGTTTTTCTTTTTTCTGAAATTTTATTTAGTTGTTTCTCTTTATCTCCATTATCCAGTACTGAATTACCAGGTACAGCCTGCGTTACAGATATATTTGCAAAATCACTGTCAGATACTGTTGTTCTTCTTTTCCCTGAAATTTTACTTTGTTCTGGTAAAATTACATTCATGGCAAGAATTTCATTAACACCGTTGATCATCGGTAATTTATTTTCATCCGGTTTATCTTTTAAATAGCTTGGTTTTATAATATTTTCAATTATGCCAGAAACATCACCAGATGGAGCGTTGACATAAGGCGATTTATTTTCAAACTTTACTGTTGTGTCCCTCACTAACTCATTTTTAATATCAAACTTTTTCGTAATTTCACCCATTAATTCATCGACATTAGGTGGTGAGTGAACGTCCATTACAGCACCTATAGGTTTCGTTATGGACATATTGTTAACCTGAGAAAGTTCTAAGGATTTGTTGCCAAATATTATTGTACTTTGTCTATCATTATCTTTACATGGCACATTTGAATTTCTTTCCCCAACAACTGTCGATTTGAAAGGAACATCATTAGATATAATTTTAGCGATTGGAATAGTTTGTGTAAAGGAGACGTTATAAATATCGTCCTCTAGTGGAAGCGTCATGGATATATTGCCAGACTCATTATTAGAAATAATAGTATTGCGTTTTTCTTTGTCTTTTTTTACTAAAATATTATCAGGCACATTCTCTTTGTTTGGATTAACTATAACAATGTTGACCGGCACGGCCTGTGTTACAGATATATCTGCTGAGTCACTTTCATACACTATTGTTTTTCTTTTCTCTGAAACTTTACTTTGTTCAGGTAAACTTAAATTCATAGACTGAATTTCATTAGGACATTTGCTCATCGATGATTTAGTTTCATCCTGTACTTCTTTTAAAAGGCTAGGTTTAATATTTTTTCCCATCATGCCAGAAATATTACTATACAGAACTTTGTTGTTAGACGTGATATTATTAAACTTGACATTTGTTTCTAATACAAACTCAGTCTCATTGTTAACGTCAAACTTTTCTTTTATTGCACCCATCAGTGCATCGACTTTATGTGGTGAGTGAACATTTATCATAGCCCCAATAGGTTTAGTTATAGACATATTGTTAATCTCAGATATGTCTAATGATTCATTATCTTTGCATGGCACATATGAATTTCTATCTTCAGCACTTATTGGTTTAGGACCAACATCACTTGATATTATTTTCGCGATTGGTACAGCTTGCGTAAAGGAAACGTCAATATCGTCCTCAGGTGGTAATGATTTGTTTCTATCAGCCATGTTTATATTTGTCGAAGTATTACTTTTATCAGGAAAAAATATATTTGAAGGTATTGCTTGTGTAACTGATATGTTGCCTGTGTCATTTTCGTAAATTATAGTCTTGCGCTTCTCTTTGTTTAGATTAACTATAACAATGTTGACCGGCACGGCCTGTGTTACAGATATATCTGTTGAGTTACTTTCATACACTATTGTTTTTCTTTTCTCTGAAACTTTACTTTGTTCAGGTAAACTTTCATTCATAGACAGAGTTTCATTGGGACATTTGCTCATCAATGATTTAGTTTCATCCGGTACTTCTTTTAAAAGGCTAGGTTTAAATTTTTTTCCCATCATGCCAGAAATATTACTATACAGAGCGTTGTCATTAGCCGTGATATTATTAAACTTGACATTTGTTTCTAATACAGATTCAGTTTTATTCTTAACGTCAAACTTTTCTTTTATTGCACCCATCAGTGCATCGACATTAGGTGGTGAGTGAACATCTATCATAGCCCCAATAGGTTTAGTTATGGACATATTATTAATCTCAGATACGTGTAATGATTCATTATCTTTGCATGGCACATATGAATTTGTATCTTCAGCACTTGTTGATTTAGGACCAACATCACTAGATATTATTTTCGCGATCGGTACAGCTTGCGTAAAGGATACGTTGTCAATATCGTCCTCAGGTGGTAATGATTTGTTTCTATCAGCCATGTTTATATTTGTCGAAGTATTACTTTTATCAGGAAAAATTATATTTGAAGGTATTGCTTGTGTAATTGATATGTTGCCTGTCTCATTACCGTAAATTATAGTCTTCCGCTTCTCTTTGTTCGGATTAACTATAACAATATTGACAGGCACGGCCTGTGTTACAGATATATCTGCTGAGTCACTTTCATAGACTATTGTCCTTCTTTTTTCCGACGCTGTATTTCTTTGAGGTAAAATGATATTCGCCGGAAGGGATTGTGTCATAGATACATTGCCAGTTTCATTATCATAAACTATTGTTTTTCTTTTTTCCGAAGTCCTAACTGGCGGGCTACATCCATCAACCAGGGCTATATTTTCTTTGTCTGCTACCCAATCCCTTTCACGTGCGTTTTTATCAAGACTTAATGAATTACTTTTAGAAACTTCTTGCACTTTAGGACTGGGAATAATATCAGTTATGGACATGTCACATACATCATTTTTTATTGTTCCATGGGTTAAATTTAAATCAACTTCAATGTATTCTGAAAGATCATTTCTACCATTGAAGGGACCAGGACAGAACCCATTACTCTGGACTCTCTGCATATCTTCTTGAATTTGATCTAGATCATCTATGACTTCACTGGGACCTATTGCCTGAATGGCGGAGAAATTTACATCAATTCTATCAGTCGCTTCACCCATAGTCGGAATAACAAGATCTTCACTGAAGACATTGGCTTGGTGATCAGTGAACAAACTCATTTCGAAATTCTGTTGAGGTGCCAAGAGTGTTTTGTCACCTCCAGTGCATTCTAACGAGGCTAATTGTTGAGTGAAATTTGCTTTATTCAATGAGGTATTGACAATTCTTCCAGAGTGGTTATCAAGGGAGGTCATGAAGTCGACGGCCTCGATTTCCTGAAACTGCTGGTCAAATATCCGCCTTCCGAGGTGACCAACAGTTTGTTTTGGCGGATGGTTTGCTAATGAATCGTTGCCTGACGACTCTAGCGACTTGTTGTGCTCTTCGTAAAAGTTTTTCCATGTCGTTGTCGCTTCGTTTGTTACAAATTCTCTGGAAATGAAACAATTTTAATTTACACACAAAATCTAAATTAGGTTATTTATTTACTTGTTTCATTGTGAGAAGTATAAATTCATCAGTTTAGTTGCTGGCTCTAATGTTGTCCATTTTTTGTTGACTATTAATTGACATATCGAGTCCAAGATAAGCATTAGTCAACATCAAGTATTTATATTTATCAAATTTAAAATTGTACAGCTTTAATAAATGGTTTTTTTTAATGACAATAAAATCAACAATGGTGGACAAGGCAACTTCTGAATTCCTTCAACTTTTCCTTAGTTAATTTTATATTAGTTAAACTTACGCAACACCCGTACGTCTAGAGAAACTGACACGGCGACTTTTGGCCGTGTCTGTGGGAGTGGCTACGTGGAATTCCAGCTCTGAGAACGGTGTGCGCGGTGGACGCTGACTTTTCAGTATCGAAGACCTCCGCTTGCGTCTAAATGAATAAAACAAATAATATTATTAATGTCTACGCAAAATCTAAGGCAGGGCCCAGCGTGGGTAGCTAAAAGAGAATATACTAAACTTGTCAATCTTTTTATCCAGCTTTGAATCAGAAAAATAAGAAGGAAGCAACCTAGCTGTGTGAACCTAGCACCCGTTTGTAGTTGATTGCAGTGAAGGAATTTCCGTTAGCAGTAAAAAATAAAAGGAAAAAAACATTTTTTCTGGTCTTCGTTTAAAACTTCTTCAAAATTATAAAAATTCAAATTTCTTGCAGGAGATAGCTTGCACCTCGTTTGTAGTTAATTGTAGTTAATCTTTTTTTCGTTTGTAGTTGCTTCAAAATTGAAAAAAAAAAAATATTGCAGCCACATATCCAAAATCATTTGTAGTTGCTTCAAAATTTAAAAAGAAACTAATTTCTTGCAGCCACGTATATGAGTACTGAAGTTGATTATACTGAAAGAATTTTCGTTTGTAGTTGGTTTATAATAGAAAATGAAGCATTTCTTGCAGCCACATATCCGAAACCGTACATTTGTGAATATGTAGCTGCAAGAATTAAGTTTTGGTTTGAATTTTGAAACAACTACAAACGAAAAAAGGTTACTACCATCAACTACACACAATTTTACAATATGTGGCTTCAAGAAGTAAGTTTGGAAAAGGAAATTGATATCTAGACCCTATCCCCTAACCCCGTGTAGCCCTGAAACCTACACCAAAACGAATACAACACCACCAAAAGTTCTTCTGTGAGGTTACCTACCCAGACAGGTGCACTGATACAAACGAAACATCCACCATGCCAACTATTACAAACACAGGAGCCTCCCAAATGCTTTTAAGGGCAAATTCAAAGGATTACCCAAATCATATCATAGATGCTGATGAACTGGTGTAGAAAGGAACTGGTACGACTCCAACAGGTCACAAACCAATCATCTTTGTACTGGTAAGCTAGTTAGTCAGTAAAATCTGCAAACGCACAGTCGCACTCCACCAGCAACACGGATATGAAGGCCAAACTTACTGGTAGATTTAGAATTGATTATTTAACTTATCAGTGTCACATCCCTAACCTGATTTCCCACCCTCATGATTTTTAACCAATCCTTGTGGGTTACCCACACATCAATCTTGATGACATACTTCTGATATGACATCCTAGTCGAGCAGACGCAGTTCACATATATGCACTTAGTAGTCTCAATGATTACGCAGCGATCGACAAACATTTTTACCCTGCGAGACGCAGTGTAAAAATAAATGTTAAATTGAGCAAAAAGTTTTTACTCAGTTTTTAAGCTCATTTAACCATCTTTTTATTGTGTTTTTAAATATACATTATTATTGCTCAACATAACAAATATTTTAGCTACAGACCATAGAAACACTAAGTGGGCCGATAGATGTGTCCCAAAGGTCTAATCAATTAAAACGTTAAATTATTTCTAAAATCATTCTATAGCACTTCAATAAATGAACAGTAAGGCAGAGGCAATTAAGACTGCGACTATCCACCTAGGTCTGTGGTGGTTTGATGGGTGATAATAATTCTGCATGCTTTGCAAAACACAGAGAAGTTCATGATTGCTACAATGAGAAGACTGAGTTTTCAAATATAAAAACTTATTAAATGTAAAAATATTATAGCATTGAAATAAATTCATATTGTAGCTAATCTAATGAGGAATTTAAATTATGAGCATGTATTAACTTGTATAAATTATGTTTAATACATACACTTATCTTAGTTTCTGTAGTATAAACTGATTACTTTAATAAATATGTTTCATAATTATGCAAGGTAGACAGAGCATCAAAAATGTTATACTACAAGGCAGATAATTAAACTTTGTCGTGCAATTTAAGAGCCACACATTCTTAATTTTATTGTTATTCATAGTCTATATTTTTAGTTAGAGAGCTGTTTGCTAGTCTGCTCCACTGCACTTTCACTTAAGTCCTAGGAATAAACATTAAGAATCACAGCTATAACATAACTTTATAAAAATTTGTTAGGGAAAAACTTACGTAGCAGCAGCGGCCTCGTCGAATGCACGATTTTGATGTGTTTCGTCCATATTTTTAAAAGCCCAAACTCAAAGCAATACAACGCAAGTCATAATATAATCAATAACATAATATCTATGAGAAAACTCAAAAATTGTTGATGGAATCAAACAAATCAAGCACCCTCGATTCAAACAAAACATACAAACGAAACGGCAAAAGCAACATTTAAAATTTGACTTTGACAGCTAGTTTCTATCTGTTGGCATTACTTCACTCTCTGGCCTGGACAAGCTCATAGACAAGGCTCTCACTTTGACTTAGGGTACGGCCACAGTGCACGCTGGTTCAGACTCAGAAAACATACTCGTGAGATGTCAGCTTGAGGAAAGCCGATGATGGCCGCAGTGGACGCAATACGCGTTTTAGATTATACTATTATAAATTGTATTAATAATGAAAGTACAAGAAAAAAGTATTTGTTTACCTTCAAAACCTATTTCTCCAGCGATGTTTTGCCAGCACCTATCAACGACATTCCTATTTGAATGGTTCTTGTCTCTTTTATCCCATATAGCAGGGTTAAGAAAAACTTTCGCGATAAGCGCTTCTATAATCATTATGTTAATTCTAAAATATAAATCAAGAAACAAGAGAAGAACGCAAACAAGAAGCAAGGCACTAAATGTTTGTTTATAAAACAACCAAGAAAAAGGTTACATAAACAACTATAACCTGCAGTCCGAGCGGCGCTGGTGAATTCAGTATCTGAAACAAGAATGACCTGAAAATTCCGGTAAAGTCCCTGACTCCGAACCCTGCGCAGGCAACCAGCTGCCTGCTGCCACTATGGCCACACTGCTTAAACTACAGTGTTTATTTCTCGCGCTTGTTTTTGAGTCTGAACCTGATTCTGAACCAGCGTGCACTGTGACTGTACCCTTACGTGATATTCTCTGGCGGAATCTAATCAGATCAACATTTCGATTATTTTATGGATTCTTGCACTAAAATTTTCAGGGTTCCGTACTCTGCTTGAAGGGTTTGTTTCATAGACCCGCCTCTTACAGACGATTCCCAATCAATGGGCGTAATGCCTGCTACACATGTAACGATTTATCGTAACGATTAAACTGTGCAAATCGACTTGCACAGATTTATCGAACGTGTGTATGACAAATCGTTGTCGATTATCGTTCGTCGGTGGCAGTTGCAATTTTTATTAGATAAATCGTTGTCGATTGCGTTTGCACAGTTTTATCGTCGCGTGTGGATGGCGATCGCTCAGTTCGGCTGTAGGCTCGCAAGTGTGCGCACGTGCGGATCGCTCTTATATAGCAACATATCTGAAGAAGAAAGAGGTGGACACCATGAACTAATGCAAGATTTCATAGAGAGCTATAGAAGTGAAACTTGCCTTTGGATGACCACATCTAAAGATTACCATGATCGCGAGTATCTCATTCGTAGCTCGAACGAATACGACACTACGATACTACGACGACAACGAACGAGACACACCGACCCCAAACCGTTCTACACCTACACCAATCTCGATTTGACTAAGAGCTTGCGGTGATATTAATCTAGAAAACTTCATAAATTCGTAGCAACGTCCTGTAGCTAAAAATCGTAGTGTAGCAGATAATCTCTCATGAAGACTTATTGCTTCTCTCATTACAGTGTCTTGTTTCTGTATTAGTGGAGAAACTAAGGCCAGCAGATTTAAGTATGTTTCCTCATTTATTCTCAAGTAATTATGCCAATCTTTCGAGGCGAATTTCAACTCATTTAACAAGTTGGTATGAGAAAAATTGCTTCCTTTTCATGAGCCAGTCTACACCACACACTCCGCTCCTTTTTTTCTTTAAACACATAACTACTTAGGCCTAATATCGCAAGTGCGTCATAATCTTCCATCGTGGATGCCATGTTTCTTGCGTGAGCTTCTGCGGAGAACAGACCGAACAGACAATCGACGGCGATATCGAAGGCATGTAGAGTCACTAGGAACGTTCGATTTATCTGCAAAGTCTGAAATCGCTACGATATATCGTTACGTGTGTACCGACCATTACTAGTGACGGTGACATGACGGGGGTGTTAAGAGCCTGCGCTGCGTTAAGCGGGAGCATGGACCATGCATCCGCAAACAAATTGGTTCATCTTTTGAAATGCACATTTTAGTCCTGCACTACGATAATAATAGTAATGGTTTGAGATATATTTTACTACGACAATTAAAGCGATTTTTACAAAAACAAAATACTAACAGAATAAAGGCAACGCCAAGTGCGGTGACTGTAAGGAGTGTTGTGTAGAAAGAAAATATTCCTAGCCAAATGAGTATTACAGCATAGTCTTCTACACTTGTTAATTCAGACATCACACAACTGTATTTATTCCCACATTATGTATAAATTTTACCCAAAATTTTGTAAATATGATGACATCGTTGTAAATTAAAACGGATGACTTTGACAGTTCTTATTGTAAAGGTTTAAGTTTGAAACTCTACTCTTTTTAATGGCGATTGGCCGATGCATAGATTTAAGGCCAATACAGACTTGTGAAACGCGACGATGCCCGACTCCACGCGACGATTATTTTCTATGATCATCTTCAATCTCTCATCTTCTTATTCTTTCTATTAGAGGGACACTTCCACTTGTAGTATAGTGTGTATCTCCCCTACTATATTCTTATACCTCTATGGGCCATACACTATGGTTGCTTTCCAATTACAGCATTATAGCGCATTATGCGGCATAATGCTTAACGTTGAGTGTTCCAACTACAGCAACGCTTCGCACGATTGAGCACTCTCAAAAGTGATGCTTTCGTGTGATGCGTGCAATCGTACCAACTTAGAGACAGAAAATTGACAAGTGTTTTTTCTTTAAGTTGGCATTGATCGAAATGTTTTATTTATATGTTATCGTTAGTCATATTATTTATTGTTGAAAAATTATTAAAGCTTTCGTTTCATTAAATAGTTTTTTTTAAATAATCAGAGTTCATTTAAACTGTTAAAAAATAAATATAAGTATGGATGAAGGTACAAACATTGACTTTTTTTTTCAACACTGAACTTAGCGCACTCTGCTGGTGCATTTGAAAACTAATTCTCGTTCCAATTACGCATCAGCATAATTCAGCATTGTGCGGCACTGAGTCGCATTATGCTCTGTAATTGGAAAGCAACCTATATATAGTGCGTAACAAGTTTATCAAGAAAACTTTTAAAATCAGTAATAAAAAAAGTCCTTCCTCGATTAGGAATTGAACCCGGGACGCCTGCGTAACAACGAGCTCTCTACTACTGAAACAACTTCAGCTCCCGGTGATCCATCGCCTCTACATGGCCTCTACCGATCGCATTTCGAACGACGAATTCTACGTATTTTATTCAATACAGTCCACAACCATAGACTACCAACACTTTTTACCTTTCACCATTAAATATAAACAAGTATTTCCAACACTCGCACCAATAAGCGTAGCCCCAAAGTAAGCACTGTAAGGATTGTGTTATGGGATACTAGGTTTACGGTTAGAGTACATATATTGTACATATATAAGTATATATTTATAAAAATACATACTAAACCCATGACTGGAGTAAAATGCTCGTATCCATCACACAAACATCTGCCCCCACCGGGATTCGAACCCGGGACCTCTCGAGTCGGCGACACCATGAAATCCATCAAACACTTGGCCAAAACACACGGCCGTCAAATACATGTCAGTAACTGTATCACCCCAGTGTAGCAGTCCGGCGTGCCGTACAATTTTGGATAAGTGTATACAACGCATACAACGTATAAAGCTTTATAACATAATTACAAAAATTTAATTATTAAAATGAAAGTAAAGAAAACTATATTTTTAATGGAACATCATAATTATTCAGAATTTCACAATTCACATTTTAATCATCATCATAATCCATTTCTGATGAACTAAAACAAGACGAGTACATAGTAGTTGTGCTGATAGACGTGGAATCCGACCGTTGCTGCGAGCGCCTGTAATAAAACATCGCGGTTACTTTATAATGAATTTTAAAACTATTTACTAATGTTATTAAATTGTTACATTGGTAGCTCTGATGCACTTTATACGAACAGAAAAATTGTTTTATCTATACATTTAATAAAATGGTAGGAAAGTCAAAACTGTACATTAAATATTTTTTTAAAAGAATACTTGGGGTGTAATCTACAATCGATACCGGAGCCAAAAATATAGTTTTTAGAATTTTTGTCTGTTTGTCTGTATGTATGTCCGGGATAAACTCAAAAAGTAATCAGTACTTTACGGAATTACATCAGGCACGAATATTATTAGGAAGTCGGGTCAACATATAGGCTACATATTATCACGCTATTACCTACGGGGAACGAGCAGTGAACCTTTATTTTTCAACGCATTCTGTTGCAACGTGTAATATAACGACGCATATTTGAATGTTGTTATTATGTTAATCATGCTATAAGCTAGCTTCACACTATAATTATGTAACTTAAGCCGATCAACATAATAGACAATATTTTAAAGCAGCGCCATCTATGAGATTTAAAAAAAACATTAATTCCTAATACACGTGTAAGCACTTTTGGATACAAATAAATCTATGAGATTTCAAAAACATCAAGTCGAATTAATTTGGCAGGTAGGTTCCTTAAAGGGTGTAGATATCCGCTAACAACGAATTTCTTGAAAATCCACCCGTAAGGGGGTAATACGGGGGTTGGAAGTTTGTATGAAAGTCCTATGTTTTTGAAGTAAGAGACTTGAAATTTAACATATATGCTCTATAGATGGTGTACAGGTGTACTAATAATGTGTCTTTAGAAATAAACCCCCTTTTGGGGTCAAAAAGTAGGTGCAAATAACCAACTCCACGCGTACGAAGTTGCGGGCGGCCGCTAGTGCTGCATAAAACAGAAAAAATGTTCTGTGGTTGTCTGTCATACATCACGTCGTTGAAATAATAGATTTTTTCAATTTATAGATAAATTCTATTAACCTGTGTTTGTTTAACTTTCGCCGTCTTTTAGTTTTACGCAGTGGTTCCTTTTTCACATTTACTCCGTTCCTCTTTGGTTTCTTTGCACCAGTTTTATTTTCGTTGTCGCTGTCTGTCGATCTTCCACTTTCATCATTATCTTCATTGTGGTGACTTGATTCTGCCTGACGCTTTCTTCTATTTTTATAAACTTCACAGGAGTCCTTGGGTACAACTTTCCAGGCCCCTTTGCCCTCTGCACGTTGCGTCTTCTACAAATTTTGGAGCCGTTATTAGTGGGTGAGTAGCTCGATAGTGCAACGCGTTAGACCTGCGATTGTAAAAGTTAAGTAACTTTTACAATAGCAGCATGAATGTTTTTTTTTAGTGTGTATGCGCTCACAGATGACCTTTATAGCGTCACCGGGTTATAGGGACGGTGAAATGCTAACGGGACCTCAAGCCGAAATTGGCGATTGCCTCTAGAGGTATTCCAGGCGGATAGCATCTCCCCACGGGGGGAGTCTCCTCTCCGTCTGGAGCCGCTAGACCGCTCGAACCTGAGGGGAGCATGAATGAGCTAGAATTAAATAAAATAGGTACCTACTTTTTGAACGGGTATTATGCGCATTTAGTGAGCGTAACGAGCGGTCCTCGGATATATGCGTCCGGCGGGATGACAGCCGATTTACCTGTACATAACGCTTCCCCAGCTGTGTAGTACCTAGTTTGTATTTGTGCACAAAAAGAGCTATCAATTAGCATTTCGCTCGACGCGCCCCCGGCCGCTCGTACCCGTAACCAGCTCGGCACACTGTGACGGCGACATCTACATGCCCCAAATATAACTAATAATAATAATAATAATAACTTTATTGCTTAAAAAACTGTGTACAATTATGCAGTTGGAATTGCAATAATAACATAGTCACAACAGTGTGCCCCATAACGGGCATGCAATGGTAAAATTTATAACTTAAAACTATCTTAATTTAAAAAGTACATTTTAGAGCCTAAATTATATTAAGTTTTACAAGTATAATATTCATCAAGATTATAAAAAACATTATTTAATAACCAGCTTTTTAACTTAAATTTAAACAGTGGCAAATTGTGCGCTTTAATTTCTGCAGGCAAATGATTGAAGATCCTAATGCTAGTACTGAAAGCGCTATTATAATACAAGTGATTATTTATCCTAGGTATGCATATATCATATTTGTATTTATTACGCGTATTCGGACGTAATGTGGTTTTATTTTCAAAGTATTCTGGATTTTGTTTAATAAAAATTGCTGATTGTAATATATAAATATTGGTCAAAGTGAGATAGCCCTTATCCTTAAAAACATTTCGTAACGTTTCATCTGAATACATATTATATATTATGCGTGAACAACGTTTTTGCAATAGGAAAATGGATTGAACGTTCACTGAATTACCCCAGAACATCACACCATAATCACTCGCCTCCTCAAGACATCTCTTGAGGAGGCGAGCAATTATTTCCTCCATGTTAGTTATATTTGGGGCCATCGCAATACCAGCACTGCGATCACAGTAGTTAGGAAGCCTACATCGCGCAAGTGAAATTCGAAGGCTAACACTCCATATATTCAATGTCCGACCAACATCAATCGGACCGCGGTACCCGAGCTAACATCACCCAGCTCGGAGGAAGATCTTCCCTTTAGGCCTTTCTAAACATCCGCCGGATCTCGACATTAAGGAACTACATTTAAAGATTTTTTTTATCGAGGAAACGAACATCAAACAAAAGTGTTAATTTAATGTAGCATTCTAAGAAAAACTTATTACTATGCAAATGAAGCTGAGTCGCGAGTGGTAGCTAGTAAAAAATAAATAGACCAAGATTTATTATCTTAAAGTTCTCTGTGCTTTGGATAACACATTAAGCCGTTTTGGTCCCGTTTGCATCTGCCTGCAGCTTGACTCACGCGGTGTGTAATGCATGATTGAATTGATTTCTCCCTATTCTATCCATAGGGAAATTCTGTGATCTAGTAATTAGTAAAGATATTAATAGGCTGACATTAATATACATACTTACATAAACTCGTAGGACTTCATTTATGTTTTCAAGATCTAAAATTGATATGTTTTGCACACATCCTAAAGCACTTCTTGATCTATATCGTTTCTTCTTATTAACTTTATGTTTACAAGCATTCTTTATATTTTTACGGCGTTGCGTAGAGCGCATCCTACAGAAAAGTTAAGGAAGAATTATAATTTTTATAACATTTTGACATATTGCTGACTTTTAGTCTAGAGTGGATTGGGTAGATAAGAATAGAATAGTGTCAAGCCTACTCCACACTTCGAGCGAGATCCTCGCTGATATTCACGGCGAGAATCACAGCGACAATCTTGGTGAGAACTTCTTTGGGTACACACTCGCAAGGTTCTCAGTACCTTTTGCACGCTCCTGCTGCGATAAGTTTGTTGCTTTGCGTATTTGCTTATTATTATTACCCTCGCTACTGAAAAAGAATGCGCGTGCGGAGTCAATGCAAGTTCTCATGTGTTCTTGCGTGTTTGGCTTCTTTGTCTCGCACCAAAAAAAAAGGCAAAAACCTGGTAACAGGGCCAAAACCTGCGAAGATTCTGTGAATCGGTTCAACATTCACGTTTCTCGCGTTTTTCTCGCTTTCTCGCTAGATTCTCACGAAAATATAGAGTGCCATTTCATACCCTTGCTTTGAACTTCCCTATAGATCGTTTGTCTGCTATTTAGGACTAATAACTATTTTACATTTGACCTTACTTGAGATTTTCCCTTTTTAGGATTTGCATTTCATTAGACATAGGACATAATTTAAACACAATACCATGGAGGTTAGAGAGAACGAGAACGATCCCTACGTACTAAAGCATTAGCCCATCTGTCCCTGAAAATTTGTAGAATTTATAGTTCATTTTTCAGCCACCAGCCGCGCTGCCGTCGTTAAGTAGTATCTGTGAAGTCAGCTGTTTATGCGTACAAGTAGATGAAGTTATAATTTTCTTCGCAGCATTGGTCTTTTCTAATTAGCGCACAACAGCCCACTTTTATTGAGACAACTTAGCGATCGCAGCGCTTCTCTTATTTTGTCCACAATTCTGGGACACTATTTTCTACAGCGATCGTTCTCCTTCTCTGTAACCTCCATGCACAATACTCTAAACATACAGTCAAGGAATTCAAAACAACTAACGGTAACGAATTTTGAAAACAATCTCTTCTTTTCTGAACTTTTTATAGATTATTAGATTATGTTGTCTATGGTTTGCTGTTAGCTATGGTTTAGAAAATCATGACCGAATCAGGCTCATTTTTATTATTAATAGATAAATAATCATATTTACCGTATTTCTTCAGTTGGTTATTGCTTAAAATTCTCAAGGGCAAAGTTTTTGTTTTACATTCTAAGGTTATATAAAAAGTACTTTATGGTTATAACCAAACGCAAATTGTCATATGACTGTCGAGAAACGGTAATGCCAACATTACGTAGTAATCCTCCATTTTGGGGCAGCTGATGTTTTTGTGAGATAGAATAAATTTACAAATTTTGTAAATAAAATCTCAAAATGGGTTATTCTCTTATCCCCATTCTTTTATTTTCTGCGCTTTGGTTTGTGGTTGGTGTCGTGTGCCCCTTCTTTGCTCCTAAGGGTCCCAACCGAGGGTGAGTAGCCGATCTCATGATAGTAATTTTGTGTTTTAGTATCTTTTATTTTTGTAATTTTTGCTCATTATATTCTATAATTGCAGGATCATCCAAGTGGTGTTAATGCTCACAGCTGCTTCATGCTGGTTGTTGTAAGTAAATTTGATTTTTTTCTTTAAGACAGCTGCTATTAATTTGTAAAAATATACATTAACTCATTAGTCATTTTATATTAACACGTTAATAAATCGTTAACAATGATTATCTACATCAATGTAAAAACTCCTAATTTTATTTTACAGAAGCACATAATTATCTATAATCTAAATATTTACAACCAAATTTAGTTTAGTAGTTAAAAAGAATCAAAAAATCCATATTGGTGTCAATACTGGCGTGATTTTCTAAACTTAAAACTAAATTTGAGGTCAGTTTCATCTTTTCATTCTGTATAGAGAAGGACAAGGATGTACTGTTGTCAAATTTAAGTTAAGCTTTAGAGAATCATGCCAGAATCGACATCATTATACACTTAAAAATCGAGGTATGGTCTTAAGTTGTATAACTTGATGTTACAAAAGAAAAATTAGTAAGTTTTGTTTTAATTCTTTGGACAGATTGTCATCTGAAGTCCCTTAAATTATAGCTCCAACATTGATATTGGATGTAAAGATAGACAGCGTACCTGTCGCAAGTGTTCCAAAAATTAAATTATGCAAATGTGCATATCATTGATTGTGAGTGATAGTATTGTTTTGTCAAGCTATTCTTAAAACACAGGGACCACAATATGGAGTCATAACACAAATTGAATTGTATAAGCACAAATGTTTTCTTAATTTCACAGAATTTAAAAATAAACTTTTATCAGAGTACAGCTTCACAGGGGGATGTTGGCTCTTACTTTATTGTGCCAGAGGTCATTTAAAAAAGCTGATTATGGTCAGATTTTTGTTAATAATGTTTATTTGTCAGATTAATTATTACTTAATCTAGAAAATAAAGTGTAAGGTGAATTTGTCACAATGTTTCCATACTATATGATATCGGCTAATAAAGTTTTATCTAAGTGAAGAACTAAAAGAAAATGGCATTATTGAATAACAAAGTACTAATTAAAATTTTCCCCTGAATCAACTATATTAGAAAAGTACATGTTAAAAGTAGTTTCGTAATAAGTTCTGTTGGTGGCCTTTGTGAACTGTAGCATGGGTTTTCCTTGAGCATTGACAAATAAAAATAAAATCAAACCTAACATGAGCAAAGCAGTGTGCAAAAGCTAGTAGATATACAAAGATATACCCCTTTTTGCCTTGATTTTTTTTCTTAAATTTTTCTTATACGTTGTAGAAGTTATCTATGGAATAAAATTGAGGAAGTTGCAAAGATGATACAGCTCTCAAAATCACATTGTGCAATAGTGTCCTTGTTCTACACACAGACTTATTTTATGAAAGCTTTTTCCTTGAGCATCAGCAAATAAAAAGGAAAAGACAATGTCAATACATTTAATGTTATTTCGCTCATTTTCCCCTGTAACTTAAAAATATGTCCAATAATGAGTGGTAGGGGAAAAAAATGTTTGGACGATTCATAAGAGCTATTCATTCAATTTGAATAAAGATACATATATTGTTTCTGATTTCTGAATGGGCTGATGATAATATTGAATGAACTATGAATTGAAAAAAAAATATAACAATTACATATATAATTATTTTAATGGTGTTTTTATTACTATTCCAGCTGGCTGTGTGCTTATATGGCGCAGATGAATCCGCTAATCGGACCCAGACTCAACAACGAAACGCTCATCTGGATTTCTCGCACTTGGGTAAGACTTTACTTCTTGATTGTTTTTGCTGCCCTATACCACAGCCTAGAATTTCGACCCCATCTTCTTCTTCTTGCTACGGGCGTTTCCGCAACTCGACGTCCTACCTCATATAAAGGGCTAAGGCTCAGGTATGGTGGAGTACTTCACAAAATGCAAGGTTGGCCCCTTAAGTTATACTGCCGTGCTCGAATAAATCCCAAAATCCTCTGTTGCGCTATAAATATATATACCAGTCTATCCATCACAAAACAAAGTGGCTCTAATTTTTTAACACAACTGGTCTGAATGTAGGACGGCAAAAACAATAAGGTTGTGCGATCAGAGCCATCTGTTGAAAGGCGAGTGTAAGTCATACTCGCACTTGTTCTATATGCGAGCTATAAATGGCGCGCTGCCACATTGGAGGCCGTCCCCCAAATGTTTATTTTGACATTTTTTAACCCCCCTGCCCCTTGGTGATACATTTTAAGGTGCAGTCCTGCATCCGCTTGCGGGAGTTCAGAGTAGTGTTGCCGAACTATCGATATTAAAACTATCGACAGTTTACATCTAAAATCATGTACCCTACCAATACAATCGATAGTATCGAAACTATCGATGGCACAGAACAAGGCAATACTATCGATACTATCGATTTTGTTGATTTTATCTGCATCAATAGTATCGATACTAGCGATTGTTTTAGACTATAGTTTGTGAATGGCTATAATACCTGAAAATTGTTAAACTATCGATAGTATGGATGCAAATAAAATCGACAGTATCGATAGTTTGTTATTAACGAACTACAGTACTATCGATGGTATCTCACTCATCCGATAGTATTGGCTTGTTCTGTGCTGTCGATAGTATCGATACTATTGATGTTATCTATACTATCGATAAGCCGATCGATTATCATACGATTGGTCGGCTATCGATAGTCGACTATCGATCGATAGCACTAGTTCAGAGGTCCAAGCAACTTTGACAGCTCCTTAATTATATCGCATCGCCAAAATCTCTAAGAAAACAAAGCAGCGCCCCTACCGGACGTAAAAACAAACTGGCTCCTTCCATACAAAATTTAATAAGGACGATACGTTTACGGAGCTGTCAAAATTCGTACTTTAGCCTCAGATCTGCATCATCATAGCAGATTTCGCTGCTCGACGCACGTGCACGGTAATAATATTACCGTGGCACGGGGTTGCAGTTTATTACCTCATTCCGCAAAAGCTTGCGGTAATGATAGTACAGTGCAGAGAATTGTTATCTACAAAGATAGGTACGCTTAGATTAAAACAAAAAGGGAAGATACGGCACTCGTGGCTCAAAAGTGATCCGCTTTAGTTGTGGTGCACGACCATAATTCGCTTTAGTCATAATTGGACATTCAAACACGATGCATATGCACTCAATAAAACAATATTGCGTATAATTTATGTTTAAAAAGATAAAACAATGCCTACGAAGCAGTTATAAAGAACACAAATAGTTCAAAATTAAATAACAAATGCCTCAGCAACACTTTTCATTCGTAAAAATGTATAATCATTTTTTTTTCTCAAAAATCACAGTTTGTCGTGAATGTTTTGTACGTAATCGCCATTTTGTTATCAAGAAAAGGACAACAATACAGCTCAGACGTACGGACTCGGAAGCGGACTCGCCGTTTCGCTCGCGCTGCGTTGAAGCGTACAGTTCGGTCTCGCTCGCTCAATTTAATGTTTATATACAGACGTGTGTGTGTTTGAGAGTTGCTTATGTAGTTGAGTCGGATTATATTTTGTTTGATGCTAGTATGAGCGTACCGTATCTTCCCTTTTTGTTTTAATCTAAGGAGGTACGTTCAAGCAAGGTAACAACCTGCACTCCCGCGCCTCGCGTATAGCAGTTAAATGCTTATAAGATTAAAATATAATAAGCAACTAAAGTCGTCACAAAATAAGGAGCCCGTTTTGACATTTGTCATCGTGGCGTAACTAGTGATGTACCATACGACTTGGTGCACGATACTTACGATAAATCGATTCAAGCTTGTAGAGTATTTGATTGATTTGACTATATTCACAAAGTGCATTGGATTTAAGTTATAATTAGAACATATAACGTAAACTTTAATGTTATAGGCAATTTGAAATGATACAATGGAAAGAAATGCCAATTTGTCTTTAATTTAAAAATTTAGCTCAATCACAACAAAATGAAGAAAAGTGAAATCAATCATTTTCTTCCGATGACAAGCCAGATGAGCTATCGTATATTATTTAATTTTTTATAATATTATCAATATTGACGTCTCTATCATAATCTTCCTTTATTATTTTTCGCGTCTTTTCTACCACTTTTACCCAATCTTCTTTAGTTATTTTTTCACAAGCTTCTTTTAACAATGTCATCATATTCTTAGTGGAGAATGGTGGCTTTGTATTATGACGTGCTGCGTATCCTTTGACCTGAACCCAGATTAATTCAATATCATTGTACTGACAATCGTACGGTGGCGTTCTTATCAATTTCTGATGTTGAAGTGCCAATTCATCGATTTTTAATCTTAATTTTGCAGGTTTATTTTGTTTTATTAATTCCAGCTGTTCAGCTTTCAATAAATTCATGTCAGCTTCTACTACGCCTTTTCTTTGTCACCACCCCACTAAATCTGCTTTTTTGCTTGCTTGAGTAGGTGTTTTATCTATTTGAACTGAATGGTAAGGTGCATTATCCATAATTATTGTGCGGTTCGGGGAGGTTTGTTAACAACTTAGTAAACCACTCTAAGAATTTATTTGCATCCATTTCTTCGTGTTATTCTTTTGTACTTCTGGTCTCGAATGCGAGTAGAGCATCATGCAACTTTTACAGGCTACCTAGCCCAGTCTATGGATAAAAATCTTCAAGTGGACGTAGTGTATACTGACTTTTTGAAGGCGTTCGATAAAATTAATCATAATACTCTTATTAATAAGCTTTTAGCAGCCGGCATACATGGTAATCTACTAAGATGGATACAGTCCTATATTCAGAATCGGAGCCAGTCAGTTTGCATCAAGGGATTCTCGTCACAGTTCCTCCCAATACCATCAGGCATTCCACAGGGCTCACATATAGGCCCTCCGCTATTTTCCTTTTATATAAATGACATTGGCCACGTCTTTAACCACAGTCATCATCTACTTTATGCAGACGATACTAAAATATTTAGGATTGTGGAATCTGAAGATGATGCTATTAAATTGCAAGCAGACCTGAAATCTTTAAGTAAATACTGCAGAAATAACCAATTATTTCTAAACATTGACAAATGCTACGTTATATCTTACACTCGTAAGAAGAACCAAATTAATTTTAATTATTATATAAATGGCAAACCTCTGAAAAGGATGGGCCGTATAAGAGATTTAGGAATAATGATGGACTCAAAGTTATCCTTTAATTATCACATTGATTGCATTGTGGCCGCTGCATATAATAGATTGGGCTTCATTCTTAGAGTAAGTAAACCATTTAGAAATACAAAAACACTCATAACCCTGTATTTTGCCTTTGTTCGCTCTGTTCTTGAGTTTGGTAGCACTGTTTGGAACCCCTGTTATAATGTCCACATCAACAGACTTGAAAGAGTTCAAAAAAAGTTCTTAAGATCTCTAAATTATCGTAATAATTTTGTAAATAATACATACGAAAAATCCTTAGAAGTCTATAAGATGACCACACTGCGTAATCCCCGAAAAATCTGTGACATTACTTTTCTTGATAAAATACTGAACTCGCTTAGAGATTCGTCCGCACTCCTTGAAAATATTCGATTTCCATGGCGAGTTCGACTTCCCATGCGCTCCTCACTTACACTACCGCTGTTTGTTCCACCGAAACGTCAAAAAAATATATACGAGAAACACATTCTTATATCGTTCCACCAACACGTACAACGAGGAATTCTTTGAATTTCATCTCTTTAATATGTCTCTTGCTACATTTATAAGTAAACTTAATGTAAAACTTTCAGGAGAGGCTTGAAATAAAAATAAAGTGCGTACCTATGTATATATATGTGTATATTGCATATGATATAAATATTTCGTCATACATTAGTGTACTGTAATAGTTTAATTTTGGATTTTCATTAGCTGACCATATCCTAACTTCAGAACTGTTTTAATATTGTGTTTAGGCACTATTAGGTCTATTTCATAAAAAATGTTTAACATAAGTTACTTTTGTAAAATATGTGACTGTTTGTTGCCAAAATTAAAGAAAAAAAAAACATCCACAAAACCTCCCCCTGATCCGGCATGGCAGATTATTAGGCGTCCACCCTTACCCATTGGCACTTTTGAACAAGATGCCTTGGTAGCATCCGTCCATGACTGTGGCACGTTATGATTCGAGTTCAGCCAAGTTTCATCGATAAATATGACACTACCCCAATTTGTAATTTTGTTCATTTGCCTTAAGAATGATACTCTGTGCAAAATTATGTCATATCGTTCCATCATAATTTTCCTCTTGTAGGTTTTTTTTGTATTTGAAACCAATTTGCTACATAATTCTTATTAAAGATGTTGCACTGCCACTAAACAGGCCAGCCTCTCTAAGTGATACCACAAACTTACTTACTTACTTTTGTGTTTACCGCACATTAAGAAAATCTACCAACAAAATAGAAATAGAATCTCTATTTTGTCGGTGCTAACGACTGCATTGTGAAGGCCTATCAAAAGTATTTATTAATCTGGAACAACGGAACCAAAGCGCGTTTCAGGAGACTACAGCGCCATCTCTTGACCATTGGTATAGTAGAACCAAAAACCACATCTTTATTTTTTGTAATAAAGTAACAAAAAGTATTTATTAGTCTGGAACAACGGAACCAAAGCGCGATTCAGGAGACTACAGCGCCATCTCTTGACCATTGGTGTAGTAGAACCAAAAACCACATCTTTATTTTTTGTAATAAAGTAACAGTTATAGGTATTCATATTTATAATATTTATCCACATGTTTCTAGTTTGTATATTCGGAATACGTGTTTGAGTTTCATACAAGTGCAAATCACATATGTTCTAATAAATTATATTCAGTAGCGATTTTAATTGAATATTTTAATTATTTATTTATTTTTTCAAATTAAAACTGAACTTTATTGACTGTGTCCTTTTCCAGACTTTTTATTAATATATTGTAATTAATTATTTGCATGCAATTAAAAACTAATTTTAAACGATGCCAAAGAAGGATAACTTCTCACGCGCCTACATAAGTACACGCACCCATTTTTTTTATTATTTTGTTTTTTCCAGTTGCGTTCCAAGGTGGTTCCAAGTTACATTCTATGGTCTTTCTCAAATGTCAAAACGGACTTATTTTGTGACGACTTGTTTTGAAAAACAAGATGAATCCATGCGACCAAACTTTTCGTAATTCATCACCAAACATTTACATGTTTTTAGATCTCTCAGAAACACTACAGTTAGTCTAGAGTCCTTTATATGTAGTATCATTAATTAGACAATCATATTAACTAATAGTAGCGCAAGTTGCTACGGCTAATGTAATATGCACGGGGCGTAAAGGTACTGTCCGACGGTCTGTGTTGTCGAGGGCGCAGCCGTGCCGCGCAGGGTTGCCAAACGTATGAGAACTCTATCGTTTGAAATTTAGCAGTCTCCATACATGATACGAGGTAAATAGAAATCTCGTACACTTTTGTGAAGGCATAATGAAGCTGTACTTACTACTACTTACTGAGTCGATCCTTTGTGGATATTTATTTACTTTCTGATAATATTTGTGGAGCTGGCGAACAAAACGGTATAAATACGCATATTGTTTTGACCATATAATTCTTTATTTTTACAGCCCGGAGGTTTTGGGCCAGCTGAATTTGAATAGGGTATTTGACAGTATTAAAAATAAAGTGCCAATTGTTAGCATCTGTGTTTAGAATGAATATTGGCAGGTGTTTTTACTATTTTTACAAAAAAATATTCATAATCTTACTAAAAACCCACGAAAAAGATAATAGTTTTCTTGTCTATTGTCACGTGACCCAAAACGCTTGGGATTGGCGGAGCCTAAAATGACGTCACACGCAAGTAAACTTGCGGGGTCAAAGTGACATTACATTGTATCGTTTGACGTTTTAATAACAGTCGTGTGACGTTTTAATAACAGACGTTTTCGCAACATATTGAAAATGGAGTTCTTGATTTGGTTATTTTTACTGAAATACACAACAGAATGATGAATATCCACTTTTTGCGGACTCCATTAACATTAGTCAATAACGTGAGATGGTTTTCTAAAACTTGTCAAGTACCCTATTTCACCTCATGTCAATCAACACCGCCTAAAATAGTGTTAAAATTTCTAAATTAAAAATCACGCCAAAAGATCACTGTAGGTATGTCATACAGTTTTTTACTGCTCCTGTAAACTTTAAATTTGATGTAATTATACCGTTTTGTTCGCCATTTCCTCATTTTTAGTTTCTATACATGGCACTAACAGTCAACATTGTTCAAATCTCATATCAAAGTGTACGAGATTTCCATTTACCTCGTATCATGCATAGAGACTGCTAAATCTCAAACGTTAGAGTTCTCATACGGTTGGCAACCCTGCGCGGAGCGGCCGCGCCCTCGACAACACAGGCCGTCGGACAGCACCTTAATAAAGCAATTGTTTGTACTACAAGCCTGGTAATAACACTGGCTGTAACAATGCCACAGACAAATGGCTATTGTACAGCTAGAATCTGATTTCTATGCAACTTGAAGAATTCTAAAGAAGTTACAAAATACAGCAGACGAAACGGGAATGAAATTAATAGGTTGTATTAAAAAATATATATAAGGACCTCATTTGAGGTAAAATATATCAGGATCGGGATCACATCTCTGGGCCTCTGGGTGAGGTGAGGAGCAAAAATTAAAAGCAAACCAACATACATACCTACATTTTAACTCCCCAATGTGCAAAGTAAAGCATTATTTTTAAGTTATTTAAAAAAAACTCGTTAAGTTAAGCTGATGCTTTAAAAGGTTTTTTATGTGCTGCTATGTGTAATTTAAGTAAGTACATCAGGATCCTAGAGATAGCTCTCCCTATTAAATACATGAATGACTATTAGGGAAATGCTGTCTGTAACTTTCGCTGTTTAAAAGAAAGAACTCTCACTTATTATTACAACTTTTTATTTATAATTTTCACACAAAAGCAGGACGTATATCTGAATGAAAAAACAAATGTGACAGACAGTTCAGAGAGGGCGCCACTATCTACGTAAATGACCGTTACTGGCATACAAAATATGACGTTTACGAACGTTAGTTCCAATTTTCGCCACATTCATAAAGATCTTGGTCGCACTGTAGGTAAGTTTGTACTCGTACTTCAAACGTTGCGATAGTGTGACAACAATGCGCTATTATTACACTACGCCTGTCACGTGAGTGCGTGCCGGTCGTTTGTGGTGACGCACGGAATATCTTTCACTCTCAAAACAATATCGATGCAAAAGACAACACTAGTGATTTGCCCAACGATTAGTTCACTCTTGTTACTTTAGCAACAATAACAAAGCCTAGGTTCTAATCTTCCTGTAGGTATGTTTATATAAAAGGCAACTACTGACTGACTACAACGCACAGCTCAAATCCTTGAACGGATTGCGCTTAAATGTGGCACACATTTAAAGCTATTATTCAATGATATTATATAAACAAGAAGTTTATAATATATCATTGCTATTATTATTATGTATGCGTGCGCTTTAAAATGATTTTCCAAAACTCACCTCCTAAAGGGGTTTTGTCGGGGGTTTAAAGATTGTATGGAGCACCAAGAGCTCTGAACAAAAAAAAACAGATTTTCGACCAAATTGTTTTTGTTAAATTGTTTTTAAAAATAGAAATAATTATCACATATCTTATTCCTTCGATCAATCCCAGATGAATATATCTGAGAAGGTTGTGTTAAAATTTAGACCGCTCTGTTGAGCCATTTTTGAGAAATTGTGCTCACGGACATTGTAAATACTGTATTGAGAAAAACGCATTCAAAGTTTCAAAAGACAACATATACTTTAATGGAGTCATCTTGTACTTATGTGTATATCCAAGAATATTTGCCAGATTAAATTGAAATTTTTAGAGAAAATATTCAAATAAATATACATTCCGAAACTGCAATGGCACTGAAAAACATGTTTTTTTTTTCGTTTTTAACTGCCTAAGCGTGTAACCCCTTAACTCAATAAGCATTTGACATTCATTTTTTCCCTCAAAATTACAAAATCAAATAGATTTGATTTTGTGGGAACTACATGAAGGGCTCAGAGGAAGTACTCCACAAGGTGTAATTTTGCGCCCTTTAGAGTATTCTCCTTCCATAAGATACGTGCAGTTTCATCATAACACAAGGCTCGCATTACCAACATGTTGACGAAACCTAGGTGGTGAATTTCAGTTAATTGATTATTAACTAGGTACTTAGTTAAACGAAAACAATTAATTCAATGCATGCACAGTCATTTCTGGGTATTCATTATTGTTTCGACTTAGTAACCCAACTTAGTTCTTATCGCAAATTCCATAGTACACTTATAGTACAGGAAATATCATGTTTCGCATAACAAACTCTTTGTTTATTTTAGAGTTGTTACACGAAAACTAAATTGTTTGTTTATTATGTTGATAGTAAAGCGTTGATTGTGTGTTTATGAGCTTGCTTACTAATCTCACCTCCGCGAAAATAACTTTTAAACATTCATAATCATCATCAACCCATGCTGGTCCACTGCTGGCCATAGGTCTCCCATAATGCACGCCACTGCTCCCGATTTTCTCCACTCTCATCCAGCCCACTCCAGCCCGCGTACGAATGTCATCATCCCATCTTGTCTCAGGGCTAGGGTTACTATTTAAAAATTTGAAAAGTCCTGACAAAAAGCCGGACATTTCGATAAACGTCCGGACATTTTAATCACTAAAAGCGAAAATCACCCACTTAGTTACAGTGATATTATACGCGTGGTAGCAGACGCTCGCATCGCGAGGGGGGTCTCGTTGTTGATTTTTAAAGATGATTTATATTTTGTTTTAAATTAATGAGAACTTAATAAAGATTATTTGACTTATTTAATATTACTTCATAAGAAGTTTTACCCATATTCCATCTTTTAAAAAAACGGAGAAATTCCAGACATGTCCGGACAAGTCCGAACGGATGGTAACCCTACTCAGGGCGTCGTACGCTACGCTCTTTTAAGCATTATTAACCCTTAACACGCGCATGAACCCTACCAATATTGGTATCATTTAAGAGCCCATTAAATAAACTTAAAAAACACCCATTTCATTCCAATGAAAAAAAGCTTGATACTACAAATGTGATTTTAAAAACAAAATGCCAATTTTGCACCTCAAAAGGGCCCCTAGTAGCGCTGCCTATAATGGGTATAAAACGGTTAATACAGGTTCTATGGGGGTTTTTCGCTATCTAAAACCGTGTGTCCTCTACACACAAGAAAATCTTTCACAAAAAAAAATACGAAGATGGATACCACTGCTGATGAAGCCGCTCAACTAATTGCACTACTGCAATCAGGGCTGAACTTTGAACTTGACATGATACGAGGTAAATGGAAATCTACACTTCGTGATGGCATAATGAAGCTGTACTTAATTAGTCGATCCTTTGTGGACTTTATATTTATTTACTTTCAGATAATATTTTAGGTTTGTGTACATTCAACATTGTTCAAATATCATATCGAAGTGTACAAGATTTCTATTTACTTCGTATCATGTTTTTAGGGACTGCTAAATATCTCAAACGTTAGAGTTCTCATACGTTATGCAACTCTACGCAACGCATCGGTGTAGTCATATCACGGGTATGTCCGTGGTCATAAAATTATTTATTTATTTATTCTTTATTACCAAAAACAGTAAATGGCGGACTTAATGCCATAGGCATTCTCTACCAGTCAACCAGTATGGGTGTATGAGACGGATGTTTTGGCGTTATAATGTTCATGTTGTGTTGTTGTGTTATATAAGGCAAAAACAACCTGCAACCTTTATGTCTACCTCTAAACGTTATTATTGTAGTCTCTAACTTTCCATAATAAAGTTAGATGATACTTCTACCTGTATTTTATAAATATAAAAAAAATAAGATTCTTTGGAGGTACTAAAAATACACGTAATCCCATATCACGTGTTAAGTAAGAGCTTTACTCACACTAAATAACGAGCAGCGTAAACACGATTACAATTACTGTTGATATGTTGTAAGATCAAACTGCAGAACTGTACTGAGGAGACATTAAGTGTTGCGTGTCATGTTTACTCGGTCATGTTGCATGATGTGTGATAAAAGAAAAAACATGTTACGACTTGTCATTTATAATACAGGGAGAAAAAAACAGCCCTTGCTGAGTTTCTTGCCGGTTTTCTACATTCACAAGTGCCTGTTACAAGCACTAGACTGAATAAACGATTTTGATTTTCTGATTTCATGAACATTATTAAATGTACAGTATCCTCGGACCACGGAAATACTAATATAATAGTGATATTCCCCCTTTCGAGCCTCACGAGATTAATGGACAGCCCCTTATTAGCAAGATTGGTCTAAAAATAACCTCAATAAACTTGCAATGCAAAATAATGCATGCGGCAGTGAACCGAAGCAGCCAAAAGATTTTTGGCGCTACTTTTGAACTTTATTGGACTGATGCAGGAATTTTGTGCATTCATTGCCAAATGGCTGTCGACTTCTCAATAGATGCCTGAATACTTTGTTGTACGAGTTTACGTTTTAAAATGGTTGTTTTCAGAGGGCATTTGGCATTGCGCTAGAATGAATTTAAGATTATGCCTATAGTATGGGTACTTTATTTGTCGAAAGCACTTAAGCAGTAGGGTCTACCTACTACTGAAAATGTGCAATGTTTGCAATGTCGCATTAATGTAACCCTGTAATGATAGTGAGTTATAGGTTTGGAGAACTATTATTACATTAATAAATATTAAATTACCATTTTTTGTTTCAGGGCAACCCTATGAACAAATCCGTGTGAATGACCTCAGGGCTGTCACCATCATCGTTTTAAGTTATTTATTGCGAGTTCCACTATTGCTTTTAAAGTTTCCAATCAATATCTTTTAAGTAATCGATACTAGTAACAAAAAAAATAACGAACTGACACAAAGAACTTCAGAGAACTTCTTCAGAAAAATACAAAATGTCTGCTGCTTTGTAATATAAATCGTACATTATATAACAGAAACTTTTTAAATAACGTTTAACTATTAAAATATAAAAGTTAGTATGTTACTGATCAATAATATGTTTTTAAATGTTTGAATTTATATAAATGGAAGTATTATATTCGGTGTACGTGTCTTTAAAAAAAGTATTATTTTACTGCGAATAAAATAAATCTTTGTCATTCCATAACCTGAGAACGATATAAATAAAGTATGAATATGTGTCTGTAAAAAAATGTATTAAATTTGTAGATAAAATATTTTATTTCAATAAATTTATGTCGGTTAAATTGGTTTTAGTTTTATTTTTCCCTCATTAGAGTGAACCTGTCTAAAATAAAATTTAGGCATGTTTAATTTAAAGATAAATAATCTTTATAGTGCATCATACTTATGTAAGGAGCAGAGTTGCCAGTCGTCGGACTCAATCCCGCTTTTCGGGAATAACTTGCAGCGTACTGAAAAAGTGCGGGCGAGTGGCACAGACAACTGTGGACTGGCCGCCGCCCCGGCGCGTAATAAAGATAAATATTCAATAACTTTTGATTATACAGGGCGTCCCACGGCGACCTCACACGGAGGGGAAGTATATTAAATATTGAAGATAGGATATTTTACTGAAAGAAGACATCATTTTATTTTTAATACTGACTAGAACTGCATTCAAAGTTTTTTTTAAAATCGCCTGCTACAACTGGGAATCAAACTCATGAAATTTCAAAAAAAAAACGACATATTTTATGATAACCATCGAAAGGGTTAATCATAAGGATTATTTTTTGCTGCATAACATAGCATTTTAAATGAAAGAAAAGTCATTAAATTTGACATTTTATTTAAAATTATCAAATGTTCAAAATGTGATCCATTTTGTTGTATGCAAATTCTCACTCTTTTAATAATTTGTCTGCCTATCGATTTCGATCGATTTTAATGTTTGTAATAATACGTCTGAGTTCATTTTGTGACTCCTGCACACTGTCGTACCGGTTCTTGTATACTACATCTTTTACATAACCCCACAAAAAAGTCCAGTGGGGTTGGATCTGGAGATATCGCTGGCAGTTGCAGTTCTAGTTATTATTAAAATAAAATGATGTCTTCTTTCAGTAAAATATCCTATTTTCAATATTTAATATACTTTCCCTCCGTGTGAGGTTGCCGTGGGACGCCCTGTATACGTTTTTTTACTATTACGCTTTCGACGAAAGAATGCCGCTTTTTTCACTCAAGTTCCTAAATACCGACGGCAAAAAATAAATCTGGTGACGCTGGTAAGGAGCTCGATGGCGCAAGTGCTTAGCGCGTTCGGCTGCGATCGTTAAAGTTAAGAAAAACATTTTTGTTATGTTGAATGTTTAAGAAAAACATTTCAGCCCGCCTACCCGGGCAATGTTTCACGGACTCACAAGCTTTATAGGTACCAAATTTCATTTAAATCGGTTCAGTCACGGTAATATTACGTGGTTCAGTGGTTAAAGCTTCAAGAAGTAACAGACAGACACCTTCCGCATTTATAATATTAGTAAGTATAGATAAATACCAGCCTACTGAATTTCGCATTGAAAGCAATTCGAAAATCATCAATCAATACTTCCGAATCCATCATCAATATTGATATATGCGTGACACACTTTATCAGCGAAAAACTTTAAGGACACTGTCAAGTACGCGCCGAAAATAAACGAGTATTTTGAGTTATATAAAAGAAAGGGCAGGTTGTAAAATACTGTCCCATATCGGACGGTCGTCGTCGAATGAATGGTTGGCGCGCGTCCAACCATTCTACGCAGAACTTCGATCACACCAAATGGTTTTAATGCAGAAACTCGGGGTTTTTTTGTTACAAATTGCTCAACCCTATTTATTTATTAACTACTACGTGGGTTTATGTGTAAAAAGGTTTTTTTATGTTAATGAAGGCAAACGAGTTGGCCTGATGGTAAGTTGGTCTTTGCCGTCAATGGACACTTAAAAGGAAAAGATTTAAGACTGTCAGTTCTTAGTAAGGGAAGTTCGTTCCAGCATAGCATAACGGTTCTGTAAGATACATAACTAATCTCTTGTTTTAAACTTTCATGGTCACTAACATTATAGTAATATAAACAGTTGTTTAATAACTACAAAAACTAATATCATTACGATTTCATTCGTTCGAATTGTTGACAAATGTTAAATTTATTACTAGCTGCTTTAGCAGCATTGCGACGTCTAGCTGTGTAATGGCGTAATGCATATCAAAATTATGTCTAAAATGGCAACTATCGAATTGGGAAGTGTGATTTTATTTTACAGGAACGCTTTTCATATCTTGGTGGTACGAAAAAGGAATGCGCTCGTAACACATGTTTTTTTTTATTGTGTATGCTGTTGGTCGCAGATGACCTTTACAGCGTCAACTGGTTTGGGGACGGCTAGATCCTAAGGGGACCTCAAGCCGAGAATTGGCGAGTGCCTCTAGAGGTATTTCAGGCGGATGGCATCTTCCCCCAGGGGAGTCTTCTCTCCGTCTGGAGCCTCTAGACCACTCGAAGCTAACTCGATAACTAATCCATGTGTAGTCTTCGTTTATGAATAAGGGGGATACTGTTTAACCTATTTACAGTGCCAAAGATCATAAGTAGCGCAAGGCCGGCGGCGCGGACGAACGGGCATTGCAGTACAGGTCAAACTCTACCCAAAAATATCTTTAAAAAAGAAAAAAATATTATATAATTCATTGTGGAAAGAAAAAAAAGTTTTGGTGCTTGGCTGGAGGCCAATGTTACGTTACAACATTACGTAAACACAACTGAAAATCGATAGCGCACTTTGGATCAAAGATGTTTTTGTAATAAACAAGAGCTGGTACAACACCTTCTGCGCCTAACGCCCTAGGTTCGAATCCCACTGCTTGGCCAGTCTCTCGTAGAGCGCCACGTCACTACCCACACTCCCGACACGCATTAGGAAACCTCGGTCTTCATAGTGAGTTTCTGGTGACAGGTGCAGGAGTATTATCTGGTTTTTACTGAGCAGTAAGGAGTCTTCAGATTACCTGTTCCAGCTTCTCTCGGTGCTTTAGGGTAACGCCTTTTTCTGGTATAGAAAAACGGACATGTGCTGTTTACATGCGATAGTGAAGTGAAACCTACATACCTACAACCCATGTGAACACGTTAAACTCCTTCATGACTATCAAGTACGTAAGACGTACCTACGTCTTAGAGTCGCCGCACACGGGCCACCGACCACAACCACAAAACGCCCCGCCGCCACCGGCATATTTCTTGTAGTTTTCATACATTTTATAATTATGGACTCGCCACACACGGTACGCCGGTGGCCGCCACACGCTACAAATCGTCGTTGCTCGCATCTTGCGGCACGCACCGGCCACTTAATACGGCGATACAAAACGATCCACACGTCACTCGCGCGCGAAAAAAATAATAATTGAAAAATATCGTACCAGCGATTATTTGGTGTCGACCCCCAGTAGGGTTACCAGATGATAAAATCAAAAGTCCGGAGAAAAGGTTTGATTTCCATTGAAAAATCCTAAGATTTTTTACAGTTTGAGAATTTTCTGTCAAATGTACTTAACAATTTAAAAAAAGTCGTAATATTATCGTTTATACTCTGCTTATACTTTTAAATCAATATAATTTGAAGAGCATAACATGTGGGGCATTATATGAATCCATAATTAAAGAAAAAACCTTACTTAAAAATGTATCTTCAGATATTAAGTATGATAAAACTGGTTAAGTACCGACTTGGATAATAAAGTACTGATTTTAATTGTGCAATTATTACCAATACAAGATTATTTTTAGTTTGTTTAACTTTTTATTAAAGAGATCTCTAAAACGTTAGCTGTATTTTATTGAAAATTCTAAAAATCCTGAGATTTCATGAGATTCGCAAAATCCAGCCGCAATCCTGAGAAGAGTCCGAAAATCCTGGAATCTCAGGACAAATCCCGAGATATGGTAACACTAACCCCAAGACCGTTACCGTTCGGCTATCTGTCTCTTGCAGAGTTACGAAATTACGGATACCTTGTGTCAAATACTGTCGCTTTTTCGTTTCATCGAGTTTCAAATCACAACGGTGCTAAAGAAGTTTTCACTTCAAAAAAAGGGTTCTAATCCCGATATGAGCATTTCTTTGTGTGATGAACACATGTGTGTCAATGAGAAATTGTTCCCGATTCATGGATGCTTGTCCGGTTTTAAATTCCCATTACCCACGAGGATGCCCAATTACCTCGTAGTCCTACTAGTGGGACAAGCAATAAAATGATAAATTTTCAATTTCCATTATGTCATGTTCGAAGTATAATAGGTGTGTTACTAGAAAAGATTCAACGCGGCAAGGCAGGACTCAAACTTACGCCTTCACTGTAATGGTAGCATAGCGCTAAGTGCACCCGCCCAGACAGAGGAAGACGCAGGTTCATATCCTGCCTGAAAACTTGACCGAGTTGAACCTTTTCTAGTAGAAATTTCCTGAAGAAAACATGTGACATATTCGTAGAAATAAATACTTAGACATAAAAGTTTATACTTTCAAAAATAATGTAGGAAAATCTGATGTGATTATTACCGCAGTTGGACTATGAGGGACTAGGCATTAATAATTTAAAAACTTATCCCCGCAGTAGAACCATGAGGAATAATAAGGTTTCCTCGTGGTCTTGTAGGACAAATAACCATCTCAGAATAGAACGTCAGGACAACAAATCGAAATTCTATGGGTCACTGTCATCGCTTCTCAGGGGCAAAGACCCCTGCCTGGAACAAGCCCAAGCTGGATACGTATAGAAATAGCTTGCTATGAAAATAAATGGGTAAACAATATTTTTTCGTTCGATTCCGTTAGAAGTTCTGCCTGCATCCTTTATGGTCTAGAATCTTACCCCCATACAAAATAACCCCCCCCCCCCCTTTTTCATCCTGCTAAAGGGTGATTTTTAGGATAAATACTATCCTATGTCCCTTCCGGGGTTGCAAACTATTACTGTACGAAATTTCCTTTAGTCGGTTCAGCGACTTGAGCATGAAGAAGTAACAGACACGGAGACACACTTTCGCATGTATAATAATTATTAGTAAGGAGTTTGAAAATTGAATTTCCTAGAATAGTTTGAGTAGGGCTCTACGTTCACCTGCATTCGTTGCATGGTGACTGTGTAGACATGAAAGTAAAAAAAATGTGTGCGTGTACTAGTGTACACACGTAAGAAGTGAAACTTCTTTATGGCCTTATTTTTCGAAAAATGATCTACATGCAACTTTCCAGAAATTGGTTAAATAAAGTTAAATTAGATAAAGTTTAAACAAAAGGATTTTATTATCATAGACATGAATACAAATTACTGCCTATGAAACTGTTATGATTACACGGCTCAGTAATCTAAGGCACATGTTCCACCTCCGACGATGAACGATAAGCGAGTAGAAACTAGAAACGAATTGGCAGTCCTGAGTTAAAATGCACGCGCACGGCTTTTGACAGCCAAGCCAGCTTAACCGAGCGAGTATAGCTGAGCGAGTATCGCTGAGCTAGTATCGCTGAGCGAGTATCGCTGGGCGAGTATCGCTGAGCGAGTATCGCTGAGCGAGTACCGCTGAGCGAGTATCGCTGAGCGAGTATCGCTATGCGAGTTTGGCTGAGCGAGTCTTATCTTTAATAACTATTGTCACTCAGCTACAAACGAGTAGAGAGAGTTCTCGCCGGCGACAGTGTGATCATTCAGCTATCAACTATTAATATAAAAAAAAAGGTAAATTTAAAAAATCAAAAAACCCGACTGCTTAATTATACTTCAAATAAAAACTGAAAAGAGAAAAATAAGTCCAGTAGTCTATAATTCTGTTAATAAGGAACAAAGCTACTTTAACAGTCGGGACCCATTAGATATTCAAGAATACATAATATTTTTCAACAGTGGGTCCCGACTGTTAAAGTAGCTTTGTTCCTTATTAACAGAATTATAGACTACTGGACTTATTTTTCTCTTTTCAGTTTTTATTTGAAGTATAATTAAGCAGTCGGGTTTTTTGATTTTTTAAATTTACCTTTTTTATTTCACACTTTTTAGTTAGTTAGTATTTTAAGACGGTATATACCGTAGTCTTGTTACTTCAGTATGAGAATTAATATCGCGGGCAATTATTAAGTACCTGGCGTCAGCGTCGGTCTAAAAGATTGATTTATTAAGACATATAAAGACTTTACCAGCGGGGTCAAAGCTACAGATGGGCCTCACTTTTCACAAAAATGGGTGAAGTTAAATCAAGTCGTTACATAAATATCTCTTATGTATGTAAATTTTATAGTAAACTAACTAGCACTTAACCAAAAAGTCATTTTTTGTTTATGTTTTTTTTTAATAGTTTAGCAGTAAATATAAAATTCATTTACTTTTATTCGTCGACTATTTAAAATTGGCAGTGGCTGCATTGTCGTGTCAATGCCGGAGGTCTAAGATTGTGATATACACAAATTCAGTGTCAGTCCCTAGTCTCATAATTTGATGAACCTACATAATTCACAGAAACCCAATATGTAGATGCCAGAAGTTAACTTCAAATGTTTTTAATCACCCTATATACAATACCAATCAATGACGTTTATGTCGCAGGTTGAAGAAAGCAGTAATTCCCGTCTGTTGTTTTGGACAATGGTGGCAATTGCCTTAGATCAGTAAATTAAATAATTATGCAATCACCAAAGCAAAGTTTATAATATTTGATTAAACTAAAGGCGCATAATAAAATTTTCATAAAGTTAGGTAGAGCACCATAGCAATCTCATTTATTATCAATTTATAGTTCTCTTTGTAGTTTTCTTTTAAAGCGTTCACATTTAACAGGTCAAAGACTTTGTGTTCGACCCTTTTTTATTGGTAGTGTAAAGCTCGAATGAAGAGTACTCCCAGTAGTGCAATCATGGCAATTATTTTCCAAATTTTTTTTTTGTTTATAAAAATACCGAATAACGTATCACTGTTAAGCACAAATGCTAAGTAACTTTTACAAATATAATCAAATAAACCTATTACTTACTTTATTTTTAAATCTTTTTCATCAATTAAATACTTATCCTAACTATCTATACTAATATTATAAAGAAGCAAGATTTGTATGTTTGTAACAAATAATCTGTCAAACTACTGAACCAGTTTCAAATATTAATTCAACATAAGGTAGCTACATTATTTATTATAACATTTTTCTTTATTTAAATACATTTTGTCCGAGTGACATAGGCTATATTTTATCCCGATAAATAAATTTCGCCCGTACAATGCCCGGGTGGATCACTAGTAAGTATAATATAATATTATAGATGCGAAAGTGAGTTTGTTTGTTGCGCTTCCGTGCCCTAATAGCTAAACCGAATACAATGAATTCCCATATAGAAGTAGATGGGAACTTGGTTCTTAGCTACAACATCGCAATACTTATAGGCGTAGGGTGATGAAAGGGGTGATTTACCTATAAAAATCTACATTATTTACTTTGAATTTTGCAGAATTATTACAAAACCAATATTATCGCGAGCTAATTAATAAATACAGGGATTCCAATAAGTATGTACTTACTAGCGAAAAATGGGTTATTTGTCATTATATTAAGTAAACCTTTTTTGTAACATTGAGTAATATTGTTTAAAAAAATGAAAAACAGTAAAATTCTGAGTTTTTCATTAAAATTCAATAATCATAAATACCTATTATTATAATATTTTTTTTCATCATTTAATAAGAAGGAACTGTATCACAGTTTTATTGTTAGTACTTCGTATAGGATCAGATACTGCGAATACCCCTTTTATTTTTTCTTTTACATAGTACACCGCGCTATCACTTTGTCATCGTTGTAACTTTTTAAATATTTGTCGAAATGACATAGTGTAAAAAGCAAAGTTTATCGTCTTTAAATATCAAAAGCGATAAAAGTATTTGATTTGATAAAAAATGATTTGTTAATACAAAATGTGCATTTTGGAAATAGATGTCTAATAATATTTTAGTTTTGATTCACTATTTTAGCGGTAATGACTTACACATTAAAAATAGATATATAGTGTCACGGACTTTTTTTTAGAACTATTCAAGAGATACATTTTCACTCTATATTACATTCATGTAACTTTTATTGTTTTTGCAGTGCAGGCCAAAATGGCTCTCAGATGGAAGATTTTTTTCCGTCTTATGTGACACTTATTATTATATATTGGCCAATTCACTCAATAATTAAATAAATTATTTTTCATCCCACCACCTCGGAAAGTGTAATTTTGCGCTTCGAAATCTGGCTGGAAAATTCTATTTTATTCGCTTGAGCGGCAAAGTAGATTTGAATTTAGAACATCACATATAATGAGTACTCAATATAATTGTAAATTCAAAACGTCATTAAACCTATTTAATGTAACCTCTATGGTGCCAAATTTATGATTAGAACTTTTTAAATTGTGAAAAAATTTAAATTTGGAACCTTCTTGGTTTCTTTGTTTTATTTGCGTGCTTCGCGCCATTCTAGTTTTTCACGTTTTATTGCTTAATATAATTAACATAACCTAAAAACTGTACAAAAAAATCAACTAAAATGAGTGACATTAGCGACGATGAAGTTTATCTAACGCCAACTGAGTTAACTGAAACAGTTAATAATGCGCAAATGAGCCTTCTCCCTCAGCAATCACGAGAGAAGTATTTGAAACAGTACGATATATTTAACATGTGGCGACTAGCTAAAGGAGCAAAAACTTTCTCCGAAAACGTTTTGCTGGCATATTTTATAGAATTATCTGAGACCAAGAAAGCAAGCACGCTATGGAGTACGTATTCAATGCTAAAATTAACAATTAAGATGAAGAAAGACGTTCATATCGACACCTATCATAAATTAGTGGCATTTTTAAAAAGAGCCTCATCTGGTTATAAACCAAAAAAATCGAAGGTTTTCACAGCATCTGAAATTGCAAAGTTTATTAATGAAGCACCTGATTCCGTATATTTAGCGGCAAAAGTAAGTCAATACGTGTAATTTTTTGTTGTTGATAAAATTGTACATAGTACTTACAATATTTTTAATTTGATTAATTTATTTACGATTATAAATACTTCTTTTGTTACAGGTTGTTCTTATTATTGGTATAACCGGAGCATGTCGAACAAATGAACTTACACTACTTAATGTCAATAACGTATCAAAATATTCTCATAATTCTGATGAATTGCTATTAATTAATGTACTAAATACCAAGACAAAAAAAGACCGCAACTTCGTTATTCGCAAGGAATATGTAAACATTGTTCAGAAATATCAAGCTTTACGTCCTTCTAACACCCCAATTGAACGATTTTTTCTACAATATCGCAACGGAAAGTGTATCCGACAACCTATGGGTCAGAATAAAATTGGCAGTATTCCACGAGAAATAGCAACTTTTCTCGGACTTTTAGAACCCCCGTTATACACCGGTCACTGTTTTAGAAGAACCTCAGCCACACTTTTGGCCGAATCAGGGGCTGATCTTCTATCGCTTAAGCGCCATGGAGGCTGGAAGTCTAATTCGGTTGTAGAGGGATACATAGAGGATTCAATCCAAAGTAAATCAAAAATTTGTAATAGTATCGTGGAGGCCATAACGCTGAAAGAACCTCTGTCAGATTCTTGGTCTCGCCCTTCTACATCTAAAATGAGCCCCCATAAGATTGGAAACAATAGCCCTCTCTCGCCAACATTTACGCCAATAGAATCCAATGAATCGGCACAACTATTTAAAATTACTGATACGAGTAGTTTACCACAAAACAGCGCACAATTCACAAACACCAACATAACATTACCTAACAAAAATATTAAACTTAACATAAGTAACTGTAGCAACGTTACATTTAATATTTCTTAATTATTTTCTACTTCTTATTATTTTCTTCAATTTATAGATTATCTTAATGTGTTTTAATTGAAATAAAAATATTTTGTCATTATAAATTGTTTTCTTTTTCATTTTGTCATTTCCTCGCTGAGGTGGGATGAAAAGTTACGTATTGCACTCGAGTGGAAAGATTTTTCACCTTGTGCTCGTTTGTTTCCCTCGCTGACGCTCAGGATTCTAATTTAGAATCACTCGCTGCGCTCGTGATTCAACTTTAGAATCCTTCGCTTGCTCGGTCATCCAAATCGAGCACGCGGTTAAAAAGGAACTTTCCACTCTTGTATAATAAATAACTAATATATATGTAATTATCATATATGAGCTATATTACTGTTAAGTTTCATCAAAATCCATTCAGTATTTTTTAAGGTGAAAGAGTAACAAAGATCCATACAAACGTAAGATTGAAATTAAAAGCGTAAGTGGTTAATATACAACTTTAAAGCGTTGTAGATCCTAAACAATCATATAAAATGAAAAATGATGTTAGGAACCTAAATATGATTTTTGATTTTCTAGACAGTGATACCCCACTCGACATATTTAGTCAACTTATTTTTTTTACTTCGTCACAATATGGCGTCTAATTTTGCCCATATTGAATTTTGATTACTATCATATCTTTAGTAGCACTCCCATGATTGAGACGAATCGATTGATGTATAAATCATCAAAATCGGTCCAGGCGTTTGGTCTCTAGTGTGCCACAAAGGAACAAACATACATATATAGACTGTTAAACACATAACCCTGTCTGCGCGTCGCGCTTCGCGCTCTTGCATTGCGCAGCCGGGTAAAAAGATGGCGCGTAACGGAAAAATGTGACGCGTAACCGAAAAATGTGACGGTAAATTTTTTTCCAACGCCGATAAAGAAGTTTCACTTCAAAAATATAATGCTAATTTCACTCTCAAATCAATCAAGATGGGTTGAAATACGTATTAATTAGGTACATAAAAATGCTTGTAGACATTTTTAAATTACCTATTAAAACACCATTATCTCTCGTTGCGTCAGCCAAGTAGCGTACTACACTCGTTCGTTATATAACCCACCGCCCTGGATAGCTGGCAAGGCCGCTGCCAAGGCACGCTGCGGTCATAGAATATCTTCGTTCGTTTCATTGCCGCCTCAGCCGAGTACAAAATAGTACTGTAACACAGCCAAGTTTCCCACTAAGCGGCAGCCAACTTGAAATACCAATCAACCATACTTTGATAGCGGAAACGATATTGCTAACCAACTTTTCTGTCACTCCGGAGTAAAATCCTGAGGACTGTATTGTCTGATAAAGTATTCATGAAAGTCACACTGGCTGGACCATAAAGAATGAATGGATTGAGTTTGATTTGAGGGCGTAATTTACCCTAGGGCTCCTGCCGTAAAGCTAATAAGTCATTCGTAATATAGATTTTGCTGATTCAGCTATTTTCTGATTAAAGTATGTAAGTAAATGTCACTTATATAATTTAGGTCGTAATTAAAAATTACGGGCAAGTCCGACTGTTTACTGGGAATACTAGATTACTACGTTGCATATATTCTTTATTCTGTGGTTTATAGCTTTTAGTACAGTCAATGGAGGTTTTTACCTCCGATTTCTTTGTATCTCCATCGATTTTCATGAAAATTGGTGAGTAGGTGGGGAATACTTTAAGAAACAAAAGTGACATAGTGTCAACTTGCGCTTTTGGCCTGGGGGTGAATGCCACCCCTTCTCGGGGGTGATAATTATTTTAATAAATATAACAAAAATATTTGTCTTTACTGGGCGCCCAGTGCAGTGTAACCATTATATTTCTTTAAACACACCTTATACCTACAGATTAATTTCATTGATAAATGGGCTCGTGGTCTCACATTTTTATCCATCAGCTATCATTCAGTTGATGAAACCATCAGCCACGCATCCGCTATCAATACACTTTCACAATCGTCATATTGACGTATTTTCCTTGTTAGGTATTCAAGATAAACTATTTAGGTATTATACTCGTAGATTTACCAGAGCCGGAGTTAACGTTGTATGCGAACTCGTTGGTGATTTATTATTCAACATTTTTAGTTCTTAAACCTGGAATCCCATGACGCATTTTCTCACAGGCCAACAAATATCGAATACGAATAGTTTGTGAGTCTGAAAGGACAATGTCTTATTTTGTATGGAATCTAGAACAGCAGCAACACAACGGACGTAACGAGAACTAACAATTACACATTTGACAATGACATTTCGTACTCGCAAACGTTACGAATTCGATATTGGTTCGTGCTAAGGGTACTGTACCCCTAGCACAAACCAGTATCGAATTCGAATAGTTTGCGAGTACGAAATGTCAATGTCAAATTTTGTATGGAAACTTGAACAGCAGCGGCACAAAGTACGTAACGAGAACTAAAAATCAGTACATATTTGACAATGACATTTCGGACTCGCAAACGTTACGAATTCGGTTTGGTTCCTTGGGCAAGCCAAGAGGGCCCTGGGCGGCAGGCCGCGAGGAAGGCTAAAGCATTTTAATTGCATTCATTACTGACCTAGTTACTACTTATATACCTTAATTTGTTTTACTAATTCTAGGAGAGGGGGTGCTAGTCGAAAAGGGCCCGGGACGCCAGATTTTTAAATACGCCCCTGTGTCCATGGAATGGCGCTTACACCTCGTTACCATTAACGCTATTTTATATCAGAGATAAAACAATCGTTTACAAGCAGGGTTATCATAAAAAATAACGTTTTATTTTTCTGCATTTTGCTTTGGGGATTGGATCAAAGGCGCGAGGTCCTACCGGTCAGGACCACGGTATATTCACTGCAAACTTTTTTTTTTAGTTTATTTAGGAAAACAAACAACTGTACATTAAATTTTGATAGCAAAGAAGTTGATAGAAACTTACTAATTGTACAATCAACACCGTCATCCTAAGATTACAAATTGTACAATCAACTTTCGGTACCTATCATAATTCGACACCGTAGGTAATAGAATCGGTGCATGTAGTATTCTGTAAAGTAGTGATTGCTTCCCTGAGTAGGAACTCCAGTTAAAAACGACTCGCCTTTGGTGCTTTTTTAGTATCATCCATCCTATTCACTATAATCCTACTAAATATAAAAAAAGTTTGTGTGTTTGTTACTCAATCAGGCAAAACCTACTACTGAACGTATTTGGATGAAATTTAATTCGCATAGTTAATGCCCTGGATTGAGACAAAGGATACTGTATATCCTGGCAATATTTTGGGTTCCTGTGGGATTAAAAACAACTAAAGTTAATGCGGACGAATGGCGGACGGCCGCTTGTTGAATATAAAAAATATATCTCTAAAGTGATAGCCCTTACAGTCGCAAGTGAAGCACGTCTCGACGCAATCTCCATATCACGCTTATCAACACTGATAAACCAATACACAGCTAGATGGTAAATTACAATTAATACAAACTTACGTAACATTTTTTTAAATTATTATGATTAGTTTTAGCTTTTGTAATTTAAAAAAAAATGTAAATATAATAAATAAAAACATATTTACAAATAAATACATGTAATTATTAAAAAACTAATAAAACCTCGATTACCATAATCAAGGTTACTGACGGTACTTGTTTTTTTCTAATGCAAAGCTCAGCAAATTCTGAGAGAGGCAGGGTACTGCGGGTTTTCCGCTCGAATTGGATCGCCCGTCTGGAGTAGCAACGCGTTTCATTAATGAAATGACACCCTTTTTTATCTCTTATAATTCCCGTGATATTTGGGTACTATATAAAAAAATACACAGGGCTTTTTGTCTGGAAGAAACGTAAAATACTTAATGTTGTAGCGAAGTGTAGCCGAATGCAAGTTGGGTAATTATTTACCTGACTTTCGTATTGCCAGGGGGCCATTCGCCTAACGGAAATGCTTTGGAAAACGCTATCATTTTGTTATTTCTAGCCGCCTGAGGTTTTCAAATGCCTATGCAATAAAGAATTTGAATTTAAAAAAATGCCTCGCGCTATCTTTTATTTTATATTGCATTGCTAATAACAATATTAAAAAAACATGAACGTGAGATATTTGAAAACCTTCGGCGGTCAGAAATAACAAAATAAAATCGAAAGCGTTTTCCAAAGCATTTCCGTTAGGCGAATGGCCCCCTGATTAGAAGCGTGTATGACGTATCTATAACTACAATATATAAAACATCATAAATTGTTCCATAATCTGAGAACATATCGAGCCATCATCACCTTACTGCCCTGAATCCAATTTCTAGCATATCTAGGTACTTTATAAGTAAGTTTAGTATTACCAGTCTATACTATGTACTTATGTCTTGTATAAACATCATTACCTACTATAATAGGCCTATTTTCAAGTGGATTGAAGGCGAATGCCGTGCCGTGCCGTGCAGTGTCCCCCGATCAATGCTTGCCGTTCAATCGCCGAAGGTCATGGCATGCATGACCTAAAAATTGCAGTAATTAATACACTAAATCTGAATAAAGATTGCATAAGCCCCTGATGCTAGGGCCAGTATATAGAGATTCCTCGACCTTCTTAACCATCACTCATTTTAAAAATGTTCGTTTATGGTTTTTATTTAGTTTGAATTGAATTCCGTCAAAACTGTCAATAATATTTTTATTGACAGTCCAGCAGAAACTACGTAAAAGAAAGACTTCGTTTGTGATATTGGAATTCATTCGCCAAGATTTAAAATGTTTTAAAATAATAAGTTTGCAACCCAAAATGGGGTAAGTATCATTATATTTGACTCCAGTTTAAAAAATATTGAACAAAAATTATAAAAATGAATTTTAACGCACAATGAGAAAATACTATCACTTTTTAGAACTCCGTAGTGCTGGCAAGATACACCCTTATAGTTTCATCATGTCCGTCGGTCTGTCTGTCCGTCCGAGGTTTGGCTTAGAGACTGTTCAATCACTCAATCACTCCGACCTTACCCTACATAATATGTAGTTGGAATGATTTTTTTCATCGTTTACCCCATTGTGTGGGGTATCGTTGAATAGCTCCTTTAAAATGACTTAGGGGTTGCTATAACTATTTTTCGATATAAGAACCCGTTTGCAAAAAGAGCTAATTTTGGTACGAGTAGGGCGTCCCATGTGTTTTGTTTGAGTCAAGTATACACACAGGCGGCTATAAGGTACTTACGGGGATTTTACACTCGCTCGGAGGCGTCGGAGGAAAAAAAGATATAGGTACCTGGCTGGTTAGGTTAGTACCTGGTGCGTGTCAAAAAAAATGACCGAAACAAGATTAGAGTAAAGACAGCTTTGCGATGCTCAATTAAATATTTTATAAAAATAGGTAAGGTAAGTACCCTAGGCCAGGTAGAGAAAGCAATGGACATGGCCTGGCCGGACAACAAAAAAAGGCACATACAGCCACGGATCCAGTTACTGAAACAAAACTGTCAAACTTCTCCAATCGACTTTAAGCACTATGCTTCTGCATATATGGTTAATAATCTATTGAGAACTGTCAGTTTGTGCTGACTTGGTGTGTGGCTGTCTGTACTTACTAGGTACAATGGAGTTCTTCGTTTTCTTTCTTTTTTTTTAGCTTTGCACTACAATAGAGTTCAATGGACAACCAGTTCGACGGCACCGGGCTCAGCTGAACTTGCGACTTTTTTTTTTATTTATTAGTCTGATATGAAGAATTCAAATGATTTTTTAATTAAGTTTATTTAGATTGAACTTATGTATGTAGGTGCCATTTTGTTCGATTACTTTTTGCCATCCTGTAGTTAGGGACATGATCCCGTGCTATAGCAATTTTGGGGCTTCTGATCAAAAGTCCTCTCGTGATGTTAACCTGACACTGCCTAAAGAATTTTGAAGAGACCGAAACAGGTGGAAATCTGAAGGTGCAAGGTCAGGACTATACGGCGGATGCATTAACACCTCCCAGTCAAACTCTCTTAAATTTTGCTGAGTGGCTTAGGATGAAGTGTTATCATAATGAAAAACAACACCCCTTCTGTGGATTAATTCCGGACGCTTTCGCTCAGCTTCTTACTTTAATCTCATCAGTTGTTCTTATACCTCCTTATTAATAAACGAAGACTACACTTGGATTAGTTATTAGTCTATTGAATGACAAATGCCAATTCAGTGACATGAACAAAACACCGCGTAACTAGTCTAAGCTTAGTCCTTGTTTATTAATAAAGTGGATAGAGTTCAGAATCGATGGTCCTGTCTGGCGGTAACAGCCCATAATGAATAATGCCCTTTCAATCCCACCATACACAGCAAAGGCAATACATTTTGTAGAGTGTTATAATACTGTTTAACCCCTTTAAAAGAATACAAGAGCCATTAAATGTTAGTTATACATACATACTAACCTCATTAAAAGTTGTTTTAGTTTTTAGTTATTACAGGGGTTGTTATAGAAATTAATTTGTGAAATAAGCCATTTATAAATTTATGGTTAACTAGCGGCCCGCCCTCGCTTCGCTTCGGTGTAGAGCTGAAGTGTAGACTACAGTTTATGTTCTCTGGCTTGTTTTATACACAATGACATTCATCTATGATTCTTCTTATACCTGCATGCAAAGTCTCAGCCCGATCGGTTTAAAATTGACTAAGTTTCATACAAACTTTCATTCCCTATTTTATCCCCTTGGGAGTAGAATTGATCAAAATCTTTTCTTAGCGGATGCCTACGTTATAACATCTACCTGCATGCCAAATTTCAGCCCGATCCGTCGAGTGGTTTGGGCTGTGCGTTGATAGATCACTATGTCAGTCAGTCACCTTTGAGATTTATTTAAATAGATTTTGTTAAAAACCAAAGCCTATCGTGCGGGTTAACCCCAGCCAGAAAATATAAAAAATTGTCACCCAAAACGTGCAATAGATACAGCTTCTGTAAATGGTAAGCATAGCTAAATCCTAGATCCATGAAAGAAGGTGCTAAAATGACGCAGGCCGAGTCATCTAGCCAGTGAACCTAACAAGTTACGTAATATAATATGACATCACTAGAGCTTTTCAGTAGTTCTAAATTGTAGACAAAATTCTGACGTCTACAGCAGGCAGATGTTTGTTAATGCTATAAAGCGCGATAAGTAACCATCTATTTAATGCTCAATCTTATAAGGAATTAAAACTTGCATTACGACAAAAAAATGTTGTTGAATCTAGTAAAAAAGGTATGTGCGTGTGACCGTGTCTTTTATCCTTCTGGCTACAATTTATTTAAAGGTCCTGCTAAATCTTTATGTACCATATGAAACCTACGTTTTCCATTGTAGGCTCTCGGGAGGGCAAGCACAAAGTTTATTAAAAAAACAGTTAACTTACGTAAAATGACGCAGAGCTAGCTAACGGGTGTACCTGACTGACGTAACAAATTACGTAATATAGTGACGTCACTAACGTAGTCCCAAAACGTTTTCATTCATGCAGAAACTCGCCTATAGTTTACAGGTAATTTGTTAATTACTACCTACCTATTTCCTCCTAGTACTTAGCAAGCCATACGATTAGAGGATTTTTATGGCACAATTTAGAGATTCTGTCTAGCCGACTTAGGGTCGTCAACCCTATTTAATATAGTATCCGTATCCTACTATATTTAGATTAGAGGAGGATAGTAGGCGAAAATACTATATTTTTCTTGAAGCAGATATAAGCCATTAAAGCTTTCCTAAAGATAAAAAAAATATTTATTAATGCATAGAGCAGCAAAAATACGTTCTTTCAAAAATAAAGGAAATATTTTAACACCATTCTATTTTTTGCCATTTCATGTTAACAGTTACGAAAAAACTATATTTGACAGAAAAACAGTTGGTCACTCTAAAGCAGACTCATTATTACTTAACTGGACATGAGAAGAGGTTGATAGGAAAATTTTACGTGCACAGTGCACACTATGTTGTACAAAACCAACAACTCAATATCCAAACTCCCATTTTAAAGACCATGAGTAGTAGCACGTAGTAGTATAAACAAATAGATGATAGTAATTTTCTGCTATTTTCAGTGAACGATTTTGGTGCCCGCGCCTTTATTTTGACATTCTTAAGGAGAAACCATTTTGTATTGGAACAATGCATACTTACTACTACCAACCAGTTACATGTTCTTCTACTATCCTCCTCAAATCACAAGTTAGGTAGACTCACATCATTTGATGCCTTGATGACGTCACAACTCTGTGAAATTGGTCATCGCACGCAGGAAAGGGGATTCCATGAAAACCTTCATCTTAATGTCATGCAGTAAGATTAAGAATCGTTTTCGCGAGTTTAACCTTTACTGCCAGTATGCTGTAGGTCGACTATTTATAGCTTAGTATATACGCAGTAGTTATCTATTGATAAACTAGGCAAAGTAGGTCACTGTGACGACTTGACCTACCTATCAGCTAAGTCTGTAAAAAAATATTTAGTTATGTAACTATTTGAATTCAGAATTGTATGCTTCATTATTTGAATATCAAAAGGGAAATTAATTGGTAGAATCAAATCTGGATTGAACCAGAATTACTTGAGTAGTGCATGCAGGCTGATGCTGATACAGAAGAGATATTAAATAAAAAAAAAACAAATGACTTGTTTTTTAACATTTCTATATTTTAATGTACTCATGTGCACGACTTTTTCCCAGAGAAAAATCCGTGCCGAGCCAACATGCTTACATTAGCTCATTGATTCACCCTTACCATTCTGATTTTCTACATTAATTTAATTCCATAGATGTATGATAACTACTACACTGTTTAATGTAACATATTGATCAAAATAGATATAATTTTCATTTGTCTTTGTCACCAAAGCACACACAAGACACATACATCTGTTTAAAGTTACATAACATGTAAAATCACATGATTCCTAATCTTTTTCAAAGATATTCACAGCAATAGTGTTAAAAAGTGAGCATTATCTTTACATGGCTGGTGTCAGAATGACAAACAGTACAAGGTCTCACTCCCAATGTTGTGTAGGTTAAGTATTGATTACATTGCCATCATGTGAAATCTTTTAACCGAACACATAACACAACAGCATTTTTTAGAAAATACTTCAATCAAATTGTTCCATCAGCCAGTTTTGCTTTGGCCCCAAATAATACAAATGAAATGATTACATAACTCCGGCACAATCACTGGCTAACAGTTTTCACTGAAATTAAATAAAAAACTAGCACTCGAAATTTGAATTTAGAATGTTCACGGAACAATTAGTTTGAAATATTCACTTCTTCTATCACAATTTGATGCAGTTGTTTCCATCAACACATGGCTTCGAACAGATTATGTAACACTTCAACTTTGATTTTAATAAAACAATATGTGTATTGGAATCGTGTATTACACTTTATTTAACTAAAAATAAGTTACTAGTTTCGTTTTTTTTTCGCTTCTAATAATACATGATTTCAAGGGAGTGGCTATTAGCGGTGATGCAGAATCACAATAGTTATTAAGGTAACAATTCTTAAATTAAAGGATTTAAAGGAGGTTCTTAATCTCGTCATATAAGACGAGTACGAAGGCACCACCTGTACCTCTGAGGACGTTGGAGAATGCTCCCTTGAAGAAGGCAGAGGAACCCTCTGTCTTGGCAATGGTCGCCCAGCAGTGCAAAGTGTTCTTATACAGGATATCGGCCTTAGCGCGTCCAGACTGCATCATCATGCGCCTACGGACGGTGTCGAAGGGATATGACATGATACCAGCTATTGTGGTGACGGTCTGTGCGATGGCCCAGCTGATTACCAATGGAGTGTTCTTGGGATCGGGCAACATTCCGCGGGCTGTGTCGTAAAAGCCGAAGTATGAGGCGCGGTAGATGATGATACCTTGTACGGACACACCGAATCCTCTGTACAGGCCGATCAAACCATCAGACTTGAAAATTTTGGTGAGGCAGTTGCCGAGGCCGCTGAATTCACGCTGGCCTTCGCCTTTGCCGACATCGGCGGCGAGACGGGTACGGGCGAAGTCCAACGGGTACACAAAGCATAGCGAGGTAGCGCCGGCGGCACCACCCGAAGCGAGATTTCCGGCGAAGTAGCGCCAGAACTGGGTGTGCTTATCTACACCACCGAGGAACACCTGCTTGTACTTGTCCTTGAACGCAAAGTTAAGCGCCTGGGTAGGGAAGTACCTGATGACGTTGGCGAGGTTACCACGCCAGAAGGATACGAAGCCCTGCTCTTTAGGAATGCGGATGAAGGCGTCGATGATACCTTTGTAGCGCTGGTCTTCGGTAATCTGCTTGCTGACATGCTGTACCTGCAGCAGCAGCTTGACGCGCTCGATGGGCGCTACCGCGGTCTTGGATACGGCAGCGGATACACCACCGGCGATGAAGTCCTTCGCGAACGCGACCGGATCCGTGAGGTTCGACATTTTGTTCAATTAGGTGGGTTCTTGATAGGTAATTTGCCTCGCGGCGTAGAGGTGTAGGTCTACTGGTTCACACACGGGAATGGAGCAATCACGAAACACTAACTCCCGACTTTTTATAATCAGGAGATTTTAGAGTAATTTCGTGATCACGGGAGCACAGGGGTAAGGTGTGTGCCTTTTTTGAAATTCGATCGATCACGTTCTCTCGCAGTTCTGCCTGGAGGAGCGGCGCAAAAGAAGGAAGGAAGGGGCAAATATTGCCAACACAACGGAATATTACCACGAGGTCAGTGTGCCAAGCACAAACGAAAAAGTTACCTTGAAATATATTAAAATATCTTTATTTATACCCACAGGCTTGGTTTTCACTAACTATGATAAAGAAAATCCATAGAAAACATTGAATGTAATAAACAAGATGTTTATTAATTCTCGTTGAATTTTTGATATTTTTTCGTTACATGGAGGTAAAATTTTAACCAAAATTCTCTAAAACAGTAAGCTAAAAAGATATTGATGTCGATTCTGGCATGATTCTCTAAAGCTAAACTTAAATTTGACAACAGTGTATCTTTGTCATTCTCTTTACAGAATGAAAAGGACAGACTGATGTTAAATTTAGTTTTAAATTTAGAGAATCCTGCCAGAATCGACACCAATAGCTTAATTTGAAATATACAGTTCCACTACGATTTTGCATTCAAAAAAATCTCAGAAGAAATACTCCAACATTAGGAGTAAATAATTTAATCAAGCAACACTTGAATGACGTACGCTATTTGCGTTTTGTTTTATTGATGACCAACCAATAAATATATGTTTTTATGAGAAAACTAAGACATGATGAATCAAATTCAATAATATTAATCAACAACTTATTAAATTACAGCTAATCATCTTGTATTTTATTTGATAATTTTAATAAAAAAGAGTAATAACTAAACTATGCAACTTAACTAAACGTGTTCAGTTTTACCAACCGTTAGATTAAAAAATTGATTCGCGTTGCCATAGACAATCAACTGAACATCATCTCCCTCATCTGTGCAAATAACGCTAATGGAGGCCATACACGTTAGGTTTTCCATGATGGTTTTAACCGTGCATGCATAACCGAGTTTCATATTGCACATACACGTTAGGGTTTGCATGCACAGTTTTGCCATTACTCTCAGTTGAGCTACGTGACGGTGTGAGTAGAACGCCGACTAAGTAATGTGAATGGAATATTTTTTTTAATCACATCTTCTTTCGTAGCTGTGGCCTCTAATTCCTTGAACTTAGTTATCAATCTCTGGTATTCTTTGCAATGTACGTGCCAAAGACAAGGTTCCGACTTATAAATTACTATGTGGCATTGCGCTTGCGATTGACCATTTTCAAAACGACGCGATGGTGCTCGCGAGAGTGACCTTCCGCCGTCGCAACAATTAAAAATTGAGAACTGTGACAGTCAAGCTCGCCGAATGCCACACACACTCGGTTATGCTGGCGCGCAAACATAACCAAGCGGCATAAAATATCAATTTTGATATTTGTTCTGTTGCTTATATGCACCGAAAATTGTACAGTTTTATCACATACACGACACGCTAGGGCTTGCCTGTCGGTTATGTATGCACGGCTAAAACCATCATGCAAAACCTAATGTGTAATGGCTTCCATAAAGCTTCTAAAAGTTTCTTTACTTTATGCAGGTATTATATTTAAAAAAAGATATTTAAAGAAGTTTTAGTTTAGAGTTATGTCAAATTAAATTTCATACGGTGGCCTCTTTCATGCAATACTTTGCATTCAATGAAGTTACACATACGTATAAGTTATATGTTTATGTAAAGCAGGTGAAGTAAACAATTGTGTCAGACCATATGCCAAGGCGCAATCGTGAGCAGATCTACCTGCGTGATCGGTAATGCGCGATCCAAGCCATTAGGAGAGGTAGGCAATGAAATCACCAAGGATCACGATTTTTAAGGATGGCATCTGCTGAAGCACGGAGTTAGTAGCCAATTGGACGTGATCAAAGAGTCGGTCGATTTCGGCATTTCCGCTATGGGACTATAAAGGCAGGCGTAGACGCGGGGGTGGTCATCGACTTCTACACGCAATTAAAGGATGGAGAGGTTACCTTCAAAAAAGCTTAAGCGACGAAAACCGATACCCTTTCTAACGAACACACTCAAGTCCGAGGTACAAAGGAATTTTTCAAACTATATTTAGGGTACTGGAGGTAGGAGCTGGCGGCTGGAGAGGATATCTGCGACTCGGTCAAAAAGAGCAAGGCCGGCTACGCTGTCTGAAGGTGGTAGTAGACAGCATTAAGTTATCAAGTCTCAGACTGTAAGAAAGTTAGTGTTTTTTGCCCTCGACATTTAAAGTGTCTGGCAATAAATACTGCTGGCAGAATATGTCTGGCAGTATTAATTTCAAATTGTTTATAATATTCTCTACAACATACGTAAGAATCAATCCTCAGACAGTGTCAAAAAAAATTACATACCTGAAAATTGGCCCACAACACAAGTTAGCGAGTATGAAGATATACGTTCATTGTACACACTGATACTAATAATAATAAAATAAATAAAAAATAAATATAGTTAGACACTCTGGATAGGAAGGTTCGTCAACTGCTCACAATGCACCGTATGCTTCACCCGCGCTCATCTGTTATGAGACTGTATATCCCACGTAAGTGTGGAGGTCGTGGCTTATTAAATGCCAAGAATCTCCACAACCGAGAGGTGTGCAGTCTCAGGGATTACTTCCTTAACAGTGAGGGTGGGTTACATCGTGACATTGTAGCAGTTGACAAAAACCTAACGCCGCTCTCCTTGGCGAAAGAGAACTGGCGCAAGCCGAGGGTGCTAAGCACCCAGGATCGCAAGGAAGTATGGAAAAGCAAGGAGCTCCACGGACGGTTCTATCGGGCCCTAACAGGGCCTGATGTGGACCAGCTCGCCTCCGTGAACTGGTTACGATTCGGTGATCTCTTTGGGGAAACCGAAGGGTTTGTCTGTGCAATTGCTAACGAAGTCATGATGACGAACAACTATCGGAGATATATCCTGAGGGACGGAACGGCCGACATTTGTAGAGCATGTCGTCGGCCTGGTGAATCCCTCAGACATATCGTCTCTGGTTGTTCTCATCTAGCTAACAGTGAGTATTTGCATAGACATAATCTCGTAGCCAGAATTATTTACCAGCAACTTGCTGTTCAATACAACCTTGTAGAATCCGAGGTGCCGTACTATAAGTACACACCGGCGCCAGTTCTTGAAAATGGTCATGCAACGCTCTATTGGGATCGACCTGTCATTACGGACAGGACTATTATTGCCAATAGGCCTGATATCGTATTGATAGATCGATTGAAACGCCAGGCAGTGCTCATCGATATCACCATCTCGCATGATGAGAACCTCGTGAAGGCCGAGAAGGACAAGCTCAGCAAGTACCTGGACTTGGCCCACGAGGTAACCGCTTTGTGGGATGTGGATTCGACGATCATTGTCCCTATAGTCGTTAGCGTAAACGGTCTCATAGCGAAGAGTCTCGACCAACATCTAAAGAGCCTCTCGCTAGATGGTTGGGTCAAGGGGCAGATGCAAAAGGCTGTACTCCTGGACACGGCGCGCATCGTCAGGCGGTTTCTTTCTCTGCGGCCCTAACCACCGGTAGCTTGGGCCTCGCTCCGCTGCTGGTGGCCTTCTAGGTTAGGTTTTTTATACTATATTTATTTTTGTATTTACGTGTTTGTATTTTACTTTTATATCTATTTTATAAAAAACCTAACTTGTGAAATTAAATAAATGAGAGAATAATAATAATAATGTGGCACTTACTCTTGATATCAAATTAAACCATTCCGTTCTGTTATTCGAAGGATGCACCCATCTTCTTTTTGGTCCTTTTTAACTGTACCTTCCAACTCTACGTAGTTGTATAGAGAAGGGCACGGGCCCCTTTTTCACTATAAAGAAACCTCATGTTATTCTATATGGGTATTTGTGTAACCTTTCATGATTTATGAATTTGAGTACCTACCAATTCTAAACTCTATTCCTTATTATCATAACCAGCCACCTTTAGCACCGTACTGGCATTTGCAAGCGAGTCACAAAGCAGGTACTACAATCAATGATCTTTTCTTTTTCGGCCTGCATGGCTCTTCTTACTTCCTTAAAATATGTCTTTACCTATGAAATTGCCGTTCTGCCATACTGGCTATTACAAGTCCATTTTTTCCTTTTTCGCTAAGAATTATAAATTCAAATTATTTTTATTTTTAAAATATGGAATTCTTTCTGTTTTTCAGCGCATTCATAGGATTTCGCCAGCATGGATACATTAAAAATTTGAGTGATTATGGAGTATGAGTACCATCGTGGCAGCAAAGCGGCAAAAGCGGCACGGCAATATCAACGACGAATACGGACGGAGCAAACACTACTAACTAATCGGACTACCTGTTATAGGTAGTAGCCCGCTTCCGTTCTGGAAATTTTGGCCTAAGAAATGAACACCATGGTCGACCGAAAACTTTAATCGACAATGAAGAATTAAAGGTGATTGTGGAAGCTGATGATTCTCAATACAGAAATCAATGTTAGCATCAAATCAATACATTGATGTCGATTCTGGCATGATTCTCTAAAGCTAAACTTAAAATTGACAACAGTGCATCCTTGTCATTCTCTATACAGAATGAAAAGGAGAGACTGATGTTAAATTTAGTTTTAAGTTTAGAGAATGACGCTAGAATCGTCACCACTATCATAACCATTTGCGTCAAATTCGCAAGGTAAAAAAGCTTGATTAATGGGTGCTCCACGAATTGAATGATCGAGCCTTGCACTGCACTATAGGCACACAAATCAAGGCATATTGAATCGCATAGTTATTTGCGACGAAAAGTGTTCGACAATCGCAAGCGCTCAGCAAGTTGATTGGATCTTAAGATTTTATTTAATTTGATTGGATCTTGTTCAGCACCTAAACAGTGCCCCAAACGAAAACTGACTCCTAAAAAAGTGATGGTCACTGTTTGGTGGTCTAGCGCCGGTGTCATTCATCACAGCTTCTTACCGAACGGGATGAGCATAACTGTAGATGTGTACTGTGAAGAACTGAACACAATGATGGAGAAGCTCGCACATCTCCAACCAGCTTTGATCAATCGTTCGGCTTCGCTGCTCCTGCACAACAACACGCGACCTCATACTAAACAACAGACGGTCTCCAACTTACAAGAGCTGGGGTTGTTAGTTCTCCGTCATCCATCGTACTCACCAGACCAGACCGTACTCACTCACTGATCTTGCCCTTACAGACTTCTACATTTTCCAGAATTTGGATAACTTCTTAGCGGAGAAAAACTTCAATAACCGAGGCAGTTCAAAATGCCTTTGAAGAATTTGTTGCCTCCCGTCCAGCATACTTTTACAAAAAAATAAAAAATATAGAAAAAAGGCCATTTACATATTTCATGAAAACAGCAATTTCATAAGTAACCTTAAATGTATAAGAAAAACATGTTTTAAAAACGCACGATCGAAATGCAGTTGGTGGTTGACGCGCTCAATTTGCGATTGATTGTGGAAGGATCGGATCGACCAAAAAGTTTATGAAGCTCTTCATCTTCTGTGTCCGTGCTCTGAAAGGAACGTTAATTAAAACTGTTATTCCAAGCTACATCTGCAGGCATTATTATCCATCCGATAAGGGCCTGCTGCGTGGTAGATAAATACCCGTACGATCTTACTAATTTATTCTGGACATAGGGAAGGCCTTGCCTCAGCTGTGGAAACATTAAGTGCGACGGGAGACTCGCCTTACGTAGCGCTGCTCTATGAAATAACATGAAACAAACACGCGGAGTGAACGTCCGCTCCGTTCTTCCGCTTAACGCAGCGCACGCCCTAAGAGCCGCCACACACGGGCAGCTTGAAACAGTTGGGATGGTCTACTACAAAGCTGCGACTGCATTTGAGCTACAGTTACATTCAGCCACGTACGTACACACTTACACGGAGCGCTCAACAACTTGAAGCTGCCATTGATGACTGCTTGAGCAGCTCATACCAACTGCTCGAACAGTCCGTGTATAGCCGCTCTAATAGCGTAATAAAAAACAACGAAAATTGGTAAAAAAAATGTGAACCTCCATTTTTCAGAGGTACCAAGAACTATTAAGTAGCAGTTATTTCAACCCTTCACTATGCAATAATTATATTAATTAACACGCATTTTTATATTTGAAAAATGTAGCAAATACTCACGAAAATAAACTGAAACTCGTACATACGTTTTCAACAACATATTTATTATTCAAATAACGCATTAAATTATGTTAGTTTCTTTCAGCGTTGTTTCAGCGTTAAGGATCATGAGATTTGTCACTTTGACATTCTATGCCGGCTTAATTTCTTCTGGAACTCAAAACACTCAAAAATGGTCATGGACGAAAGATTTCGCTACGATGGTACTTTTGTTACAGACGCCGCAGTTGACTCTTGAGGCAGACACATCAGAAGTTTCATTCTATCTTCTGCTTCATCTTAATCATGCTCAACCAAATTACTTAAGGACAAATTATTTTCAGTTAAACGGGATTTATCATTTGGTAAATGAATGATGTTTATATAATAATTTATTCTATTAAATAGTACCGTTTTGAGTCAGTTATCACGAAATAATAAATTCAGAAACATATTTACGTGTCGTTACACGATACGCCACGACACGTAAATATGTTTCTATCACACAACCCCACGTCACGTAATTAATATGTTTCTGCCTTTGCTCAGAAGGAATTAGTTAGGGTAGAACTATAGTTATCTTACGTTTTGTGTTGCGACGCGATAGGTTTCATTTAGTATGGTTGGAACTATAATACTTGTGTGTCGTGATGTGACGACACCGTTCTCACTCTGACCATACTAAATGTATGAATCAGATAGCTCTCTGATGATTTTTTCAATCTTATTTATTTAGAGGCTTTTTCCTAATAATAATATAAAAGATATGCCAACCCCATAAAATTACAAAGATGTACTAAAGACGAGATTGTATAGGCTCAAAATCCTTTGCCTTACCACAAAGAAAAAAAAAATGTGTGCGTGTACTAGTGTACACACGTAAGAAGTGAAACTTCTTTATGGCCCTATTTTTGGAAAAATGATCTACATGCAACTTTCCAGAAATTGGTTAAATAAAGTTAAATTAGATAAAGTTTAAACAAAAGGATTTTATTATCATAGACATGAATACAAATTACTGCCTATGAAACTGTTATGATTACACGGCTCAGTAATCTAAGGCACATGTTCCACCTCCGACGATGAACGTAAAGCGAGTAGAAACTAGAAAGGAATTGGCAGTCCTGAGTTAAAATGCACGCGCACGGCTTTTGACAGCCAAGCCAGCTTAACCGAGCGAGTATAGCTGAGCGAGTATCGCTGAGCTAGTATAGCTGAGCGAGTATCGCTGAGCGAGTATCGCTGAGCGAGAATCGCTGAGCGAGAATCGCTGAGCGAGTATCGCTGGGCGAGTATCGCTGAGCGAGTATCGCTGAGCGAGTATCGCTGAGCGAGTATCGCTGAGCGAGTATCGCTGAGCGAGTATCGCTGAGCGAGTATCGCTATGCGAGTTTGGCTGAGCGAGTCTTATCTTTAATAACTATTGTCACTCAGCTACAAACGAGTAGAGAGAGTTCTCGCCGGCGACAGTGTGATCATTCAGCTATCAACTATTAATATAAAAAAAGATGGCGCGTAACGGAAAAATGTGACGCGTAACCGAAAAATGTGACGGTAAATTTTTTTCCAATGCCGATAAAGAGGTTTCACTTCAACAAGGGGGGTTTTTGGCGGGATTTCATCGAGTGCGGTTGGCGTCTTATTTTAATTATTCTTAAATTCGTTCATAGTGGATATTGTGAAATAAAATTGGTGTGGTTTTGTGTAACAACCGTCTGCGTAACTGAAGAATTAGTGGAATCGTTAAAATATACGCTATTCCGGTCAAGTGGACGTGAGAATTTTATTGTAGTGTTGACTACCTCACAGAAGCTTATCAAAAAAGCCAACTGGATACATTTCGTGCCAAACACTCCAAGAAACATTAGAATGCGTCACACCGACATTCTAATGTAAAAACAAAAAGAAGATAAATTTAATTAAAGACTAGGCTGTATGGGCATTGTTCCCTTTGCCTTCCTTAAAACGGGAGAACTTCATTAAAAAACAAAAAATGCCAAAAAAATCACCCCACTGTTTGCACTGTTGAGCAAAATATTTCTTGTTTATCATTAAAAACAATAATTGAGGCATGCAGATGAGCCGAATGGGTTCGCCCTCTGTAGGAATGGACGAAGATACAGGCGTTGGTCACGTTTTGAGTGATTTCCTGCTACAGCTCGAGAATTACAATCCTTCCATACCAGATTCTGTTGTTGCTCACTATTTGAACATGTCTGGCTTCGAATCACAGGACTCCAGGTACAAATAGGGAAAAAAAGAAACACAAACAAACAAATTCAATCAAAGCATGTCAATTTATACATGGCATTCTTGCATTAATTATATTTGTATTAGTTATAAAATCAATAACACAATTTGTGACGATGTGTATACGATTTCTTGCCTGCCTGCCATGCCTGGTTACGCGTTGAAAGTCCTTTAGCGATCGCATATTTTGGCCCAATAATCATATTGGTTAAAAAAATTACAAACAGTAACACTATTCTAAAACAGCTTCACTGATTTCTATGAGTCTTTGTGAGGGAGATTGGAGTATGAATTCAAATACACACACAGGGAAAAAACTAGAAGGCCTATGCTAGAAGGCACTCCTAACTTGGCTATTTTCTATAAATTAAATTTCAAGAGAACAACTACAATTTTTTTTATTATTAAATAAATGAAAAAGAAGGCCTTTGAGAAAGACAAGTTTTTTTGTTGTCACTAAATAAAAATTAAAGTTAGAGTTTTTAGTATGTGGAACTAATTAATTTATATATTGACACTGAAAAAACCAATATCGCCTAACCGCTACTTAAGAATTATTACTTTTTCAGTTTTTATTTAAAGTTGATTTTTAAGCAGCACCCGTGCCGTATAAGTGATTTTTCTTTTCCACTGTCGATATTGTAGGTACTCGCTTGTATTTATAAGTTTTTGTATATTCATGACATGAAGATGAATGTAGGTCTGTATATTTTGGCTGAATCTCCTGATATTTTTTATAATGTTTAAATTACACCATCATCATCATCAGCTTATTAATGTCCCAACTGCTGGGGCACAGGCCTTCTCCATGGATGGAATAGGGAGATCGGCCCATGACCCACCACATGGGCCCAGTGCGGATTGGCGGGTGCTAACAACTGCGGACCAATGGCTTAACATGCTTTCCGAAGCATAGGAAGAAAATTCATCTGAACCTACAATAACACACATGCATCTTGTATTTACAAGAACTGAACTTGGAAAAGCACCTTTCAATATGGAAATTAACAAAATCTGTTAGTGTATGTTCCATAGTTTATATCTTTATTCTTCTTTAATTGGTTATAAATGTATAATATTTACTATTTTAACCCTGTTTCTTGAATGGGATTTATGAGACAGCCCATGAGGGAAAGGCTACAATCAATCCTAGTTGATGAAATCCATAAGTAACTGTTCAATTAAAAATGTCAGTCACTTTACGTCTTAATTGCTTAAATTGTTGCCTTGGAGATGGACATGTATTATTAGATATAAATTAAAATGCGAATTAATAACTACTAGCGGCTATGGTCCCCAGAAATTCTGAAATTGTTTAATTATGAAGCCATATGGTAATGTAATAAAATTATATTTACAACAATTCAAGTTTTTCACTAAATATATTACCTATATAGTCTGTGATGGCATTGTTTTCCAGGTTGATTCGTCTAATAGCATTGGCATCACAGAAATTCCTTTCGGACATAGCAAATGATGCATTGCAACACTGCAAAATGAGAACGTCCAGTCAGATCACTCAAAGCGCTAAGAACCAGAAGGGACCGAAAGAGAAGAAATATGTTATGACAATGGAGGACCTAGTACCTGCACTCCAGGAGTATGGAATCACGGCAAGAAAGCCACATTATTTCGTCTGAGTACTGAATTGAGTTGTGATTTATGCTATTTAAAAGTCATAGCCATGAAAATATACCGCTGCCAACGAGTTAGAAATGTTGCTTCTAATTCGTTGACTGCTTCATTATTAGCACCCAAACAACTTGTTAAGATTGCAACATGACATATCGCACATCTAGTTCTTTAAAGTCATAAATGTAATTTTCCTAATTTTACAGTAGAGCGCTTTAAAGGTCACACTTAGCTTAACTCTTTTATTCTATAAAGACTGGCGCTCTCTTACGCACAGTTGTTGAATAAAAACCTTTGAGCACTCAATAAATTTACTTATAGGGAAAGTTCTGGCTTTGCTAACTCAATTTTACTTTTTTTTATTTGTCTAATTACCTAATTTAATTTTTAGATTTTTAACATTTATGACTTTAAAAAACTAGATGTGCTTTTATGCCAGATTTGCAAACATTTGATTCTCTCATATATTTAGAATAGTTTTTGCAAATCTAGCATATGGGCAATTATTTTAATTGCCAGACATTTGTCATATCACTCATGTCATGGGCTCCTGTCATAAAATATTTCAGTTTTGCACATTAGTATGATTTCAAATATCGGTTAAGCAATTTTTGCAATACTAGGTACATACCTTTTAAAGTTCTTTGCAGATCATATGTTTATAAATTATATCAATATGGCAAATTAAAATGCCTCTTGTAACCTACACCTGGATCAAAAGTCCTTGATACTACTGCGTGTTTATCATGCCCTCTCTGTCACTCAGATTGCTAGGTAATTTCTAACAGTCGCATCTTTCTTACTTGTCGTTTAAATGAATTTGGTTGTTGTAGAAATAAAAAAAAACTACATGTTACTGAAGCATCTATTTGTCTAAACTAAGGTCTAAACATTAATCAAGATTCTAAACAAAAATGAGAAAGTGTAAAAGAAAATTGCAAAAGTGATACTCTGTTGTGTTAGTGTAGTTCTCTGGCCATCACTATCAAATGTTATATGTTTTCATTTAAAGCTATGACTTAATATTATGTTTAAAATAGTATGTAGGTGCATTGTTTAAGATGTTTTGAAAGCTTGTGGATTCGCCACGAATAAAGATCTGTGTAAACTTATCAGACTTATGTGTACTGTTAAAGTAAACTGTTGTGTTCTGGAGGTAGGTAGTTTAAGATTTTTTCCTCCATTTTATTTTATTGAAAATTTAAAATTCTTCTAAAAGTGTATTTAATGTTCTTCAATATTCATCTATCCGGGCGGATGCACTAACCAATTATGCTACCGCGGCCCTAACGGCCGTGGCAAATTTCCACTAGTATTTCTTAGGCTGCAAGGCAGCGTCATCTCTTCGGATTGTAGATATCCCAAAATACCAGTTTGTTGAACAATGAATTAAAATTTACATAACAGTTTAGTAATGTAAGCAGCGTGTCAGTGATACAAGTCCTCCCGCGGCCACTACAGAATGTCTAATTGATTTTTGTTTCTCTGAAGATAAACCGTTTCTAATCAATCCATAGAACAATCACCATTGGTTTGAGCTTATCTGCCCATCTGTTAACTTACCGTCCTTTGCTTCTCTTCCCCATATCTGGAGTAACAACATTTTCCCCCTAAAAACTTTCTACAAAGTATTAGAAACCTTTAAAAAAAATCAGTTAAATCGTTCTCATGGCTTGACCAAAGGAAATTAGTCCAGAAAATGAAGCATTTTGGCTCGCAATTTTTTCGTCCACCATGGGTTTACTTGAAATTTTCACAGAAGGTAGGCTCAAGGATCATTTTCTATATCATGCCGCTGTACAATATGCAGTTTATCAAAAAAAGTGTAGAGAGCCAAATTGTAGCTTTTAAAAAAACAAAAACAATGCTTTTTTATAATTTTTCTATCAAATACGAACTAATAATAATACAGCATATTAATGCTATAGTCCAGTCAGTATTGTCGCGAAATCCGTTTTTCCTCAAACAGCTGGAACTATGCTAAAAAGTTTCTTAAGATAGTAAAGAACACTTTACATAGAGAAAAAAATGTTTCCAACCCCGGGCAAGGGTGAAAACCACCCTTAATAATCTATTTTTCCAATTATCTCAAAAAGTATACGAGATACGGAAAAAAACTTCAAATGAAAATTGTAGATCTTTTTGAAATCTACAAAACATTATTCCACCCTCTTGCCCCTATTTTCAATAGGGGAGCCAATAATCGAAGTCAAAGATTCAATACTTAAAAAGTTAAAGTTAGTTAAAAAAGTTATCTTTGACTTCGATTATTGGCTCCCCTATTGAAAATAGGGGCAAGAGGGTGGAATAATGTTTTGTAGATTTCAAAAAGATCTACAATTTTCATTTGAAGTTTTTTTCCGTATCTCGTATACTTTTTGAGATAATTGGAAAAATAGATTATTAAGGGTGGTTTTCACCCTTGCCCGGGGTTGGAAACATTTTTTTCTCTATGTAAAGTGTTCTTTACTATCTTAAGAAACTTTTTAGCATAGTTCCAGCTGTTTGAGGAAAAACGGATTTCGCGACAATACTGACTGGACTACTAAGCTTTTTTCGTCAAATGCATAAATTGGAAGATTTAAAGCGAAATAACAAGAAAATTTTGAATTAATCGAAGAAAGCTCATAGAATCTTTTTTGAAATATTTAATTAGAGCTTTCAAACAAAGAAAAAAAAATGTATCTAGCATGAAAATTGACCGACTTATGATCAAAATAAGATCGGTACCAGCTTTTTTCTGTGAAAAAAAACATGTGCACATCTTCGACAGTGAATATTTTGCGAGATATAGCCGTTTAACACCTACATTTACGATCGAACATCACCTTATTCAAGCGCTTTAAACTCTCCCCATTTAAAAATTAAGGGATCTTAAGTAATTTAATTCACATAGTCTTATAGCTCAGGAGCTATAATACTATTCATCCTTCATTTTACTCTTATACATCATAATCGTTTCTGAAAAAAAAAACTATCACCTAAAATGAAGGAGCTATGCATAAAAAAAAAATTTTTTTCGAAAAATTCGAATTACTCGCTTCACGGCTAGTTTTTAACAAGGGTAGGTTGAAAGATTATGAAATTGTATCCTAAAGCATGAAACAATCATTATTTAACTATTTTTACCCATATTTATGTTTTTAATTTTTGATAATAAGGGGTAGTTTCCCCCCCTAAAAAACAAAAATCGTACAACGGCACAATATAGTAAATGAACGTGAATATAATAAATAAGCCTAATCCCAAATGTTTGTACAAATCGGTGCTGTACGAAAAAATTGCGAGGTTTTACCATTTTTTAGCTTCATTTCCTGGATGAAAATGTAAGATTTTTACATTTAAATGTAAGATTTTCCGGGATTCATATTTTCTAAAACCAGACGGAACCTTAGTTACTTTAGTTTACATTTGTGGTGAATCTCAATGAAAGAAATTTTTGCTGTGACACTTAACAGAAATTATTGGAGCATGATCTCGATAAAAAAACGGCGATATAAAAGTGGCACAACATTAAATTCTATGATTGAACATTATAGTGGATTACAGTTTGGCCAAGAACTTGGGGCGCGAGCCGAAATCGAAACAAATTTTACGAAGGTACAAATAAGCCTTTTCTTTATAGAAGATGGGGTGAATAAGCCGTTTATATTTCCTATTACTCTTTATGAGTTATTATGAATTATGACGTTCCCTTTAGTAAGGGATTTCACGTATTTAGTAATCCTCATTTCATCATTTCAGCTGTTTCTATGCTTCCTCCTTCTCACACACTTGTTCACCAGCAGCGTCCTCCTGTCAATGTCATAAAAGTGCTACAAGATCTTGGTAGCACTGTAGTTACACTAAATCGTTATCTTATTACAATAATAGTTATGGTTATATTATAATGTTAGTAGTAGATGTAGATTTCATAATATAATAGGTAGATATACTAAAAATGGGCTTGTTTGATACAATTTCAATATCTCAATTTTTGTTGTTTAGAAAAAAATTGGGTCAGGTGGGGGACAGTGTAACAATAGGAATAGTTATATCTTTTATACCTGTCTATTTGACGGCTACCAGCTGTGAGATGTACTCTAGTGATCTGCGTAAGCAAAATGGCCGTCATTCCCTTTGGGTGCCCGCGCTTCACAAAAACTGTTATATTTCGAGTTCTACTGAACCTTTTGGCTTCATTTGTGTCATTTGTGACATGTCAAGTTTATCATTATAGGTACATGTTAATAAAAGCCCGAGAACAAAAACTATAATTAATTTACGCCGAAGGGCAGGCAATTCTGTAAAATAAAATTTTACCTCAGAGTAGGTACTTTTGCTAAATATACATTATTTTCCTCGTATACTTTTGTCCAGTCCGGATCTCGGTGTCCTCGGTGGATGCAGTTTTCGATCTATTTTGGCTATGATTTTGGCGAACAAGTCCCGCGTCTACGCAGGCGTTAAGGGTGAATTTGCTATGTTAGTAGACCTAATAGATTTAATTCGAAAAAACTAAACCGAAAGTGATATTTCTAATTACAGAATCGATCTAATCTTAAAATTAAGATTTTGTTGTTTGCTAACAACGATCATGTTGGTTGAGCTATAATGTACTGTTAATATTTTTTTGAACTATAATACATAATTATATAAGCAATGTAATGAATGAAGTAATAATAAATAGTTAAATATTAAAAATTATAGTTTTTTTTTCAATCCAATAGTAATTAATTTTATTATGTACCTACCTAGATAGTAACATTTTCATATGGAAATCGTAAGGATGAACAGAAAAAAAAACAATATTTGAATAAAGTAAAAGGATATTTATTCCACAACCAATAAGATATAAAATAATAACAATTATTATATATTTACAACTAAAGTAACAGTTAAAAACATGTTTTGTTTGCAACAAACTCATTATTTAAGTATATGATACGAATATTTTAAATCAGTAGGTCACATTAAATTTATGATTGCCTGTGTATTACACAGGCAATCAAATCATCAGGTTTTTTCAAAAATATTTCTTTATTTTATCGATATCTTAAAAATTAAAAGATACATTGGTTTCAGTACTCTTGCCCTCATATTATAGATAATCTTATTTTAAACAACACATTTGTTAAACATTTTACATGGCCCAATCTCCCTATTCCTTCCATAGGGAAGGCCTGTGCCCCAGCAGTGGAGAAATTAATACGGCCTGATGATGTTGATGATATTTATATTGCGCTTTACAGTAAAAAAAGAACATCAAAATTGCTTTTAAACATGCCGCGGAAACGTATGTCTAGCAAAAATATGTCGCCTTATAGGCAGGTGACGTCACACGGCTCTCATGAAAGAGCTCAGCAATGCTGATTCATCCTTTCACTCTAAAAAGGTAGGTGGTGGTATAGCGATAAGTGAAGGCAACAGACGCGTTCGATTTTTAAAATGTTGAGGCTACGACACCCCAATTTCGGCTGCTACGCCAAGTACAACAAACACAAACAGGTATTATAGTTTGTTTTCCGCGCGATAAAGACAGATATATTAAATGCTAAAAACGACAAGTACAGTGCAACTTGCCGTTTCGTCACGCGATACAGACTAAGAAATATTAAACTCCTAAAGAGAAAACCTACCTAACTAACCTACCTACTAGAAAATCTAAATCTACTGTTCCAGTAGGTAATGAATGAAAATGCAAAATACATCTTTTTTTATAAAGTAGCGCTATACAAACTGAAAAAGATTTCGCTCCCACATATTTAAAGGTAATTCCACCTTACTACGCGAACACATCGACGAAGCGCTGCTTAGGGTCAATTCCCTGTGACCGTGACTAAAACATCAAGTCCTGGAATTTACTCTGGATCTTAATAACCGATATGCGCACAAGTCACCCGTATGCGCGCATCACCGCAACCGGAGTTGAGGTGCACGTCCCCGATTCCGCAGAGCATCGCAATCTCATTACCTTCCTTCATCAATCCGGGATTGGCTTCCATATTTACTCTCTCTCCGAGGAGTACTTAGGGTCGTCATCCGCGGCTTGCCCAAGGAGCTCATCCTTGAGGACCTCGGTCGGTCAACTGCCTGTTCATCAACACAGGCAGCCGACCTATTCCTCGTGGTTTAAGACCTTCCCCCCCGAGGGAAAGAAAATATTTTCTATTGGATCCATCTGTCACCTCTCGAACTCAACCACCAAAAATGTAGTAAAAAATAAGAGGTAGCCGAAACTAGCCCTTCTTTCGGCCCCATAACCAGCACTGGCATTCGCCCATACCAGTCGCGTGAAACAGTCACTTCTTTCTCAATGGCCTTGGCATGCAAACTTTGCAAAAAATACTTCAAATCATAGGCGATGAATAAAATCACCTGACAACGAAAACGCAAAGTGAAACAGGATCAGAATGATAGAAGTTAATATAAAAGAAAGACCAAAATAAAATCAGAACAAAGAAGAAATTGGCACACAATAGGACATATACAAAAATCATAAAAAAAACATGCGAAAATAAGCTAAAATTAACAATAACAACACAAAGATTATGTGGTGGACCGAGGAACTGGAGAAAATGAAGAAAAGAGAAAGAACCTTAGAAAGAAAAGAATTAAATAAGCGTCGCCAAAGAGCACGTGGTATAGTAATATGAAACAGCAGCCCTGTACTGTACAAGGCTGCTTTTAGTAAATCCACCGGAGCGCGGCCTCTGATCCAAGAACGATAGGCATATCGTCGCCGCCTGCTTACGCGAAACAGCTTCGTTACAATCGCGATTGAACCAGCGGTTACGTGCGCGCTTACTGATGAAATCAGAATGTGGAATATAGTATTCCATACTGATTACAATCTCCTCAGTAATGGCAACGGTGCTGACCGATAGGTCTCTGTCTCCGAAGTAGCGCCGCTTCCAAAGCACGAACGCAAAATAGTCGCGCTTTACGCCCCAAACTGGTGACCCATAGTGTCAGATCCGGCGTTAGACCACCGCTGGATCTTGGATCTTGGCTAGAGTCTACGATTACCTCCTGGAAGCTGGGGGGATCATCCAGGCTGCGGAGACAGCGACAATAAACATCCACCCGCAACAGGCATACACCGGCTTTCGCTTAGAAGGATTCTCCAATCACGTAGCAGGAATAGATATGGTAGCCTGTGTCAGCGGGCGGAAGTATTAGTGTCTCCATCAGAAACAATAATGCTGGCCGAGCTGTCTTAAGATGGTGCTGGACAGCTGAGATCAGAGTGAAGTCCGCGTATATTGCAGAGCTCGATATCAAACAGCATAGAAGACGTCCAAACTTTGTTTGTGGGGCTACCATGATGGAGGAAAATACGAGACGTGAAACAAGAGGACGATTTCGCGACGGGACCGAGCAAATTAGGGAGGTTTGTTTCCCGGAGTGAATGCCTGAAGATCAGATAAAACTAAACTACAACTCAGAATAAGGCCACGAATACTCTGCTTGAACAGAATTGGACGGTTCAAGGTAGGAAAGGAGAGAGGATAGAAGAGGAAACTCGGTAAGTTTTAGAAACACGACCATTCAAATGACAACAAATCGTGAAAACAAGGGCTCAAACCCGGAAGTTGGCTGCAAAAAGGCAGGGCTACGCTGAAGGCGCACGATTGGGGAGTCCGTAATTCTCAGCAACGCAGGAGAAAGCTGGAAGTTTAGCAATTCCCTCTCAATCTCCTCATTCATGACGGCAAGCGCCATAGACCAGGGCGTGTAAGGGCGCCAGCCCTCCGTGCTGGGAGCGGTAGAGAGGCGTGTGGTTCCTAGTCCTAAGTCCAGCGACAAAGTGATTGTATCACTTTTTTTTAGGCAGCTTCCGTGATACCGGCGCAGTTAAAATAAAAAAAATGCATGCACACACTACACTGCGCCATATCCTTAGATTTCGTTTGGTAGGTTGCACACTTCATTATGGAAGATAGCTTAAAACAATATTTTTTCACTATAAACTTAAGGAAACACTGGCAGCTACACCTGATTCTTAATGATTCACGCAAGCGCACTGCGCGCGTCCCGTTTGGCTAGACCTCAATTTTCTTCCCCACGGGGGAAAGATCGAGTATGACCAAGAAGAGGTCATAAGGCTGCCTGTCCTTAGTGAACAGGCGGTTCATTGAGTGCGTGGGGAGGCCCTGGGACTTAAGGTCCTCTAGGATTAGGTCCATGTCGAGCTCCCTCAATAAGCCGCGGATGACGACGAGTAGAACTCTCTCCTCGGGAGGGAGTATGCGTGGAAGCCAATCCCGGATTGGCGGAGGAAGGCGGTGAGCTTACGGTGCTCTGTGGAGTTTGGGACTTGCACCTTGATACCGGTCGCGGTGGTGCGTGCGTGGGTGTAGTTGATGTGTCTGTCGGTCAGTACTTTCGACAGAGTATTCCAGGACTTGAAGTCCTGGATAAAAATCGGAGGCGGAGGGCCGGTGGAGCGCGGGCCGGCTGCGGGCCTGGGTCGCGCGGAGCCACTGTGGGCTTTAGCGGCTTTCGGCGGGGGATCGCGTTCCTCGGAATCGGATTCCGTGGAGGTCTTGGCCTTGAGGGGCCTTTTTCCTCTTTTTCGGATGACGAGCTCGGACTCGGGAGTCGTCGGCCTCCGGGGGACAGCGGGGCGTCCTCATGAATTAGAGGAGCGGTGGGTTTCTGCGCTGAGGGCGCGGGACGGGAGGCGGATGGTTCAGAAGGCATTTGGGTGGTTTGCGCTGAAGGCGCAAGACGGGGACGGGCTGAGCTAAAGGCTGAAGCGCTGAAGGTGCGAGATCGGGGACACCGTATTTTTCTTTTAAAAACATATAAAATCCCGGTCGGGATTGCTGGAGTTCCAGCAACTCCGACCTGGCCTCCTCAGCCGTGACCGCAAGTGCCATGTCCGAGCGTGTGTGACGGGAAGGTGAGTGAGGGCGTTAGCCCTCCCTGTGACAGGGAGGCATGTGTTTCCTACCCCTAAGTCCCGCGACAAAGTGTTATGACGTCGGTGGCTGGAAAGCAGCCACCTTCTGACACGTAGTAGTTGATCGAAGGTAGAATATTGCAAATAAAGGAACTGAATCTTATCCCTCTGCGGAACCTTGCGGCATCCACGATTGTTGGCAGTGTATTGACCACGACACAGCCCAGCTAATTGTTTAGGACAAAATGGGAAGTTATTGGTCCGATAACTAAACAAAACCGGGTCGAGGGCACGTAAAGTTGACAATTGAGGCATTGCCCGGCAATGGTTGCGTGGGGACTCAAAACGAATATTCAGAAACGACATATAAAATTTAGGAGAGAAAATTTTGTTCCCCTCGAGGGATAGATAACTAAGATGACTGGATTTATAAGAGTAATAAGTCGCATGCGCCTATTCCGAGCGATTAGGCTCTTGACCGCCTGGGCTAGGAGACCTTAAGACTAAAGGTCCACGAGTATGATCTAGTAAAGAACTAATTTGCAGGCCGCGGATCACAACCTAAGTTGTCTCTTCTCAGCGAGAGAGTATTTATGGAAGCCAATACCGTATTGGAGTAAAAAGGACGTGTGGTTGCGGTGCTCACATTCATTAGGACCTGGACATTTAACCCGGTCGTAGTGGTACACAAATGGGTATAAATATCACATAGAGCACCCCGGCGGGTTTTCCTATTTTGCAAATAAATATTATTGAAATAGATAGCTTTTTTATTTAGAATTAGCAAGCGTAATGTTTTAAACGTAAAAACTGTGTTTTATATATATATATATATATTTGTGTAGAAGCATATTTACCTATAATTAGTTATTTTTTAAACGGAGGTCGACATTTAGTATACAAACCTGTCAATAGATGTCACTGTAGCTACTGTACAGAATTCAATAGCAGTATAATTTAGTTTTAAGGGTTTCGTTCAAAGTAACAAAAGTTGTAATTTATCTATCACCTGGGACTCGACATTTATAACAAAATACAATTAACGGGGGTGTAACTAAAAAAAAGCTTAAACATTTATCTGGCTTATAAAAAATAAAAAAAAAGTTCTTTCTCAGCTGAGAGTCGAACCCGGTTTGCAGTTGACATCTCTACCATTCAAACACCGATACTTATTAATAAAGTCTGAACTTAAAAAAAAAACTATTAAAAATATAATGCGACATGCTAAGGATGAACAAGAAAACTTGTGCCGACGTAATAAAAGTTACACTTTAATAAAAAAATAAACTTACAACATAATACAATCCACAGGTGTGAGATTCAAAAACTATAGTAACATATTAAACTAATGGCGCGATTACACTTGCGTCGGTAGTCCGAATACGAGTGCTAATGTAATTCGGGTAAACGACTAAGCCCGTATTATAGAAATATTCTCAGTGTTCGATCTATTCTTGAGCATAGTTAGAAAGGGATGTCACTATATATATATATATATATATATATATCACATAGCGACACCCCTTTCTAACTGTACTCAAGTAAAGATCAACACTTAGATGTCATTCTGTAATACGGGCCTAAGTGTAAATGAACGGAGTCGGGTACGCCCGTATTGGGGTAGATTTCCTTTCGTTTACCCGATACCGTCTTCAGGCGCGTATTCCAGTCTACATACTGCTTCGGGTGCCCGAATTTGAGTAATGTCTTTCGTGCACCCGAATACGGGCTAACGACCAAATGTCATTGCGGCTTAAGTTTGGTACAGTAGCAGAAATCCTGTTTCAGCTTCCAAAGACTTGGGTGTTTACATTTTACATGATTTCTGTTCATGTTAAACTAATATACAAACAGTACCCAATAAGTAATACAATTTATATCAGAAAAAACTTTAAGGGCGCTTGTGAACAAACGATTTCTATCCTAGCCGGATTTTTTTTTCAAGCGTGTAGCTGTACCGGGTTTGGGGACGGCGAGATCCTTAGGGGACCTCAAGCCGAGAATTGGCGAGTGCCTCTAGAGGTATTCCATGCGGAAAGCATCTCCCCACGGGGGAAGTCTCCTCTCCGTCTGGAGCCTCTAGACCACTCGAACCTGAGGGGGTCGGCTCAACTAGAGGGCGTCTCTGAGACTCGGACTTCGGCTCTAGTTAGCCGTTGTCGTGGGGGTCCGGTACGGTACCGGTTAAGTTAGTTTACCTTCATAGTGTTCCATACCTAAATGACGACTGGACGTAGACACGGTTTAAAACCGTGCCTGGACGTAGGTAAAAATCGTCTCTTCGTCCCGTTAACAAGCGCCCAAGGAATATAAGTTCAAAATGAACTATAAAACTCTAATTCCAAATTGTTGGCAAGAAACTAAAGTATAAAACTGAGAGTCTTACTACAAAAAAGTTAGACACGGTTTCAAACCTTGTTTGGGCAAATTTTGTATATTTTTGTATATAGCCAGGTAGGCAAATGAGTCTACCCCACCTGATGTTAAGTGGTGATAAATTCCAAACGCGAAGATAGCTGGTACAGTATGGCATGTTTTATTAAATTCCTATTGAAACCACGTCCAACTTTTTGTTGTAATAAGGTCTAAGGTCCCTTGTTATGTTTATTTCCTTACATAAGTAGCTTTGAGATGCTCAAACAGCGGCTTCTCCTCAGTTTCCATGAAAAGAGTTATCTCTACGGAGTTTTCGTTCAAAGATTTGATGATGCGTTTAAACTTTGTCACGTGAGGTGGTTTAGCGAATGACATCCTTGACAGACTCACTGTTTCCAGAACAATTTCCTTCTTCTCAGGGTCACAGCGGCCTTCCTCGATGGAGGTCATTCCGAAGTTGTGGCTGACTATGAAGGCCAGCTCATTGGTGCCCGGCTTGATGCGAAGGAAACCTCGTTCCTGGTGCATCGGTGAATGGTTTTCAGGGTGAGCAGACTTGGATTGGAAGTTAAACATCGGTTGACCTGGAAATGTTTAAGATTTTTCTTATTACTCTGATAACCCTAATCGCATTAAGTCCGCCACTTGTTCTCTTATTTGTGCAAAAAAGTTTAAATAAATAAATAACGGAGGAGTTCGATGGCGGGAGTAGTTAGCGCGTTCGGCTGCGATCGTTGATTTTAAGCACTTTCGCAGCGTTCGGTCATTGGATGGGTGACCAAAAATTTACTGCCTCGAGCTCCGCCGTGCTTCGGAAGGAACGTTAAGCCGTCTGTCTTGGCTGCATCTGCAGCTGTTGGAATCCACCAATCTGCACAGGGATAGCGTGATGAGTCATGGGCCAATGTCCCTATTTCATTCATAGAGAAGGCCTGTGCCCCATCAGTGGGGACATTAATAAGCTGATGATGATTATTCTGATAACGTAATGTATTTTTTTCTTTTTTAGCGTTCATCAAATTATGTAAGACAAGCGGCCGCCCGCGACTTCGTACGCATGGAGTTAGAAATAAAGGTTCACTGCTCGTTCCCTAGGTGATAGCGTGATAATATGTAGCCTATATGTTGACCCGACTTCTAAATAATATTTGTGCCAAATTTGAAGTAAATCCATGCAGTACTTTTTGAGTTTATGCCGGACATACATACAAAAATTCAGATAGTTAAAGGACATTGTTCTGCGTCCATACATAGTTAGCCTAAGAACCAACAATCATGAAATATTATTTTCTAGGTTCGAAATCGCAAGTAAATGACTGTAAAAACAAAGATTATTGACGGACACTTCTGAGAACTTAAATTATTAGGAAATCTAAAATATTTTTAAGGTTATGTTTAATATTTAATGAAACATAGGTCATTCAATAAAAGTACATACTATGAACTTAGTATGAAGTGAATTAATATTACAACTAATTCATTTTATTCGGTGCGATTTTAAAGAATAACTATTAGGAAAAACTTGGTTAGGTAGGAATCATGAATAAAATAAAAACAATAGTTTTGCTTCTTATTATTTATTGACTATTTTTCACATAATTGTATCATATTGTATTTATTTGTTTAACACATGTATATTGTGTAAATATGCAGCGTGAATGTGTATCAGGTTCTCTTGAATAATTTGGCAGTATGATCCTCTCAGGATGTTGTGGCACAGGTTCACTAGCACTTGGTAATAAGATCTCTGCACTTTGGTAACATCGATGGCATATTAGATAGCCGAAATAGAATATAAAAGTACCTACTCTTTGACGAGATTGCACGAATGCCACAGATTACTACGAATGCAAACTGCCTGCACCACAACCACAGAGTATCGAGTTTATGCCGGCCCTTCACTTGAGAACAGTTTGTCCTTGTCATGCTTAATAAGGAATGAAAAGGACAGACATGTCATGTTTTTAAATAGCAAATACGAATAGCCAAGTGAAGTGCCGGCATTAGGAAGAAAGTGTTTTTTGTTTGCAGTGCTGTCATAGATTAAACACATAAAATGGTATTTATTGTCTCAGATTATTTATTAACTTTTTAATTTAGCTTACTTAACTGGAAGTGTCCGTCACAATCTAAATACTGATAATTATCGCAAAAAATATACTAAGAATTATCATAAATGCCAAATTGGTGTTGGTTCTTAGGCCAATTTTAACATTGTCCTTTGGACACTAAACTAATTGATTACATGAAAATTTTTCATAATTTATTAATACTTTCCAAATTAAGCTATATTTTATATGCCTCTTTTAAATGATATCTACTTATAAAATTTCTTGAGTAATGACGACCAGGCGTATGATTTAGCGATATGTAAAGATGAGCATAAGATTTTTTAAGAAAAAAACTCATAAATATAGTTATAAATAATACCAGTTGTTATCAGATCGATTATGTGAAATAAAAAGCTCTCGAACTTTACTTTTTTCAGTTTACACTTCCTATATGCCTGTATTGTCCAGCTCCATTTATAATAATAATATTCTTTTCATCCCACCACCTCGGAAAGTGTAATTTTGCGCTTCGAAATCTGGCTGGAAAATTCTATTTTATTCGCTTGAGCGGCAAAGTAGATTTGAATTTAGAACATCACATATAATGAGTACTCAATATAATTGTAAATTCAAAACGTCATTAAACCTATTTAATGTAACCTCTATGGTGCCAAATTTATGATTAGAACTTTTTAAATTGTGAAAAAATTTAAATTTGGAACCTTCTTGGTTTCTTTGTTTTATTTGCGTGCTTCGCGCCATTCTAGTTTTTCACGTTTTATTGCTTAAATATTTTGTCATTATAAATTGTTTTCTTTTTCATTTTGTCATTTCCTCGCTGAGGTGGGATGAAAAGTTACGTATTGCACTCGAGTGGAAAGATTTTTCACCTTGTGCTCGTTTGTTTCCCTCGCTGACGCTCAGGATTCTAATTTAGAATCACGAGCGCAGCGAGTCCCAGAGAGAACTTTAGAATCCTTCGCTTGCTCGGTCATCCAAATCGAGCACGCGGTTAAAAAGGAACTTTCCACTCTTGTATAATAAATAACTATTATTGTAATACACCACAAAAAACACACAAGTAAATTAAAACATGATAGATAGAACGTACACAATATAGGCGGCCTTATTGCTAGGTAGCAATCTCTTCCAGGCAACCCATAATAGAAAGATAAATAAATATGAAGGAGATAAGGAGAGGTGTTATAGAAAATCATAATGATATCAACGGCAGGAAAAACAGATGTATCTAAGAAAGGAAAGAGAGGATAAAGTAAAAATTTAACATAATTGTTGGGATAGGAAATAACTCCAAACTTGATCCCTAAAAGAGTTCAGAGGGCGAGCCTTTCGAATTGTTTCTGGCAATGAGTTCCATAGACGTACTGAATGCACAGAGAAGGAATAGGAAAAGAAATCAGTAGAATGAATTGAAATTTCAAGAGATAGGTTAGAAGAAGATCGCAATGTGCGCTGTGAAGTATAAGTGAGAAACGAGAAGCATTCTTTTGTAGTAATGAGGAGAAATGGGTAAGAAAAGTACGGAGTAAAGAAGTGTAAGAGTGTGTAAGTCGCTGCGCCGGCGAATAGGAAGCCAGTTATGTTTAGAACGGAATTGTGCAATGTGGTCATATTTACGAAGGTTGAAAATAAATCGGATACAGAAGTTCTGCAGATGCTCCGGCTTATTTAAGAGTTCTTCAGAAAGATCTGTGTAACAGGCATCAGCGTAGTCAAGGTTAGAAAGCAAAAGAGTCTGCACCAGAGTGATTTTGGTGGTGGTTGGCAAAAAGTTATGTAGGTAATCGGTTGAGCGAGTTGTTTGCAGCAAATTTTCTTTCTGACCGCTTCCACCTGAGGTTTCCAAGAAAAATACTGATCAAAGACAACAATTAGGTTTTTGACAGTGCTTGACCAATTAATAATAGTTCCATCAAAAGTAATAGGAGATAGATGTTCAAAATCAATCCTGGAAACGAAGTAAGAGCTGCCAATTATTATTGTTTGTGTTTCAGTGGGGTTCACAGTAAGACCGAAAGACTTACTCCAACTACTAATTAGGGCGACATCAGAATTGGTAGCAGTTATTAGCATTTATCAGCACTATAATAATATTTTTTTTTTGTTTTTTGAATTATTTAAAAATCTATGTTTTATAATATTATGACGATTTATGTGTTTGTTTGTCCGGTACAAACAAATGGAATAGTGAAATAAATAGTAAATCACATTTCCCGAGGTTCCAGGTTCGAATCCCATCGAGGCAAATGTCAAAACAGGTGTATGCCCCTATTGCATGAGACATGTGATATAGTTTTTTTATCTGGATTGATACAAAGGATATTTTATATCCAGAACAAATATTAGGTAGAAAAGTACAGTGTAAATTCCATGTAACGTCACTCGATTTAACGCAACTTAAAAGGTGCTTTTTAAGTAATAAAAAGCACCTTTTAAGTTGCCAAAATTAGTGAAAATCGCTCAGCTCTGTACGTTCTTTATTATCCTAGCCCGTAATAAACTCTACTGCCGGCATCATGCAAACCAAACTTTTTAAAAAATTCTTTCTTTTGTTTATAAATTGGGATTGCACCATGCCAAAAAAATATAATTTAACAAAATAACTGGTGCAGCAAAAGACGTCAGAGAAAAATAACAGAATATAAGCAATAGAGTTCAAATAAGATATTTTTTTTATGTACATAACTACTAGCTTAAAATAAACTTTTTCTTTTCATAATTCTGATTCTCTTCTTTCCATTTACAGACAACTCTCTATAACGCCATAAAATGTACAGTCCCTTTAGTGTCGTTATATAGAGTTTACACTGTATTAGGATTCTCCAAAAACTAAAATTAAAGCAGGAGAAGTCACTAGTGGCCGCAAGTAATACATAAAAACAGGGTTCATAAGAAATTTAATAATAAGAATAAGTATATACTATAATAAAAATAAAGAATAGCTGTGGAGTCCTAAAAATCTATACGGCTCTATTTGTTACTTGAGCCAGATGAGTAAACTGTATTTGATTTTTAAGATAAAATGTTCAATGGAACCGCCCCCTTTTATGTACCCTCATTTATTTTTTAAATGAATTTTATAGTAGTCCACATGGAACATGTACTTAGGTATGATTATGTAGATCACTATTAATTTGACTATATTATGCAAACTTATCAATAATTTTAATATATTTTAAAAAAGTAGTTAAAGTTATAAGAGGTCACTTAAAAAAAACAAGAAAAACTCAAGTCTGCAATAAACTTGCTCATTTTTTATTATTTTTATGTTAATGATTATTTAAATAAATAAACGGTAGCCCTACGGTTTTAATGTGTTGAAAGGATTCGAAAAAAATCTACCCGCCAAAAAAATTAAAATCACAGCCACATCTTTGGGAACCATTAAACCGCTAACTTATAATTATACTTTCCAATTTCATCTATTATGTGAACACACATGCAGCGTTTTCTAAAGACGGAAAATGTTAATGTATTTGCTTACCAATGCATGAAAATTCTAAGTCTTCATGATACCGAAAGTCGGGTACATTTGGAAGGTAGCCTTTGCCATCCTTGGTCACCCATTGTCCTGCAAGCCAAGCTATCGGGGTTAATGCTTCGTTAATATTAGAATGCACCATTTTAATTAATTGAGATTTGTTAACTTCAATAGCAATTTCAAATATTTCTATGACCGGCGTCCGGCAATGTGTATCAAAATCGAGGTAAGTGACAGTTTTTCCGTTGTCAATGTCAACGTCAATGGTGTCAATTCTGGCGTGATTCTATAAACTTCAAACTAAATATAACATCAGTCTTTCCGTTTCATTCTGTATAGAGAATGACAATGATATACTGTTGCCAACTTTAAGTTTAAGTTTAGAGAATCATGCCAGAATCGACACCAGTATGATGTTTATCACAGACTATAACGCATATGTTTATGTCAATAGGGTACGGCCAGAGTGCACTCAGATTCAGATTCAGATTTCGAAAACAAGCGCGAGAAATAAACAGTGTAGTCGAAGGGTACGGCCAGAGTACACTCCTGATTCAAATTCAGATTCAGACTCAGAAAACAAAGCGCGAGAAAAAGCTGGCAACCTGCTTAGACTACACTGTTTATTTCTCGCGCTTGTTTTCAGAATCTGAATCTGAATCTGAGTGCACTCTGGCCGCACCCATAGAAAGCCCGTCCCGTATTACATTGCGACTTGTAACTGTATGTACCTAGTCATTGGCTTAATCTTTAAGGAGCCATTAAAGAAGAAATTGAATTGAACTGTATGTACTAAAAATTATATACTGGTGTCGATACTGATATGATTCTCTAAACCTAAAAATTCTCTATGCAGAATGAAAAGGAGATAATGATGTTAAAGGACAATGGGCAAAATTGCATGGACACTGCACCCACGTCCGCCACGGCTTAAACTACATTTGTTTGAAAGGTATCATAGTCATGATCATTTGTGCCAAAGCGCATCAAATTCCATCCCGGGAGTCTTTAGTTATTTTAAGTTAAATAGGTACAATTCCATAGGTAAAAGTAACTATAACGAACATAATATTTAAAGATACAAGGACGAGTATATAGAACGGATATATTAATTGACGACCACGGAGGTCCTCAATTAATATATCCGAGTCGAGTGGTTTGTACGCCGGGTTTCATGGTGTCGCTGGCTCGAGAGGTCCCGGGTTCGAATCCTGGTGGGGGCAGATGTTTGTGTGCTGAGTACGAGCATTTAAATTGATCCATAGATTTTTTATTAGCTCGTATTATTATAATGACGTACGCGATGATAATCGTGTTCCTATTTCTAAAGCGTGTTAGTTAAATATCAATGAAATAACAGGGAGCACACAAAATGTAAGACATAGGACTGCATACGAGTAGACTAGTTGCAACGGCAACTGCAATATCACATCCTTCAACCCCCATACCCTGTTAGACGTTTTGAGGAGTCTCAGTAAGTGCAAGCAGCAAGCAAGCAGGATAGTCGGTAGGCTTTGTTGTTTAGTATTTTGTATCTGGTTGTACAGTAAGATATGATTCACTCACTTATTATTGCTAATATTATAAAACGAAAGTACTATTGATATTGAATGAATTTCTTTAGCTATTTAAATATCATCATCATCAGCCTATTAATGTCCCCACTGCTGGGGCACAGGCCTTCCCTATAGATGAAATAGGGAGATTGGGCCATGACCCAGCACGCGGGCCCAGTGCGGATTGGCGGGTGCTAACGACTGCAGATGCAGCCGGGACCAACGGCTTAACGTGCCTTCCGAAGCACGGAGGAACTCGAGATAGATGTTTTTGGTCACCCATCCAATGACCGACCACTGCGGAAGTTGCTTAACTTCAACGATCGCAACCGAACGCGCTAACCACCTGCGCCATCGAGCTTCTCTATAGGGAGCTATTTAAATATGCCCGTGTGTAACCGGTCCCCATGACTTACACACAAAGGTCGTCTATAAGGACTATGTGCGGAAACCTTAACCCCTAATATAGAACATACCCAGGTGTATATCTTTTGATCCCCAGGTTATTTTTTTTTGGTGCCATAATAAAAAAGGCTAGTTTTTCATAGATCTATCGATTCATACTAATTACATTGTTGGCGGAGCTGGGTGCGTTTTGCCCATTGTCCTTTAGTTTTAAGTTTAGAGAATCATGCCAGAATCGATGCCATTGTAGCCTTGTTATTCTCTATACTGAATGAAACGGAGAGACTGATGTCCAATTTAGTTTTAACTTTGGAGAATCATGCCAAAATTAACGCCAATATTTCCGACTTTCACACCAATTAACCTAGCCCCAAAGAAAGTACTGTAGGCTTGTCTTATTTGATACTAGGGTAACGGAAAGAATACATTACTGATACATATATAAGTATATTTACATTTACACAATATATTATTTGCATAATTTTTGTTGTTGTGGAAATATAAGTTCTTGGAAAGTTGTATTCACGCACATGCGGTAATATTTATGAATTTTGTTGTAGCTTTAGTATATTTATATAGAAATACATATTGAACGTCCATCACAGGAGTACAAATATTCATCATACTAACATCTGCCCCTACCGGTAATAAGGGTGAAGGCCGTATTACATTACGTAATATTTAAAATGCGATATCGTAACGGAGTCGATCTTTATTAAAGGTTGTATAGTCTATTCACTTTGGCGTGAGACAGATAGTGAACAAAGAATCTGAGGTTCTAAAACTTTTATAATGACAGAAGGTATCTACTAGTCCATGATTATGTATAATTTATTATACTTAACAGTAAAAAAAATAACAACAAACTCAACAAATAAAACAAGGAAATTACAAGAATTTAACAAATAAGATAGATTATGCACGTGCGCGCGTGGCACATTAAATATGTGTACAATGGTGTCGATTCCGGCAAGATTCTCTAAACCTAAACTTAAATTTGATAACAGTGTATCCTTGTCATTCTCTATACAGAATGAAAAGGAGAGACTGATGTTAAATTTAGTTTTAAGTTTAGAGAATCATGCCAGAGTCGATACCAATATTTCATTTTCTTATTCATATGTACCAGCTTGTATGTACCAGCTTTTAAAATAATTAATTTAATGTTTCGCCGCATTTCCTATATAAATAGTACTTAATCTTTACTTTTGTCAAATGTGACCTTAAATAGTGATGTCGATTCTAGCATGATTCTCTAAACTTAAAACTAAATTTAACATCAACCTCTCCTTTTCATTCTGTATAAAGAATGACAAGGGTGCACTGTTGTTATATTTAAGTTTAGATTTAGAGAATCATGGCAGAATCGACACCACTATCTTTTTTATGGTTTGTTTACATTTTGTCTCATGCCAATGTAAATAGACTATAATCGATTACAGTTTTAAGCCAGAAACATATTAACGGGTCTTGGTGTGTTGTGACGCATTGATTTCATACTTTCATTATGGGTTAGAGAAAGAGAGAGAGCGAGAGATAAGAGAGTCGACACGACACGACACGACACGTAATTAAGTCTCTAACTATTAAAATACTGAATCTGGTCACACGGCTCCAGAGCGCACCACGACACGACACAGTGGTGTTCACACTCACCGTTACGACAGTGAGCGTCACAACGATTAAAAAAATAATTATTATAATAATGACATTATTATAATACCTAATTAATTTTTGGCATAACGCTGTGATTTATCTGTGACTGCTGTCTTTATGGTCAGAGTAATCTATCAAAATGCTGAATTCACCACGTAGTAATAGACGTGTTTAGCCGTACAACCTAAAATACTGAAAAAGAAGATAAACCCACAGCATGAGACAAAATGAATGATTAATATACCTACCAATACCTTTTTAGTAGGTATAAATGTCAATCCATACAGACGCTTTTTTTCGCGTTACCTGAAAGCACATGCAAAGCCGGCTATGAACAACAGAAAAGTACAGTGCTATTATTTACATCTATGCTAACATGAGTTCCATAAAGCGAAAAGGGAATTTCGATTGTAAAAAACATTTAATGACCGCGAGGACGAAGAACTTCCTCCAGAAAATATGCTATAAGAAGTCCGCTTCCGTAGACATGATGAAATACGGTTTTATGAAGGATAGTAAAGAGCGTCCTGCATATTTACTGTTGAAGCCCTTGAGAAATCAACTTGCAAAGATTTGCAGTTAGTACATCTTGTTTATTGTTCTTGCTTTATATAGTCGCATTGCTAACGTGGACCTACCTAGGACCCATTAGCTAAGTTTCCAAAAAGGTTGTTCCAATATATTTGCCCTCTTGAAAAGAAGTATTTTTTATGTTAAAAGGGTTGTAAACAAGCGATCCTTCCACGATGGTAAGTGGCCCCCATAGCCGATAGACGATACAAAAATAATAACTCGCACGCACCGTTGCCTACCACTCTGAGTCAAGCAAGAGTGAGTCCCTCTGTTTTAACGTCGAACTACTGAAACAAAAAAATCTCACTAATTCCACGATCGAACTTATAAAAAATAATTCGCCCTACATCTTATAAAAAGTGATAATTATATTTTTTTTATTTTTAAAGCATGTAACTGCTTGATGTTTAAATCTTAAGAAAATATAACTAGAAAAAATCTACGCGGACTAGGCAGCAGACGGGACTCGCACCCGCACCTTTCGCAATCCGGGAGAATGCACGTGCAAGTGATAATTATCTTTAAAGACAAATATATCACAAGTCAACGTAACGTAATCAACTATTATAATACCACCGATGGTATGCATAGTTATTGCCACAAAGCCGGCGTAGTTGTGTCGTAGGCTAGGCAGCGCTTTGGTGTTACCGTATTTATATCGTTTATCCCATCTGTTACTTCTAAATTCCTTTCTAGTACATAGAGGAATTCTAGTATGCCTACTCGTAATGACGTAATAACCACCTGCGGAGAATATCCACATGCTCACAGCAGAACACAGAAAGAGGTCCTCTTTAGGTGATCGCACTGAAAACCACACAGCACTCGAAAGTATACGAGGTTTAATATATCTTTGCAATTGCATACAATTTAACGATTTCTAAATGCGGTGTGTGCGACGCTGGCTGTACTGAATTGCATATTGTGTGCTATCACTTTTTCTGTGCATACCGATGTGGTCGTAATAACATTGTGTATATGTCGTGGCCATATCGTAGATTTGATCACTTCATGAAATGCTCGAGAATTTCATGAAATGGTCGCATTTCATAAAATGTTTCACTATCTATTGGCCACATCATGATGTGGTTTGGGCAGATCAATGATGAGAAATCGTTTCACGATATGGCCAACTAAACTCGTGGCTACTTCATGAAATGGCAATAATTATTTGATCATATTGTAAAGTAGTTTTGTTTATATATTTATATGACGGCCGCTGCCGACAATGTTGTTTCTCGCAGTGAAAAAGTGCATAATTCGTTATTTAATGAGGAAGAAAGTTAACAAAAGGGTTTTCGACGAAACAAATTAAGGAGAGTAGGGTGACTACGCAAAAGAAATCTATGGACTATTACTGGCTGTCAAAATATAACATTTTGGAAACTGCGGTTGAGGTACAAAGTGCGGATGAGAATCAATGCCGTACAAAGATATACTGTAAAACTGCACTTCCAGGGTCCAAGAGGTGATACTTGAATTTCTTTTGTGGAAAAGGTCTTTTTGACGTGACAACGTCTTAAATTAGGTTGCGGCTGGGAGTCACTTATGAAAAAGTGTAACGCTCGGTAACGTTACGATGAGTCTCTCGTGTTAAGTTTAAGTTTACATGTACAATGTTTTAGTAAACAAAATATATTTCTATAGTTAAAATTTGTGCAATTCTTATTTTCATTCAATTCCTTGTTCCTATTGTGCAATTTAATTATATTCATATCAATAAATATTCTACCGAGAAAAAGACATTGTCACGTAAAATCTTCGCCCGTAAAACCGACTTTACAGGCAACCATTTTTTTAATAGTTTTTTTTCTGGCGCTTCACCAGCCGCTACCGCGGCACGCTCGCTTTGCTCGCTCGGCTCGCGCGTCATGGTCACAACACTAACCTAACCTAACCTAGTGTGAAGTATTACCGTTTGGGCCCTTGAAGAACAGTTAAGTCTACTATTGTAATATGTACCGAAGTACCTTATTATTTCTAAATATTTGATAGTTTTCTAAATATAAATGTGTAAGTTTTACTTACATTACATCAAACATGTCAAATGTTTGATGTTCAATTTAGGAAAAAAAAAACTTTAATTTGTTTATTTTGTTACAAAAATTTGATTAAATTTGTTTGTGTCATTCGGACTTAAATAAAAATTAACAAGTTCTTACATATTCTGGATTTTTAATAAATATTTTATGGACACCCTAATTATACGATCCGGTCAAATGCGGATGACCAAATCGTTAAATGTTGACGATTTAATGATCTGGTCAAATTAAGTTGGCCACATCATGAAATGTGACCATGAAATTCTCGAGCATTTCATGAAGTGATCTAGTCTACGAAATGGCTACGACATATAGATAACGGAAACCTATGCAGTTTCACCCGGTATCAAGCTGCAGCGAACTAATACTAAACGAGGTAGACAGACCGACAGCCTCGTAAACTGTACATATATGTGAAATAAATGATGGGAGGTCTAGTTAGGATGTCGTATATTACTGAAGAACTTCAAGTCATCATCAAAGCATTTTACTCTAAAAAAATAGATTATGGTAATATTTCCGCAATTGCAGGTAACAACACGGTTAGAAAAAAGTCAATTGGAAGAAACAAGTTGAAAGATTTTTACAAACGAAGTCAAATACTCTGAAAAGCGTGTAAGTAATAAGTTTTGAACCTAAATTATTTGAATTTGTTTGATTGGACTTAAATTAATTGAATTCTTAATCTGTCATTATCATAATTTAAAAAAAACCTATATTACAAACATAGTTTTTATTCACAAGAAATCGTCACAACCAAATAATATAGAAATATTTTTTTATTGTTTTCAGAATGTAAAAAAATAAGAACATCCGCAAACGCGATTGAAGAAAAACACCAAGCAAAACATAGATATAGAAAAATATAGTAAAAATTGTCCTGTCACTTACAATAACGAAAATATATGAAATTAGAGATAATAAAGCTTTTGGTTTATTCTGACTTATATCATTTTATTTGTTTGTTAAGCACTCATACGATATGAATTTTCAAGTGGAAGCTGTTATTAAGTCAGGCAAAATAAAGATTGCAGCGGAATCCTATTTTACCGTATGCGTATAACATAGTCTCGATTAGCGTTTTATAGTTTACAAAATTGCTTAGTATTTATTATTTATAGTAAGCTAGGAAGCTTTGGGCACTTTGACATAATGGCCCTACTTTGTGCTTAGGTTGTATGACAATTCTAACCAGGTTGTCACGACCACACCCACCGCACTCTCGCCACGATTTGTCGGGATCTCGTAGTAGTACCTGGTTTTCTGGTTTCTCATTTAACCGAGCTTCTGAGAAGACGAAATGAGGGGGGGAAAGTCTCGCAAACCCTCGTCGCGCTGCTTCAGGTGTAATAAATCTATAACACCCGAGATATTTAACACAGGTGGTAGGCAGAACAGCTAGCACGTGTAAACTTAGATTAAAACAAAAAGGGTAGATACGGCACTAGCCTCATAAAAGTGATCCGCATGAATTGTGGTCCACGATCCTAATCGCTTTAGTCACAACTTGACATGCAAACGACGCACATGTGAACGCCAAAAAGCAATATTGCTAATATTTTGTGTTTATATGATAAAACAATGCCTAAGTGTGTTTTTAAAAAGTGCTCAAATTGCTCAAGAACTAAAAATAACACCCACAGCATCACTTTTCATTCGTAAGTACTATAAAATATATGTTTTCATAAAAATTGCTGTTTGTTTTGAATCTTATTCGGTAGTGACGTCGATTACTGGTCGCGTGATTGGTCGGTAGTGCAGTGACGCGGATCTCGCCGTCTCGTTCGCGCTGCCGTTGAAACTTAACGTGCTGTTTCGTTCGGGTCGGTAATGCAGTTACGCGGATCTCGCCGTCCCGTTCGCGCTGCCGTGGGATCAGTTTTTGTTTGATGCAAATATGAGCGTACCGTATCTACCCTTTTTGTTTTAATCTAAGCGTGTAAATCAATATTCTCAGTAGGTATACCTATTCCCTTGTATCATAAAAAAAGTTGAGTGAACAACTCGTATCGGGTGTACACTATCACGCCCTTGAACTGTAATTACTTACTCGTTTCGCCCACTTGTGTCGTATACCTAAATATATCAAGTCAAGTGTAATTGATTACTTACATACTAGGTAAATGAGTAAAGTTTAACAATTTACCATAAAATAATGTAATGAAACTGTAAGAAATGTGCAGTGTATTGATGATAATGATGAGATGATGTATATAAACAATACACTGCGCAATTCTTCGTTTAACAGGTAATTGTATAAATTAAGTATAAACACAAAATTTACTTCATCCATGTTTAAATCAGATTTTATTATCAAATGTTAGTGCAGTTGCAATTACCACTAATATTGCCAGTACACCCAAATTGATTATAGGCTGGTGGGAAGTGACACTCGCATTTTTTCGACCCATTTATTATTTTATCAGTAGTTACGCATGGTCCACTGCATGGTATAAGTTTGACGTTCTCAGAATCTTCATTGCCTGAGATCACATTGGTATTCGGTGACTTACTTTCCTTGACCTTCAAACTTGTTCTTCGTTCAGGTTCCTTTGTCTCATTGACATGTAAACCGCATACTGGAGAGGGACAACACTTTACGACATCTGAAGTCGAAGATTTTCCTAAGTTTGAAAGTATTAATCCGTTATTTTTAGATTCTGTTACATTTGATTCTATCTGGATTCCAAGAGAAGTTGGAGAGGGACAAGAGTTCTTGTCATCAGATGTCTGAGATAATCTCACATTCGACAGTTTCGATCCATCATGCCTTGTGTCTGCAGTACTTGAGTCATTGTGTTCTTCAAGCGGCACCTTTGCAATATCGTCGTAACTGATTTTCGGTTTGTTTGCTTCGTGTTTTTGAAGTGATAATGCTGCATCTTTAGGTAAATCGTGTTTTGTCTCATTCAATGGTTTTGGGTGGCAGCACTGTGGAATTTTGTATGGACAGTAAATTGTTTCAGATTGTTTTCTGATGAGTTCATTTTTTGTTGTGTCACTGCCACCTTCGCTTTCATGGGCATCAGACACTTTACAGCACATTGGAACTTCACTCGTTGTTATAGTTTCTTGATTTTGGGTGTTATCTTGGATACATGGAATATTTATATTTGATGTGTTCTGAATACCTTGTTCTCTCCTATTTAGCCTTCCTTGGCTAGAAGCACCAATCTGACTTCGGAGTTCTTTGAGTTCAGCTAGTGCTTCTTTTATAGTCCTTATTTGGACTCCAGCTGGACAACAACCACGACATTCAACCTTTTCATACGTCTTGGTGTATGAATCGTTGAATGGTGCCGGACATTCATTATTCTCATCATAAAGTTGGCTATCTTTGCTCTTACATGGTAATAAAGGTTTCCCACAGCCTGCAGAGCTACATGTTTGATCCGTGCAACATTTTGCAGGTAAAGAAGATTCTATGGTTTTTCTAGAGCACTGCGATGAAAGACAAGTCGAGTGTTCATCAGCTTTGCTACATGATGGGATCCTTTGTTGGTTTGAACAAATATCTAGGCTTTCTAGAACAGGTCGAGTGAACGACTCTACCTTTTCTTCGCATTTCTTATTTCTTTTTGGCATCGAGAGTTAGTTGAGTAGGTAGATGGTTACTCGAATTTTCATTGCTATTTAAGTAAATTAAACAATATTTAAGTGGACATTCTGTTTTTAGGTGCTAAATAATTGTAGGTAATAGGTATAATGACATGGTTTTTAATTTTAATTTTAGTGAATAATGACGCTGTGATTTATATGTTTCTTTAAGTTTCTTAGGTAAATTCTGTACAACATACTCAGCAAATTGCTTCTTTTTGTGATGATCAAAAGTCAAAACCACTTTGACAAACCTTAATCAAATTACATTATCAAACAAATCAATTATTTCACTGAGAGATTACATTATAACTATATAATTCTAATCTCAGTCAACGATTTTCTTATCATTGAGTAAAAAGAGTACTGGAACAGGAACAGGACCTACTGGGGTAACTTGATTCTCCTTTTGCTTTTCATCCTTATTTTTCCTATAAAGATAAAACTAAATAAAAATTTACATACCGAAAGACATGGTTTCTTTTTACTGAGTGTTTCAGCGAGTTGGCTATTTGACAGATGTATCAACAAATTTAAAACTATGCTAGATTTGGTAGCTTTTATAGGAAAACAATTATTATGAAAAATAAACCTTTGATTAATTGTAAATATATTATATAATATATTTCAGAATTTTCAGATATTTAGCTTACAAGGACCGAGATTATCAAGGTTCAGATTTAATAAATGCTTGTTTATTTTTATATACTATTGGGTTTGATTTAATTTTGTCCAAATTATTAGTCAAATCATATTTTAAAGTAGTTTATCGATCGTTGTATTAAAATTAATTAAAACCGGAAGTGTCAAATGGCGCGAAATAAGTATGACCGACTGAATCATGGCGAGGCAGTGCGAGTTGACAGGAAGCATTCTGCTAGTAATTCTGCTGATAACCGTCGAAGTGTTTGGATGTGACGTGTCTAATTATTATTTGGAGTTCAATAAATAAGTTGCTGGTTTCTGAAGGAGTTTCTTTACAAGACAGTGAAGTCTGAGATGCGGTTGTATTCTGATTATTAATAAATCTGCAGTGTGTGATCATGCATTAGGGGGACCAAACCACTACATTAGATTTCATAGACCACAGATCCTTGCAGCTGAGCGGCGGTTCGTTCTTCGAATGATGCGCGAGGCTATTGAGATTAAAAAATATCCAAATTTCAATAGGGAAGATGGTTGCTATATACCACCAGCTTGGGAACCTATTATACAGGAGATAAAATCCCAACCTCGAGCACACACTGCAAGACCATCAGATACTATTAGTTCTTTTTGTTTGCATAATTTAACATAAGAAGGAGATAGAAAGCCTCTCTTGAGTTTGGTTCGCCGGTTCTTCTCAGGAAGGTCTCCCAATTTTGGAACCGGTGGTAGTTTACGGTAGTTAGGGTCAAATAAATAAACTCAAAATTACAAACAAGAATTTTAAATAAAATACTTTATTAAGTAAAATAAATAATAAATTCATACATAGACAATAAACATTTTAAAAATCTTCCAATGAAATAACCGAACGCTCAATATAAGTCTTTTGAAGGTAGCTCGACAATTTTAAATAAAAAATCATTATTCTGACGATGCAGACCTGAAAAGGCTGCGAAACGTCAATAAATAAATAAAGTTTCGTGCATTAACCCGTAAAAACTAGTTTTATTTAATCTTCAGTAATTGCCACAAAAAGGATGATGGGCAAAAATCTATGGAACTTGGTATTCGTTCCAATAGAGATGTGTTACATATCATTTGAAAGGTCTACTTGAATACAATAATGTCTACTATGGCGCTTGCCCTGATACGTTGTCGAAACAGAGTTATATAATAAATAATAAAAAAAAGTTTTTCTTTATAAATTGTTATACATTTTAGTATTTACATTATTTTAGCAGTGTTGTAAGTATTAACAATAGGCATTAGGTTAGAGCGTTGATATCTGCAATAGTTTAAAAAAAAAGTATTGCAGATACCAGTGGCCTTCCGACTTAGTAACAATACAACCTCCTGAGAACTATTTAATGTTTATCTTTAACGAGAACGTTAATAAAAGAAAATGATAAAAAAACATAATAAAAAAAACAATAACTAGCTTGTTATCTTGAACGGTAACCATAGGTGTATATAGAGGGGGGGGGGGGGGGCGAGTGGGCCGTGCCCACTCCAGGACGGTCTTGTAAAAATGGTTCTGGTATTTTCTGGAAAAAATAAAAACGGACAGCAAATATCAGAATGCCGCCATAGTAACTAATATTCTACATGAAAAGAGGTATTCAATGATATATCACTCATCGCTATTGATACCAAACACCAATTGGATACCAAAATGCCCGTCCTCCTTTATTAACTTTTATGGTTTTTTGTTTTGCGGATACAAGGCATCCACAAAAGTTAACGGGATCAACCCATTAAAAGTTTAATGTGTTTAGTTTTAACCGACTTCAAAGAAGATGGCGGTTCTCGATTTGGCCTGTATGATTTTCCATATTATTTCTCTCTACAATAACGTCTCTGAATCGGGAAAACAACATAGGTTTACATTAGGCTGTAGTTGCTCTGAATCAAGAAAAGTGAAAAATTAAAAATCCAATTTGACAAAATTGTAATCGACTCCATAAAAACGAAAACAAAAAAGGAGAAATTACACCTATCTTTTAATTAAATCTAAATTACATTTAAAGTAAAATTTACAGTAAATGGAGTCGGAGTCACTAACCCAAGTAGTGAACGGCAACTCAGATCTATTTATGTTTGTTGACGTGGCACCAATTCAAGATATTAATTTACTTTAAATGTGATTTGGGTTTAAGGAAAAGAAGAATCATTTCAGCGTCTTTTTTTTGTATTTATGTACTCGATTTTATTCTTCTAATGTTCTTAGATAAATCTGTTCAAATTCCACATAGAAACCATCAATTCTAAACAGAAGTTTCTAATAGAGGAATGTCAATCAACGTAAAACAATATATTTCAAAAAAAAAAAAGTGATTCATCGCAAAGAAAGTGTCAGCTAGATAGCTGACACTTTCTTTGCGATGAATCACTTTTTTTTTTTATGATTTTATTAAATATGATCATAGGTAGATACCTATGATCATATTTCCCCTATCTACCCTAGTGAAATTTACCATAGACTTGGATTTTTTACTTAAGTACTCCATATTCTATTGTCTTACTCTATTGATATAGCAAAGAAAGTGACAGCAATAACTTTAATCAAACTTAAAAGTTCTGACTTCTCTTTAAATGATACCTAAATCATGGATCAATATTTGGTCCATGTCTAGTTACTTATCTATGGTTGTTAACGTCAATGTGGGAATGTCCACGTGATTACATAACTTCCGTTGTGGCGCTGTCATCGTCACCTCAGTTTCCTTTAGCACTGTGCGTCAGTTGCGGTGCGGTGTGGTAAATAGTTTCGATCGGATAAAAAACATGTAAGTTAATCTCTAAATAAAATTTGTAAACGAAAAAGGCGTTTCTTTCACTGTTTACTGTATAACAAAATGTTATTGGTACTTAATTTTCTGTCAATTACTCCTTACGTAACGTAATGGAATTATGTTTGCACGTGACCTTGCCCCATTTATTATTTTAGCTTTTTTAACGTTATTAAAATTTCTATTTGATCATTTTCTTTGAATTTAAAGTGCTTTAACTCTGGCTGTAAAAGCATCTCCATTGACTTAATTTTAACCGGCGAGAAGTAGTATTGATTTGATTAATTGGACGTAGTTACGCGAAAACGTTCCAACCCACAAGTCACTCGAAAATGAGTTACCATAACCAGGGTACTATTTTTGCCATATTACATCATGTGCACACAAAGATGCTAGTATTTTTAAGTTAGTTTCATCAATAAAGTTTAACCCAAATGTTCCAACCCACCATTATGCCAAGGACGTGTACTCAAAATAAAGTAAAAACATTACATGCATACTGAAACATATTGTTAAAAACTCTTAATAGAATAACATATCGTTATAATGTTCCACTTGTCTTGGAACATTATACTAAATTCATAAAACGCACATTTAATGGTTTCTTAAATGATCCATGTGGGTTGGAACGTTTTTGCAAAATCTTTATACATTTTTTATTTCTGCAAAAATGTTCCATGTAATTTGAAACCTTTTAGATTAATCCATACTGTTTTTTTAAGCTGCGAACACTGTTCTAAATAAATTGAAACCTTTTATTATAATATATTATTTTCAAATTTTTTGCTATAAACAATCCACATATACTTGATCCATTTTTGCTATTAAATATGTTCTAGAGAAAAAGATATTTTTTACCAAAATAAATAACTATGGTATATTTGGACGTAGTAACGCGAAAATGTTCCAACCCACAGCAACCCCAATTTGCAATTTACACACTTTTTCCCTGTAATTATTTCAGGCAAATACTATTGGTTTAACTATGGAATGCCAAACTGATTATTGAATGATATGCATATTTTTTGTAAATACATAATACAAGGGGCATATAAATAGGTAAAACGAGTTTGAAATGTTTTTGCTAAATTAATTTTGTATGAACCTTGTTAAATAGCAATTATGCATAAACTTTCCAAAACGAATTTAAGTGTATTATTTTATAAAAATAAACCAAAAAGAAATATGTAAAATAATAAATAACAATGAGGAACATACAAAAACAACAAAAAAATATATTTGAAAATGTATTACAAAAAAATAGAACGTGATCTTTTGAGCTTAGAACCTATGCCAAAAATTTGTTGATATGGTTCCAAAAGTTATCAAAAACTTATATTATAATATAAACATTCAATTTTCATCATCGTATTCTATGATCTCGAAGTCCGGAACTCCACCAAACCCATCAACATCATCAGTGCTTCTTCAGAACTTTGAAGCGTTCTATAAAATTGAAGGCAATCCTCGGGTATGAGCAATCGGTTTGTCGTTAGGCCACAATAAGCAAAAATCAGATTCTTTTATGTATTGCAGTTCTCGTTTTATTCTTTTATCAATTTTCAACTCATTGAAATCGTCTTCCATCGTAGACCGCATAAAAATAGAAAACATTTTATCTTTATCCAACTTAATTTCTTTTGTATGTAGCCAACTAACTTTAGATGAGTCTGTAAACTTCTTCCTATTGATAATCTTCTTTTCCAGTTTAGTTGTACTAAAAAAATCAGTCTTTGTCATTTTGTAAACTTGAAGAGGTTTAACTTTTTTACTTAGTTCTACAATAGTGGTATCCATAGTGCATTTAATGATACTGGGCATTGTTATGTATTGGTAGAAGGAGAGGTAGAAGAGGTGCACAGGAAGTGGATTGCCTTCAATTTTATAGAACGCTTCAAAGTTCTGAAGAAGCACTGATGATGTTGATGGGTTTGGTGGAGTTCCGGACTTCGAGATCATAGAATACGATGATGAAAATTGAATGTTTATAATATAAGTTTTTGATAACTTTTGGAACCATATCAGCAAATTGGCATAGGTTCTAAGCTCAAAAGATCACGTTCTATTTTTTTTGTAATACATTTTCAATTTTTTTTTGTTGTTTTTGTATGTTCTTCATTGTTATTTATTATTTTACATATTTATTTTAGATATATTTATAAAATAATACACTTAAATTCGTTCTGGAACGTTTATGCATAATTGCTATTTAACAAGGTTCATACAAAATTAAATTTAGCGAAAACGTTTCAAACTCGTTTTACCTATTTATATGCCCCTTGTATTATGTATTTACAAAAAATATGCATATCATTCAATAACCAGTTTGGCATTCCACAGTAACACCAATAGTATTTGCCTGAAATAATTACAGGGAAAAAGTGTACCGCTAAAACACAAAATTGCGTTTATCTCAAAATGGGGTCGCTGTGGGTTGGAACGTTTTCGCGTAACTACGTCCAATTTCAAAATTCTCAAAACGTCAATTTTAGGTATAGATTTGAATTTCGAATTATCTTCGATTTGCGAGATGTAGCTTTAATTTTTATGAGCTTAACAAAAGATTTTCAGTGTTTTGTGACATTACCTAACCTTCATTGTATTGATGTTGGCAGTGGCATTGATTTTTGACTATCTTCAGGTAGAAAGGTCAACTGTTAGAAATAAACCAGAACCAAATCGTTTTTCGAACCAAAACACAAAAGAGTAGCACTTTTAACTATCTTTGTTAGAGTATCAAGCATTAATAATTCTTGCTCGATTTGCAACAACATTCTTAAATAAAATGAAGTCATATAATCCTGTTTGACACTTCGTTTTATCTTTTTCAATTGTTTAAAATCAAATAGAAGAGATAAAATGAGGCTCAACCCTGGTCCAAGAAGGGTTAAAGATGTTTAGCTTTTAAATTTGATAAGGAATTTGGCCAAGTAGGCCTTATATTTGTCTATATAATTTCACTACATCAATATCTGGACGATTTCTCTATCTGTCTTCTAAAGCATAACATACTTATGTATTTATATTTCAAAAACCTAAATTTAATAAGTTATTTTATTCAGATTTTGCTATCAATAAAAATGGGGTTTGGTTATTGTGGGCAAGAGAACTTATAACTGTGAATTTGTAGGTTTTTCTTGTATGATCCTCCTTCAGTAATGATTGAAGCCTTATTGATGTAAAGGGACCCAGAAACCCACCAACAACACAGCATAGTATTTATTAATAAAATTTAATTATTTGCACTAACAATAACTCTTTTATTGAGAGAAACAACTGTAAAAGATATTTTTTCAATATAATAATGCCCAGTCTAAGATCTGGCATATTGTCATTCTACAAAATAATATAGTATATGTTAAATTGGACCATCAATATGAATCAATGTTTCTTGAAAATTGATGCAGTCTTTTGAACCTCGGCGATAAAACTTGCAAGCAGACTTCTCAGGCCATAACCTTTGTTCCCGTTGAGTCACACCATTTTGTGTTACACTGTTACCGACTGGTAAAAAAAATACTGATTAGTATCACTGTTACTTAATGCCACATTTTTTGTTCCCTTTGAATGACCGTTAAGTAACACTTTTTGGGTAAAATCATTGTTCAAATACATCTTGACTTTATAATATGTTTATTAATATTAATTATTAACCCTTACCTTTGCATTCATTCAAAACTAGGGTGTCATCAAAATGTTTTGGAAATCCTCTCATAGCCACTTAAATAGTTGTTTGTATTAGCAAGTAAAATATTATTAAGTTAGAGTTGTGCTAACCTTGCACTCTTTTCAATGGTTTCAGTTTAAAAAAAACTAGATCAATGCCCTAGATAATGTTATCTTTTCCTTTTTTACTTACTGTTGTTAATAATTACTATAAACTCAAATGTTTATACATTATAAAGATAGTTTTCATGTTATAATTTCCATCTATCTATATATATAACTCAAAGGTGACTGACTGACATAGTGATCTATCAACGCACAGCCCAAACCACTGGACAGTTTGGGCTGAAATTTGGCATGCAGGTAGATGTTATGACGTAGTCAGTCAAGGGGATAAAATAGGGAATGAAAGTTTGTATTAGACTTTGTCAATTTTAAACCGATTGGGCTGAGACTGCATGCAGGTATAAGAAGAATGTCATTGTGTATAATACAAGCCTGAGAACAAAAACTGTAGTCTACACTTCAGCTCTACACCGAAGTGAAGCGAGGGCGGGCCACTAGTATAATATATAATGAATTCCCACTGACCTAAAGTTAAATTTTATAAGAAGCATTATCATAGAAAGGTGCTATTGTCTTTCTGTCGGTGAGTAAAGTTCCTGTTCTCCCAAGTGTAGGGGATTGGGTTAGGGTAGGCAATGGTGCAAGCGATTTTTTTTTGTATTGCAAGTATCTATAGGCTATGGTGACCGCTTACCGTCAGGTGGGCCACGTGCTGGTTTGCCACCCTTTTAACATAATAAAAGATAGTGCCACTGGGTGAGTGGCAAATTTATTATAATATTTAAGAAATCTCTTTTCCCATGGGAAGTGGAGTGCTGAATTTAAAAAAAGTTAAAGTTGGGGGTAGGTACTTTTCCACGGTTTTTTTAATCACACGTCATGGAACTGCAATGGCCTTTTTTGAGTTTATTTGTGGTCAAGGCACTTGTGTTCTTCCTTATGAATCTGAATAGCATGTGTATTGAGTAGGTATCTGTATTTCACCGTTTGGTTGGCTCATAGAATAATGTTCTCGTAGCATCTGTATTTCATTGTTTGCTTGTCCCACAGAATAATGTTCTCATCCCTGATGGACGTGGCGCGGAACTCACCGTTCCGCGGCCCCATGACCTCGGCGCAGTGCCAGGCCTCCACTAACACACTGGCGCCGCCACAGATCGAACAGGTAATAAATTATAAACAAACGCCCGTTCGTAGATACTCGGAGACATCAATCAATCATTGTCACAGACTACAAGTATCTGTTAAAGTTTAAGTTTCATCATCAGCCTAGTAATGTTCCCACTGCTGGGGCACAGGTTTTCCCTATGGATGGAATAGGGAGATTGGGCCATGACCCACCACATGGACTCAGTGCGGATTGGTGGGTGCTAACAATTGCAGATAAAGCCGGCACCAACAGCTTAACGTGCCTTCCGCTTCACGGAGGAGCTCGAGATAGTACATTTTTGGCCACCCCTCCAATGACCAACCACTGCGAAAGTTGCTCAACTTCGCAACAATCGAAGTGGAACATTTCTTTCTTTCCTTGGCATAACATCCCAATATAGGTGGCTTACCAACATACCAACCCAAAGTACAAATTTGATTAATGAAAGTGCTGACTTTCTTCACAATAATCACACTAAGCTGTAAGAAAATAGGTAATACATAATTTCAAGTCAAGTTCTGTCTGCACGACTGTTGGTATGGGTGTTTAAGTATCTTTCATATAAAGTACTTAAATATTGATTTCATTGATATATTAAGTAAGATAAGTTTGAGATTGAAACAGTATTGTAACAATTAATAAAGGTATTGAAAAGCCTAATGATGACAACTTATAATTGAGGGGGGCTGCAGTCGAGAGTTCTTTGGACCAACGACCTGATCAGTCGTTCTGCAGTGCAGTGTGGCCGATAAACAATCGACTGCAGGGTTGCCCTGTGACCCGAAGATTATGAGAGCTGAAGGCATGACACGAGATATTGTTACTTATGGCAGAGCTGATTTTAGAATGTAATTAAGTTTTTACAATTAGATCCTTATGTAGATAAGTACTAATTAAAGCTATTTTGCTTACAAGAGCCCAATGGCCGCATCAGCTGTGGTAACCACCGATTCCTGCGAGTTTGCTTCCCCAAAATATTTCGCCCTGTGCGGACTTGGCGGAATCCTGTCTTGCGGTGAGTATAAAATCTTGATTTACAGCCAATGATCGGTGTATGGAGAGTTAAGGTCTTAGACTGAACCTAAGCGGAATGCTTAGTAGTAATGCGAAAATGGCCTACTAGCATTGCGTGTCAACAACAGACCTGTAGACGGTGGTAAGCTCGCTGAGAGCGAGCTGTCTGCTAATTTATTTTTCCAATGTAAAGTATATCTAAAGAGCAATACTCAAAGCCCATATTTATTTATTTTTTTGCCGGGTGGGAGCGTAGTCTAGTTAATGGGCTGAGGCCTTTAAGGCACGGGAATAGACAGGTAGATTTTAAGCAAATTTTTACTCGAATTTGAGCGTAATTTCCATCATACATATTATGTAATCTGCCTAGTGGTTAAGAGCCCTTTCACATTTTTTGCAAAAAATCGTAATTTTTGAGCGCCTCGTTTACCACCTTAGAAAAGATTTTGACTATTTCCAATAAAAGTAAACACTAGATTTATTCTTCCTTTTGTAAGTTAATGTAGAATATTTGCAAATACTATTTTCCTTATTTTGTACTGATCGTTCTACCGCAGATAGTTTACTGAAAAAACGATAATATGCACAACTTCAAGCGCCTCAATCTCTAAATAATGTTCAATAAATTAGATCAAATTAATTACTATGACATCAGAAGTATGTTTTTTTTGTAACATAATGTATTAGAATTTTGATTTTTCATCTCATCAATATCAAAAAAGACATCTTACCTCCGTGAGGTTTCTCAAAAAATAATGCAGATTTACGTCGTATTTTGATATTGAATTAAATAGAATTACTATCAAAAACTTTCATAAAACTAATTTACCATCATTGAACTACTGAAATATGTATATATTTTTGTAATTAGTTCATTAATAATCATTTTATAAGACTCGAAATATCACCCGTAAAATGCAATATATACTAGTGCAAATCGACTTACGCGCCGATCAGTACGGCAGCGGCGCAATTTTGTAAAAGGGCTCGGGGCTTGCAGGGTTCCATGCGGTAGACGACGGGATCAGGGAAGGCAATGATGCAATTGATACTCATAGCAAGATTTATAGGCTATGATGCTTGCTATATTAAAAAACACCTAACCATAGAGAAACAAAGCAAAAACCGTGCGTCACTGCACGGCATGTACATGTACACAAGCTAGCATCACACCCACCCGATTATTTCCGTAGGCCCTTAGACACGCTGTTTTCTCAAATCTGAGATTTGAAATAACTGAAATCCATTAGCTTTCAACCACTAAAATCAGTTTTAAGATAAAAAAAATAGACAAATACTGTTTGATTTTCAAGCAGTACTTGTCTATTTTTTTTTCTCATGGAATGGAATTAGTCATGGAAGATTTTTTTCTTATGGAAAAACCGGACGACATAGATTTTTTTGTTTCATTTAATTCAGAACTGTCGATGACATTAAAATACTGACATTTTTCTTTTAAACTTCGCTTTTCATATTGGTCTTATATCAGAACACAGATATATTATTCAATACTGTGTTTTATAAATTACATCAATAACTTTACTAAAGCGAAGCGAGAGCGGGTCACAACTCAGTACTCATTAGTAAATTTATAAATAGAATTGGCCACAACATGGAACCTTGGGAAACACCGAAATCTATTCACCGAGATTACATTGTTTATAATAACACATTGAGTTTTGTCACCTAGGTATGAAGGAAGTAACGTCGTTATGAGAATGTCCGCTTTGCATATTTCTAAATGAAACAGTTTAGGAATGGAGATACATACTGTGTCAAACGTCTATGATATGTCCAAAGACATTGCCAAACGTTTATTCTTGTCGTCGAGTATTTGGGCACTTGATAACCGTTTACGTATGATAAGACGGTATTGTGCTATTATACAACATCGAGCACACGTATAGTTTTGATCTCAATTCAAGTATGGACGGTATAACAACCACTCTGAATTAAATAAGACTCACTATTAACGCAAATGGAATAAAACTTGTAATTTTGGAAAAAAGTCGATACTAAATCGTTTTTTTGTCGGGCGTTGTTTTGTCCTTCTTATCTACGCGTTGCTTGAGAAAGACAAGTATATCACACCGGCCCGGTGACGGTGAATCAACGATCATTGATGAAGACTGAAGAGTTCTTCTATTATATTTTTATTTTCAGCATCAAACTGCTTTATTTATAAATCTATAGAAAATTTTATTAATAATCCACTTTGCGCTGGACTTAAATTGTTTCTAGTTTCTAGATTTATAGTATTCTTACTACTTAGTGCAGCTAGTATAAGTTTACTGGCACTATTATATACAATCTAAAAGTCAAAAGTATTGATTAAGTCCGCTTTCATCTGGATTAACGCTATGATTGATCGTTTCTGACAAACTTATATCGAAATATGATTGCATAACCTAAATCTTTTCCAAAGTAGTAAGTCTGATGGATTTACTGCACTATCTGCCCTTATCATATGTACAATCACGGGCAAGGTTACTAAAATGAAAGATAAATAACGACTTTCTAAAAATATACATGGCAAAAATTATGAACGAAACTTCACGATGTTATCTCATGGGTTAGTAGAAATTCTATCCTGCTATATCATGAATCTCTTATCTATTAGACAAGTCCGTCTGTGGTGCTGTTTCAGCGGCCAAACCGTAAGAGATAGATAAAGAGAATATTTAAGTTATAAGTTAAGAATAGTCTGATAAGACTACAAACCGGATTTGAGTAACGTAGCACTTCCGGTTTTCGAGAAATCACGAATTTCAAACGAAACCACTCAAAATCTCCGAAGTTCTCAATTTTTTTTTTAAATCAGGTTTTGGTGAACATTTGGTTCACTGGTTTGCTAGTAACATATTATTTCTGTAACTACATATTCTTGAGCTTGGGTTCGAAAACAATTCATATTGATAACTAGTGGGTGCATGCGACTTCGTCTGCGTGGGTATAGTAGTTTCCTATACAAACTTCCATTTCGTCTATTTTCCTTCCTTGAAGAATGATTTCTAGGATAAAAACTCCTCCGGGACTTAAACTGTCTCTATACCAAAATTCAGCGGTTTAAGCATGAAGAGGTAACATACACTCACTTTCGCATTTATAATATTAGTACCAATATACTTACGGCCGTAGTTAGGTACGTCTAATTCGTGTCGGAGACAGTACCGGCACATCTCCGAAATTTAAGGTTTTGAGTTAATTAAAGAATTGAAAAACTTTGAAGTTGTCTTTAATTAACTCAAAACCTCCGGAGATGTTCCGGTACTGTCTGCGATAGACGAATTAATGACTTGTATTATTTTGATAGCCAAATAACCTTAGGTAAATTATTTACTTTTTAAGTAAATAACTGCTAAATGTTTAAATCTAAAGAAAATTATACTAGAAAAAATTCCTCAACTCGAACCCGCACACTCGCTTAGCGAAGAGTCCGGGTTAAGTTAAAATAACTTTAATCAACAAACTTAAAACCGCGTATTGTGTACGTTTTCACTGTCATGTTGTCATGTCTTGTATGTCATGTGAGGTGTGTGTCAATAAAGAATATTATAATTATTGATTTCTTTAAATACGGCTGTTAGTACGTTACCTACTTATTACACTATAAGATTTTTAATAGGAATAATGACAGGGTAAGTAAACGAAATTCTATTAAGTCCGTCAGTAAACTGCTGTATCAGCTATCTTTGCGTCTGGACTTCACCTTCACCTAACATCAGGTGGGGTGGATTCATTAGTCGGACCTACTATAAAAAAAAACCTAATTTTAATTTGGCAGGTAGAACTGCTGTATCAGCTATCTTTGCGTCTGCACTTCACCTTCACCTAACATCAGGTGGGGTGGATTCATTAGTCGGACCTATCTATAAAAAAACCTATTTTTAATTTTGGTAAAGCTAAAATGCGTCAAAGTTGGGGTGTGGGGGCATGATGTCATATGTATATCTATGGTGTGGGGGCTCGTGACGTCAATTGCGACATTTCAAGTCGATATATCCCTGTAATGTTTTGATTATGTAAATGAATAAAAAAATACGTGTCCAATACTTTTTGATAACTTGGGTATATTGACGAAGAAAAATAGTTAACGTTGTTTTGTCAATCGCACAGTAAGACCTGCCGGCCTATTCGTTTCCTCCCAGGCGGGACAGCGATGGTGATGTCCTACAGCCGGCTGTAGGGTTATGTAAGACTTACTGACTAAATCATAACCGTGGGGGATGCCTATGGCCATAGGGGCCTTACATGCTTCATCTGATACGAACTCCTGAGAAGGGGATGATGTAGCGCTGCCTTAGTAAATACTACTTGACAGTGCGTTTAGAGGACGGATACACTCTGATGTGCACCCGCATCTGTTTGAGACTTGAGCGACTGAAGATCCCTCGGGATCGGGAGGGCGCTTTGTGTCGCAGCACACGGTCCACCGACCACAACCACAAAACGCCGCCAGTGGCATATTTCTTGTAGTTTTCTTACATTTTATATGGACTCGCCACACACGGTACGACGGTGGCCGCCACACGCTACGAATCGTCGTTGCTCGCTTCTTGTGGCCCGCACCACTTAATGCGCTGATACAAAACGCCGCCACACGTCACTCGCGCGATTCCCCACCCCTCTCTCCCTTGCCTTAGTCGCGCGCTTCAGCCATTTAGTTGCCGCTTCTAGCTTCTCGTAGCGGCGTTTGTGGCTGTGGCGTGTGGCCCGTGTGCGGCGACATTTATTCGCTTACTCTTTTGACATTTACAGTGTGTAACTAAAGATAAAATTGCATATTCATCGATGTGTTTCAGAACAACTATCTTAGTGGCGCTATAATAAAGCAGTAGTGAATCACTAAATAACTCGGTGATTGTCACTTGCATCTCTCAACAGCAGTTAGCGAATAGGCCTACTGAACACTGCTCAATGTATTTCTGTGGGGGAGAAACCTTAGTATTTACTCCCCATCTAGTATAGCCCAAAGTTTAGCAACAACATTAAACTCTTCCTAACTTTTCCGAAAATAACACTATCTTTTAGTAATTCTGTGAGTAAGATTCCATGGGTAGGGTTTTAGGTAATACCACAACAATGCAAGAAAATAAGTTTAAACACTATTTAGTACATTACTGCAGCAGCAAGAAAGGCATTGATGGATGATCGTGACAGACAAGAGTTTTTACTATGTAATGTATTTGGCCGCTAAACCACGACAGATATGGATTTTCATACAACTTTTGCTACTTAGTCGCTGCTCGCATATATTTCGCCAGTACAGTAATTTCGGTTATCCGAAATAATGTTCAAAGGACAATGGGCAAAACGCACCCAGCTCCGCCAACAATGTAATTAGTATGAATCGATAGATCCATAAAAAACTAGCCTTTTTTATTATGACACCGTAAAAAAATATCCTGGTGGTCAAAAGATATGACACCGTAAAAATATCTTGGTAGTGAAAACATAATTATGACACATGGGCATATTTAAGTAGCTAAATAAATTCATTTTTAGTACTTTCATTTCATATTATTAGTAACCATAATAATATGCCATATCATACTATACAAACAGATATACAACAAAGCCTGGCGACCATCCTGCGCTTGCACTTACTGAGCCACCTCAAAACTGTTTACGGGGGTTGAGGGACTTGCAGTTGCAAATAGTCGACTCGTCTTATTTCGTTGTGATTGTGCGCTCTCCCTGTCACTTGATTGATTTTTATCTAACACGCTTTGGACATTGGAACATGATTATCGGTTTTGTCAATTAGTATTAATGAACTGGAATTATGTTGTCTCCGAAGAGTGGACAAGTTTGTGTCTTTTGTTATTGGTCCGTTTTACATAGAAGACATTTACTATAACGAACAGAATGTTTAAAACATCCCAACCCATGCGGAGATTTTTGGATTTACTCTAGCGCGGCAGAATACCATAAGAGGACACCCTTGCACCTTGTGAAGTACTCCTATAATACCTAAGCCCCCTATGTAGGGTCTAACAAACTAAATTAATTCCCTTGTTTCATTAATGTTCGTTCGTTATAGTACTTGTACCTATTTCAATTAAAATAACTAAAGACCCCCGGGATGGAATTTGATGCGCTTTGGCACAGATGATCATGACTATAATACCTTTCAAACAAATGTAGTTTAGGCCGTGTCGGACGTGGATGCATACATTTTTGCCCAATGTCACGGTAATAATATCATACAGTATTCTATCTTCATACAAACGGTCGGAAAGCGAGTCATACCTACGCCACTCGAGTTCGATGTGCTCTCAACTGCTCTCGGCGTGCACCCAGTCGCGAATGCGCCGCGCCGCCGCGCCGAAACGACGACCGGACGGTCTGAATTGTTTTTTATGCAGTTAGCCGTGCTTAAACATGCGTTTTGTATTGTAAATATTTGATTTAATTAAGTAGATACCTACATAATTTAGTATGGAAAAGAACAAACGACGATCAATATCGTACAACAGCACAATTGCTGTTTTTGGTTGCTTGAACTCTTCAATAACACACCCAGAGATATCATTTTTTAAATTACCTGAAATATTGGAAAGGTGTCTTACCTTTATAGAATATTTTTATATACCTATCTACTAGTACGTTATTTGTTTCTAATATTTAGGTATTTCGGTTTTTCCATCGGACAAAATATCTGGAATAATATATAAATAAGTGGTTAGGATGAAAAAAGAGATAAACGAGTAATCTACCTACACTCGCGTTAAAAACAAAACTACATAAAATACTGTAGGCTGGCTGGCGGCCCTACTGCGTGCCAACGCAGCGTTCGGTGTAGGCATTTATTTTCAAGGACAGGGCGGAGTCACAATACTGTATAGATAATATTACCGTGCCAATGTCCTTTCCAAGCATATTTTTTTATGTGTTTCAAATAAGCTTATGGCTCGCCTGAATGTAAGCGGCCACCATAGCCTATAGACGCTAGCAATACAAAAAAAATCAAGCGTCGTTGCCTACCCTGCCCTGGAGTACCCCTTGGAGCCCTGGAACCTTACTCACTGACAGAAACAACACCACTAGAAGTTAGTGTTATTTTACTGTGTTACCCAGACGGGCGCTCCAATTCGAACGGAAAATCCGCGATGCTCTACCTCTTTTAAAGGAGACTAAAACATGTTTGAGATATTTTTTCAAATTATGTACTTACTATATTTTATATTTACGTTTATTTATTTACAATGCCTGCTGTTTCTTCTATTCTCATGATATGGTTTTATTCACTTACATGAGAAAACAAAAGAATAATTAATCCAGTACGTGTGTTTAGGGATGCAAAGCCTTTTGAAATATCGATATTTATATCGAAGTCAGGCAAATATCGATATCCGATATATCGACCATTTTAACTCGATATTATCGATATATCGATATTTTTTTCTTTTTTTTTGCTTTGTATTAAGTTTGCAAAGCAAAAACCTTAAATTAAGGAAGCAAAGGTTTCCGAAATATCGATATTTATAATTTGGGCAGGTAAATATCGAAATCCGATCAGATATGTCAGCCATTCCAACATTTCCAACACGATATTTTCTATATTTTTTATAGCGCTGTAAGAAGTATCAAATCAAAAGCAATTTCGAATCAAAGATATTTATTTTGTTTAAAATATTTGCACGCAGCCAAAATCAGAATAGATAATCATATGAAAAACAATTGTCATGAATTAGTAAAACCTACACATCAGGCTCCAGAATAGGGTAAGCCCAAAGCTTCCAAAATTACTATACCTATCTAGGTATAGTAATTTTGGAAGCTTTGGGCTTTGGGAATTTTGGAAGCTATACCTAGATAGGTATAGTAATTTTGGAAGCTTTGGGCTTACCCTATTCTGGAGCCTGATGTGTAGGTTTTACTAATTCATGATGTGAAAGTAAGATTACTTTCTTGACTTGGCGAGCTTAAAAAATTTACGATTTATATAAGATTCTTAATTTTATTTTGTGTTATATTACAATGATATTAAATTTCAATTAATCAGTAGTTGACAATTATCTAGAAAGAGAGGCAAGGATTTATTTAAGTGCATGAGTTACCATTAGGTATACGATTATACCTATATACGTTGGTGTCGATGGCATGATTATCTAAATTTAAAACTAAATTTAACATCAGTCTCTCCTTTTCATTCTGTATAGAGAATGACAAGGATACACTGTTGTCAAATTTAATTTTAGGTTTAGAGAAACATGCCAGAGTCTACACCAGTTTAGTATATTTCTTGGGGTTCAAGATTTTTTTAATACATCTATAAGCTCTTGCAATTTCAAAGCAATAGTTATTTCGATATTATTCAATTTAGATAGTCATAGCAGGTAAATTAATTGATATTATTGTTTTCAAATTAAGTCTACGAAATATCGATATTTTGGAATTTCCGATATCGATATTATCGATATCAGTGAATTTTAAATATCGATATTTTGGTCTCGATATTATCGATAATATCGATATTCCGATATATCGTTGCAACCCTACGTGTGTTACACGAGACGTACGAAATAAACAAACAATTTAGTTGGACATACAAACACTGATATAACACAAATCACTATTGAATTTTACATTTTTTTTCTAAAACTGTTGGTAATTTATAAATTGATGCCTTGGTTCAAACAATGCAATAAAAATATTTGTTACGCAAACATCTGTATAATGTGGGTAGTCCGTTTTCTTTAAGAGAAATCAAGTCCATTATTACGTATCGAAATCCGTTTGCTATCAATAGCCGATACTAATTGTCTTCAGAATGATGTTAAGTTTTTATATGACGGCTGAGCAGTGGAGAGAAAGGACGCCATATTTTATGAATTATGAATTTAGCCAAAAGTTGCCTGATACAGATTGCTACCTTAGCTATAAGGCCGCCTTTTGTGTTTGCGTTCCTGTGGTCTATGTTTTTTGTGTAATAGTGCAATAAAGAATATTCATTTATTCAAACAAATATCTTGCACAGGTATCACCCACACTGCTGTTGTGCCGCTCGACTTGGTAAAGTGCCGTTTGCAAGTGGACGCAGACAAGTACAAGAATGTAGTTACTGGCTTCAAGGTGTCCGTCCGCGAGGAAGGCATGCGAGGTCTGGCTAAGGGATGGGCGCCAACCTTCATTGGATATTCGCTACAGGTATTAAAGTTCATCGTCATCATCCGCCTATTAATGTCCCCACTGCTGGGGCACATTCCTTACCTATGGATGGAATAAGGAGATTGCACCATGACCTACCACTCGGGCCCAGTGCGGATTTTCGGGTGCTAACGACTGCAGATGCAGCCGGGACCAACGGCTTAACGTGCCTTCCGAAGCACGGAGGAACTCGAGATAGAAGATTTTTGGTCACCCATCCAATGATCGACCACTGCGAAAGTTGCTTAACTTCAACGATCGCAGCCGAAAGCGCTAACCACCCGCACCATCAAGCTCCTCGGTATTAAAGTATTTACCAATTAAATTTGATTTTTTTAAGCATTTGACTGATAGGTTTTTGAATCTAAAGAAAACTTTACAAAATTTTTTTTATGCGCACCAGACGCAGATAGGACACGATCCCGAAACCAGGGGAGTTTGATAACAACCCTATGACAGTGGCAGACTTACTAACATAGAGAAAAGTAATAATAGAATAAATAAATAACCGAATATCCATTCTTCCTTGAGCTTTTCACGAGCAGTCTTTTTCTTTTCTCTCTCACTGGTCACTGGTCAATGTCCAGTACATTGGCGAAATTTCTGTGTAAAATGGAGAAAGCCACAGACGCAAAAAAGAAATAGAATATTGTTCTAGAATCGTTATATTATCATGTATGTTAGCTATGATTTTAATAAAGAGAATTTTAAATCCGATTTTGAGTCAAACATCCACTGAACTCGTAAGTTAGATAAATTATTGTGATAAGATAATGTGGGTCACCTACAATGTGAAGAGATGCCACTGCCTTGCAGCTTAAGAAAGGCTAGAAAGAATTCGACACAACCATCAGGGCCGCGGTAGCCTAATTTTCTTATTTATTTAATGTTCAGTGCATTCGCACGGATAGCGAAGCGTGCGAGTTCGAGTCCCGTCTGCTGCCTGGTCTGCATGGAATTATTTCTAGTAATATTTTCCTTAGATTTAAACATCAAGCAGTTACATGCTTAAAAAACATTATAACTATAGGAATTATTCAATGATAAAGTATTCAATGATTATATAAAATACCAATTGTTCCTACTGAACTCGATGAAGACATAAAACATAATGAGGTTAAAGAAGCTCTATTGAATAACTCCTCTCTTTCTGATATGCAGTTTTACTAAGAAATCTGTCTCCCTCTAGGGTCTCTGCAAGTTCGGTTTCTACGAAGTGTTCAAGGTGTTGTACTCCGGCATGCTCGATGAGGAGACAGCATACGTATACCGTACTGGAGTGTATCTAGCTGCCTCTGCTTCGGCTGAGTTCTTTGCTGATATCGCTTTGTCACCTCTAGAGGCCGCTAAGGTTAGTACATTGTTAATCAACATTATATTATTTTATTGTTTATGAGGACTCTTTTATATTAAACATTGTTTACTGGTAATTGCATAATATGATGTCCTTAAGGATCTATGCATAGAAAGTTATTCAAAGGGACATAATATACATATGTATTGAGAAACTAAAAAAAATTCAAAGTTTGAAATACATCAACCAAAGAAATATTATATTTCGGCGAACAAGTAATTAGACCTGCAGATATTATTTGTTTATACAATCAAAACTTAAAAATCCAGTTTTAATATTTATAGTCAAAACCGATTTTAAAAAAATGCAAAAGTCTCTCAAAATTTATTTTGTCATGACTATGGACATGAGTTTTTGCAGAGAATGTAATGTACTTTAACTGCTTCTTAATATTTTGTACTTTTTATCTTTTGTTATTGATCAATACTAAGTCAGTATTTCATGCACTTTGAATATAATAAATTATAAAATAATGCCTTGAAAAGCCTAATGATGACAACTTGTAATTGAGGGGGGCTGCAGTTGAGAGTTCTTCGGACCAACGACCTGAGCAGTCGTTCTGCAGTGCAGTGTGGCTGATGAGCAATCAACTGCAGGGTTGCCCTGTGACCCGAAGATTATGAGAGCTGAAGGCTTATTTAGTGAAATAAATTAATTTTTGATCTTTCATAGACTACCTTTTACTTTTATCGTCCCTAATATACTGTGTCCTATAACAACAAGGTTTTTGTCGTTTTTTCATTTTTTTTATCTAATATATAAAATTCTCGTGTCGCGGTGTTTGTGGTTAAACTCCTCCGAAACGGCTTTCCCGATTCTCATGAAATTTTGTGTGCATATTGGGTAGGTCTGAGAATCGGACAACATCTATTTTTCATATCCTTAAGTGATAATGGTTGTCCACCTGTAACTTAGTGTTCTGAAACCTACAATGCGCCTTCGCGACAAAATTCAAACTATTGGGTATTGTAACGTAGTGTTCTCATAATATGGGTTAGAAGGAATGTTATCCCAGGAAATTGATAGAACACTACGTTACACACCCCTAAAATTTGTTTCTGGACATTTTTTTATAATTGGGTGTTAATAAATAAATTAATTAATTTTCTCTTCTACCACTTGCCCCTATATTTATGGCGGTACGAACTTTGCTAGGTCAGCTAGTTTTCATATAAAATTACTTGAAAGCAAATTCTTATGTCACTGGTACTTTGTTAGATGTTATATGTTTGATTAAAAAGGTAACTTAGATTCATCTTTTTTCAAGTTTTGTTTTTATTTCTTTGCTTATATGCTTCATTAATGTGATAAAGTCCTGTGAAACAGTTTCAATAGTATTTTGTACTTGTTTTTTCTCATTAAATACTTAAATATAAGGAGTTAATTGTTTAAATATATTCAGATCATGGTTGATTCTTAGTTGTATATCAGGGTTCCAATTTAGTTAAATCTTAATGTTTCATTAGGTTTATTCACAAACTTAAATCTTTTCAACAACAGGTCAGAATCCAAACCATGCCTGGCTTCGCGAACACTCTCCGTGAAGCGTGGCCCAAGATGGTCCAGAACGAGGGCTACGGCACCTTCTACAAGGGCCTGGTGCCGTTGTGGGGCAGACAGATCCCTTACACCATGATGAAGTTCGCCTGCTTCGAGAAGACCTTGGAGTTATTGTATAAGGTATGGGGTTTTTGAGAGACTTTTCTGTATGCTAGAGTGTAAAATCAAAATTTGTTATATTATACACCTGTAATTTGCTAATAAAATAAATAAAGTCCTCATAGTATGGTAGAGTCCTATGTAGACTGGGTTTTCTTTCATGTGCTTTATAGTGCATATGAGTGCCAATGGAGCCCGGTAGGTTTCGTTTTGTTTACCTGACACCGTCTTCCAGCCCATATGCCACTGTAAAATTAATGTTTCCGTGAAGCATTGTCAGTGTTCAAATCCCAGATGTTGATTCTACTAAGCTAATATAATTGCCAAACAAAATTAACAATGTTTGTAGTTAACAACAACGAAAAGGACTAGTTAAGCATATGTATTTGTGGTTTTGTAAATATAACTGAATAATCTAAAATACTTGCTTCTCAAATCAAATAATGAAAGTATTCTTTACGAATGCTTAACCGTGTGCCTTAAATAAAGTGTCTGAAAACGCTAATAAGGTTGATTGATAACTATATTGTATCGTAACTTTAATAAAATGATATTTTCATATATTTGTGCATTTTATTGTATAAAATGTTAGCTTTCTACATCTTTTTCTTCATCTTTCTTGTCTTGGAAGATTGTCTGAAACAGCCAATAAGATTGACGTAACCATTCTTAGTAACTAAAACAGAACTCTAGATTTATGTTATCTGATATTAGGGATGCAACGTTACCTCTCTGTATCTGACTGACCCGTTGAGAAAAAAAAGCTACCAGATCTCAGGTCCCATATCCTTAAGTTATTAACTAATTATAATTATTATTTATCCAGTTTGTGGTGCCCAAGCCCCGCGACCAATGCAGCAAGGGCGAGCAGTTGGTAGTCACTTTCGCTGCCGGATATATCGCCGGAGTGTTTTGCGCCATCGTCTCGCATCCCGCTGACACTGTCGTCTCCAAACTTAACCAGGTGAGAAACCAGATCACAGTCTGTTGAACAGACTAATAATAATCATCATCATCAGCCTATTAATGTCCCCACTGCTGGGGCACAGGATATATTCCCTATAGATGGAAAAGGGAGCTTGGGCCATGACCCACCACGCGGGCCCAGTGTGGATTGCTGGGTGCAAACGACTGCAGGTGCAGCCGGGACCAACGGCTTAACGTGCCTTCCGAAGCACGGTGGAGCTCGAGATAGTAAATTTTTGGATAACCATCCAATGACCGACCACTGCGAAAGTTGTGTAACTGCAACGATCACAGCCGAACACGCTAACCACTTGCGCCGTCGTCTCCAAACTTAACCAGTTGAGATACCAGATCACAGTCTGTTTAACAGACCTAATAATATGTTCATTTGACGACCTCCGTGGCCGAGTGGTTTGTACGCCGGGTTTCAATGTGTCGCTTGCTCGGGAGTTCCGAGTTTCGAATCCTGTTTGGGGCAGATGTTTGGTGACGAATACGAGCAATTTGTACTCCAGCCGTGGATGTTTAATATGTATTTCTATACAAATATATATACTTATATCAGTATATGTATTCTATCGGTTACCTGAATGTCCCATTACGCAAGCCTACACTGCTTACTTTGGGGCTAGACTAATTGGTGTGAGTGTTGGAAATATTTATTATAACTATTTTTATTGCGTAAGTAGACGAGTTCTGGAGTGGAGACCGCGCGTCTAGGCAAACGTAGTGTAGGACGTCCTCAGGCGCGATAGAGTGAAGATTTGCGCAAGGTGGCTGGCAGGAGCTGGATGCGAGTAGCCCAATATCGATCTCAGTGGCGTGCAATTGGAGAGGCCTATGTCCAGCAGTGGACTAAGATAGGCTGTTGATGATGATGATGAAGTTGCTTACAACATTCAAACTTTTATATTATATTAGTAGGAAGTAGAATTTACCTACAGATTATTGAAATATATATTTTTTGTGTTTCAGGATAAGACTGCGACCGCTGGTTCTATCATAAGCAAGCTGGGCTGGGCCGGAGTATGGAAGGGTCTCGGCCCCAGGATCGTCATGATCGGTACCCTCACTGCCCTGCAATGGTTCATATATGATGCCGTTAAGGTGAGCAGAATTATGTTATAGTACACGAGTTTAAGAAATAAAATCATACAAATTTTGGCTGAACATGATTTAGAATAGTGTTCATTTTTTTGTGGTATATTATTACTGCCTTATCCCAAAATGTAGACTAAAATTAGACTTTGGTTAAATCTAACTCAGTCTACTAATTCTTTATAGTAAACCAAAGTGACAGCATCATTTTTGGACTGGGCTTAACTTTAGTCAGTGTTTGTATAAAGGCTGTTAATTGAAAAGTACTTGCGATATTTGTTTTAAAAAAAAATGGCTGCCTGTTGTTTAAATTTACTTGCGATCTCTCAAAAAGTTTAGGACGGATTATTTAACAATATTTTTGTTTCTTTTAATTTTTTTTTTCTCAAAGTATCACATGATAGTTTTTTCTATGATTATCATAATCAACCAATTGTTCCTACCGAACTTCCAACTGTGGATATTCAACTTTATGAGACGGACTGTTACAATATAATTCATTTACTCAAAAGGAGATTAAGCGTTAAACAAAAACCCTTTCTATTCCCAACAGGTATGGTTGAGAATGCCGCGACCACCGCCAGCTGAGATGCCAGAGTCTATGCGCAAAAGGTTAGAAGCCGAAGAAGCAGGCAAGAAGAAGTGAATAAATTAATATCAACGCCGCCTAGACATTAACAACATTGCCAGAAAACCAGTTACCATAGATAAATTAATGAAAATCAACTAAACTGTACTTTGCCTCTTCCAGGTGTGATCTAAACTTAGTGAATTTTCCTTTTTTGACTTATCAATTATTAATTTTAAAAAAAGATGCTTTATTAGATAGGGGCAGTAATGAAAAAGAGACAGGCTATTACTTTGGGCAGAATTTGAAAATAATAACACCCGCATGTACTGTTTAGTTGGTCCTAACTGATTTGCAGTTAAATTGTAATAATTGAACGGCTTCTCAGGACTGGAATGATGATATTAATGTACTATTGGTACATGTAAATGTAACAAACTACGAATCAGTAGTTTTCACTGATATTGTTAGAGCTGGCAAAATCGCAGTGTTGTTACTCATTTTAGTGTAATTTTTACCACGCCACCACGCAACACGTGTATAATTGTTTATGTATAGTTCCCAATTGTGATTGCCACGTTAAAAATATAAATAAATAAGTTCAACGAGAAATCATGTTAATTTATTTTATGAAATAAATGATTATTTTTATTTATTTTTTCGTTTATTTTCTTATGTCGTTTTTTTTACTGTATAGCGTATGATATTTGGTCGTCGAAGCATGTATTCAATATATTGTTGGTAACAATAAACCGTTAGAATAATAATTATTGTTTGATTTCATTGGTTTAACACACTTGCACAAAGGAAAATTATTGTTAGTGCTAATATTATAAAGCTGAAGAATATGTTTGTTTGAACGCGCTGAACTCTGGAATTACTGATCCAATTTAAATAATTATGTTTGTGTTGTGTAGTGCATGTATCGAGGAAAGCTAGTATAAATCTATAGAAAAGTTTACTAGAAAATTTAAACATCTAGCAGTCGAATGAAAAAAAACTAGTATAAGGGCACTTTCAATATATGCGTTTCTTGACGGCCTACTGCGGTGCCGAAGCTGTCCGTTTGTCGTACAGCGTACGGACGATCCTTTTTTTTCACACAAAACGCGCGGTACGGCTACACACCTGTTGTTGAGCGTTCGCGGTACCGGCGCCGCACTGTTGCCGCACCGCGCGTTTTGAGTGGAAAAAAAGGATCGTCCGTACGCTGTACGACAAACGCACTTAACAGGTCGTTAAGAAACGCATAAATTGAAAGCGCGATTAATATTTAACTTAACCAACAACCTTTTTTTATAAGAATTGTTATGTTGCGTTGCATTTTTTATTGGTGTAGTTTAAAATTAGAGGATGCCTTAGTTGCCTGGGATATTAGTACTTCAGAGTTCGCCCTCCTTATTAACAGATGGATGTATTTTGCTGCCCTAAAATAAGTAGTATCATTCAAAGTATTATGTTGATATGTGAATGAGCTGTAATTTAGGATGCAACTTTAAATAAAAATAAAACAAAAATCAGATGCCTTCGCGGAAGTGGCGGAGGTTATGGTAGGGATGTCGAAAGTTGAAAAAAATATCGATACATCGATATTTTAAAAAATATCAATATCGGCTTCGATATATCGCGAAAAAACATCGATATATCAGACCAATTTTCCCAAAAATATATTTAGGTCAGCCTAGAACAGTCATAATAGTTCAATACAAATTATAATTAAAGAAAGAATTATCAAAGTACCAGCTTGCCGCTACACTACATGACAGTACAGTATCTCACAAAATATGACACGCGGAATAATAATGGAACGAAAATTATCTCCCTAAAAATAGACCCTATTTTCGAATGTTGATAATGATTGCAGGACCTCTCAGGTGCCATCTTTCGTAAACAAGACTAGACAGTCACACACTTCCACAGAATATAATGGAAATCAGCACAACCAATTCACCAGCGAAACAGATTTACAAATAATAGACAATACTAAATACAGCACAGATCATAGATATGTTGAATATCATTAATCTGAGATCCAGTTACGATTTTTCCAGATACGAATTTAGTTAGATCGTGATATGCCGCTAATAATTAAAAAAATATCGTGTTTGATACGAATTTCGATATTGGTTATTTTGTATCGATATATCGCATCAAAATATATCGGCAAAAAATATCGATATATCGTTACATCGTTATATTTTCAACAAGCCTAGGTTATGGGCACTTCTGTGAACTCTGTGAGCACAAAATGGTTGAGCCCGTATATCACAATTCAATCGAGAAAAAAAGAGAACTAAATCCACTTTTAAACAATGTTCATCGCTGCTATTTTTTTAAATGTGTAATTTTGTTAAAAACTTTGTTTACTGAACATTGCTAATTGAGAGGTATGTTTATTAAAAACGTAACTAGCGGGGCGGAGCAGTCCAATCTACAATAGTATTGACTTTTTGTTTTGGTCAGTATTTACCTACACTCTATTCACAAATTGTTCTGTATTAGAAACGGGTACCCCTGGGTCAGGGGGTTCGTTCATTGTAAATATTAAATTATGACTTACCAGCCGATGAATTAACTAAAATAACACTGCACAAATATAAATATAAAATTAAATAAAACTACGCCATAATTTTAATTTTTTAAGCATGTAACAGCTTGATGTTTAAATCTTAAGAAAATATAACTAGAAAAAATTCCACGCGGACCAGGCAGCAGACGGGATTCGAACCCGCACCTTCACCGCGGCCCTGACGGCCGCGTAGAAAATCTTCTAGCCATTTTTTCTAGTTATATTTTCAAATTCAATTCAATGCCAAGTTGGAATTTTTTCTAGTTATATTTTCTTTAGATTTAAATAAGTACGCTACTGATTGAAAAAAAAACTAATAGAATTCATTCCAAAAGTTAAAAACACGACGCCCGCCTACTTCAACTTTTCCCGCCTTTTTTTGCCATACATAGTCTGTTGGGTTTAATCGTTTGGCCGTATTGAATATTATCGATTTTACACCGATTAGTAAATTGGTTAAAGAATTTAATTGTTTCGTGCAAAGCATATTTGCCTAAATTAAAGTAAATGTTCTCGTTTCGTTTATTGCTATTGCTAATTTGATAATTAATAACTTCTTTCTAATTTTATTTCTATCTGAATTCGTTTGCTGCTGTGTGCATGGCGCTTTTATACACAGTAACAGTATAAGTTTTATACACAGTACTCCAGGCGTGGTCTATCAACATCCGCTCCCTTTACTAGTTATATTCTTCTTATTATTCTTGTGCTATAACACCTAGCCGACTGTTGCTAATTTAGTAGCCATACTCAACAAGAACGGTGTATTTTACTTTGTTTATGATATGTCTTAAATATTTTTATTTTTAATGTAATTAGTATTTTTAAAACTCTACCATGACCTTTCTATTTATTTTGTTTCCATTGTTCGAACCAGGTTACTGCACAGGTAATACCTAGATAAAGAAAACCACCATTTATTTATACTTAATATTTTTTATCAGATTAAAAAAACAAAGAAAATACAAAATTCTTGAAACTGATATTATAAATGTAACTCAGTCAACAACTACAGCCACAAATCAGTAGAATAAAGTTTGGGCAAGTTTTGCCCTAGATACGGCTAATACATCTTGCGGACAGTATTTCCAGCTTTTGAAAAAAGCGACTCTGTTGGAGCTGATGACTAGGAGATACTTGCAGGCTTATTTTGCTAATAAAAGTACTAACTCATCTTATCTACAAAAGAAATCGATAAACAATAATCAGTAATATTTAAAATCGGATCAATTAAAAATCGATTATTAGAAGCTATGCATGCCATCTCGTCGATCTAAGTAGTCTGTGTCTGTGGTCATTGTACTTGTTTTCTTATTGGTCTGTGGGTCATTGAGTGCTTGCTTTGTCTTGCGACTGCGTGCAAGAGCTTGTGAATTGAAACCTCGGAGCAATTGAATTGCTCCGAGATTGAAACAGTTTCTTTCGTTAATTCTATGTGATACGTTGTTGTTAGTTTCACTCCTTTTCCCGAAAATGAGTAAACGAGGTGTTGTTTTACATGGGAGAGCTCGAGAGATTGTCTCCAACGTAGACAAGTACTTTGAGAGCGAGAAACAGCGCAATTTAGAATTGATCGAACAATTAAAGGCAGCAAGTATACTTTCAGGGCCAGGAAATATAACTTTGAGTCGTGATACGTACGCTGCCATTTTGAAAACCCTGCAAAATGCAAGTAAAGTAGCCGAGCGAGTTCATTTGGCTACGGGGATTAATAAAAATACATTAACACGTATTCGACGCGAGAAGATAGATACAATGCGATCCAACGAGTAATAATGTTCTGTGGATCCAACTAAGAATAGGACCGACTGATCACCATATTGTGACGTAATAGCCGTCAATTCAAAACGGTTAGGTAGGGTGAGCAAAAAAGTTTTTTTAATAAAACATATTTACCAAGATCAAGTGAGAAAATATATCAGATTTTTAAATAACATTATTTAGCTAATATTGAGAGAAATAAAAATATCAGATTTTTAATAATATTTATTTATTAAGACTGAGTGATATAAACAAAATCAGAATCTCTTTAATTCCGCTCATGGATATATTGTACTTCCAGGGCCCAAATGTAAAAACTTCACAGTTTTGTTGGTTTCAACTACGCATTTTTGTTGTTGAAAAGGTTTCTGTTAACCACATCATTAAACAAAGTGTCCACAATAATACACTGGTAGATTTTTAGAAAAAATAATGAAAATGTTTACTTTTCTTAGTAAATAGATAAAACCATTTTGAAAATTTTATACAGCCATCTAAAATCAAAATTAACTACAAAAATCCCTTAGAAATACTATTAAAAGCTTTTAACTGTGTATGGTAATAATAGTAAATAAACAGTAATTTTCTTTTTTTATTCATTTTCATTTACCTATTTTCTTTCTTATTATTAGGTTGTTTAAGTAACTTGAATACAGAACGGACTTTGTCAACCCCGAACGCCGTGGTCTTGGTCTGCCCTACACCTACAGTGTTTTTCAGAGCCCGGAGGTGCGGAGGGGCAGCAGCCCCCGCCCGCTGTAAAAACTTCACAGTTTTGTTGGTTTCAACTACGCATTTTTGTTGTTGAAAAGGCTTCTGTTAACCACATTATTAAACAAAGTGTCCACAATATTACACTGGTAGATTTTTAGAAAAAAATGAAAATGTTTACTTTTCTTAGTAAATAGATAAAACCATTTTGAAAATTTTATACAACCATCTAAAATTAGAATTAACTACAAAAATCCATTAGAAAAACTATTAAAAGGTTTTAACTGTATATGGTAATAATAGTAAATAAACAGTAATTTTTTTTTATTCATTTTCATATACCTATTTTCTTTCTTATTATTACGTTCTTTAAGTAACTTGAATAAAGAACCGACTTTGTCAACCCCGAACGCCGTGGTCTTGGTCTGCCCTACACCTAGAGTGTTTTTCAGAGCCCGGAGGCGCGGAGGGGGAGCAGCCCCCGCCCGCTATAACAATGCTACAGGCACTCGCGACCCGTAGTGGCTGAGGCTGCTCGCCGCCGGAGGTGCCTGTGAGCCTTTGTTACGCAAGGGCGGAGGGGCTGCTAATCCCGCAGCGCCGGAGATGATGCGGAAGTGCAGTGTATAGTAAAAAAAAAATGGATGCGTGTAACTTATGTACGCGCGTGAGAAGTTATACTTCTTTAGCATCATTAAAAATATTTTTTAATTGCATGCAAATAATTAATAATTACAATAAAATAATAAAAGGACTGGAAAAGGATAGTTAACACAGTCAATTAAGTTCAGTTTTAATTTGAAAAATTAAATAAATATTCAAAATATTCAATTAAAATCACTACTGAATTTAAGTTATTAGTCCATATGTAATTAACACTTGTAAGTAACTAAAACACGTTGTGTCTATATAGAAACTAGAAACATGTGGATAAATATTATAAATATGAAAACAGTGATCAGAGGCGACGAGCGTGCCAACATTGTTTTTGACAACGCGATCATCTTATGGAGCTCCGTGGATCGTTCAAAGTACCTTTCGAACAGATGTCTACTAATGGTGGTTTATTAACCACTAATTGGTTAATAATCCACCATTATTGGACACTAACATTCATAACGCGCCCGCGGCCAACTTCATGGTGTTACTATTGTGTTACAGTGATGCGCGCGCATCTCGAAATTTCACTCACATGATTTTTTCATAACGCGCCCGCGGCCAACTTCATGCTGTTACTTTTGAATTACAGTGATGCGCGCGCATCTAAAAATTTCACTCTCATAATTTTTTTATAACGCGCCTAAAGAAGTATAACTTCAAAAAATGGTAGAGAACATTAAAGACCCTCACCTTTAAAAACAATTCTCTCTTCTTTCTAATAACTGAAAATTGTTGGCCACCAAAGAAAACTCTCGATGGCTGTACGATATTCTTGACATGAAAATCATAAAATTAAAAATAATGCTTATCTAAAAAAACAGAATATGAAAAATAGAATTTAATTTATCAAAATTGTGTTATTCATTTACTAGAAAAGTAATTTGCAATATTTTATTTTTCTCAGAAACTATCAGTGCCCTGGTGTGGAGACTTTGCATATGGACTTAATTAAAGGATACCTTTTCACCAAAAAAATTTGAAGTGTCAATTCTTGGGCCCTGGAAGTACAGTTTAACCCCGCTCATCTCTGCACTACCGTCGGAGTAGTCATCATCGTCACTGCTGCTTTTGGCAATAAAATAAAATATCGATTATTGTAGGCTTTAAAACGACAGCTTTATTTAAAATAAAAACGCTCTTTTTATTACCTGTACTTATATTAAAACTAACGTTCTCATATTTCCCTTTGCCAGTACTCATTTTCTATACGTTTTACATGATTTATTTCTTTTGGTTACAAATGTTTAATTTTTATTCTAAGATTAGCTCGGTCCTAAAAAAATGTGCAAGTTTTTTTGCAAACCGTACTTTTCAAGCGACATTTGACAGATGGAGGTCATTGGTATTCCAATTCTTATTTGAATCGCATAATACGCAGGCTAGCTGTAGCAAGATGATGACGCCAAAAAAGAAAGCTCAAGGTAAATATGTTGTTTGCGATAGTTTTGAAATTGCTGCACTGCATAGCATTATACATTCTATGTACAATGTGAGAAAAGAAATTCCAACTCGCAATAAAATTTTCGCGACCGCAAAAGAGGACTTAGTATTTCGAGGCAGCGCAGCTGAGAGCTGGAGTCATTTGGTTACAAATTAAGAAAGTGTCAGCAATCAGAAATCAATATATCTTTATTCAAATTGGATGTAGTAGGTACAACTCTTGAATCGTCCAAATTTTTTTTCCCTACCTCTTGTTATGGACATATTTTTTAGCTGCTGAGAAAAACGAGCGAAAAAAACTCCACAACATTAAGTCTAATGTAACAACATTTACAAATCATTATGTTGTTACAACCTCAATATAATTATGATTTATTTAATATAGAAAACCTGTTGGAATGATTGGAACAGTTCAAACCCAAGCATCTTTGTCTGTAATATATAATCAGACACTTTGTAATGAGCTTTTTTAATAAGAGTTTTTTTATACTATCTTTAAATTTATTTATGGTTAACTCTTGGATATTGCTTGGGACTTTATTGTATATTGAACACAAAGAATTTTAAATGAATTACTAATTTTGCGAAGCCTAGTAGCAGGTAAAGTTAGTTTATTTCTGTTTCTTGTATTAAGTGTGTGAACATCACTGTTTATAAGAAACAAATTAATATTTTTTCTTACAAGTAATAAATTTTCGTAAATGTATTGTGATGCGACCGTCATTATACCAAATTCTTTAAACCTATCTCTTAAGGAATCCTTAACTTTAAGATTATAAATTGATCGAATAGCTCTCTTCTGCAGCACAAAAATAGTTTGAATGTCGGCTGCATTTCCCCTACAATAAAATTCCGTACGACATTACACTATGGAAATAACTAAAGTACACTAATCTGGCCGTATCTACATCCGTTAACTGGTGTATCTTCATTACGGCATATGCTGCAGAGCTAAGTCTATTTGACAATTTATCAATATGTGGGCCCCATTGAAGCTTAGAATCTAAAGTTATCCCTAAGAATATTGTGGTGTCTACAAGGGCCACATTCCTATCCTTTACATTCACACTGGTTTTTACCTGTTTTACATTAGGTAATACAAATTTCATACATTTCGTTTTTCCTTCATTAAGTAATAAATTGTTAACATTGAACCAGTGGATAACCTTAGGGATACTATTGTTCACACAGTCGTCAATAACTTTTTCCTTGCGTTTAAGTTTAAATAAAAGTGATGTATCATCCGCGAACAATACTATCTCATGGTTATCTCTTACATAGTAATGTAAGTCATTAATATAAATTAAAAATAAGGAAAGGACCTAGGATTGAGCCCTGCGGGACACCCATCTTAACCGGCGAACCCGGAGACTTATTACCATTAATGTCAACCCTCTGAATCCTATCCCTCAGGTATGATGCAATAAGGTCCAGATCGGTATCACTAAATCCATAGTGGTGGAGTTTCCTGAGTAATGTTTCATGAAAAACGCAATCAAAAGCCTTGGACAAGTCGTAAAACACACCTAGAGCGTCCTGCGAGTTCTCCCAGGCGTCAAAAATTTGTTGTTTAAGTTTAACACCGGCATCGGTTGTTGAACGACCCCGTGTAAAACCAAATTGTTTACAGTGTAGTATATTATATTTATTAAAATGTAATTACATTTGATCCAACATGATTTTTCGAAAATTTTACTAAAACCCACCTTTAGTACAGTACAGAAATTGGCCTAAAGTTTGTGGGGTCTGATGTACTCCCGGTTTTAGTCAAAGGAGTAATTTTACTGTATTTCATGAGGTCAGGAAAAACACCACAGTTAACACAATCATTAAATATGCAAGCTAGAATAGGAGCTAATGGTGCCAATTCTGGCGTGATTCTCTAAACCTAAAACTAAATTTAACATCAGTCTCTCCTTTTCATTCTGTATAGAGAATGACAAGGATATACTGGTGTCAAATTTAAGTTTAGGTTTAGAGAATCATGCTAGAATCGACACCATTGTCTCAATTACCGATTTAGAAACATCAACGGAATTGCCCCACAGATACGCGGTTTTCTTTTTATTTAATTGGTGAAACGTTTTTATTACATATCTTTAAAGTCAACATGTTAAAAATGAAAATGACTAGTACAAGGTTTCACGTTTTCTCTTAAGATTGATTCGGCAGCAATGGGGGAAGAGTTCAAAGATTTCGTAGTTGAAACTGGAATATCAGTAAAGAAATTTTCAAACACTTTAGCAACTTCAATATCTGATGTAACCTTTTTATTATCAATATTTAGGTTATAATTATTATTGTTTATAATATTCCATGTCATTTTGATTTTGTCAGTACTGTTCTTAATCTTTGTACATAAGTAATTTGATTTTGCTAAGCGGCATAGTTTTTTAAACAATTTACCGCATAATTAACACATATTTTTTGGGTACAGAAACATTATTAAAATTATATAAATCATTTGGACTGTCTTTATATTTTAGATAAAACATTTTTCTATCTAATTGATTTTTAAAACGTTTCACACGATTAGCAGTTTTTGGTATAATAGTGATGTGTTTTTTTGTCACCTGCTTGAGCTGATACGGAAATGTAATCAACTGGCCACAATGATCACTATCTAGTTTATAATAACTTGTTTTTTCTGTGGTATAATATCCTTATATATATCAATACAAGTGGCCGAAGTGGCAGCTATTCTAGTAGGCTCAATGAATAAGTTTTTCAGATTGTATGATTGAATTTTTTTTTTATTTTAGTACATGAACTACATTTTTCTAATAAATCAATATGAAGTCACCACAGACAATCAACCGTTTGCCTGTAGTGTAAGTTTTTTTAAGAGCTTCATCCAAGATAACTTTAAAACAATCATACAATGCTGATAGAGGTTCGTATACGCTCAATAGGTTAGTTCATGTGCAAAGACCTAACATTAAAGCCTGGCGTACTAAATATTTGTGATGCATTCGTCATAATGATCACTGGGGGCTCATAAAAACCCGTCACATGTTTAGATGAGACCTGGATTCATGCTCACTACAAAGTGAAGAAATGTTGGCAGGCAAGCATTAAAACCGGCGTCAAAAAAAGGAATAGCTCAAGACGTCTCGGTGGATTATCACTCACCATGGGGGTAAAAATGGATTCGTTGAAGTTTAAGTTTAAGTCCAAATTAAAAACCGAAGATTATCAGGACGAAATGAATGGTGCCAACTTTTCAAAATGGATCAATGAAAGGTTTATATCTAATCTCCCGCAAAATGCAATTATCGTCATGGATAACACTCCTTACCACAGCATGGAAGCATCTAAGCCCCCAAATATGGCCACTAAAAAGCAGAAATGCAGTCATGCTTCACAATAGCAGAACTTTATGAATTCATAAAGAGGCACAAACTGCCACAAAACTATGTAGGTACTTGATAACATTTTCAACTCACGTTACGAAGTTTTGAGGTTGCCACTCTACAATTAAAGTTCGCATTCCGTCATTAATTATAACACGCGTCCTCATTAGTTTAATCAGTTTATAGTTAATCAAGTACTTATATTTATATCCTAGTTTCAAAGTTATTTACAGTTTTATTATTTCATAAATTTTATCAGTTTTTATGTTACGGGCTCCCCGTACAGTGGCTTAAACCCAACTGAATATATTTGGCACTTAATTAAGCTTAATTTAACTTAATTAAGGGAGTCAGACAAAACGTAAGAAAATCGGAAAGCGAAATAGAAAGTTTGACGATAGAAGCACTTGCTACTATCACGGGCGACGATTGGAAGAAGGAAATAAATCGTGTAAATCGTATAGAAAATGAGTACTGGCAAAGTGAAATATATGAAAAGGATGATAACTTTAGTTTTTTTGTAAATACGGGTAGAGTCTGTGCGGAAAGAGAATGGGCGTGGCGAAAAACGGAACTAACATTAAGATTTTTATTTGGCAATCAAACCCAGCAATCTGTAAAACGTCAAAGTTTTGTATTGATACGGATTTGTTTGTTGTTGTGATTTCTTGAAGTTTTTTGTATTTAATGATGTCTAAAAAGGGTAAAACCCCACAAATACGGTAGAAAAGCACTACAGCGCCCTCCAATCTAAACCCCATTCTCTTTCCGCACAGACTCTAACAGAATAACCATTTTTATTTAAAATAAAATTGTCGTTTTAAAACCTACAATAATCCATATATTCTATAGCCGAAAGCAGCAGCGATGATGATGACGTCGACGACGATGATTACTCCGGCGGTAATGCAGAGATCAGCGGAATTGAATAGCTAGATACTGATTAATGTTTTTTCTCACTCAGTCTTAATAAATGAATATTATTAAAAATCTGATGTTTTTATTTCTCTCAATCTTAGTAAATAAATTTTATTAAAAAAACGGATGTTTTTTCTCACTTAATCTTTTTTTCAGGTCCATGACTTCTTCTGATCTTACCTAGTAAATCTTCTTCTTTTTGGAAAGTAGATTGGGGAAGATTGGGGGCATCGAAATAAACGTCAATGTGTCAGTCAGACAGATGACAGATTGTAGTACATTGTCAAATTCAGAATCAGTAGAAAAGTTGTGTTTCGCATCTTTTTACAGTAGAATTTTATTTTATTTATATATTTGAATAACAATGTAAAAGTTTTATCTCGCTAAAATGAAAGAGACACCGACAGAAGAAAAAACAGTGGAGGTGAAAGCCGCTCCTCGCTCTAAAAAACGTGTGGGAAGATTTGTTGTGATTATTCTTCTTGGTAAGCTACAACGATTACTTTAATTAAGTTTAAAATTCTTAGGTTTTCGTTTTTTACTGCGACTTCTGAAGTTGATTAATATAAACAGTACATAGCTTAACAGGCAAACTTTCTTTTTCAACATAATTTCTCAGGGCAATCAGTCAATGAAGAGTTATTAAGGATTAGAGTCAGGAATTTCTCTGCTTAAACACGCTTCAACATGACTCCCACCCGTGATAGTAGTTTGGTATATTTTGTACTTTTTATATAAGTACTTAAGTCTTTTCAGTACCTATAATATATTATCTCTGTTTATGTTTCTTTCTTCTTTGATTTATAGTGTCAAAATTGTATACAACACCATAATAAGTTGCACCAGTATATAGTTCAAATCTATGTAAAAATCATGCTGAGTGGTAGCAGCTGCTTCCTGTTATATTATTACTTATACAATGGTATTGATTCTGGAGTGATTCTTTAAACTTAAAACTAAATTTAAAAACAGTCTCTCCTTTTCATTCTGTATAGAGAATGACAAAGATGCACTGTTGGCAAATTTAAGATAACCTTTGTGGGAGTCTAATTTATTTAACTATATAACGAAAAATTTGTAAATTGAAAGATATAAATTGAGTTTATATTATTCCTTGTAATATAAAATTTCAACTAGACTAATTAGATTAATTACCGATGCATAGTTTCATACTAAATATCCTGGATGCTGGAATATATAGGTGTGTCAATCGTAACTGTTTTATAAAATGACCTTCTAAACAATTGATATTGTTACAGTTTGTTTTTGTGTGTTTCTTGTTTGTTTTTCAGTACCATTGTTTATGTAAATGAAACCATAAACAGTACTATAAAACACAGACAACTTAACAGTTAGCTTTCCACCTTGACCTGTGCCTGAAGTAGTAGCCTCGATTATGAAAGATTCCTCAAAAACTCCTTTGTTTTAATAGACCAAGGAGTTTCACACACATTTATAGAGAGGGGAATGCAGTGGAAAACATGTGACAGTCCCCCTGTGGTGTTTAAAGGATTGCTGTCACATCTTCTTAATTTAGTCCCTTTATTTAAGGGATCTGTACAGCGAAGAATTCTTTTGGTTTCTCTGTCTGTCCATCTGCCCGTTGTCTGAATTCACCTGTCTGTCTCTCTGTAGCTTAGCTAGGAGACTTTAATATGTATTAATTAATTATGACAAATTGCTTTCAAAGTGAGAGAGATAGACAGATAGAGAGAAAGAAACATTTTATTAACCAAATTATACAAACATACAAAAAGAATATTATAGGAATTATACATAATAAAAAAACAGAAATTTCAATTAATCTACTAGATGGTGTAAACAAAATAGTAGTTTTTGGTGAGAACCTTTGAATTTTCCTGGAGATGGGCCATAGTTTGCCTTATCCCTGGGAGCTCATTGTCTAACAGGATTGCTATAACTATCACTTTCATTTACAATTTCATTTTGTTATATCTGACCGCCAAAGGTTTTCAAATGTCTTGCGTTTTTTTTTCTTTTGCATTAGTTATAAAAAGAGCAATATTAAAGAAAATGAGCAGAAGGTATTTACAAACTTTTGGCAGTCAGAAATAACAAAATGAAATCTTAAGCGATAGCCGTTAGGCAATTGGCCCCTTAGTCTAGGTTGTTCGTGACAATATACTACCTATTATGAGCTGGTCCCTAAATTTTTTGTTTCTCTTCCAGCTGTGACCCTCGCCTTCTTCCATTACTACTACTCATGGACGTTATTTGAGAACGACCGTAATTTCTCCTACTTGTCCGAGTTGGAGCGGGAGATGTCCCTACGTACAGAGATGGGTTTCTACTACTCTTACTATAAGACCTTGTCACAGGACTACCCGTTCACAGTAGGCGTTTCCAGGATCATGTATGATAACTTAGTTGAGCACCCAAAGGAGGTTAACGCTTTCAGCCGCTTCAATATACATCCAGAGGTAAGGATGATCATTTTTAAGGTGTACAATATTTTAATACATTATTTTGATCTATCTCATAGGGTTCAGCCAGCGTTTGCAATGTACGCGCAAAAAAAATGTGTTTATTTACGACCTTACTTAAAAACCTCTAAAATTATCAGTATTTCTGTACTATATTATGCATGTTTTATGCATATAAACCATCCTCTTCAATCTCTCTATCTATTAAAAAAAAATGGATAAAAATCCGTTGCGTAGTTTTAAAGATCTAAGCATACATAACATAGGGACAGACAGACAGCAGGAAGCGACTTTGCTTTATACTATGTAGTGATAATGAATGTCACTGTGATGATGAAAAACGTATTTTAGGTGATCATCGGCGCTTTGTACCGCTATTTCGAGCCTTGGTTGAACACAACGGCTCACATGGAGTGTCACATAGTGTCTCGACCGGGATATGAACCGGTGGAAAGCTGCGTGGGCTTAGGTGTACCATCACTGTTCTACCTGCAGCCGGTGTGGGCGTTGGCTGGTGTGGCAGCCGCCGCTGTGTTCCTACACGCCACGCTGATTAGGTATGGAGGTAGATACATAGGAAATTATGCTAGATATAGATTAGATGCAGTTGGAAGCAGTTTTGTTGAAACGAAAGCATGCCACTTTAATCTATTTTACTAAACAGTTGTAGTTTAAAAATTGAATTTGTTAAATTTCTGAAAGGTGTGAGCCATTTGCGAGCAAAACCGTACGCTATGGAACTCGAGGAGGTTAATGCAAGCAGAGTAACAGATCTATTGATTTAAAAATAATGTCCCAATCTCCCTATTCCGTCCGCAGGGAAGGCTGTGCCCAAAGACATAGATAAAACATAACGCAAGTGTATAGTGCGACAAAAATCTTAATGAATACAGTGAAAACGAAAACCAGCTGTTTTTTAAACGTCACATCTTGTATATGTCATTTACGTAGTCAGTTTCACCCTCCCTGAACTGTCACTCACATGACAAAAGACAGGGCCAAGATCTTCACTCAAAATTGCCCCCCCCCTCTCCTAGAGATCAAATATAGCTAGCCGCAAACCGACCAAAGTGCGAGCAATTGACTTCCTTACCTAATATATTGCCCCAATGTCCCCCCCTTAGTCATAAGCTGGTGACGCCCATTTTGGTCTTTGTGTGTTTTACCAGTGGAGACGTTATGAGACAGAACAGGTCTGTTTGTTTCCATAGCGAGAGCATCATAGGTGGTCTCCTAGCCGTAAGCCAGTTGTTTGCAAACCATTCTGAAGCGACTCGCGTACACTGGGCTCCCAATGAAAGGGAGAACTTCGCGTGGCCGCTTCTGTTGATGCAAGCGGTTCTTGTATCCATTCAGCTCAGGGATAAAGGGAGGCAGACTACCCTACAAATACAGGTTGGTCATAGTCTAAAATCCTACTATCTAACTTTTACTAATACAGCGAAAGTTTATGAACGTCAAGATGGCGGGACCCCGCCAGGTTTTACGAATATAATGCGATTAGGATTTAATGCAGAATTTCTGCTATTTCATACATTTATAGAAGAATTCTAAACTCATAAAAATTTAAAATATTGAACTTAGGAAGTGGTTCCGCTATTTTGATATCAAAATGACAGGAACACTAGGCAATTAAAGAGAAACACAAAGCGTCATCCTGACGCACGCACTGTATGTATGTGTGCGACAGTTTGTATTACTTCCACGCAAGAACGGCTGAACGTATGGTATGAAATTTGGCATATAAGTAGTTTATTACCTAGATATGACACATGAAATGAGGAAGGAAATATGTTCCCGGAAAAAAAAATATGTTCCTGTGGTGTTCTTAAAAAACTGAAGTTAACGCGCGGACGAACACGCGGGTGGCCGCTTGTATCTTATATACTCGCGTACAAGATCATATACCATATATAGTCGCGTAGAAGATCATGTTCCTATCTAAAGTAGTAAATTCCGCGTGCCGTGCACTATGCTTGCAACGAAAGAGAGAACTTGCATGGCCACTTCTGTTGCAAGCAGTACCCTAAGCACGAACCATTATCAAATTCGAATAGTTGATTTCGACCTAGATATGAAATGAAATAGAAAAACAGACATGGATACATACAAATGGTTAAATTTATACACACACACACACATGCACACGCACACGCACACGCACGCACACACACACACACACACACACACACACACACACACACACACACACACACACACAATACACTACAGATGCAGTTTGGTCATGTCCTACAAATCCTGCTATCCATATTAATGTGAACGCGTCATCTACACCCCCCACATGTAACTAAACGGAGGCAAGACATCACTTGCCTTCTCAAGAGATGGCGCTAACAGCATACTCAAGACTATGGAAAGCTTACATCGCGCTAACGAAATATATAGGTATACAAAGCCGATCTTGGCCTTTTTACACGTGACCCTGACTGACTTTTAAAAGCTATTTTTGTTACGTATTACTTTAAATTTTGATAATGTTCCTTTCGATAGAAATTAAGAAGTAATGTTTACAATTTGTTTCCATAAAATCTTGACAAAAAAATGTTTGTGTATATGTTTCTTAGGTTTTCACGCACATCACTCATTAAATAAAACTAGTTTTTGGGAGATAGAAAGCCTCTCTGAGTTTGTTTCGCCGGTTCTTCTCAGAAAGGTCTCCCAATTTTGGAACCGGTTGTAGTTTACGGTAGTTAGAGTCAAATAAATAAACTCAAAATTACAAAAAATAATTTTAAATAAAGAACTTTATTAACTAATAAATTTATACATAGACAATAAAGTTTAAAAAATCTTCCAATGAAATATCCGAACGCTCAATAAAAGTCTTTCGAAGGTAGCTCGTCAAAGTAAATAAAAAATCATTATTCTGACGATGCAGACCTGAAAAGGCTGCGAAACGTCAATAAATAAATAAAGTTTCGTGCATTAACCCGTTAAAAAATGTTTTTGACTTTCACCATGACCAACTTCGTAACTGTTAATTTCCCAGCTATAGTCTAAAAGACGAAAATAGTCCTGATGGTGGTTAGAATAGATGGTTCTCAGCTATGTCGAACGTCGATAACATTCTATATATACCAACTCAAATTCAACGCGTTTCTCTCTTTTTCCAGCTCGGCGTGTTCTTCCTGAACTGGCTGTCTCTTCTCTTCTGGCAGTTCACCCAGTTCATATTCTTCACTCAGACCTTCATCTTCTTCATCATGGAACAACTCTACATCATAGACAACAAGTCTCTATGCGTGTTCCTACACGCGCACTTTTGCGGCTTACACACTGCAGTTTTACTGCTCCAAGGGAACGACATGCTAAAAACGTCCTTATATACATCGTTTTTCATATCAGTGTCTGTTTACAGTTTGCTCTTAAGTAATTTAAGAGTTAAGGTCGAAAATCGCGTGGACTTGTTCGTGGAAGCGTGGTTGGTGTTTCTGAGAGTTTTCATAGCTTTATTTGCGTCTTTGTACGTGAAAAAGATCATAAGCGACTTCATGGGCGCCGAGGAAGACTCGCACATATGGGATTTGTTGTTTTCGAAATTTAATAGTGACTATAGCAATTTTCATACTATGTTGTATACTTGTTCGGAGGTGTATGACTTTTTGCCTTTAAAGACAGTGCTTAAATTGTGCAAAACTAATTTGATACCTATGGTATTGTTCAGTGTTAGTTTAGTAGTTAATTATTGGATTCAAAATGCTTACCGGAGAGAGAAAGAGATAGTAGAAGAGGTAAAGAAAGAGATGCAAGACGATGAGGATAGTGGCATAGAAAACAACGCTGACACAAAATTAAGAAATAGAAAAGGTTTGAAGAATATCAAAGACTTGGACGTTATAGACAGTGAAGTCATAGACAATAGAGAGGAGACTAAAGACGAATTTGTCGAGTTTGTGAAGCGTTTGAAAGTAGAACCGGATGTGTTTTACTGCGTCGCCCAATTGGTTGTTTATGGAGTAATGGCGACGTTAGTGATGCGACTCAAGTTGCTGTTCGTGACGCAACTCTGCATTGTCTCTGCTCTACTGGTCAACACTAAGTATTTTAATGTGTGAGTATATTAATGTTGTTTGTGATTATTATTTTTTTTAAACACACACCAATTAGCCTAGCCCCAAAGGAAGCACTGTAGGCTTGTGTTATGAGATACTAGGGTAACGGATAGAATACATATACTGTACATATATAAGTATGTTTGTATAGAAATACTACTTCATCACACAAACATCTGCCCCCATCGGGATTCGAACTCGGGACCTCTCGAGTCGGTGACACCATGAAACCCGACCTATGAACCACTCACGCCACGGAGGTCGTCAATTTTTTTTTGTCAAACAGAGTTCCCGTTTTTTTCGTATGCAATGAAAATTTTACTACGGAACATTAAATCAAAATAAAAAACCGGAAAAGTGCGAGTCGGACTCTCCCGCCGAGTGTTCTGTACAAAATTGTAGGTACGCAACATAAAAGACCGTATCTTTTCACAGCTTCAAGGGATCGTAGACTTTCAACTTTTAATTCGATTAATCATAATCAAAATCATTTATTCAGTTTAGGCTGTTACAAGCACTCATGAATGTCTAGAAGCTACGCCATCGGTTCGTAAATCTACGGCGGGAGACCTTGTACTGAGAAGAACCGGCAAGAAACTCAGCAAGGGCTGTTTTTTTTTCTCCCTGATTTATTATTTACAGTCGTCAAATTAAAAATGACTTCAGAGATGATTAATGATGTCACCTTTCATTACATAATGATTAAATATACATTAATTGCTTACCTGCATTTTGATTGCTGTGTCATACAGTATAAATACAAATAGTGTTATTTATATCAATTGTTAAAACATTAACATCTTCACGCGTTCCCGAGATAAAGGATCTTGACAGACAGACAGACACGGGGACTGATAGATAGACGGCCATCGAAGTGATCCTATAAGGGTTCCGTTTATTCGTTTTGAGCTGCGGAACCCTAGAAATATCAATTTTATGTGCTCAGATAGAGAAGGACGCTGTTTAGAATCTAGTCTGGGCAAAGTTGAATTTTTATAGTAAGTTTTTTTTAGAGGAGCTCTAAGGCGCAGCTGGTTGGTGAAATCTCCAGCTCAATATGATAGTGGTTAAACTTTAATCTATACATATAATATTAAACTGTACATTGAATATTTTTTTATAAGAATATTTGGGGTGTGATCTACAATCGATGCCGAAGCCAAAAATATAGTTTTTAGAATTTTGTCTGTTTGTCTGTATGTATGTCCGGGATAAACTCAAAAAGTACTGCATGGATTTACTTCAAATTTGGCACGAATATTATTAAGAAGTCGGGTCAACATATAGGCTACATATTATCATGCTATCACCTACGGCGAACGAGCAGTGAACCTTTATTTCTAACTAACTCCACGCGTACAAAGTCGCGGGCGGCCGCTAGTAAGAAATATTTTAGAATAGGGAAGATGCATATATAATATTTATGAAAATTTTATGATTAAAATGTTAAAAAAATATAAAAGAAATGCCACTGCAACGTTTTTATTTTACATAATGTTGTTTTTTAACAATTATTACGAATTAAAAATACTTGAAACGGAACGTATTTTAAAACACCAATCAGCGTTTAGTGACGTCACTCCTGTTATGACAACTTCTTTGAGGTTATGGTTGCTATAGTAAATATTATTTTATGGGAATATTTATTGCGTTTTTTTACATTTAATAAAAATAGAAGTTGCGTTTATCAAAGCAGACTCCAGGAATTTACCAAGAGTTAGCGTTGACATGGTTATAACTTTTTTTGTCCAAAGTGCAGAGTTTTTAAGTGTAGAAATGAAAGGGACTAAATTACTACGGTATGTAAAAATCGTAGTTGTTAAACTTCGTATTTTATTCAGCGGCTTCTACAAATCTTACGGCGATAATGCAATCGGCTATGTCCAAATTAAAAGAGATGAAAAATTATGTACAGTAAAAGGTCGAGTTCTCCGGAGCATAAAGTACGCAAAGAAGGTTGTCGTGTTACAGTTATTTTAAATGAAACGCAAAGCTTGGTTCAGTCCTGCCAATGTGAAGATTGTGCCACACATTTTAAACTTTATCTAATTTTCGAACTTCCATCTGTAAAATTTCCAACTGTAAAATTAAAAAAAAAGTTATAGACAGGTTTTGTAAGTATTAGGTAGGTTACTAATGCGTTTTTACGTACAAGCAGATTAATTAAGCATATAACAAGTATATTCGCTGACTTACGTCAAAGTGATCTTCTCAGCATCGAGTAATGGTCTTTGGAGAATAATTGTCATTTCTCTTCGCAGGTTGAAACCACTTTTTTTCAGAAGTTCCAGTCATAAACAATTTATTTGGGAACTTTGTTGAAGTAGATTGGCACAAAACATGAGTCAACACGGCTTTTTTTCGGAATATTAGTGGTATTGTTATGATCACATGATGTTGATGGATAGTCCATTTTAAATTTTTCAAAAAAATATTTCGAAAGTCGAAAAATTTGCAAAAGTATGAAAATTTAAAGCCAGCAACGAACAATTACGACCAGTGACAGACAGGAGTGACGTCATCGCAACCATAGGTTCGTTTTCGCGCCAAAATTTAAATTGTCAATTTAAAACCGCATTTTTTCCGATAAATCACAATGTTTTAATTTTTTAATATATCTGTGGTTTATTCTACATGGAATTCTTTAAAATGAAAACAAAAATAAAAATATTGCATCTTCCCTATTTAATTTAGTGACATCTCCGCCATGACTGCGAAATGGTTGAAATACTGTAAATCACGGATCTCCAGTGGACTTTCGAAGGTTTAGGCGGGAAAGTGAAAATCCAACCTGATGACCTCCATTTTCAAGGTATCGCCTACTTAGACGTCTGGGTTCGAATCCCGGTGGGGCAAATATTTGTGTGATGAAAACGAATATTTGTACTTAAGTCATGAATGTTTGTTTGAATTTCCTTATAAAAATATTAATTTCCATATTGTAACCGTTTTTTATCCCTTAGTAAATAAAATTAAAAAAAAATATAGCTGTGTAATGTATCATTATATGTATTTTATCCGTTACCCTAGCATCCCATAACACAAGCCTACAGTGCTTACTTTGAGGCTAGGCTAATTGGAGTGTGTTAGATTTTTTTTATTAATTTATTAAACTCAACTTTGCATTAATCTAATGTATAAAATTCTTGTGTCACGGTGGGCGTAATTGTACTACTCCGAAACGGCTCGACCGATTTTCGTGAAATTTTATATGCATATTCACCAGAATAAATGTTATCACATTCTCAGATCTACCAAGGTCTGAGAATGTGATAACATTTATTTTTCATCCCCCTAAATGTTAAGGGTGGTCCGCCGTTACTTATTTTTTTGGGACAAATTTTTTTGTTTTTATTTTTTTATGATACATCATACAAAAATACATACAACCCTAAATTTTCACTATTCAACAACTCCTATTTTTTTATGGCGGCACGAAGTTCGCTGGGACTGTTAGTAATACATATAAATTAAAATTTCACGCTTGCTAATTACATTAATTGTTCAAATACATTTCCAGTTTGCCGAAGGCTAAAAAGCGGTTAGTGAAGATGTTGCCAGCTTTGTGGGCCGTTTTGGCAGCGCCATTACTCTACGCGCTCTTCAACAACATCAGCCATGAGTTGTCTTACGAAGGTAACTAGGAGAATCTATATGAGTTAGACTTGCATCTAATATTTGGTTACTATTCGTCTGCTTTTATTATATTCGGCCGAATACCGAATATCTACTTATTATTCGGCGGAATACCGAATACTTAAATAATATATTTTGTCATAGAGAAATAATTGGTAAAATGAAAAATTAAAATCGATTGATTACGTATATATTCATATTTTCATATCTGTTATATAATCATTTAAGTAGTCATTGGTACATAATCATCTTCTGAATTGGAAAAATGGAGGATTCTATGTTATTTGAATAATTGTGGTAATCAAAATTTAGAAGGGTGAGGTTCTCATTTCTTGTATAATCATTTATTAAGTAGTCATTGGTATGTACATAAAACAGGTACATAATTTAATCATTCTCTGTATTAAACAAGTTAACAGTTTTTAATTCATTCAGTCATGGGATGAATGGTTACATAATAGCAATAATTTAAAGTTTACGCGCCGTTTTTGGCCATATCTCAAAAATTGGTTTTGTCATTTACCCTTTATATTTTAGCTTGAGGACGACAGATAAGAACAAAACAAAGGAGCGCGAAACAATCACGTCTGTACAAGTTTTGGCGCTAAAATCCAGCCGAATACTTTTGCCTAATATTCGGCTATTCGGTCAGGGGCCTCGCTGAATATTCGGTATACTGCGCAATATATTATTCGTTGTAGGTCTAATATTAATGTTTAACCCCCCCCCCCCCCCCCCCCACAATGATTGGCCCTCTTGCATTTATACAGGGTGTGACAAAAGTCCGAAATAAAACTTTAGGGTTTGGTTGTGTTCCTTGTATAGAATTACCTACGAAAGTTTGACGCCATTCAGACCACTTTTATTTTCTAATTAAATTTATAAAAATATCGTTTTACACCTGCCTATGACAACCCTATAAATGCGTACGATTACTACTACCTATACAGACCCCCCTCACTCCCCCAGGCGCCCCTGCGCCCCGCTCAGATACCTACAAATTTTTATTTCGGAATACATACCTACAAATTTTATTTCGGAATTCTGTAACACCCTGTATACTGAAATATAAAGAAATCTATACATATAATAAAATGGTAGGAAAATCAAAACTGTATGTTGAATATTTTTTTAAAAAATACTTGGGGTGCGATGTACAAATATATAAATGTATATATTATAGCAGACTTCACCCAAGTTATGGTGTGGCATTTTTTGCTATGACAATCTCACATACGTTTGAAACTATTTCTGTTGAGTATTGCAGTCCAAGAAATACTTGAATAAATTTGAGATAGTGTCATCGGTGACTCATCAGTAAACAATGAACAATACCCGTCACAAAATACATGAATCTAGTGCTTGGTGGGTGATAACGGACCCAGCGCGGATTGGTGGGTGATAATGGACTCAGTGCGGATTCGTGGATGATAACGGACCCAGCGCGGATTGGTGGGTGATAATGGACCCAGTGCCGATTCGTGGATGATAACGGACCCAGCGCGGACTGGTGGGTGATAACGGCCCCAGTGCGGATTAGTGGATGATAACGGACCCAGCGCGGATTCGTGTGCGATAATGGGCCCAGTGCGATTTGGTTGTTTTTTTTCTATCAACAAATCTTTAGGTTAAGTTTATGATTTTCAGATCATAGGAGCTAAAGAAGTTTCACTTCAGTCGTGTGGTCATAGGCACACTCGCTTTTTTATTTATTTTTTATTTTTTTATTCAGGCGAGTTCAGTGACCCTCAACTAGAGGAGTTGATCCTATGGGTGCGCAATAACACAGTATCGGGCGCGGCGTTCGCGGGTTCGATGCCCGTCATGGCCGCCATCATGCTGAGCGCTAGGAGACCCATAGTGAATCATCCGCATTACGAACATTTGGAGGCCAGGTATTATTAGAGCTTTTATGTGAACCTTTTTATACTTGCTTGAATCAGTATGTATCAGTATGTAGGCTGTATGGTCTTGGTAACCTTTCCCACAGATAGAAAGCAATAATAATTGAAGTTACCATTTGGAGGCCAGGTAATGTTAAGGGTTCTTTAAATAAGATTAATAATAAATGCGATTAAAAAAATCAATAAATGGTTAATTCTATTTAGCGCGAAACGCTCAGCCTAGCGCCTCAGCCTCATATATCGAAATAAAGACGCAAGTATATTGTACTTCGCGTGCCACAACATGACAAAATGTTTAATTGTTCTATATTTAGTTGTTAAAACGATAAAATTTGAAACGGGTGCCCCATACTTTTCCGCAACTTAGGTAAGTTGTGCTTCTAAGTACTAAAAATATGACAAGCTCAGTTTTCATACAATTTGAAACACATGCGTCGTATACTTAAATCTAGGTTTAAGTTTTCAGCGAATCTTTAACTCGCAGAGTAAATCGCTGATTTTCTTTTGACTGGTATCTGAACTACGCCGCAGCCGGTATCTTAGAGGACCAGTACTCTCCCCTCTTTACAGTGGTACATAATAACAAAATTACATGTTCTGAAAAAAAAAAACCTGAAAGTTTACAATGATGAATAGACAACTATAACATCAGAATGTATTCATTTAATGTAATGGGTAGCTAAAATTATGTATAGAAAATAGAAATGATGAGTAGGTTCTTGTGTCGCGTTTCTAAGCGCGTGTATGTGTATGTTTGTGTGTGTGTGAGTTTGTGTGTGTTTGCGTGTGTGTGTGTTTGTATGTGTGTCTATTGTCCAAACCTAATACCTAATACCGGGACGTATTATTTACCATAATTTACCTTCCCATAGACAACGCGCGTACGCCGTATACAAAGCGTATGGAAGATTCACTTCTCAAGAGTTGTATCAGGAGCTGTCTCAGCTCCGAGCCTCATATCTCGTCATGGAGAGACATTACTGCTACGGGAGAAGCAGGTGAGTCATTACTTAAATATGTATACTTAACGACCTCCGTGGCCGAGTGGTACTCGTATATACGAGCCTACTCAATTTCTAATTCCAGTAGGTGCAAATGTAGGTTTTTTTTTTATAGCGAGGTAGGCAAATGATGAAATGTAGGGTAGAGACCCCACCTGATGTTAAGTGGTGATAAAGTTCAAACGCAAAGACAGCTGGTACAGCAGTTATAAACTGCTGCACAAGCCAACCTCACCTTGCCGGCCTGAAAAAATGCTTCTTCACGCCTCTCTTATAGAACCACAGATTGTAGAAAGAAGGGAATACGTGCGCGGGCAAAGAATTCCACTTACGAATAGTACGACAAAGAAATTAGTCACCAAATTTCTTTGTTCGTGTAGAAATAGTGGCCACAGTAAGTCGGTGGCCTACTGCCAGCGCGCGTGGTCCTCTGAAGAAAAGGTGATGGAGGGATAAGGGAGAATAACTCCTCAGAACACTCGCCGTGGTATAGCCGGTAGAATACGCTTATTGATTCCACATCGCGCGCGGCTAAATTCTAGAGATTCGAGTTTTAGTGTGATGAATACGAACATTTGTATACAGGGTGAAATTGAATGTTTCTATGAAACTTCGTGAGATTGATGGGTTACATGTATAGAGTATGCCTGATTTTTTTCGGATTTTTTAAAATAATTTGTTTCGTTTTTTAATTTTTTATTTGGTTATTTTTTTGTCATTTCTTCCTTATGAGTAATTATTCATTTTAAACACGTCTACATAGAAGTTATAAAGCAACTTAAAATAAGCACTAATAAAAAAACGGAAACTTAATGAATGCCTTCATTATGCCTACAGTCGAGATCAGCGCCGGTCGGGGCGACGACCGGCGGCCGCCTGTAGGTACCTAACTACACGCACAGATGACTCGGCGCTTACCTACTCGCTTTGATCCACACTATTTAAAAACAATACAATAAAATAGTCTTAGATGCTATATTATAATTATTTATTCACTGATATACAATACCTTTGAATATTATTTCATAAAGCACAGGTAATTAATCAATAATATAAATCTTCTTAAAATTAAGAGCAAATCGGTATAACTTACGAGCTTAGGGAAGGAAGGAACTCTTCGTGTCTGATTTGCCCACGTCATGAAATTCCGAACACATTTAATCACAGCCACAGTCACACATACACACACACACACATAATAATATGTTGTTTTGCGGCAAGCACGGGCGGGCGGCGCGCCGCACGCTGGCAACTAGCGCCGGTTGCGGCGTCTTTGATGATGTGAATTCCGCCCACCACCCCTCTTCCCCGCACGCGGACGTTTGCTTTGATTGCATGCAAAACGCAGTCGCAAGTATATTAATCGCGCGTGAGCGTGCGCATCTTTTGACTTGGTGACATACACTGTGATAATTTCATTATGCCTCGGTATACAAACCAAGAATATTTAGAGATGGTGTACTGCTATCGCGAGTGTGACGAAGTAGGTTTGGTTTACGAATGAGTCCCTAAACCATAGAAGTTGCATTTTGTGCAGTGAGTAGTGATAGGGACACTTTAAAAAAGGTGAAAAGACACGTCCGCAAACAGGCAACCTTTGTTTGCAGCAAAATGGTGGTTTAGAGCAACAATTTTGCAGATAATAATTTAAGTCTCTTTTTATTGCTAGTGTAAATACTTTTTGATTAGAAACAACTAATTGTGTACTACCAGTGTGATTGATTTGATAAAAAGTTCTAGTGAAAAAAATGAATATGTTCCTCGTTCCTCCTTGTACCTACCTAAATCGCCGGTCTCGTAAGTACTTTTGAATACCTGGTTATAAATTTCATTCTTGGGGTATTAAGCAATAAGTATTTCTTTTTGTTTAACATTTGCCTATTTCCAATCGTGACAAAATTATTATTAGCTTTTAAAGTTTTTCTCTGCTTAAGAAAAGATGACACATGTGCTTATTATTTCAATTTCAATAAAGGCATCTAAGACGATTTTATTGTACCTATTGTGTGGTATCAAACGAGTCAGTTGAGCTCTGGTTAGAGTTAGGTAGCTACTTACTCAACGGCTGGCGGGCGCGGTCGGTCGTTGACCCGCGGTGGAATTTCAATGTTTTTCCGTTTTTTAGAAGTGCTTATTTATTAGTTGTTTTTCACTGGATATGTAAGTTTGTTTGTTTAAAATGAATAACTACTCAAAACGAGGAAAGGACATAAAAATACACAAATTATAAATAAATACATGAAAAAAATATACTTCAAAAAAATCCGAAAAAAGACAGGCATACTCTATACACATAACCCAACAATCTCACGAAGTTTCATAGAAACATTCAATTTCACCCTATATGTCATTGATGTTCATTATGTATTTCTAGATATATATATTTATATATTTGTATCAGTGTATGTATTCTATCCGTAACACAAGTATCCAACAAGCCTTACAGTGCTTACTTTGGAGCTAGGCTAATAAATTGGTGTGAGTGTTGGAAATATTTATTTTCTACTAGCTGATCTGACGTACTTCGTACAGCCTAACTAGCCGATGAATATTTTAATCGATTTTACAACCGAATCAAAATAAATTAAAACGAACATCAAATGTTTCACAGGACAGTCCGAAATGTCATTGTCAAATGTGTACTGATTTTTTGCTGTTCAAGTTTCTGAACAAAATTTTACAATGACATTTCGTACTTGTAAACGATACAAACTCGATATTGGTTCGTGCTAGGGGCACAGTAGGTAGAACAGTTAATATGTGACAATGAAATTGTTGTTTTTTTCTGTCTTCCACGCATTTTTCTCAATTGTTTATTTCGACCGATTTTCGTGAAATTTTATGTGCATATTCAGTAGGTCTGAGAATCGGATAACATCTATTTTTCATCCCCTGTAATATTTAAAAAAATATTTTTTTTGATTTTTTTTTATATACACCATGCTATAATACATCATACCAAAACCATACAACCCTAAATTTTCACCCTTCTGCTGCCAACCCCTATTTTTTTATGGCGGTACGAAGTTCGCATTCTTCACTACATAGTATAAAACAAAGTCGCTTTCTCTGTCCCTATGTCCCTTTGTATGCTTAAATCTTTGAAACTACGCAACGGATTTTGATGCAGTTTTTTAATAGATAGAGTGATTCAAGAGGAAGGTTTATATGTATAATACATGCATAATATAGTAGAGAAACACTGATAATTTTAGAGGTTTTTAATGTAAGGTCGTAAATAAACACATTTTTGCGCTTACATTGCAAACGCTGGCTGAACCCCACGAGATAGATCAAAATAATGTACTACAGTATTATACACCTTAAAAAGGTCTACAAAAAGTCCGCGATGATATATGTCTATCTCTTAAGGATAACCCACAATAACCAATTTTTATCCTATACTTTTTACGAGAAATAATAGATTATTTACGAAGCGATTTTAAGCAATATAACATTCATCCTTATCCAATTAAGTACCTTAAATACATTGTGCATTTAATATAGAACAATTTGGCCCTTTAAGGCATATAATTTAAATGAATATTTTCGAAGATATTACAAATTTAAAATTCTGGGACATAGCGGTTCCGACGCTACCGGGCTTGGCGGCGCGTGCCTATTGTAATTGGGTATTAGAAGAATGTCATTGTGTATAATACAAGCCTGAAAACAAAAACTATAGTCTACACTACAGCTTTACACCGAAGCGAAGCTAGGGCGGGCCACTAGTAACATATATTATTAAAACAACATTCAAGACAATTATGTCACAAAAAAAGACTGCAAAATACCTACTACGCAAAAAGTAAAGAATTTTTGAAACCTCGCTGGCAGAAATCTTTAAAAATACACAAAAAAAAATATATAATTATAATTCGAAAACTAAGAAAAATCGCGGAACATACATGGGGTATTTTCGGATACCCCCAGCTGCGAGGAATCTAAAAAAAATGTTGATGTCACTAGTTGGACCATCCTGTATATATTTAGATTTATCCCCTCTTCCAGTTTGAATTGCACATACGAGTCTATATGGGACAAGGAGCGGCCGGATCTATCCGACCGACCATCGTTATGCCGAGTGCTGGACACTACGAGAGTAGACCATTTCTACCCAGTGTTCAAGAACCATCGATACACGGTGTTCAGAGTACATGATATGAGTGTGCAGTGAGTATAAACTTTAATATATACAGGTGTGCTTTTTTTTGTTTTTTTTTTTATGTTTAATAGGCAAGGCGTTTGACCACAATCTCGCCTGATGGAAAGCGATGATGAGGCCTGGGATGGTACACGCCTTTCTAGAAGATACCAGTTCACCCTGGCCTTGAAGATGTCTAGATTATATTGGTCCGGGAAAACAGATAGTAATAATACTCCTATCTTTCTTCCTAATCCTATCTTTTTCAGTAAGATTGAGCAATGTCATTGCCATTGGTGTCGTTTCTGGCATGATTCTCTAAACTTAAAACTTATGTCAAATTTAAGTAAAAATCCTTTATTTTTTCAGTAAGATTGAGAAATGTTATCGCCATTGGAGTCGATTCTGGCATTATTCTCTAAACTTAAAACTTAATTTAACATCAGTCTCTCTCTTTCATTTTGTTTAAAGAATGACAAGGCTACACTGATGTCATATTTAAGTAAAAATCCTATATTTTTTCAGTAAGATTGAGAAATGTCATCGTCATTGTCTAATTATCCGCGTTTTCGCAAAATCCCTAGGATTTTTTTCATTAAGGATCCCTAGAGTTTTTCTATCCTTTACAATAGTATTTGTGGTTATTTAATCTAATTGGTGTGAGTGTAATTAATATTTATTTATTTAGGTTGTTATTTCGTTTACCGCAGATATATGCCTCGCAGCTTCGACACCTGACACATGCAGTCCGCTCCGCCACTACGCGGCCATTCCATCCCACACTAGTGAGCAAACCATTCCGGAAAAAATCGGAAAAATTCCGAAAACTTAAAAAAAAAATCGGGCAACATTCGGAAATTATACGGAAATTTTCAGAAACTCTTTGAAATATTAAATATGTTTCGCAAGCCATCTTCCGAAAATTCTATTGATTCCCGGATGGTTTTCAATAGCTTATAGTCTTAGATTTTAATGAAATTATTTCGGAATATTTTGTTGTTTGTTTACAAGAAATTAGTCTGATCTCTTATTTAGAACATAAATATTATTCCGGATATAATCCAGGATTTTCTTAGATTTAGTTAGGTAGGCATATAAATAAATAAATGAAACATCATGTAACATATTGTAATGTGTAAGATAACTTTTACTTGTTACTTAAATACGAAAACTAAGCATTTTGTTAACACAATGCCGGCACTTCACTTGGCTATTCGTGTTTGCTATTTGTAAACTAGATTACAGTCTGTCCTTTTCGTTGTTTAAAAAATCATCATAAGGACAGACTGTTGTCAAGTCTACAAATAGTAGATACGAATAGCCAAGCGTAGTGCCAGCACTATCAGTGATAGAAACATTTTATGTCAAAATTAAAAAGTCCGTGAAAAGCTGCATTTTAAATTCTATCGAGTAGTCAAAAAAATGGCCGATGAAACAATACCGGGTTTTTGGCGGGATTTCATAGTGTGCGTGTGTGTGTGTGTGTGTGTGTGTGTGTGTGTTGGTGTCATATATTAATTATTCTTGAAATTCGTTCATAGTGGATAATGCGAAATAAAATTGGTGTGATTTTGTGTTACAATCGTCTGCGCAACTGAAGAATTAGTGGAATCTTTAAAATATACTCTATTCCGGTCAAGTGGACGTAAGAACTTTATTGTAGTGTTGACTAGGTAGTTCCGATAAGCTTCTGTGACCTCACAGATACATTTGAAACCAATACAATCGAGCCAACTCGATACATTTCGTGCCAAACACTCCGAGTAACATTAGAATGAGTCACACCAACATTCTAATGTAAAAAAAGAAGATTCAAATAACTTAAGACTTGGCTGTATGGGCATTGTTCCCTTTGCCTTCCCCGAAAAGGGAGAATCCTAAATAAAAAAAATATGAAACAATACCGAGTTTTTGGCGTGATTTCATTGAGTGCGGTTGGTGTCATATTTTTATTATTCTTTAAATTCGTTCATAGTGGATATTGCGAAATAAATTTGGTGTGATTTTGTGTTAGAATAGACTTAACGGAACAAGAATTAACGGAATCTTTAAAATATTCGCTATATCGGTCAAGTGGATGTGAGAACTTTATTATAGTGTTGACTACTTCACAGAAGCTTGTCGAGAAAGCTGACTCGATACATTTCGTGCCAAACACTCCAAGTAACATAAGAATGAGTCACACCAACATTCTAATGTAAAAAAGAAATTCAAATAACTTAAGACTTGGCTGTATGGGCATTGTTCCCTTTGCCTTCCCCGAAAAGGGAGAATCCCAAATAAAAAAAATATGAAACAATACCGGGTTTTTGGTGTGATTTCATCGAGTGCGGTTGGTGTCATATTTTAATTATTCTTTAAATTCGTTCATAGTGGATATTGCGAAATAAAGGTGTGATTTTGTGTTAGAATAGAATTAACGGAATCTTTAAAATATTCGCTATATCGGTCAAGTGGATGTGAGAACTTTATTATAGTGTTGACTATTTCACAGAAGCTTGTCGAGAAAGCTCACTCGATACATTTCGTGCCAAACACTCCAAGAAACATAAGAATGCGTCACACCCGCATTCTAACGTAAAAAAGTAAAATTAATACAAAAATAAAACGATGGCCGCATGGCTTTGCCTTTCCCAATAGGGAAGAATGGAACTAAAAAAAAATTAAACAATACCCTGCCCCTCGTGTACGTGTACGTGTACGTGTTGTACACAAATCATCCCCGCGCGGATCGGTCTTGGAAAGCAAAAACTTTGTTGATGCAAACAAATGTGTGTAGTGAATAACGATATTAAACACCCTAGATACACCACGAGCGCTCAAAATGTGTCCCAATCAAGAAGTGCTTGAACACGACTCAAGCACTTCTTGGTTCACAGTCACGCGCGGATAGTTGAAAAGTCAAGATGCCGCAGAGCTCCGTGAAATAATGCAAAAAAATAATACTTGTAGTATGTAAAATGTCGTTTTTTCGACAGGTATCTAATCAATGTTTGTTAATTTAACGCATTTGAAGCAAATTTTGTTCTAATACTAATATCGTCGTTATAAACTGATTTAATAGAAAATATTTGTGATATTCAAATGCATGGTCGATTATATAGCCGTCTTTTTTCCTCGCGGTTAGTACCTGCTATATTTCTAACAGCGCATTCAGAATTGCGCGTAGAGTCAAAGAAATAAGGTCTATATTCTTCCGCATATAGTAATAAGTCGTAAAAATTTACGAGCTTGCATTTCAAACTGTCATAACTCTTTGACGCATGCGTTTTAATTAAGACCTCATACAGTATGCATTAAAGGTGACTTTTTTAATGTTTAAATAATGCCTTATATTGTTTTTGACTACGCGATCATCTTACGGAGCTCCGTGGATCGTCCAATGTACCTTTTGGACAGGTTTCGGGCACGATTTTGTTCGTGTTGGTGTATCTAGGTTAATTAATATTGTTGGTAGTGAAACAAAAGTTTTGTGTAGACTGTTTTGTTGAAAGTTGATATGTTTTCGTTGATTATTTAGAGTAAAATACACGTTGAAGACCGCCTTTATAGCCACCAGCCTTTGAGGTCTTCTGAGCTCCGCTCTATTGACCGCGCTATGGATATTGGCCCACGCCGACGTACCGTACAGTGCCATACATCTTATAACCCCCACAAATAGCCTTCGACAGCTAGGGTACATGTCGTTAGCTCGTATTCGGGAGCACGAAAGATATTACTCGAATTCGGGCACCCGAAGCAATATTAACACGGGAAAACGGTGTCGGATAAACAAAAGGAAATCTATCCGAATACGGGCGTACTTGACTCCTTTCATTTACACTGAGTCTTTTACCCGAATTCCATTGGTACTCGTATTCTGGCTAGCGACCAAGTGAAGTTGCGCCATATGGCAACAACATTCCCAGTACTGTTGCCGCAAACACCAATTCAAACTCATTTATTCAGTCTAGACTGTTACAAGCTCTTGTGAAAGTCAACGCTACGCCATCGGTTCGTAAATCTACGACGGGAGACCTTGTACTGAGAAGAACCGGCAAGAAACTCAGCAAGGGCTATTGTTTTCTCCCTGTTTTGTTTCATACAGTGACGTCAATTGAAAGATGACATCAGAAATCTCAAGGGCCAGTAGTTTGAAATGGTTGTCGATTCTTCCGTCACTTCATCGTTCTAGAACCCGAAATACCTCGTGTACGGCTTTATTTGTACCATCTGTCCGTCCACTAGGACCCTCGCGCATCTGGATGCCTATAGTCCATTTTTTTATCATCTATGAAAGAAGATTTTTTATTCACTTTTTCCGAACTGGTTGTGAATTAATTTTTCTCATTTTCATAACTGGTTAAATGTGTTTTAGTTTATAAATCGAGAAATAAAACTATATAATTACGGACATTGAATATTTTATTGAGATTTTCATATAAATGGTACGTCTTACGCTTCCCGCCATGTGCGATGCATCGCTTCAGTACGCAGTATGCCAGCACGAGAAGAAAAATGAGGCATACTACATCCATCAGCATTTCTGTTCTTGTGACGCTGCTTGACGTTTCTGCGTTCCCGCCACTTGCGGCTGCTTGGCCCTGGGAGTCCACGATATTTCTGTTCTTGTGATTCTGCTTGACGTTTCTGCATTCCCGCCACTTGTGGCTGCTTGGCCCTGAGAGTTCACGATATTTCTGTTCCTGTGATTCTGTTTGACGTTTCTGCGTTCCCGCCACTTGCTACTGCCTGGCCCTGGGAGTATTTCTGTTCTTTTGATGCTGCTTGACGTTTCTGCGTTCCCGCCACTTGCGGCTGCTTGGCTCTGGGAGTTCACGATATTTCTGTTCTTGTGATGCTGCTTAACGATTCTGCGTTTCCACCACTTGCGGCTGCTTGGCCCTGGGAGTTCACGATATTTCTGTTCTTGTGATTCGGCTTGACGTTTCTGCGTTCCCGCCACTTCCGGCTACTTGGCCCTGGGAGTTCACGATATTTCTGTTCGTGATGCTGCTTGAAGTTTCTGCGTTCCCGCCACTTGTGGCTGCTTGGCTCTGGGAGTTCACGATGTCTTTGGATGAGTAGCTGCCCATGTTGTAGTTGGTTTTGTTCGCTATTTTATTAATTACATGCTGTAATTTAGAAAATTAATGAATTGCAAAAACGGACGATGGGTTGGACTATTCGACCTGACTTAGTAACATACGTCGGTGTCGAATACGCGTTATCGCCGCGCGGTTCAGCGATTCAGTCCATTTTTTTGCAGGCGATGCGTTTTTGATGTCGTTACCCTCCTGAGCTATGAACGCTGGTTTCAATATATTTCGTGTTTTTCCAATACTGGGTATGGGCCTTCATACGGTGCTACTAATGTCTTCATACGCCACCCCGCAGGGGGGGGGGGGGGAATATTCACCTTCGAGAGTAGTTAGTTAATTTCGAGTAGTATTTATTGGTCCGATGGTCGGAAGGGAGGTCCATCATCACTTCTTGAGTGATGGTATCGTCCACGCCCCTGTATCTCCACATCAAGAGTATCTCCATTCCCGTCCGCATCGTACCTGGTTGGCTCATCCGGTCCGAGAACTGCGTAATTGTGGGTGTGAGCATCGTTGTATAGCACCTGCCCTGTTGTGTTATTGGTGAGAGAATTCCAGCTCGTATGCTTGGCGTTGAGGTCTCCGGCTATGATGGTAGGGTGCAAGAGATCACGGAGCTCCTTGACGTCTTAAGGGCTGGTGGAGTGGTCTATATGCTGCATAAAATCGGGTTACCATACCTTGAAGCTTGACGTCAATCCCGAGAGCGTACAGGGACTTTAGCTTCGCTATTGGGGCCGGCTGGTGAATGACTCTCCTATGTACCAGTGTCATCAGGCCTCTGTAGGTGCGCCCTTCTGGCGTGGACTCATCTTGCCTATATGTGAAGTAATTACGAACACTGAAGTTAGTGCCCGGTTTGAGTAAAGTTTCGCTCACAAGTGCTATGTCAACGTCGTGCTCGCGCAAAAAATGCGCAAGCAAGCGACGCTTACCTGTGAGCGACTGTGCATTCCAGTGCACCACCTTCAGTGTCCGTAATTTTGGACCGTCGTTTGAGCGGAGCATAATTGGAGTTGAGTTGTCATCATTTTAGTGAACTGCTGGATCCAAGCAGGTTCAGTGTTCAGTCCGGGTGTTTGATCAGTTATGGGGGCGGGGTTTGAGTCCGCTGCCGCCATTTTGGGGGCGGGTTCGAAGAGGGTGGTGCCCTTTCCACGTTTTCTCTTCCTGCGGCGGGTAGATTTATTATCCGTCGTCGTCGGGGGTAGTCTTGGTTTCGGCGCATTTGCGGGGGCCATTAATGACGAGGGAGCTGTCTCACTCACCTCATTTGGTATTATTGCCGCTCTCGTAATGGGATCGGAGACGGGGCCAGTCTTGGCCACCGTACTCGCTTTTTTGTTCCGGGCTTCTTTTTTTGTGGGCTGGGCACGACGTGTGGTTCGCAAGTCCATAAAAGGAGTCGCCTCCACAGTTCGCGCAGGTAGCAGGTTCGGAGCGCGGACGGGGGCAGTCAGCTGCTGCGTGGGGCTCACCACAACGGACGCAGGCCAAGGGCCGGTGGCATCCTTTTGAAGAGTGCCGAAAGCCCTGGCCTGTGGCACTGCGCCGGTCCTCTCTCCACGCCTCAATACATGCTAAGCAATTCTGTTACATTATAAATATTAGGTATGATACCTGGTGTCTGTTGCAGGGAGGCGAAGAAAATGCATCCGGGTCGTCCTGCTCGTGCCCGGATACGTTTTGCGTGCCTAACGGTGAAGCCCTTAGAGGTTTGGGCTTCTTGGATCTGGGTCGGTTCTGTGTGGTATGGTAGGTCTCTAATCGCTACCTTCACGCTCCGTCCTTCCGGGAGGGCATAGGAGTACCAACTCACACCGGCTTGTACTTTGTCTAAAGTACGCCTGTACGAGTCGTTACTCCTCTCCATCCGCGGGGGAAAAGCGCACTCCCATCCCAAAGGGCCTGGCATTCTGAGGGTGCCCCAGCTGTTCGTGCAGGGCCTTGAAGTGGCTGATTCAGTCGGGCATCTTCTCAACTACGATAGGGGGATACTTGCGTTCTCTAGGGGGCTGTTGTGTTGCGTCTGGTTTGGGTGCCGGAATCGATGTCGTTTGCTTGGACGACAGGTGGGCTGGCATCGTAGACGAGCTTTCGGGAGCTTTTGTGGGTGGGGCCGAGGGCGTGGTCACTGTCTGTGAATAAGTTATTGGAGGGTAGTTCGAAAATTGTACCTGCGGCTCTCTGCACGGTATAGCTACGTTACCATACCCTTTTTCTGATGATGTTTTTTTTCCGTCGATTGGGGGAGAGATGTTTTGATGCGTCTTGCTGGGTGAACCCGTTGGGGTTGCGGTGGCACGGGTGTGGATGCCATGTCTCTCGATGCCGGCGTGGTTGGCAGCGGCGGCGTGTTGGTTCTGTCGTCGCTACTGAGAGAGCGGTGCAGTCGCGGATCACGCGGGCGGCATACTCGCTTGACCGGAGTTTCGGGCGGCGTTTCTCGTGGTCGTTTTCCATACGGGCCGTACCAGGGGACGTCCGGGTGCGGCACCTCAACAGGCGAGCTACATATCGCCTGGAGCGCCTGCATCGCCAGCTGGTCTGCGGGGCATACGCAAGGAGTTTTAACGGATTCTCGCTCCAACAGCCGAGCATAAGTCGCCAACCAACGATTCATCCTATCCGACATTAGGCCGGATTGGATGATCCGAGTCACCATCACTGCGTCAATTCATATTTGGCACTACGCGTTGGTGTCCCCTCCATCCTGGAGGATTCGCTGGCGGCTCCCTCGGTTGTTGCAGCGGGACTTGCGGAGGGTAGGTTGTGATGTGGTTTGAGGGTAGGTGGTGTTGCGAAAGCGTCATCGGTGCTTGTCGACGGTATTCGTGGCGGAGCCGAATGGTGTTTCGACGACTGTAGGGACGTCGGGTGAGCCAGCGATCGTGCTGCTCCGCGGCTAAGAGGGAGAGCGGTCCCCGCTGGCCAAGGAGCGGCCAGGCAAGGTTCGCCTGCACTTATTACACAATAAGCCGGGAACACTTTGTTTATAGAACGGATCCGTGCGCGATTAAGTCGAAAAATACTTTTGGCTGATGCGGTCCACATGTACGACCCTGTTTCGGCCCGACTTTTATATGCGCGTGCTTAGCTGGCCAGCGATCCATTACCTCACCCCCGCTTTACTTTATTATTAATTTATTTATGATATATAGTATCCGTAGCTTAAATCTATAGGTATATACGTGGGGCTTACAAATTAGCATATTTTTAGCGCATTTGCGCGGCCGAAATCATTATAATTTAGCTGTGGCGCGCAAAAAATGGTGTCCGCGATATTTATATCACGCCCCTCCATGGGCCTCCGCCCGCTACAAGTCTGTTTTCCCCACCACGCGCTTCTCGTGCGTTGCGTGGGGTGAGTCTTTAGCGCGTTTCATACAAATCGGTTTATCCTATTTTTCGGCATATTTCTATATTTATCGTTCTGAAACCTGTTTATTTATGTAGTCCTACGTCTTATTAATCGAATCCAATAAATTTCTAATAGGATTAATCTTATACATTGGCTTTATAGCCCTACAAAGTTACAAAACTAAAAGGTCTCTATATTTTTTGCCATTTCTTTTTCTTTACAATTTCGAAATTATTTTAAAAATAATCAGAACTACTTAAGTTCGCCATGTATTTTTTCTAGTTATTATAGGTGCAATGCAAACTAACTTGCGTCTCGATATAAACGACGATAAAATCATATACTTACTTAGATTGCCACCAGTACCCTTAGCACGAACCAATATCGAATTCGAATAGTTTGCAAGTCCGAAATGTCATTGTCAAATGTGTACTGATTTTGAGTTCTCGTTACGTCCGTTCTCGGCGCTGCTGTTCAGGTTTCCATACAAAATTTGACAATGACATTTGGGACTCGCAAACTATTCGAATTCGATATTGGTTCTTGCTAGAGGTACAGTATCCCTAAGGGTACTGATCTCTAGCTACAAAGTTAGCCAGATGAAAAATTAATCTATAATTAGCTTTGTCCCGGGTCTGGGTGATTCAGGTTTATGCAGTAGTTCTTATCTGACTAATTTAGTACTTTTTAACTGAGTTAAGGGCAATTTATATTGTATTGTCGAATGTTATTATATTCATATATTAAGGTTAGTTTTTATTTTAATTAAAGCCATTTGAAATTTTAACAAAAAATAATATTTTCTAAAAGGTGGCGAAATTATTACACCATGTTCCTAATTGTAATTATGAATATGTGTTCTTATCTTTTATTTATGAATGAGATTGTATATAGATAATAAAATATTATTTTTATTACTAAATAAAAGTTTGAAAATCAACATTGTTTTATTTAGTAAGTACTTACTATGAAGTTTGATAAACTTAGCTGTAAGTGACTCCCTACAAATTATTCCCTCTTACCTTTCTGGGACGGATGTACACGAAACTTCTTCGTCGTCATCCCAGCCGACCCGTGGCCACTATGAAGTGGTACCGCTGGCCTAAGGCGCTTTGCAGACGACGGGGCGGGGTGGGCTTTTTATCCGCGAAGCAATAAAGACCGCGTCTGCCCGTCGATGTCTGCGGCTGCCCGCGCCGCGTACACAAAGCACACGACGGGCAGAGGCGGTCAGTTCAAGACGTTCGTTCTAGTGAATAGTCCACATCACTAAAAAGCGCGTGGCGCGGACTGAGCTGACCGCCCCGCGCCGCCGTCTGCGTTACTGCATATAAACTGGTTTGTATGATCCACGGCGGGCAGCCGCAGACATGCCGCGCCGCCAGTGCCCGCCGGGCACCTGCGGCGCGGTCTTTTTGCCCTCTGTGTGCGTTTGAAGTATAGGATTCACTTTGTGCTATTATTCGCGTCGAAATTGATCGGCCCGCCCCGCCCCGTCGTCTGCAAAGCGCCTGTCAAACTCCAAAAGTAATTTTTGACAGTGGAACGTGATAAAAACACGTTTTATATCATTTCGCGGTGCTCATGCTAGGGGGGCAGGGCTCCACGGGGTAGGGGTTTGGGTCAGAGTAGGCGACGGTGTGAGTTGCTTGCACTGACCCAAACCGCTACCCCGTGGAGCCTATATATTTTTGGTATCGCGAGAGTCTATAGGCTTTTGTGGACGCTTACCGTCAGGCGGGCCATAAGTTTGTTTGCCAACCTTTTAGGCGTTTTGCAGACGACGGGGCGGGGCGGGCATTTTGTCCGCGAAGCAATAAAAACCGCGTCTGCCCGTCGATGTCTGCGGCTGCCCGCGCCGCGTACACAAAGCACACGACGGGCAGAGGCAGTCAGTTCAGGCCGTTCGTTCTAGTGAATAGTCCATCACTAAAAAGCGCGTGGCGCGGACTGAGCTAACCGCCCCGCGCCGCCGTCTACGTTACTGCATTTAAACTGGTTTGTATGATCCACGGCGGGCATGCCGCGCCGCCAGTGCCCGCCGGGCACCTGCGGCGCGGTCTTTTTGCCCTCTGTGTGCGTTTGTAATATAGGATTCACTTTGTGCTATCGTTCGCGGCGAAATTGACCGGCCCGCCCCGCCCCGTCGTCTGCAAAGCGCCTTAACATAAAAAAACAACGGCTTAATGATGTCCTCCGCGGTGGAGTGGTATGTATACTGGTTTTTACCTTACGTTTTGTAAATTTTGACCTAAGAAATGAACCCCGTGGTTGAGCGAAAACGTTTAGTCGACAATGACGAATAAAAGGCGATTGTGGAAGCTGATGATTCTCAAGCTACAGCTGAATTAACAGTAGCTTTCAATGTTAGCTTTAAAACAATATTGGTCCATTTGCGTCGAATTAGCAAGGTAAAAAAGTTTGACAAATGTGTACCCCACGAATTGAATGGTCGCCAGTGCGAACTACGAGTCGAGTCGAGCCTTGCACTGCTCAACAGGCACACAAACGAAGCCATATTGAATCGCATTGATACTTGCGACACAAAATGGTTTCTGTTCGACAATCGCAAGCGCTCAGCACGCTGGTTACATTGTGGTTCAGCATTTAAACAGTTCCCTAAACGAAATCGGGCCCCCAAAAAATTATGGTCACTGTTTTGGTATAGCGCCGGTGTAATTCACCACATATTCTTACCAAACGGGATGAGCATTACTGCAGATGTGGACTGTGAAGAACTGAACACAATGATGGAGAAGCTCGCACATCTCTAACAAGTTTTGTCAATCGTTCGGCTCCGCTGCTCTTGTACGACAACGCGCGACATCATGCCGCACAGCAGCCTTTGAGCTGTGGTTGGAATTTCTCCGGCATCTACTGTACTTACCAGTTCGTACTGGTTTCTCCGTCATCTACAGTACTCACCAGTTCATACTGGTTTCTCCGTCCTCTACCGTATTCACCAGTACTGTACTGTGCAGTATGAGGTCGCGCGTTGTCGTGCAGTAGCAGCGGAGGCGCTGCTCCTGCCGAGACCTTGTCCCTACCGACATTTACTTTTTTCCAGAATTTGGATAAATAATTTCAATAACCGAGAGGCAGTTCAAAATGCCTTTGAAGAATTTGTTGCCTCCCGTCCAGCAGATTTTTTCAAAAAGGGCATCAATAATCTTCTACTACGTTGGTAAGAATGGATTGATTGATTGATTAATAAAAAATATAAGTAGATAAAAGGGCGTTAACTTATTTCATGAACAACTACTAATACTTAAGAAGGGAGGCGAGCAATGATTTCCCAAACAAACGTTCTCGACTGATTCCCCCTTTAATTTTTACCACTAAAGAATTGATTTTCATTCATAAAATATAATTTTACTCATTCTATGCCCCTGCCTTCCTTTTTTCGATAACATGTGTTTCAAAAAACCAAGAAGCCCTCGTAAAAGGCCAAAAATTAACAAAAAGATCAAAACATAGTATAACTACTTTATATATTATTCTTTGTGTAAAATTTCTTTCACATAATATACACACATCAAAAGTGTCTAGGGATCAACATATATTTTTGCAATAACTTTTCTCCTGATTGATATTAATTAAAATTTTCTTTAAGGATTCAAGTGTTTTCGTTTGTCACAGTAACGATAAACCAAGTCACCTTTGCATTAATAAAGAAATTTGCCATTTTCCTAATAAAGGGATTTTTGACATTTGAACCACTAACACAAAAGTTCGAAAAAAAGACTGAAATAACAGTTTTCTCTAAAATTTTATTGGGTAACTTAAACAATTAATAATCCGTATTTCTACCGCGAACACTAACAACACAAGAACATCGGTTTGGCATACTCAAAATGAGTTCATCCAAATCACGCTGTGGAATGGCCGCCCATGTTCGTTGCAACAACAAAAAAAGGTCTTCTTGCGACTGGATACCCTCCATATTCGGCAGAGCTCTTCTCTGTAGCATATCCCATGCATGCTCAATCGGGTTCAAGTCTGGCGACTGAGCAGGCCAGGGCAGGACATTGATGTTAGCTGCGGCGAGAGTCTGTCTTACAACTCTTGCGGTGTGCGGTCGTGCATTATCATGCATTAACTGAAATAAAGGACCGATTTGCACTTGTAGAAGAACGATGACGTCTGATACAATCGTCTCAGCATAAATTTGAGCGTTGAGGTTGCCTCTGATCCAAATCAACTCAGTTCTTCCGCCGATCCAAATACCCGCCCATACCATGATGGTTCCACCACTATAAGGATGGACTTCCTGGCAGGATTTTAATCGCTGTTGGCGTCCAGGGGTTCTCCAGTGTCGTATACGTCTTGTATCCGGTCTCATACCAAAACGAGACTCATCAGAAAAGCACACGAAACGCCATTGTTCTTCTGCCCAATTTCTGTGTTCAAGAGCCCATTGATATCGAATCCTACGATTGTGCATTGCTATAGGTGGTACCCGTAGCGGTCTTCGGGAATGAAGGTTCACTTCATGCAGCGGTTTCTGACTGTTTGGTCGCTAATTAAGTTCCCTGAACAGTGATGAAGCCTCACGGCTAACGGCGGTTATTGTTGGAGCTCTTCGAGTTAAGATTTGAATGTATCGGTCTTGTCTCCGTGTGGTGCAGCGATACCGTCCTCCATGGCGCTCAGCCACGGTACCAGTGCTTCGGTATCGTGTCCAAAGTCGACTGATAACACTCTGACTTGTATTCAGAGCTAAAGCCACAGTACGTTGCCGGGAACCAGCTTCTATCATTCCCACGGCTCTGAGCATTTCTTCCCTGCTTAAATGACGTCGCCGCTCCATAATAACGTTGGTTTTAATCAGTAGTAGGGAAACAGTAGCACTAATAATGTCTTCAATGCGTTGTATGTTTTTATAGGGAAAAAATTGACAGCTGATTTTCATCTTTTACTCGAATTTGATTCACAGTTCCTGATTCAAATTATGAAATGCACCAAAAAGGATCCATATAAATTTATAAAATCATAAATTTATTACAAAGCCACATCTCAATCTCAAGAAATCCGCATAAAAATGCTTGATCCCTAGACACTTTTGATGTGTGTATTTAATTTTCGAGAAGGAAATCGTCGAGAGCCAAACCTTGAGTTTTGCATTTTTTATAGGTAACTAGCTGTCCCAGTGAACTTCGTACTACCACAAAAAAATTGGGGTTGGTGGTAGAAGGGTGAAAATTAAGGGTACATACAGTACTGTGGTATCATGTATCAAAAAAAATTGTTCAAAAAAGTTAAGGTTGGATCACTCTTAACATTTATGGGGATGAAAAATAGATGTCCGATCCTCAGACCTATTGAATATGCATAGAAAATTTCACGAAAATCGGTCGAGCCGTTTCGGAGTAGTTCAATTACGCACACCGTGGCACGAGAATTTTATATATTAGATTTTCAGCGTTAACTGCTGTTGTCCCCGTCGCTCGGTATTTGCCAATGCGTACAATTAAACAATTTGAATTCGATATTGGTTCGTGCTAAGGGTACTGGACGATCGACATACAGGGTGTAAAAATACCGATAACGAAGTCGAAGGCCACGTATTTTCTACATCATGACGATCAATTTTTTGTTCTGGACCATACTAGGGAAATATATGGTTATGGAGATATTGAAGGTCAAAACCAAAACATTTTTTTCAAGATTTATAAATTAATATTTTCAAAACGTTATTTAGATTTTTTTTTATCGACGCACTTAGACACACGCACACATATACACACACAGGCACATTCTTTGCGTAGCGCCACAGTAGCGCGCCGCGCTGTACATCGCGTACTGGAAAAAAAATGTATTTTTTAACTTAAAAATAAAAAAAAACCCACGTATAATATTTTGTTTTGGGTGTACAGAATGCGTAGTTTAAGTCTTTGTCATAGGTTTTTTTACACCCTGTATGTATCTGACTGTACGAATATCCCATAATGTATGTATATGTATTTGTCCATACACACACAACCACGACAAAAGTGGCTGTGGGCTCAGAGTTAACATTTAGGAATTTCAAAAGTCCTGACATTTTGTAAAAAGTCCGGGCTTTTTAGTCACAAAAAGGTACCATTACTCACTTAGTTACAATGGTATGATATTTAAATCAATATGTACTTTTATTATTCATATTCAACGTAATTTCAAAATCCAGACAAAGTCAGGACCATACCGACCGACTATAGTCTAAGAGTCCGGATGGTAACTTTAGCAGGTGTCGATAGATAGGCCAGCTTCCATACAAAATAGTACGAACTCATTTAAGTACCTCACATGGGAGGTAAATCAAATTTACAACCGGCATTTTGTATTTACTACTACTTTACTTTTAATACTACTTGCTTTCAGAATTCAGAGCATCAATGTTAAAAGGTAAATTTTTAATGGAGATAATGATATTAAAAATAAGTAATAAGAGACTGATCAAAAAATATTAACGTCATTTTTAATAAGACCAATTAGGTAAATAATATTTAATATAATTAATTAATCATTAAATTTGCATAGCATTGTCATTATGTTCATACATATTGAGCAAATGTTGAATCCTGTATCTGTTTAAATTTTATTTTATTTTATATTATATTTATTTTAAAACAAATTGAGGATTCAACAAATCACAAAATATTATTTAAAGATTTATTAATATTAATGTAGATTAAAAAATGCTATTTCACCATACCATACTTACAACATAATTTTTGTTGATAACTAAATTGAATTAAACAATAAGGCTAAATAATTATTAAAACTAAAAGTGATTTCATAATCACATGAAAAGTACATACCTAGTTGTATATTTGCAAGTAACAGTTAAGTTAATGTTTAATATGTAAACAGGTGATATTTATATTAACTTAATGGATAATAGAGAGCATAATTGTAACATAATTGTACTGGCCAGGCAATAACTGAGCATTGTTAAGCAGAAAGCGACCAGCAGGCAATTACGAACCAAGTGAAAATTTGTTCTACAAACTCATGTTAGAGAGATTCTGTTTGATTCCAAAAATTAACAATAGCTGCTTTCTGCTTTCACAATCATACTTTAACATTGGTCCACAGAACTCATTTTTAGATGCTTCAAAAATGCCCCCTTACTTTTTGCTTAACACTGCTTAACTATACACATGTCAAAACAAAAAAATAACATTTGTAATGTAAATTGTGATGGATCAGTTTACTTTTTAATAAAATATTGTAATGGAATGTTTTGTTAGACATAACTATATGAGATTGGATCACATAGTTCATATTTCTCAATACATTCTATGAGCCAACCAATGGGTAATGCTTTTAGATGTTGCATGTTATACATTGGCTCATAAATGTCCTTAAATATTATGTAATGTGAACACTTAGCCAGCTTTCCATCCTTAACGGCGTGATATGGGACGAGCTTCTCAGAGTCTGGTATGGATTCTGGGTTCGGTACCCTACGTAATATGATTCCACCAGCGTCAGAAATCAACTTTGTAAGTATAGCTTTCGTAACTATAATGTGTTTTGTTATCTCATACTTTGTGGAGAAATTATGCAGATAGAAATGGCATCCGTCAAAAATGCCAGGCAACTGCTTGTATTTGTTGTAACGGGAGTTCTTGGGGCCATTGAACTCCTTTGCACCGACTCCGGTGATTTCATATTCCTCAAATTGCTTCAATTTATCTTCAGTTGACTTTGTTACCCATTCTGTAGTTAAAATCCATACACCGTAAACTATCCCTTGTAGAATGTCTAAGGTTGATAGACAACGTCGGTCCTCCTCTGTGTCTACTATCAAATGTGTAACCTTTTTTGTGAATTTTTGCTCAATATGTAAATTAGAGTGATGTTTAGTTAACAATTTCAACTTATTGTGTACTGTTCTATACTGAGATATGCAAAACACTCTGATGTCATCAAAATCTAATTGCGATTGCAGATTTGAAATGAGGGTTATATTAACAGTTTGTGTATGAATAATGTTTTCTGATGCAGTTATTAATCTTTCTTTCATTTCACCGACTGCCAGCTCTAAAGGAGTTTCTCCTTTACAGTTTTTGGCATTGATATTTGCACCATTTTTAACTAATTCTTCTGCAATATCAATGTGGCCATATCTAACAGCCTCATGCAATGGTGTCTCATTGCTTTGTCCAGGAACATCTATCAATGTGTTATACTGCAAAAGCAACTTTACTAAATCTAACCTGCCATTTTGGACAACTTCATGAAGTGGTGTCCAGCCAGCATTGTCCTTTGTGTTTGGATTAGCACCCTCATTGAGCAATTCTGTGATTTTGTCTACTTTACCTAGTCTACATGATATATGAAGCAAAGTTTCGCCTTTATTATTACGTTTTTCAGCTGATTTATTAACTTTCATACTGCTGGTTGTTGACAAGAGAGTATGATTCAAATCGGCTTTTTTACCTTTGTTACTAATGTCTGAGGATGGTTTTGATTCCTTTTCATCATTTTCATCTTTCGATTTCGAGTCAACGTTAGCTTTGCCGCGTTTTCTACTTGTTTTGACTGTTGTATCACTTTTATTTGACTTGGTTTGTTTAGGTCTGAAATTCTCGAATATTTTGTCCAATTCCTTGGCGGAGTTCACACAACTACCTAGACGGTCATCAACGTAAATTGTACAACCTTTTAATGAAGCACCACACGTTGGACAGACCTGCAGACCCTCAAAATGTTCAGCACAAATAATGTGGAAACATTTGCTGAGAGTAACAGGTTTTATGCACATTTTGGAACAAACACCACACACATAATCTTGTTTAACTGCATCAAGAGCTTTAAGGATTCTGCTCAAGTCGGCAGAAGACATTTTTCAGCTTAGGATCACAAAAAGTTTTCCAGTAGCGGGAAAGTTCGGAAAATTAATTGACATCAACAAAACATTACAATACGTCATGGACAGACTTTGACAGTGACAATGGACATCATGGACGTACTCTACGGAATTGAATACTTGTATCGATAAAATGCAGAGCTGCCAGATCAAAAATCCGACTGAGCGCTAAAACGATATAAAAAGCGCTAGATTTCAAGAAAAACGTGCTTCAAAAAAGCGCTAGATTATGCGCTAAATTTATTTCAGTTTTATTATTAAATAAAAAACAGACAAAATTCAACCAAAACGTCAAAATAAATATATTTAATCTTAATTCAAAAATAATCTTCCATAGCTTAAATAGGGCCAGCTTCATTATGGCCATTCATGTATTTTTTGTCTGTCTGTCGCAGAATGTATAACTACATGATTTCTTTATAACTTCCAGCAAAGTTTAAACATGAATGAATGAAAACAAAACCATGAACTAATGGCAGCAATATTACTACTTATCCATCGTGTTGTGTTGTGAACCAACATACAGTTATATCGGTTTCATACATTTAGTAGTACGGTTAGAGTGAGAACGGTGTCGAAACATCGCGATACACAAGTATAGTTCTAACCGTACTAAATATATGAAACCGATACCTCTCTGACGCGTCACAACACAAGAAGACAGATAAGTGTAGTTCTGCTATAAAAAAATAATAGAGGGGTTTCCCGAGGCCGTAAATAATCGGTAATAGAGTGCTACAACGACATAAATGAAAAAGCGCCAGATTATCCGCTAGGCGCTAAAATTTTGAAATAGGCGCTAACCACACCAAAAATGCGCAAGATCTAGCGCGCAAAGCGCTAAAATGGCAGCACTGATAAAATGGGATGAGTGAGAGATAAATAAATAAATAAATATAGAACGGAGGCCTTTTATCCCTTTATAATACCCGCTTTTCACGTTAGCCAACATGTGGTGAATGGTTATGATTAATGCATGCCAATATATAGCCATCGTGTAGGTAGAACAAGTGTCTGATATGTATTGGAATTAGGGCTTTCAGTTACTCTTCGGGAACGATGTGTAACTTTCTTCTAGAATGACGTGGATGGGAACCGAATAGGCACTTGAACTATTCTGTTTGTAAGGACCGATGATGTTAACACTAGTACGGTACGACCTCTTTTGAAAGCTCTCAAATAAAACCAGTGGATCTCATAAAGTATTCTTCACACAGTTGGTGGCGGCGCTCTTTTAACACCGCGTTATTTTATATAACAGCGTTTTAATTTGCATTGCCCTTCTTTTTGACATAAAGAAGTAACGTGTCAGAAGTCAAAATGGGTGTGGTGTGTGTTATGGTAGGGTGCAAGGCAACTGAGATATTTGAGATAGAAGGTCACAAAAATGATTTTTTCGCTTCTCTGACTTCTATTGTATTGTACCCATTATGAAAGTGTTTACGCATACTAATAAACATTTTTATGTTTAAATCTGTTTTACATACGCGTAACGCTCAGCCGTATCTACGTACTTATGTGATATTTTACAAGATCTGCGTGTTGTTGGATTACTTCCACTCCGTCCATAGTTCTAGGGCATATACGTATAATCTTTAGCCAGTTGTTTTACATAATAAGTACGGAAAATAATCATAGTCGAGACTATATTTCTAAGAACTATCGCTTTAGCTACCATCAGCCATTCCAAGTTCCCATCCCCATCCAAGCATTAAGAGAGATAGGGCATAGCGGATTTTCCGCTCGAATTGGAGCACCCGTCTGGGGAAGTACCTAACCTACAACTTACAGAAGTCCGCAGTAAAAAAACATTACCTTTTTGTGGTATTTTCTTTCTGTTGGTGAGTAAGGTTCCAGGGCTACCTGGAGCAATTCCATCTCTGTGTCCCGCAGAACTGAAGGTCAAGAGTAGAGAATTGTACCAAATCGGAGGCCACATACATTGCCCAAGATTAAGTCTTTCTGTCTGTCAGCCTATTAATGTCCCCACTGCTGGGGCACAGGCCTTTCCTATGGATGGAATAGGGAGATTGGGCCATGACCCACCACGCGGGCCCAGTGCTGATTGGCGGGTTCTAACGACTGCAGATGCAGCCGGGACCAACGGCTTAACATGCCTCTCGAAGCACGGAGGAACTCGAGATTTTTAGTCACCCAGCCCGACCGACCACTGCGAAAGTTGCTTAAGTTCAACGATCGCAGCCGAACGCGCTAACCACCTGCGCCATCGAGCTCCTCCAAGATCAAGTAATGAGTACAAATATTGGCGCAGTGAGACTTTTTGTATTTTTATGTAAAATTGCTATTGGTTGCTTTGTCTTTGGTCGCTGCTTAAGAAGTTTGCCTAGCTGTATAAATACTGGTTGTAAAAAAAAAATTAAATCACTTTACTTACAGTCTGGGGACTGATTATTGTAAACAATTTGAAATTAATACTGCCTGACACATTCTGTTCGCAGTATTTATTTGCCAGACTTTAAATGTCGAAAGCAAAAACCACAAAACTTACAGTCAGAGAACTGATATTTATCTATGACTAGCTGTACCCCGCGGTGTTACCTGCGGTTTATTAGGGATATTATCCAGCAGTAAAAAGTAGCCTATGTGTTAATCCAGGGTGTCAGCTAACTCTATACCAAATTTTATTAAAATCGCTCCAGCCGTTTAGACGTGAAGAAGTAACAAACATACATACTCACAAACTTTCGCCTTTATAATATTAGTGTGATTATATATCATATACTACTATAATATACCTGCAAGCTGTCGGGCAAAACTTCGGGGCCAAATACTAAGCTTATTTGAACTGCCACTGTGAGGACAGGCGCGATCATGCTTATTAAGTGTATTTTAAATACAGCTTTGTACGAGCAAGCGCGTACATTGCCGACGCAGCGTTTCTTTATTAACCTAATTTACGTATAATTCATAATTTATTTTGCATCGTTCAGTTCGCATTCCGTCATCAATCATACCATGCGTCCTCATTAGTTTAATCAGTTTATAGTAAATCAAATATATCCTAGTTTCAAAGTTATTTACAGTTTTATTATTTCATCAGTTTGTGGCAACGACCGTTATTTTATACAATATTGATAATTGAAATTTATAATATTCAATAGTATGCAATAATGTGTTAAGTATAATAATTTAGAATATTTAATAATAATATATATTTGTGTAGTAAAATTATTTAATTAGATAAATATAATTTTGTTAACGTAATTTGCTAATGAATAAAAATGAGCGGACACTGTGACGCACAATAATTTTGTATATAGCGAACAAGCTCGCCGGCTGCGCCCGGCGCGCTATTGTTCAAGCAATAACCGGTCGGCCGGCCCCGCTCCTGCGCATTCCTTGCGCCTCGCGGCCGCCCGGCCGGCAGTCGAAAGATTACGACGACACCTAACGCTTGCGCTTTTTTGCTTATAATATTCGTTATAAATTGTATGTTATTTAGTTTGTGCTTCCTATTTTTTCTGTGACTGTTTCTTCTGCTTTTACTCCTTCTGTGTGCTGTGCTGTATGTATATACTGTTGTGTTACGTGATTAAACATTCTTCTGTGCCGTGAATCGTCGTATAATTGTATGTACCCCTCTTCTATTTACTACATTGGTGACCCCGACTGAACACAAAGATGAACGAAGCAGGAAATACTGAGGCAGGGAAGAGCGGCGTAACTGCCGCCGCCGAATCATATAGGGTAGGCGTGAGAGTGCCACCTTTTTACCCTGAAAAACCGTCGCTATGGTTTTCGCAGTTAGAAGCGCAATTCGTATTATCCAATATTACAAGCGATACAACGAAGTTTTATCATACGATAAGCCATTTAGAGCCACAATTTGCAAGCGAAGTTGAGGATATTATTTGCAACCCACCCGCAAATAACAAATATGAAAAATTGAAATCGGAGTTGACGAAACGGTTATCTGCATCCCGGGAGAAGAAGGTCAAACAGCTGCTGATGCATGAAGAGTTGGGAGACAGGAAGCCATCGCAATTTTACCGACACCTTCTAAATTTGGCTGGACCAGGAGTGCCGGAAGAGTTCTTGCGTACAATCTGGACGAGTCGCTTACCGAACAGTACGCAAACTATCATCGCTTCCCAACCAAAAGCTGCCCTCGATGAACTCGCTGATCTAGCTGATCGCATCCACGACGTCGTCGGTCCACAAGTAGCGTCAACGTCTGCCGTCGCCACCGCGTCACACCAGAACGAGCGGACCATGGATCCGATGTCTAGTCAGATCGCAGCATTGACGAGGCAGGTAGCAGCCCTAACAGCCAAGGTTGAGAGACTGTCACGACCCCGCGGACGATCGCCAAGCCACCACAGCCGCAACCGTTCCAGTTCAAAGCGTTCGCAGTCCAACTATAGAAAATACCCCCTATGCTGGTATCATTCAAAATTTGGAGAAAAAGCAACGAGATGCATAACCCCCTGTGATTATAAAATGGCGGGAAACGAAAGGGGCAATCGGTAATGGCGGCCGACGATTGTCCATCTCCGGGTCGCTTGTTCGTAACGGATCAACGTTCGAAAGTGCAGTATCTGGTTGACACAGGTAGTGATTTATGTGTTTTTCCTAGACATTTAGTACGTGAACAGCGTCAAATTACTAATTTTGAATTGTGTGCGGCTAACGGAACCGCTATAAAAACGTATGGCTATACAAATCTTGTACTAAACCTAGGCTTGCGTCGTGACTTTACTTGGCAATTTATTGTCGCTGATGTAACTAGAGCGATAATAGGAGTAGATTTTTTATCTTATTATAACTTAATTGTCGATTGCAGGAACAAACGCCTAATTGATAGCAGTACTACCCTCACCACCCCGGCTTTGTCTGCCCGTTCATCGGAGGTAATTTCTTCGGTTAAGGTGATTTTTGGTGAGTCAAAATATCATAACATACTACGCGAATACCCTGACATTACACGCCCATCAGGTATACACCGCACACCTGCACACAATACAGTACATCACATCAGAACTACACCCGGTCCGCCAATTTCTTCTAATCCACGACGGCTTGCTCCCGATAAATTAAAAATTGCCAAAGAGGAGTTTGAAGCTATGCTCCGTAGTGGTATAGCCAGACCCTCAGAATCAGCCTGGTCATCTCCTTTACATTTAGCTCCTAAAAAAGATAACGGATGGCGACCTTGTGGGGATTATCGAAGACTCAATGCTAGGACAGTGCCTGATAAATATCCTATCCGGCACATACATGATTTTTCACACACGCTATCCGGTTGTAAAATATTTAGTGTAATTGACCTTGTGAAAGCTTACAATCAGATACCAGTTAACTCAGACGATATTTCGAAAACCGCCATCACAACACCGTTTGGACTTTACGAATTTCCGTTCATGACGTTCGGACTTCGTAATGCCGGTCAAACCTTTCAAAGATTTGTCGACGAAATGCTCCGGGGCCTTGATTTTGTATATGCGTATTTAGACGATTTTTTGATCTTCTCGAGGGATGCCACTACCCATGAAAACCACCTACGACAACTCTTTACTAGACTGCAAAAATATGGCATGGTCATCAATGCAGCTAAGTGTATTTTTGGGGTCTCCGAAGTGACTTTTCTGGGCTACAGAATCTCAGGAGAGGGAACTACACCACTCCCAAGCAAGGTGGAAGCTATTAGTAACTACCCCGTGCCAAAAACCGTCCGTGAGCTTCGAAGGTTTCTGGGCATGATTAATTTTTACAGGCGCTTTATACCTGGTGCAGCCCAACACCAAACTCCACTGAATGACCTTTTACAGGGATCAGTTAAAGGCTCGCACCCTGTACACTTTACGCCTGAACAGGTGGAAGCATTCAACGCCTGCAAGAGTAGTCTGTGTCAGGCTACAATGCTGGCACACCCAGACTGCGAAGCAACCCTGGCGCTAGTCACAGACGCCTCAGATTCTGCAATAGGGGCAGCACTGCAACAATGCAGAGATGGGGAACCATGGCAGCCATTAGCATTCTTTTCCCGTAAATTAAGTCCTTCGCAGCGAAAATATTCTCCATATGACAGAGAACTGCTGGCCATCTACGAAGCCATAAAGCACTTTCGCCATATGGTCGAGGCTCGGAACTTCGTAGTTTATACGGACCATAAACCTCTGTGCTTTGCATTTCACCCTCGCAAAGATTGTTGTTCTCCGAGGCAATTCAGGCATTTGGATTTCATCTCGCAGTTCACATCTGACATAAGGCACATATCGGGTAAGGATAATGTTGTGGCCGACAGCTTATCTCGTATTGAGGAGATAACTCAGCCCATAGACCTTACCCAGTTAGCCCTGTCTCAAGAAAAGGACCGTGAGCTGCGAGAATTAGTGGAAAGTAACAATACATCCCTAAAACTTCAGAAAATCCTATTGCCTGGTGCCAACGTCGAGGTGTTTTGTCATATGGATGAAAGCAACCTGCGACCATACGTCACGAAAGAATTTCGCCACCAGGTTTTTACCAGCTTACACTGTATGAGTCATCCTGGGGCGAATGCTTCCGCCAAGTTGGTAGCCGATCGCTACGTTTGGCCAGGTGTAAAAAAGGACTGCCGGAAGTGGGCCCGCTCATGCTTGCCATGTCAGCGCTCCAAAGTTTCTCGCCACGTTACTACTTCCTTAGGAACTTTTCAACTTCCGAAAGCGCGATTTGTTCATGTGCATATAGACCTGATTGGCCCGATGCCATTATCGCAAGGATTTCGGTATTGCCTCACCGCCGTCGACAGGTTCACACGTTGGCCTGAGGTGATACCTATACCTGATATTACTGCGGAGACAGTGGCGAAGGCTTTGGTTAGCGGCTGGATATCTAGATTTGGCTGCCCATCAATCATTGTGACAGACCGTGGTAAACAGTTTGAATCAGCGGTGTTTAAACATCTGTCCGAGATGATAGGTTTTAACCACAGGCGCACTACTGCATACCACCCGCAGTGTAATGGACTCGTGGAGAGGTTCCACCGACAGCTTAAGGCAGCCATCATCTGCCACGCCAAAGAAAATTGGACGGAATCTCTTCCATTGGTATTACTTGGCATTCGCACTGCTTATAAAGAAGACTTGCAGACAACATCGGCCGAGTTAGTATATGGTGAGGCACTAAGGTTACCTGGAGAAATTTTTCAGCCTGATGTCGATGATACCACAGATGCAGCTAGCTATTTAGCCCGCCTGCGGTACGTTGCTAAAAAGCTTCAACCTTCTCCAGCATCACAACATATCGGCCCACGGCGCATTTTCGTCTACAAAGACTTGAAAAGTTGTGATCGCGTTTTTCTTAGGGACGATAGCATTAAGGGTTCGTTAAAACCCGCATATACAGGTCCTTACGAGGTTTTTGAACGAGGAGATAAAGTTTTCAAACTTCTCATAAATGGCAATCGAGTCACAGTATCGGTAGACAGAATAAAACCGGCCTACATACTGCACGACTCAAATACCACACACACTCATACAAACACTACACTTACACACACAACACCAAATAACACAACCACCGCAAAATCACCTGAAACCGAAGAAAACAGTAATAAAAAAGTTACCCGGTCAGGGCGTTCGGTTCGCTTTCCGGATTATTATCGCCCGTAGTGACGGTCTCTGGAAGGGGGTGATGTGGCAACGACCGTTATTTTATACAATATTGATAATTGAAATTTATAATATTCAATAGTATGCAATAATGTGTTAAGTATAATAATTTAGAATATTTAATAATAATATATATTTGTGTAGTAAAATTATTTAATTAGATAAATATAATTTTGTTAACGTAATTTGCTAATGAATAAAAATGAGCGGACACTGTGACGCACAATAATTTTGTATATAGCGAACAAGCTCGCCGGCTGCGCCCGGCGCGCTATTGTTCAAGCAATAACCGGTCGGCCGGCCCCGCTCCTGCGCATTCCTTGCGCCTCGCGGCCGCCCGGCCGGCAGTCGAAAGATTACGACGACACCTAACGCTTGCGCTTTTTTGCTTATAATATTCGTTATAAATTGTATGTTATTTAGTTTGTGCTTCCTATTTTTTCTGTGACTGTTTCTTCTGCTTTTACTCCTTCTGTGTGCTGTGCTGTATGTATATACTGTTGTGTTACGTGATTAAACATTCTTCTGTGCCGTGAATCGTCGTATAATTGTATGTACCCCTCTTCTATTTACTACAAGTTTTATCAGTTTTTATGTTACGGGCTCCCCGTACAAGCTTTATTAAAGTTATGTACTATATAAGGTACAGGAAGCCTTTTACAATAATTAAATAACTTCTTATTATCTAATTATCAAAATTATTTCAGACAACAAGCAAGTTTGTGTTTTTTGCTTTCGACATTAAAAGTGTCTGGCAATAAATACTGCGAACAGAATGTGTCAGGCAGTATTAATTTCAATTTGTTTACAATATTCTCTACAAAATACGTAATAATTAGTCCCCAGACTGTAAATGAAGTGAGTAAAATTCTTACGTGCCTGTGCCACCTGATTCGTGAAAATTAGCCCACAGCACAAGTTAGCGAGTATATATACGTTCGTTGTACACACTAATACTATTCGATAATCATATTTCGCCCACAACGATATTAAATACCCTAAATACCCCAACACGAACAAAATCGTGGCCGAAACCTGTCCAAAAGGTACATGGAACGATCCACGGAGCTCCGTAAAATGATCGCGTAGTCAAAATCAATATAAGGCATTTAAATATTGAAAGTAACCTTTAATACATACTGGATGAGGTCTTAAATAAAACGCAGGGACTTCTGACAGTTCGAAATGCAAGCTCGTAAAATTTTTTATACTTATTTCTATATACGGAAGAATTTATCCCTTAGTTCTTTGACTCTACGAGCAATTCTGAACGCGCTGTTAGCAATATAGCAGGCATGGACCGCGAGGAAGAGAGACGGCTATATGGCGACGTATAACCGACCACGCATTTGAATATTTTATATTAAATCAGTTTATAGTAAGTACTAGTGGCCCGCCCTCGCTTCGCTTCAGTGTAGAGCTGTAGTGTAAACTATAGTTTTTGTTCTCAGGCTTGTGCTATAAACAATGACTTTATTTATATAATTACACGTGTTATTGTGAGTCAACCATAAAAGATAGACATATGCTGTTGCGGGATGTTTTTAAGACAATTTTATGTAGAATATTTCCGTCATACATGATTTCTATGTAACTTTAACCATTAAGGCTGCACACGCGTCGGAAGCTTAAAAAATAGAGTAACTTCTCCCGTTTTCCCAACATTTCCCTTCACTACTCTGCTGCTATTGATTGTAGCGTGATGAAAAGTATACTATAACCTGCCCAGGAGTATGAAGAATAATTGTACCAAGTTTCGTTAACATCCGTCGAGTAGTTTTTGTTTCTATAAGGAACATACACACAGACAGACAGACAAAAATTTTACTGATTGCATTTTTGGCATCAGTATCGACCACTAATCACCCCCCGATAGTTATTTTGAAAATATATTTCATGTACAGAATTGACCTCTCTACAGATTCATTATAAGTATAGATTAGATCAAAAATTTCTTCAAATGCGTTAAATTAACAAACATTGACTAGATAACTATCGAAAAAACGACACTTTTCGTACTCTAAGTATTATTTTCGCGGAGCTCTGTGGCATCTTGACTTTGTAACGGTCCGCGCGTGACGATGAACCAAGATGTGCTTGAGTGGAGTTCAAGCACTTCTTGATTGGGACACATTTTGAGTTCTGGTGGTGTATCTAGGGTATTTAATATCGTTGTTCGTTCATGAGAAAATAAGTGAGTTCTGGCAGTGTTGGGATCCTGTACTATGAAAAACCTGTGGGCATTGTTTTCGTTGTGCTGAACAATGCTTGACAAAATATGGTTGAGCGAAGCTAAAGCTGTTTCATACATTATGAACGAGCGTTCACGAGATTGACACTATAAGAGGAGATGAGAGGCTAAGCTCTGTGCTACATTATTATTTATTATAGAATTAATCTCAAGTAGTACATTAACTAACCGACTCTATGACACCGTATTCTCATTTTTTGTATTTGAAATCAGCGTATTTTATAAATTTAGTATTCCAAATGATGTTTAGTAAGAATTCATAAATAATTTCAAATATTACACTGATACAAAAATTTGGATTTCTCTCTTGTTGTATTCAATTATTCTCAAACAAAAAGTACCCAGCTCAGTTCTTACTGATCTAGGTTATAGTGATGGCTGTTCTTTTTCAGAATTCTCAACGTATATTGCTTGCCTTGGCTTTAGTATAGTAAACATAGGAAGAAAAATAACACAACATTTTTTTAAAGCTCAATAATTTGATCTGTTTATATAAATTTATTCATAAAAATATACATATCTACTTAAAATTAAGACTAGAGACGCCAAAAGCATAAGTGATGGTTGCATTCTAGCGCCAAAATTCGTGAAATCCTCCAGTTGACAGCTGTCAGTTGAGTTTGACAAGCTCCGTTCGAAATTGAGCGGGATCCTATTGTACGGGTACGATCGCAGAATATCGTCGGTGGTCAATTTCCATGTGTTGTTATGGAATAACACGTCCATTTGATGATTAAACGCTCCGTACATTGAGAACATAGCGATGTGGAATGGCGAATGTTTGCCGAATAGCTGGTCCAATTTTGTGAAAACGTTAATGATTTCTTGTTTGCGCATGGCTGTGATGTTTTTGTTTGTGAATATGTGACCGAGATTGGACCAGCTCAGGAAGCAGTATACGGTGTTCTCCTCTGGACAAATCGGTGTGATTCTGATTGGGTTTTTCGCCCAGGGGAATTGCGGTAATTTGTTTGCTGTAACAAAAATAAATATCGTTTAACGAAGTACTTACTAATAACAGGTATATCTTTAAGTGTACTTCGTAAAGTACACTTAGGGCCACTTGCAGTAAATTGCTAAATTTAGATTCTACTAAAACTAGCTTCAACTTTAAACCATAGAAAAATGACAAAACGTCAATGTTAATTTCACATTATTGTAGAGGCTAAATCTAATTTTAGATATAATTGCTGCAAGTGGACCTAAATTATTTTTAGACTAGACCCAAAAGTTATTATCTGGAGCAACGAATTAGAAATAATATGAAATACGAACAGCGCTTAAAAGTGGTTCCATGCAAACTGCGATCAATTAGGCGGGGCGATTAAACTACTATCAACACGTCGATCATTGGATTTGTTGGGATTTCCGTTTAACATTATCTTACCCAATGAATGGATAGCCGAATTCATTTGCAGATATTTGATTTGTCAAACTATTTTGTTTTGTCTGGGTGCGTGTCGCGTTAGCAATGAAGTTGTATGAGTTTTAGAACCCTGTTTAAGCGGCCTTTGTTGAATAATGCTTCCAAATAATTTCTAATTCGTAGATCTAAGGCTTCTCCGTGCTTCGGAAGTTATGTTCAGCCATCGGTCTCTGCTGCTACAGTCGTGTAAACCCACCAATCCGTACTGGGCCCGCGTTATAAAATATGCTCCGTTCTCCCTGTTCCTTCGTAAGGAAGGCCTATGTATTAGAATCATATATCGTTCAGATTGTAGAATCGACTAATATACATATACACAAGTGCGTTGTCTGTGAGTGGAGTGAACACTTGATAGTTTACTATTAAAAGGACTAACCAGTGGTTAGACACATCACCTGCTGTAGTCACCACCGAAATCAAAATCTACCTAGTGCCTCAACGGAAATCGTGCTGCCAGTATAGCTGGGTTACTTTCTGTGAGTACCTTTGGTTTGTTGTCATCACCCCCTACTGTCCCTAAGTTTTATACGGCGGGAATAATTACAATTAAATCGCTCCTGACCCAGAGTGTCATCTAGGACTTCACCTAAGTAGCGGCGTTGGTACAGACAATGATTGAAAACGTTAAAGTATAACAGTCACTTAATAGAACAGCGTCATCTTCTTACTCACTTATTAACTTAAATCTATCATCTACTAAAATATATTCAACACTAGCAATTTTCTATTGAATACAAAACAAGTTACTAGCATTTGGAAAAAATTGCGATATAAAACTCACATCTTTGATAATTACACAACTATAAAGTAAATATCACGTTTATTCAACCTCTATAACACCGAAAGGTTGAGTAAAATGGGCCCCTTTTGGAATCTTTACACGTAATCAAAACGTTATAGGCACCAAATTCAAAAGCTAAAGGCTAAATCAATTATGTTGTCTCTACCGCTATATCACTTACTTTTGCTAGTTGGGACAATTATATTTGCACTAACCTGCATACAAATTATAAGTCTCCATTCTTATGAAAGCCACATCAGTTTTGCCTTCAACGAGTGCTTGTAACGCTTGCATTTCCCCGCTCACAACCTGACCATCATCTTCTTTATAACAGCTTTTAGTAAATCTTTCTCTGACTTCATCAGTAACATTCATTTTCTCAAAACCGGGCGCGCATATTTGGCTAAAGTAATCTTTGATGCTTTTGCATTGCACATCCTCTTTCTTTGTGATGTAGCGTAAAACGGAATGCCACGCGAAGCCGTCGTATTGTGGGAACGCGGCTCGTTTGCCGCGCAAATCCGCCATTTTGGTGATGCCCGACGATTCGGCGACATAAGCTACTACAGTATGTGTTTGGTCCACAATTGGATTGGATTCGTGCAGTATCGGTGTAAGAGAGTAGTCTCTGTAACAAAAATGGTTGTTGATAGAAAAAGAGAGAAAGAGAGAGACATTCTTATTGGGTATGGTTTTATGAAACCACGAAGCAAGTGAAACTTGTAAAATAAATAAATAAATATTCTTGAACACACATACACCAAATAGCCTAGTTTCAAAGTAAGCTCTGTAAGGCTTGTGTTATGGCATACTAGAGTAACGGATATACTGACACATATAAATATACAACCCCTAGTTTACACCAAAGTATAGTACATGTATTATATCTTGGTGGAAACGAGGTTTCCCTTCTGGAAACCTTATAGTACCTATAGGTAGCGGCATACTTCTGGAGCAAAACCAAAGACAAATAAACCTGCGCAGTAGACGTTTTGTATGTAAAATTGCTACTGCGCAGGCTTCCTTGTCTATGGTCATAGCTCAAGAAGTTTACCGGGATGTACACTTTCGTTGTTGTGTGTATTTCTCACCTCAGTTGTGCACCCTACCAATTAAATCTCCACAGCACCCTATGGTTGACTGGTAGAGAATGCCTACGGCATTAAGTCCGCCATTGTACAGTGTGTACATGAAGAATAAATAAATAAAAATAAATATAGTTTCTATTTTTTTTTATATTTAAAGTCAACTCTCACCTAATCCCTTTGAGAAGCCAGTCGCTGTCAGCTTGTACCACATATTCCCCGCGTCTAGTCCCCTCCATGCAACCCTATGGAAATTAACAGAATCACTTATTAACTTCTTCTCTTAGATTAAAACAAAAAGGGAAGATAAGGCACTCGCGGCTTAAAAGTGATCCGTGTTAAATTGTGGTGCATGACCACAATTCGCTTTAATCACAATTGGACATCCAAACACGCTGCATGTGCACTCAATATAACAATATTACGTATATTCTGTGTTATAAAGATAAAAAAAATGCCTTCAATGCTTTTGTAAAGAACACAAATACACTCGACTGCAAATAAGCCCAGTTTATACACACTTGCTACCACGGAACTCTGATTTGATTTTCTCAAAAACTATAAAACTTACAATTATCAAAATTATAACTACAGAAAGTGCGTTTCGTGGTGATTAAATTAGAATTTATTGAGATTAATCAATTACTTAAATTTTTATTTAAAAAAAGCCAAGGAAGAATCGTTTTCCAATTGTGGTATTCGGAAGTAACGAACGAAGCAAAAATACTCACGTATGAGAAAACTATGGAGACAGACTAAGGAAATGATAAGAAGTATCAGACTATCTTCATTTTATAAAAAAAGAACGAAAATCGCGACTTTATTAAAACATTAGAGAATTGTTAGCTAGTTCTTACTCGATTGTAAAATAAGTTGACAGTACTTTAGAATAAATTTTTACTCATATTAATAATTATGAAACACACTTTCTGTAGATATAGCTTTAATAGTTGTAAGTTTTATACTTTTTGAAAAAATCGAGATTAGAGTTCCAAGTTACTAGCGGTTGACCCAGTTTATTTGCAGTCGAGTGTAGTTCAAGTTAAAATAACTAATACCACGGCAACACTTAACATTCTAAAATTATAAAAAAAACATCAAAAATCACGGTTTGCCGTTTCGCTCGCGCTGCGTTGAAGCGTACGATTGCGTCTCGCTCGCTCGATTGAATGTTTATTTACAGAAGTGTGCGTGTGTGAGAGTTGCTTATGTAGATGAGAAATGAGACGGATCATATTTTATTTGATGCTAGTATGAGCGTACCGTATCTTCCCTTTTTGTTTTAATCTAAGCTTCTTCTTTATAAACTAAAATTCATCGCCAAAATGTAAGTCTGGAGCTGGAAGATTCAAAACAGTTGTAATATGCATCCAAATTGAATAAAGATATGTTGACTTGACTTGATTTTTATGTACGCACAAACTTCCAAATGCTTGCACTAAATTGGATAAAAAATCTTTTCCATTCGTATTTTTTCTTGTTAGGACAAAACAAAACATTTTCTTTAATGATCTTTTTTTGCAATCTGATAATTTCAAATTATAATATAAATTCTTTTGTTCTGAAATCTGAGCTCATAATGTGAAAAAATAATAACTAAATGAGACAGAACACTGTGAGAGATCTACAATATATTGATTATCCACTGACATACATGAAGATAAACCAGTTCTTCATGATTTTAGAAAATTCTCACCAAAAAAAATTACGTTAAGACAACGGCTAGAATATTAAATAGTTTTCAAGTATACAGTCACTATTATTCATGCATGCATTCAATCATGCAGTCAGTTTGAGATTTCTCATAGTGATTAAATAAAAAAACATGCAAACATTCACCCCTTTATTAATAAACGAAGACTTCACTTGGATTCGTTACTCCATGTTTTGTCTCTGTCTATTGAATCACAAATGGCATTTGAGTGACATGAACAAAACAGGGCGCAACAAGTCTAAGCTTATTCCTTGTTTATTAATAAGGGGAAAAAGTTTTAAAAGTAGGTTTTTTTTAATGTATCAAATGTTTACCTCAATGGTTGCCTCAATAGCACACTGTAAGGGCGGCGAGACTCCATAAACGGCGCCAGCTTCGCTCAACCATTCGCATTTATTCTTAGCGAGAATCGAAGTACTGCACAACGTTATATGCCTGTAGGAAAATAATCACTTTTAATATACATTTTTATTATTATACACCGTGAATCTTGAGTTACCTGCTGAGAAACTTAAAAATCGTATGCATAAAAATAGTGCGAACAGTTATATAAACAGTGAACGTATTGCAGCCCCATACAAAAATATTGTTTTTTATCGTTTACAAAATATCCTAAAATTGCGCAAATTTGTAAATAACATACTTAAGATGGAATCATTATTCGTCTAATGTACGTAGATCCTAAAAGAAGATTTATTTGAATAAAGTTATGATAATAATTGCAAAATTAGTGAGCTAACGTGGAAACATTGATCGAAAAAAATCAAATAAAAAAATGAATCCTAAATAATTATTGTCTGAATTAGCTTCTAGTTTCTTCAGTAACTCAAAATTCACGGTGTATAAATGCATACCTACATATACAAAACATTACATACACAAACAGATATAAAGTATCAGCGTTTAAGTCAAAAGCCTGTCTCTAAAACGATCAGAGTTCCACAAGGTTGTTAATTGGGTATTTTATCGTTCGTATCTTTGATAGAGAAACTTTTGTAATTAAATATATAGGTACATGAACAATTCAGTTCCTTGCTAGACTGTTTGCTATAAATCATTACGAATATCACTCTTATTAATACTTCGGAGTTCCACATGGTAAACAGTTAGGCCCGTAAGAGGGAGGATTATTTTCAGCTGCTTATTATAAAATTTATGCACAAATTGCAAGATTATTATTATAATTCAGTACTTGATAAAATATACCACATCAATATTTCTCACAACCAGCACGTATTTGGTAGTACGTTTGGAGTTCCATAAGGTTTTCACATGGAGCCTCTGCTATTCCTACCCATCCAAATATAGTCTGGGTGAAGAGTGTTAATTGACGACCTCCGTGGTCGAGTGGTTTGTACGGCGGGCTTCATGGTGTCGGCGACTCGTGAGGTTCGAATCCTCGTGGGGGCAGATGTTTGTGTGATGTATACGAGCATTTGTACTCCAGTCATGGATGTTTAATATGTATTTCTATATAAATATACTTATATATGTACTATAGTCCAAGTTATTTATATGAGAAATTAAAATTCCCTACTGCGACACTACGTTATGACGCTGACAGGCAACCAAGACAGGCAAAGCCACCTTTATCGACTCAGAATCATAAAACGCAGGCGTTTAAGGGTAGTTTCCGCTATCAGGCGACCAGGTGCTGGAACAACATTCCACCTCCACTAAGGAGGATCATATCGCGCCAAACATTTAAAAAACATTTAAAATTAATTTTACTAGAAATGCAAAGGTTAGGAATAACCACATGTGGTCGTATGGTAGCGGTTTCTACCACTTTCTAATAGGTGTGTCACAATTTGTGTGTGTTAAATTCTGATGGGTAAATATTAATTCAGAAATTCAATATTAATCTAAATACTAAAAAGTAATAACAACAGTAATAATTAATATTTTTTGGTGAATGATAATATTATATATAGTTATATTATAATAACTTATAAATAATAATTTAATAATCTTTTTAATTTAATAAAAATATAATCTAACTAGCTTTTGCCCGCGACTTCGTCCGCGTTTTCGTCGTTTTTCGTAAAAAAGTAGCTTAGGTCCTTCCTCAGGGTTCAGTGGTTTTGATGTGACAGACAGATTAACTTTCGTATTTTAGTAGGGAAATATATATTATATTTCTTTTTAGATAATGTATGCCGTTCGCGGTCAGCTGTGAGACTTGATTCCCTCTCAGTGTAGGTTTCGGACTCGCGAGATTATGTATGCCGTTCGCGGTCAGTTGTGAGACGTAATTCTCGTTGTGCAGCAGTTTCAGCTTCTCGGGATAACGTATGTTGTTCTCGGTCAATGGTACGCCTTCGCTCTCGTTGAGAAGATCTTTGAGACGTCCGTGATGTAGCTCATCTTGCTCTTTTAGCTGCTAATCCATCTCTCTCTCTGGAGAGTTTTCATTGGCTCGAAAAGTTGAGGCTCTAACTCTCATAGAGTTAAACCGATTTGCTCTTTCCTCTGCCAATTCTTGAGATCGCGTAATTCTCATTCTCTTAGCTTTACTCGAAGTTCGAGATAAAGATAATGGTTTTTTAGGTGGCATTGTGTAATAATCTACGGTAACGAAAAGGCTGTCAGTTACCTAACAAAATTACCTACGTTAGAGGTCCTAACTTTAGCTACCTTACACTTAAAATCTTAATGACTATTTACACTAAAATACTCTTATAGAATTATACCCAGAAATATATACAACTCACAACAAAGAAGAAATGAAAATAAAGCTGAAACGCCTGTGCAATACTATCTACCTATATCTACTTCACTTAAAAATAAATACCTATAACTACTTTAATTAATAAAAGTACCTACGCTTCATAATTTGTAATTTGAACGAATATTTAAACACTACCAAAACAACTAATACGTGGTCCTAACTTTAGCTACCTTACACTTGAAATCTAAGTGACTATTTAAACTAAAATATTCTTATAGAATTATAACCAAAAATATATACAACTCACAACAAAAAGGAAATGAAAATAAAGCTGAAACGCCTGTGCAATACTATATACCTATACCTACTTCACTTAAAAATAAATACTTATAACTAATTTAATAAGAAAAGTACCTACGCCTAATAATTTTTAATTTGAACGAATATTTATACACTACCAAAACAACTAATACCTATTTTACAAAATAACAACAAAAGAAATTCAAATAAACTATTTAAAGACTAAAAGTCGCGCTGATAAGCACGGTTTCTCAATATCAATTATTGTCTGTCAATAAGGTCGAACGCTCTAAACGCACACCGCCGCCGCGACCCGGCAACCGTTACACAAAAATAATCCTTATAGCATGATTCAGTATTCACGTGCGACGGCGCGATGGCTTATTTCATGTATAAGTTTGGTGTTTCTATACCGATTTCTATGATTCTTTTTTTCTTGAATAGGTAATAATGTTAACTTTTTTAAATTAGGGATGAGTGAGAGTATTATAAACGTAAGAGTAAACAAATATAATCAGAATGCTCCGAACTGCTAAGCTATCAGGAGTTACACGTGTTATTGTGAGTCAACCATAAAAGATAGACATATGCTGTTGCGGAATATTTTTTAGATAATTTTATGTAGAATATTTCCGTCATACTTGATTTCTATGTAACTTTAACCATTAAGGCTGCACACGCGACGGAAGCTTAAAAAATGGAGTAACTTCTCCCGTTTTCCCAACATTTCCCTTCACTACTCTACTCCTATTGATTGTACCGTGATGAAAAGTATACTATAACCTGCCCAGGAGTATGAAGAATAATTGTACCAAGTTTCGTTAAAATCCGCCGAGTAGTTTTTGTTTCTATAAGGAACATACACACAGACAGACAGACAGACAGACAGACAAAAATTTTACTGATTGCATTTTTGGCATCAGTATCGATCACTAATCACCCCCTGATAGTTATTTTGAAAATATATTTCATGTACAGAATAGACCTCTCTACAGATTTATTATAAGTATAGATAAGCACGGTTTCTCAATATCAATTATTGTCTGTCAATAAGGTCGAACGCTCTGAACGCATCGACAGCCAAATATTGAATGAAGCTCGCTTTCTTTTTTTTTTTGTTTCCTCCCAGGCGGGGGAGCGGGTGTGAAATCCTCATGGATACCCTACAGCCGGCTGTAGAGTTATGTCAGACTCTTACTGACTAAAACACACCCGTGTGGGGTGCCTATGGCCTTAGGGGCCTTACAGGCTTCATCTGATGCGATCAACCCCTGAGAAGGGGATGATGCAGCGCTGCCTTAGTAAATACTACTGCTAGTGCGCTTAGAGGACGGATGCACCCTGATGTGCATCCGTATCGGTTTGGGACTGAGTGGCTGAAGGTCTCTCAGGATCGGGGGGGCGGGGAAGCTCGCTTTTGGACCTCCCGCCTTTTTATACCTTACCGCGCCGCCACGACCCGTGTCGAGCGCGGCAGCCGTTACACAAAAATAATCCTTAAAGCATGATTCAGTATTCACGTGCGACGGCGCGATGGCTTATTTCATGTATAAGTTTGGTGTTTCTATACCGATTTCTATGATTCTTTTTTTATTGAATAGGTAATAATGTTAACTTTTTTAAATTAGGGATGAGTGACAGTATTATAAACGTAAGAGTAAACAAATATAATCAGAATGCTCCGAACTGCTAAGCTATCAGGAGTTACACGTGTTATTGTGAGTCAACCATAAAAGATAGATATATGCTGTTGTAGGATATTTTTTAGACAATTTTATGTAGAATATTTCCGTCATACATGATTTCTATGTAACTTTAACCATTAAGGCTCCACACGCGACGGAAGCTTAAAAAATGGAGTAACTTCTCCCGTTTTCCCAACATTTCCCTTCACTACTCTGCTCCTATTGATTGTAGCGTGATGAAAAGTATACTATAACCTGCCCAGGAGTATGAAGAATAATTGTACCAAGTTTCGTTAAAATCCGTCGAGTAGTTTTTGTTTCTATAAGGAACAAACACACAGACAGACAGACAGACAGACAAAAATTTTACTGATTGCATTTTTGGCATCAGTATCGATCACTTATCACCCCCTGATAGTTATTTTGAAAATATATTTCATGTACAGAATTGACCTCTCTACAGATTTATTATAAGTATAGATTTAATTCTCCTAATAATAAATTAATCACGTCACGTCGATGTCGTTTCACGTTACGCGCTTTCTAGGCAGAACTGAAAACCAGTGCTTTGCTCTTAGAGCAAAGGTATCGCTGAGTTTTTGCCTTTTTCTGTCGTTGCGGCACACAGTTACATACCTAGTAATTAATTGTTCTATTTTTTACTTGAATTTGTGTGCTGTACTGATGGGAATAAATGATTTATCTATCTATCTATATATGTATTCTATCCGTTACCCTAGCATCCCATAACACAAGCCTTACAGTGCTTACTTTGGGGCTTGGCTAATTGGTGTGAGTGTTGGAAATATTTATATAATAGTACAACAATTGAATAAATTGTACAACATTATAGATTTTAGCTTTGTTTAGCTAAACATTATTTATAAAATGAAAAATAACATTATCACTGTACCTGGGCGGGTCACATCCGGTCTGGCTGTAGGCTTCTCTAAATCCTTTAGCCTTCGCCAGATAGTCCATGGGTACCATAGGCGGTTGTAAGGGCTCAGGTTGTGCTTGATGTATTTCTAGTAAAGCAGCTAAGGCACCCCTCCAGTGTTGGTCTACGGTCACTGTGTTGTTAGCCAGAGACAATGCTATGGCGGCCACCGCGACTGCTGATTTCCTATGAAAATTTGATTGAAAGTTCATAAAGATCTTTTGCTGGAGTTGTGTTTCAGTTGTTGCGGTGAGTGAGATATTAGTGTTCATTATATTTTTGTTAAAGGCAAGTTTGATTTATCATTTGGAAAGAAAATTACATTTATTTTTTACGTGTGTATGAGTTTTTTTTCAAATCCTTCCTGAAATCTGACATCTAAACTAAGTGTAATGATTTCTAGTACAATTTCCTCAGGTCCTAGAGTTTCACAGGGTAGGCGATTGTTGACCTGACATTTGAAATATAAATATTTTTTTTAAAGGGCAGGAGAGACATAATCCTGTCGCCTTGTTTAGTGGCGTGGCATGCGTAACGAATTCTACCAAGTCGAAAAATGGTAGGCTACGCGCCAATAAAGGAGTGCTTATGTATTTATTTTATATATTAATTACTAGCTGACTCAGCAAACTTCGTACTGCCATAAAAATAGGGGCAGCTGGTAGAAGAGAAAATTTAATGTTGTATGTATTTTAGACCACATTATAAAAAAATGAAAATTGCCCAAAAAAATTTAAGGGGTGTATAACGTAGTGTTCTATCGCTCAGGTCGTTTCGGAGGAGTATGGTTACTAACATTGTGACACGAGAATTTTATATATTTATAAGATTTTCATTTCTGACCTAGGGGCCTTTCGCCTAATGGAAATGCTAGGAAAATACCTCACGCTGATTTTATTTAACATTGTTATTACCAATGCAAAAGAAAAGAAAAAAAGCGTGAGGCATTTGAAAACCTCAGGCGGTTAGAAATAACAAAATGAGTTCGTAAGCGTTAGCGTTTTCCAAAGCATTTCCGTTAGGCGAATGGCCCCCTGTTATTATGGCTATAGGCTTATATTTCTTTTTGAAGTGATACTTCTTTTCGTACTTGGTGTAAATGGAAAAATGCTATGGAAAAGATAAAGCGGAAATGCGTCACGAGCATCACACGACTACATGTATATATGTGTGTGTGTGGGATGCTAGTGCGTGCACAGGTCTTCCTGAAGTGCATGAAAGTTGGAGGGTAACTCGAAGGTAAAGCGAAGGCTGAAACGCTAAGAGCGTCACGAGCGTTACACGCGACAATATATATATATAAACGAGTATAAGTGATGCGTGCGCTTCTCCATTCCCCTATGCCTTATGCACCGCCTAAGATTAGGTAATTTAAGAAAAGAAGTTTCACTTCAGGAGTGTGGTCCGTGCATACTATTTTATTTAACATAGCAGACACATTAACTCGGAAAGGGGTCGGTCGTCACCGTATCGACTAGCTCGTGTACCGTGGTGAGGTTAGTTACAATTACGTTACAATTCAGATTAGTGTGCGTTGCAGTACGGAGCAGTGTTGCCAGGCCCGATTTTAAAAAATCGAGAGGCGTTACAAAAAACAGCAGTAGATGTATACAATAACATATTTATTTTATTATTATTAAGGTTATCGACATTCTTAATGACGGAAAACACAAACGTGCAATTTAAAAAAGAAAATCGCATTCTAAGAAAAGCAGAAGTACAGGACAGAGTTCAGTAAAAGAGGCAGAACTCCTGTAATATCGGGAGATCTGGCAACCTTGGTAGGGAGTTTCAAACGAAGAAAACTGTACGGCTCGAGTTAAACGGCGACGGACGATCTGTTTCCCAGTTGCTACCTAAGTCTATTAGATCTTCTTCGTAATAGAAACCCTGCTCTGTGTCTTCTTATGAAATCTATTGGAAGAGACTGAATCCCTAAACACAGGCTATATTCATAGCCTATCTAGGGGTCACTTGTACAGTTGTCTATAAAGTCGTGACATTAATGTTTGTGGAACTAACATAATTCATGTGTCTGGCAACACCAAACTTATGTACATTACATCAGCTGTCATCGAGTTTCAGTTGTGGAACAGTTTTCCTTTTGTATTTTTTATTGTTTGGATTAAACTGTAATAAATTAAGACGAAACTACGCAGAAAGGTATAAAAATGAGTAAAGTAAACGGGAGTGGCACGCGGGAAATGATTTTTAAAGTTTTCCAGCGATGTTTCGAAGACTACCAAGCTGGACGAATTTTGTGCGATTTGGACGATATTTATGGGCGAACAGCATCTATGACGGGTATGTAATCGTGTAACTATTTGTTTGTAATCTGCCTGAAGTTACAAATTTACTCAATTTACGATTTTGAGACCAAAAAAGGCATTGTTTACATTGCACATTTTTAGGTTAGATTGATATTGTAAATAGGTAATATTGTAGTACGACCATTTCTTTTGATACGTTATTATGGTTCAACTCGGTCAGGTTTTCTAGCAATTTTGAATTAATTGCTTCATGTCAATAAGTTATTGTTTTTATTCCGTTACATATTTTTTTACTTTTTTTCAGGAAAATCAGAGAGTCGGATAGTCAACGAAGGTTTTAAGAATGATGGAAAGTTTGAAACTCCTGGGAAAACAGGCAAGGCCGACCAAAGAAAGAAATGGTCACATAAAGAACCATGGCCAGATGCTTTTAGTGAAGATACCTATCACTAATTTTACTAACTGCACATTTACAAATTGTTTCTCTAAATAAACTTTTTATGTACTATAAAATGATTTTTAGTATTATTTTCTTAACAAGTGTGTATACGTCGTATGATGATACTTGTGTGTATTGATGATTACCTAACGGCTCTGGTCTCAATGGCACCTCAGCGGTAATCACCAACATTACACACTTTTACACTATAAAGTACTATTTTATCTATAATAATTTTATTCTGATTCAATTAAATATGCTTGGCTAAACTTTTTATAAGCATAGGTACCTACTATATATCAAACAGAAACAAAATACGATTGTATAGTGTCTTATTAATTACCTATTGTACTTGAATGAACTGCTAGTATCAAAATCATTTTGGTCCGACTGTAAAGGGTTGTTACATGCATACTAGTGGCGCCATCATTTAATGTCACGACTTTATAGACAAACTTTACTTTTCATTATATGACTACCTACCGCCTCATGTAAAAAAATTAAAAAAAAATCAAAATCCAGTACTTTTGTCACATAATTTTAACAGCTGTGTAGTGGCCATTACTAGGACCCTAACGACTGTCAATATGTCTTGTAGAAGCTGTAAATTTTGTATTTTATATGTATATTGCAATTAATGAAAATTATTATTATAACTCACTTTTTAGCTATAATGACAGGCCACGGCCTGTGCAGCCATATGCAGGGCTCCGTGCCTTCGGTCAACGGCTGACTGCTGCCGTCCCTGCAGAGGTACGCGTAATTTTTGCTGTCTGGGTACGGTACGTTGTTCTTCCTATTTTTCAACTGCAAATAACGATAATGACATAAAAATTAACAATTAGATAAAAGTATAAATCTAAAGATTTCTACTAGAAAAAATCTACGCAGACCGGGCAGCAGACGGGCCTCGTTTTCTAAAGATCTTTTAGACAGTCATTTGTTTCAGATGAGAACACGCCTGATGTTGTCTCCAGTAGGCTAGACTAGAAGGTTTTGAATATCTGTAGAACACATTCATTTGTTTTAGAAGATCACTCGCCCGTAGGTCGTCTGCAGTAGGCTAGGCTAGAAGGTTTGAAATACTTAAAGAATACAGTCATTTGTTACTGTGACGTCACTCACCCCAAAGTAGGCCTTGACATCGTCAAGTTCCGCCCACGTGACGTCACCAGTCGCCAAAAGACAGTTGAGCGCGCCGGTGCCGCCCTGGTACGGGTCGTGCTCGCTGCATGTTGTACTGCAAGCGGCGCACAGCGACGAATACCGATTTTCTAGGAAAAGGAGTAGCGAGTTTAACACAAATCTTCACTTTTTGACGTGATATAAATTGATGAACCCATGACCCCCTGACTGCCATAACTCGGGCTCCCATAGAGCTGCAGAGGCGTGCTTCGACTTAAAGGAATCGGAACAAAAAGCCCCATAAAGCTGCCCCCCAGGAAAACAGTGAATGACACGTTATCACGTTAAATTATCGTCCGTAAACCGACTTCACAGACAACTATTTTTCTAGTAAAATTTTCTTCAGATTTTATTCATTTAGAAATTAAATGCTTAAAAAATAAACGTATAACAAAGCTTCACGCTTTGATGATTACCATCAGCCACGATGAGGAACTCGATGGCGCAGGTGGTTAGCGCGTTCGTCCTGCGTCCTTCGACCTTCGAGGTTAAGCAATTTTTGCAAGGGTCGGTCATTGGATGGTTTACCAAAACCTGCTCCTCCGAGCTTCGGAAGGCACGTTAAGCCATTGGTCCCGGCTGCATCTGCAGTCGTTAGTTCCCACCAATCCACTCTGGGCCCGCATGGTGGGTCATGACCCAATCTACTCCATCTTAAGGGAAGGCCTGTGTCCCACAAGTGGGGACATTAATAGGCTGGTGGTGATTAATGTCACCAATGCAGTGGCTCAGGATTTCCTTATGCTTGCAGAGAATCACGACCATAAGAATAGAGAATGGCCGCAGTGCAGATTGGTGAATGCCAACGACTGCAGATGCTTCAGGCTATCCAGACCAACGGACGTACAGGCTATTCAAACTTACTAAATGATCTCTCTAGCATTTATCATGCAATAGGGAGAATGGACTCACCACGCGAACCCAGTTCAAATTGGTGAAAAGCATTGAGTTTGAGACAACAAAGTCAAACTCATTTATTCAGTCTAGGCTGTTACAAGCTCATGTGAAAGTCAAATGCTACGCCATCGGTTCGTAAATCTACGGCGGGAAACCTTGTACTGAGAAGAACCGGCAAGAAACTCAGCAAGGGCTATATATTTTTCTCCCTGTTTTGTTTCATACAGTGTTCTCAATTGAAAGACGACATCTAAAACTAAAAATACGTGTTGATGTCATCTTTCATCACATTAATATTACCTATTAATTAACAATAAGTTTAAGTTTAACTAACAATTTTCAATCAAATTAGCAAAGTAAAACGACTTAGTCTGTTATATTAAGTCCAAGGCACGGTAATAATATTACCGTGCTCAAGGTGCCTTATCATTTATAAAATCTTTAACTTTATAGTAACATTTCTTAGGGAGACAAGTTTTTATACTCACTGCCATGCCGGCGGGGAAACGATAAAATATTTTTTTTTCTTTCTTTAATGGCAGTGGCGGTTATATTTTCAGACGTTCAGCCAAACATAGTACGCTCTTTCTTGTTTTGGATTTTTTATTTTATTGCTGTTCTTATATATGTTTCTATTGTATTTGTGAGTTTTTATGTTTTTTGTTGTGTTCCTCTTGTTATTGTTTCGTGCGACACCAAACCGGTTCGAACGGAAGACCAGCGCTGATGGCAACACCAGCACATGTTGAGTTGGAACCGCTTTGAGAAAAAAATGTTTTTTTTTAAATATTATTCTTGTTTCAAACGAAATTATTTTTCTTTCATTCTTTTTAAATATCGGTTATTTTGTCGCACAAGAAACCTACTGTTGATATACATTTCGTGTAAGTAAAAGACGCAGTCGTAAGAAACAACAAATCGTAAGCGGCCCGGATTGCCACATTTTAAAATAGGGGTCCAATTCCTTCTTTGCCACAAGGCCTTTACATCTCGACAATCCGACTTGTGTCCCATACATTTCTGATCGTTATTTTTTATCAGAAATCGATATATCTTTATTCAAATTGGATGAGTAGTACAACTCTCTTGAATTTTTTTTCCCTACCACTCATTATTGGACATATTTTTTAGCTGCGGAGAAAAACGAGCGAAAAAAAATCCACAACATTAAACGTCTAATGTAACATTTACAAATCATTATGTTGTTACAACGACAATACAATTATGATTTCTTTAATATAGAAAATCTATTGGAATTATTGGAACAGTTCAAATCCAAGCATTTTTGTACGTAATATAATCAGACACTTTGTAATAAGCTTTTTTAATAAGTGTTTTTTTTATACTATCTTTAAATTTATTTATGGTTAACTCTTGGATATTGCTTGGAACTTTATTATGTAAGCGACCACAAAGATTGAATTATTAATTTTGTGAAGCCTAGTAGCAGGTAAAGTTAGTTTATTTTTGTTTCTTGTATTAGGTGTGTAAACATCACTGTTTTTAAGAAACATATTAATATATTTTTTTATGAAGTTATTTGCAAGTAATACCTTGCTGTTATCATCATCAGATAAAAGATAGGAAAGCATTAGATTCTTTAAGTATAAGGAATAATACAAGCAATAACTTACTCAGCTCATCATCCCTGTGTTTGTCCAACACCCATGGTCCAGCCTTGCATGATCTCCCGAAGAACTCCGCCAGTGCTTTGATCTTGTTCTCAGCTAATGACAACTGGGGCTCACACGATCTCGGGATGATCAACGATTCTAGGTACTGTGAGAGAAAAGGGTGATTGGTAATAAAGACTGAAATGGAATTTCTGGACGTACTTGAAGGAGCTCGATGGAGCAGGTGGTTAGTGCATTCGGCCTGGGATCGTGAAAGTTAAGCAATTCGCAATGGTCGGTCATTGAATGGGTGACCAAGACCTTATGTCGCTACCGCTACGACCACGACCAGAGGTCGCAAGGACCAAATTTACTAAAGAAACCATACAAACGTTACGCACTTGGCCAACTGTAATTAATCTGGTCATTATGGCCACTGGCAGTGGTCGTGGCCGTCTAGTGCGCGAGGTGCCTTAGACCGTCGTTTTATTTGCCGTGCTATACTTACTTAGGTACATAAATATTATAAAAAGTAGAGTCCCTTGTGATAGGCACTCAGCGGTCTGTACCCAAAACGCATTCTAGGCCTGACTTCCCTGAAACCTGAAACTAGGTATTAAATTGTTTAATTTACTCACGCCCGTAAGTGTCTCCGATAACGGTCTTATGTCGTCGACTCCGGCTCCCGGGTGGCACAGTGAGCTGTTCCTCATGACATTGTGGAGAGACGACGCACGTTCCGGCAAGATGCGTTTACTTGCAACCGCTACTATACTGCGCTCGAACGGTTCTACACAAATTGACGAGTTTTATTTCTACAAAGATTGTGTTGTGTATTCCATAGGATGATTATATAAATCGAAATTTTGCAAAACTTCTAGGGATTTTGCGAAAACGCGTATATTTGTCAGTAGCGATGCCATTTCTCAAACTTACTGAAAAACTATGGGTTTTTGGCGAAGACGTGAGTCGCCTCAGAAAGATTGTGCTAAGAATAGTTGGTTTATTTCATTCCCGGTTTATTCCCGGGTTTATGGCTCCTTGGGTTCATCTTATATGTTAGGTTTATGTTGTGACCATAACGCTTGAATCTAGCGAAAGTGCCACGGCAGCGGCCAGCGAAAAAAATCGATACCATAAAGATTGAGATTGATTCATCGCCATTGTCTAATTATTTTCCGCTCATTCGCAAAATCCCTAGGATTTTCGCGAGAATTCGAATTATCGAATTATCAAATCATCCTACGATATGTTTAAAGGGCCTTCAACAAACAAATTCTAAACTAAATTCGTTCTTAATCATCATTATTTTAATCGGTCCAGGCTATATCAGGCTGACTTCGAGCCAGCGGTTTTTCCTAACCAGGTGAATGCACTGGTTGGTAGCATAGCCTTAAAGTGATAATATAGCTTTCCTCCCCACCCTGAACCTGGTTAGTATAACGTCTTTTACTAAGCTCCCTTCCTTGTTGCTCTATATGCTATGCTGATAATTTGCTATGCGCTTACAGCTGCTGAGAAACGGTCGGTTCGGCGTACGTCCATAAAATAGTGTTTTTTTTTGGTACGTGTCCGTCAACCGACGAGCTATGAGAACGTACGTGCGTTTACTGCTCCGCTGACGTAGCGACTGCGCGCAACTTGATTAATTATGTATGAAAAGTTCACAAGAAATGTACACACGCGACTCAGTATTTGTCGTCAGCTTAGTACTAAATTCATTTGACTCAATCGTACCATCCGGTCTGTCCAGCACTGTTTCATCATATTAATATTATAAAGGCGAAAGTTTGTGAGTGTGTATGTTTGTTACTTCTTCACGTCTAAACGACTGGAGTGATTTTAATAAAATTTGGTATGAAGTTAGCTGACACCCTGGATTGACACATAAGCTACTTTTTACTGCGAGAAAATATCTCTAATAATCAGCGGGGCACAGCGAGTAAGCAATAAAAATGAAATAACTTGTCAATGGTCAGCGTTGTTCAAACGCATAGAAAGAATGTTACTTTTTCTACTCACTTCCTCATCCGATATCTATATTTATTTATATATTATATATGTATATACTTACTGGCTCTGGATCGCAGCTCGTTGGTGACGAGTACGTCCACGTTGGCCCACTGAGCAGCAACCAGGTCTTCGGGGCTGAACACGCCGAAGTCAACGGTGCCCTTACTGATGCGGATCAGGCAGTCCAACCTGGCAAGGAGATTATCAAGTATATAAATATCTCTAACACTAGCGCTAGGGTAACGGATAAAAATACATAATATTGATACATTGATAAGTATTCACCCCGGAAAACTTCTTTAGGATCGACCATAGACATGAAGTCTGCAGTAGCAATTTTACAGTTTACAGACAAAAACGTCTACTGCGCAATTTTATTTGTCTGTGGTTTTGCTCAAGAACTTTGCCGATAGTTAGACTCAAAGTTGACTGTCATCATTGTCAGAGCGTCGTTATCTTCCATCCTACTCTAACGTAGAAAGTTTTTAATGCCGTGCCCCTGGATAAGGCATGACATGTCAATTTTCAATACAATGGAGGTTAGAGAGAAGGAGAACGATTGTCGATGATTATACGACTGTGGATTTGGCAAGTCTGAGTGTGTTTGTGATAATATGACACAAACCAAAGGCGACTCTACGATGTGAGGCATCGTAGAGTCCTTACTCACAAGACGCAACGACCAGATTACAACCTGGGATCCTTTAAAAGAGGCGTAAAGAAGCAACATGCAGGCCGGCAGGGTGAGGATGGCTGATGTGGCAGGTAGAACTGCTGTATCAGCTATCTTCGCGTCTGGACTTCACCTTCACTTAACATCAGGTGGAGTGAACTCATTTGTCGGACCTATCTATAAAAAAAACCATACGAACGTTGCACACTGGCATTGGTCGTGTCCGTCTAGTGCGGGAGGTGCCATCACAGAACACATAGAAAGAGGTTAGAAGCGCCTTGCGGGCGGGGCAGGCGCGCCACAGTTATATGTAACCAAGTTTATAACTTGGTTCTGATTGCGTCGCGGCTCTCGGGTGTGAGCGATTGCGGAGCTGATTGGTTAGATTGTTTGATGTCACGTCGTTTGATTGGCCATTATCTATTAGATGGAAGTTTAGTGCGGGCGAGCCGGCGACATCGGTTCACGTACATAGGTCTTTGATCACCCTTCTTACCTCTTTCTGTGTTCTGTGGGTGGCATAGACCGTCGTTTTATCTGTCATACTAGGTATACTTATTAAAGAACATAAATATTGTAAAAAGTACAGTCCTTTGTGATACTCACCGGTCTGTTCCCAAAACGCATTCCAGCCCTGACTTTTCCTTGTCCAGCACAGGGCAGAACTTGGTGACTCTTTTGAACGAACCTCTACCCTCCACCACGCATAAGCGCACTGAAAACGAAAAAACAAAAATAATAAGAATGTGGGTATATATTTTTAAAAGTTTGACCTATAGTGCCTTATTGGCGAGGTGACTACAAGTCCAGTCAAAGGCCACCGCAGAACATCTAACAATTTTAAAGTTTAATCGAGTTAATTTTGTCTTAAAACAAGACCAGTGTAAGTTTGTTTACCTATTTTAAACATACACGAACACAAAACCTTAGATACCTATATAATTGGTCTATCTACCGTCGACCACAGGGAAACCAATCTTAAATCAATTTCGTTTAACGATTCTCGATCGAAGAAATTACAATAAAATATGTTAGTTATCTAACAACTGTAACTATAATTTCCGAATTTCATATTCGAGTTAGCACTTAATAATAAAAAAAAAATGCCACAAAAAGAGTTTTAGTACGTCGATATCGATATAGAGAGTCAATAAACGCATCTATTGAGCTTCATTCGTTCGTAACAGATAGTTTATCCACAAAGGTTAATGTTTTTTGATGTGTAACATCTTTCCTCTCGCTTTCGTGCAATTTGTGGGAGTGATTACGTGAAGTTGGAAGGAAGTGTGTAACAGGAAGTTTTGGAAGCGCGCGCTATTTGATTTGAATTTAGAACATAAAGTACAAATGTCTTATTCCTTTTGTAGTAGGTTTTATTTCTTTTTTTACTTTCATTATTTAATATAAGGTGAGGTTTCAAATGTTACACATCATACGCGACTATACTGTAATAGTCGAGTCAATAAAGACATAAAACAGGCAAAACTTGGAAACCCGGTGGAACAGCTCCGATTTTGATTTTTTTTTGACGTGACAACGTCTTAAATTAGGTTGCGGCTGGGAGTCACTTATGAAAAAGTGTAACGCTCGGTAACGTTACGATGAGTCTCTCGTGTTAAGTTTAAGTTTACATGTACAATGTTTTAGTAAACAAAATATATTTCTATAGTTAAAATTTGTGCAATTCTTATTTTCATTCAATTCCTTGTTCCTATTGTGCAATTTAATTATATTCATATCAATAAATATTCTACCGAGAAAAAGACGTTGTCACGTAAAATCTTCGCCCGTAAAACCGACTTTACAGGCAACCATTTTTTTTAAAATTGGTTTTTTTATATTATTCGAAATCAGAAACCTTTGGAAGGGGGGAAATATTTTTTTTTATTGTTTAAACAATATTTATGAATTTTTTATAAAAAAGTCACTTTTATCGCTTTTTTTTGAAAACAATATTATTATGTTAATGTTAGTATAAAACATAGTTGTTAAAATGAGGCTTTTAATAATAATTTAATATTTAAACCATTAAAATACGATGTATTGGTCAATAATACGAATGCGTTGAGCACTTACGTTATATTTTAGTTACTTCATATATATATATATATTATAGATAGGTCCGACAAATGACTCCACCCCACCTGATGTTAAGTGAAGGTGAAGTCCAGACGCGAAGATAGCTGATACAGCAGTTCTACCTGCCACACCAGCCATCCTCACCCTGCCGGCCTGCATGTTGCTTCTTCACGCCTCTTTTAAAGGATCCCAGGTTGTAAGAGGGAGGGAACACGTGAGCGGGCAGAGCATTCCATTTACGGATATTGCGACAAAGAAATGAGTCACCAAATTTCTTTGTACGCGTTGGAATTGTGGCCACAGTAAGACGGTGACAACGTAGGCCAGCGCGCGTGGTCTTCTGAAGGAAAGGGGAAGGTGGGATAAGAGAGAATAACTCCTCAGAACACTCGCCGTGGTACAGACGATAGAACGCGCTTAGTGACGCCACGTCACGGCTCAAGGTGTTGAGTCACCTCCTCATCGCCTATGATGCGGATCGCGCGCCGCTGTAACCTATCCAAAGCATCGAGCAAGTACTTGGCGGAGCCATCCCAGAGGTGCGAGCAATATTCCACGCAGGACCGCACTTGCGTTTTGTACAACAAGCACAGTTGATCGGACGTGAAAGAACGCCGTACCTTGTTCAGGACTCCGAGTTTGCGTGAAGCTGTTTTGATCACGATTTCGATGTAGTCCTTTGGATTCAGGTCTGAGCGAACTTCCATACCGAGCATAGAAATGTTGCTCTGTAGCGGTAGTGTTTTGCCCTGAAGATGATAAATAAATAAAATAAATATAAAATAAGATGACGGGTCAGATGGTTATTAAGGAGCTTTTCTAGAACTTTACATAAAACTGAGATGACTGCTATTGGCCGGTAGTTTGCCGGGTCTGAGCGATCCCCTTTTTTGGGCATCGGTTGCACGTTAGCATCTCTCCAAGTCTCCGACACACGCCCCAAAGAATACGAGCATTGGTACAAGCGCTTGAGCACAGGAGACAACTCCGTTGCACATTTTTTCAGTACTACTGCTGGGATGCCATCAGGTCCACTAGCTTTCCGGACGTCGAGTGATTGCAATTCGGCACGAACCTCACACTACCTGATTTTAATATCAGGCATCGTTGTGCCACAATGAGGTAATGATGGTGGTAGTGCATTGCATTTATCGATTCGGGAGTTAGCCGCAAAGAGTTTTGCCAGTAAATCGGCTTTCTCCTGCGGCTTATGAGCTAGAGTTCCGTCTGGGCATCTCAGAGGTGGCAGCGAGGGCTGGCAGAAGGTTTTTTGCACGGCTTTGGCCAAACTCCAGTAGCTACGGGAGCGTATGATGCGTTATCAGTTCCTGGCCAATACGTGCAACGCGCTGGGCATCCGCTCTGATGTAAGCCTTTTTACAGGCCTTGGAAGCAAAATTGTAGGCTACTTTGAGTGAATCGACCTCGGGATCCTTGAGAGCGCGGCCTTTGACCCAATATATATATCAAATATATATATATATATATCAAATATTTTTTTTATTAATATTTTTTTATTTATGTTAATAATGAAACTATTAATTTCTTATATTTCATGAAATATAAATATATCCTAACTTTTTTATGTATATCAGCGTCATGTCATTATATTACATGAAAGATCTTATAATTAATTGTTTTTAAAAGTTTTTGATATAATAACATGTAAATTAAAATTATTTGTGATAACAATATGAAAAAAATAACATAAACATATTTTTTTGTGAGTTTTCAATTGATATTTTATAAAAAAAACATTTTTTTCTAAAAATGTCATAAAAATTGTTTAAACAATATAAAAAAATATTTCCCCCTCTCCAGAGGTTTCTGATTTCAAATAATATAAAAAAAGTTTACCTTAACAAGGAGGCTGTAACGTAACGGACGTTACAGTACCTACACCTATTACTAAAGATTTCTGGTCCGATTTGAGTGATTCTTCTTTTAAACGATGGAAGATACTTGCCGTTTCATTCCATATAAAAATTTAGTTTGACTCCATAGTTTTTATTTTATGAACGTTTTTGTTTATTTGGACGATTCATTTTTCACTAAATAGGATGGAATATAAAAAAACACCGACCAAAATCGAAGATGGAACTACTTATAAACAATGATAATTATTAAATAAACAAATAGAGGTAGATATGGTACCATCGCGCGTAAGTTGTCGCCTTTGTAAGGTTCTAGGACATAAACCTCTTGAGCTTACAAAATTTTTATTACAAACTGCGAACTTCGTTGCGCCATTTTTGGTAGACATTTTTTACTTTTACATAAACCTTGTCTTGACAAGAAAGATTTACAACATAAAAAAATATTTTTTTGCAAATTTGGCGATGGCGTAGTCTAACCGAAGTTATGTGCGTACAAATATATCGGCAAATATTTTCTATTTAAAAAATGGTTGCCTGTAAAGTCAGTTTTACGGGCGAAGATTTTACGTGACAACGTCTTTTTCTCGGTAGAATATTTATTGATATGAATATAATTAAATTGCACAATAGGAACAAGGAATTGAATGAAAATAAGAATTGCACAAATTTTAACTATAGAAATATATTTTGTTTACTAAAACATTGGTATCGATTCTGGCATGACTCTTTAAACTTAAAACTAAATTTAAGATCAGTCTCTCCTGTTCGTTCTGTATAGAGAATGACAAGGATACACTGTTGTCAAATTTAAGTTTAAGTTTAGAGAATCATGCCAGAATCGACACCATTGTACATGTAAACTTAAACTTAACACGAGAGACTCATCGTAACGTTACCGAGCGTTACACTTTTTCATAAGTGACTCCCAGCCGCAACCTAATTTAAGACGTTGTCACGTCAAAAACAAAATTGTTAAAAAAAATCATCAAAATCGAAGCTGTTCCACCGGGTTTCCAGGTAAAAAGCTTCATTGACTCGACTATAAGGCTCGCTCGTTTTTTTAACAGATTTATCAACATTCATACTTGATTCAAATCTGAAGTTAAACAACAATTTAATTTCAAAGAGCATGCTTTTTATATAACTCTAAATCATATTTTTATCTACATTAAGCTAGGTATCTAGCTAAATAAATGTCATTTTTTTGTAAGCTGCACCCAAATTATCAAATTATGTTCCACAACACTGACCTTTCGAAAGATTCACGTAGCAGAAGTTGACATTGGCACTAATAAGGTCACATTCTAAAAACTCCTTTCGTATAAGTAAGGCTTTGATTAGTGAGTAGGTAGTTAACTCTTCATTTTAAGTTAGTATTACGCTAATCAATTGTTTGAAAAATAAATAATTATTTGCATTTATCTTGTCTTGTCTGCTAATAACAGCCAGTTTTAACAAATGGGACTCCTACGCAAATTGAATTGATCTTGTCCTACTTTACTGTAATTATATTTTGATAGTGGGAAATTTTATATTTGTTGTACCTGCTATGAAATGTGATTTATGATTGTACTAGCGGCCCGCCCTCGCTTCGCTTCGGTGTAGAGCTGAAGTATAGACTACAGTTTTTGTTCTCAGGCTTGTATTATTATACACAATGACATTCACCTATGATTCTTCTTATACCTGCATGCAAAGTCTCAGCCCGATCGGTTTAAAATTGACAAAGTTTCATACAAACTTTCATACCCTATTTTACCCCCTTGGAGGTAGAATTGATCAAAATCCCTGCATGCCAAATTTCAGACGGAACCTTCCAGTGGTTTGGGCTGTGCGTTGATAGATCACTATGTCAGTCAGTCACCTTTGAGTTTTATATATATAGATGAATATAGTTTAGAGAGTAAATTTATTATACTGACATTTAATTAATTAAGTATTATTTCAATGTAATTATACGCCTGAAATGGGCAAATTTTAAGCACTATTTGTACACAGTTCTGGACAATAAATGATTATCTTTCTTATCTTAACTTATATTTGTTTGTATGTTTAATTAATTATAGTCCAGTCACTTTTGGGGGAAAAGGGGTCAATCTCGGAAAAATGAGATAATAAGCTGGAAACTCGTGTACATCATAATAGGTGTTGAAGTGATTAGAACCATAGAAATGTAGATAATTGCAAAAGACTGATTTTCGTGACCTTTGACCTTGAATAACGTATGACGCAGACACGAGATAATATGAGACTTTTGATACAACTTTTAGAACGCCAAAACGAAGCTGTACACGAGTTTCCAGCTTATTATCTCAAATGCCGAGATGAAACCCTAAAGTGACTGGACTATTAGCACGCAGAAACAGTTGAATAGATTTTTAATGAAATTCACCACTCGTGATATAACCTAGGTTGATAGGTAAACATATTTTTATCCCGAAACAAAATCAGATGAATCAGGTACTATGGGATTATCAAAATAAGCTTCTTTCATAATGTGGTCTACGACCGGATTTTCTGGGATTTTGATCCCCAACAAAGTTTACCTAGGTATTGTTAAATGAATTTCAGAGTTTACGTGAGCGAAGTCGCGTTCTAAAACATAAGGTTCTTATTATCTGCATGAGTCTACAAAGCTAGCTAGTTCACATAAGTTTTTTACGCTCCCAGTTCAGCACGGGAGATCCGTCACCGTCAATTAGTGCCTCTCAGAAAATCTGTCTCCAAGAGGATATGTTATTATTCATAACTAATCTTTCTTAAAAGTATTATGATGATACCTTAGGTACCACACCTTTTAACTTGTTTGACGACTAAGTGTGCAGCCCAGTAGCGTACGTCTTTGTATCTAGTAGAAGAATTAAATAATTGATAAAACGGATTGTCTTTTTTCTCATTGAAAAGGAACAAACTTTTTATTGTTAAAAAAAATAAGTGGAGATCGTTTGATATGTTGTACAACATACTTTTCATTATTAATTTTCACTGACGGACGAACTTGGGAATCTGCAGTCTACATCTTATATATAAAATTCTCGTGTCACAATGTTAGTTACCATACTCCTCCGAAACGGCCTGACCGATTTTTATGAAATTTTATATGCATATTCCGTGGGTCTGAGAACCAGCTACTATCTATTTTTCATATCCTAATTTCTCATATGGGTTAGGAGGAATGTTATCCCAGGAAATTGAAAGACCACTAATATTTTTTTGGACAATATTTTCTTTAAAATATGGTATTTAAAATACATACAACCCTAAATTTTCTCTTCTACCACCTGCCCCTATTTTTATGGCGGTACGAAGTTTGCTGGGTCAGCTAGTAAATATATTAAAATCAATTGTTGTTCGTTAGTCTTGCTAAAACTCGAGAACGGCTGAACGGATTTATCTTATCTTGGTCTTGAAATGTTCGTGGAGGTCTAGGGTAGGTTTAAGAGGTGAGAAAAATAATTATTTAAAGAAATTCATTGTGTATAATACAAGCCTGAGAACAAAAACTTTAGTCTACCTACACTACAGCTCTACACCGAAGCGAAGCGAGAGCGGGCCACTAGTATTTCAATAAAAAATATCTTGGAAGTCGGGTTTTGTGAGTTATTTAATTCTTCATCGTTTCATCGCAGAATTCCCCAATTCAATAATAAAGAAAAGTATTTTTGGATGTGTAACATTCTTTATTTCTCATTCCCACAGATAGCAATCTGTGGCAGTGATTTCATGAAAAATGCCGAAAGTGTATAAATAACTACCCTGGTAATTACATAAATAAATATTTCCCTCATTCACACCTAGCCCCAAAGTAAGCACCTGTAAGGCTCGTGTTATGGAATGCTAGGGTAAGGGATGGACTACATATATTACATATACTGATTTCTGTATAACAATATTTTATCTAGAAATATTTTTAAACATCCATGAGTAAGGTACAAATGCTCGTATTCGTCATACTAACATTTACCCTTACCGAGATTCAAACCCGGGACCTCTGAGAAGGCAACGCCATAAAAACTCGACCACGGAGGTCGTCACACATGGTAGTAAGAACCATAGATGTACTCGTATATTAGAACTGAGTCCTTTTTCATTGACAGGAAGTCCTGTCACCTTTGAGATAATGTCATAACAGTTTATCGTTTTTTCAGAAAGAATGTCTCTTATTGCTGATGCCGTATATTTTCGAACCGATGACGTATCTTATCAAACGGTACATTAAATATTTTTTTAAAAGAATTCTTGGGGTGTGATCTACAATCGATACCGACCGAAGCCAAAAATATAGTTTTTAGAATTTTTGTTTGTTTGTCTGTATGTATGTCCGGGATAAACTCAAAAAGTACTGCATGGATTTACTTCAAGCACGACTATTATTAAGAAGTCGGGTCAACATATAGGCTACATATTATCACGCTATCACCTAGGGGAACGAGCAGTGAACCTTTATTTCTAACTAACTCCACGAGTACGAAGTCGCGGGCGGCCGCTAGTATCTACTAAAATATATTCTAAAGTAGCAAAATCCTATTAAGTTGAGCCAAAACGTTTCGATTATGAAAATCGAATTGTGGAAAACAAGCCAGCTTAAAAAAATATTAAAACCTTTTTTGTTAAAACCTGAAAAGATGTTACGAAATGAAAAAATAAAGTTGTCTTATGGGACATTTTGGCGGGATCGGGAAGCGTCACTTAAGCAGTTTTGTTCTTCTTGTTAAAAATTGTGTTGTGGCGGATGTTAATGTCTAATAATGGTGGAGTATTAACTACTAAGTGTTCGGGAACACATACAAGTGTTGGCAAGTGAAACAAAATAGCAGAAAGTGTCTTTCGACGTTCCCTCAAGGTTCCAGTAAATCGCCACACTTTTACTGAAACATAGGGAAAGGGGGATTGACTTGACTGCCACTAACTATGAGTTGATTTATTAGTTTGACCACGAGTGCTATAGTATTTGTAAACATTTTAACACTTGACATTGGCTAAATGCACAAGCCGTGCGAAGCCATTTAGAAAAAAAAAAGTTGTTTTATTTTATAAACGGGTCCTTATTTTTTCTCTTTCATTATACGCGATACGTAAACGCGACGTAAGGTTTTAGTATTTCCCCCAGCGGACAACTTCACTGGTTCTTCAAAACTTGTGTGTGATGTCGACACGATCTTGCGTCATTGTGGGATTCCCGTTGTACTTGAACGGGTTGCTAACAAAGAATGGATAATTCGAAAAACTAATAACTTTTTGTGAACTGTACCCTTAGTACGAGTTTGAGCTCACGAAAACTATCATAGTTTTCGTAATTGTAAATTATGTTTCTATGTTAATTTTGGTGAAAAGTAACCAAATATACTTAAAATTTAAGATGAAAAAAATGATTTAATGATAGAATTTAACACTGTTAATTTGTATTGAAACGAAAACAATAAAATCAGTACCCTTAGTACAGTGCGAGCTCACGAAAACTATCATAGTTTTCGTAATTATTATTGTAGAACTCGTACTCAGGGTACCAAAACTTCTTTCCGGACGGGGTGTAAATGGAAAAATCCTATGGTAAAGATGGAACGGAAATGTGTCACGAGCGTCATACGACTATATACATAATATATGTAAGGTACTCAGGTACGATATAAGGCCTGTAGTGCAGAAAAGTCTTTTAAAATATGTTTACATCAAAAATACTTTACACACGCTTAAAAAAGCGACAGTTCTACAACTCGGCAAACTGTGCACGAGAGCGGTCCGCTCGAGCTCATAGCGTCAGTAGTGGCGGTACTTTGTGAAGGACGAGCTTTTCATAGCGCGTTATTGATTTGTCGTAATCTTTAACGAATTTTAATACGTTATTCTTTAAAGTTTTGTTTCATGTAATGTATACGGATCACAATATAACTAATCAAAAAGTTGACTATGACTTAAAATTGAACTTTCTAGAATATGCGAATTAAATACTACTTATAAATTTATGAAGTATAATGTACTAAATAAAGCCTACTTTTATAAAAGGCCTTATTTTTATCAAATATATCTATCAAAATATATTCATTTTCCAATATTTAATAATATTTGCGAGAAGATATGTTAATTTGATAATTTTTGTTTGTATGTATATGTTTTTTTTTTATATTATTATTTATCTCTTAAAGCAATTTAAGCAAAATATTTAGTAAAATAAATTAGAATGTTGTTCAAGGATCCTATGGAAACACTTGATTATAGGCTCAGAAATACATATTTTAATATAATTTATACTCTAATAACAATATTCCTATAATTTAAGTACATAGGCTTTGTTAAGTCACTACGAGTATGATTTTAAAAAGCCTAAGGCTAAGGTTCCAGAATTAGCTCTTTTTAAGTGATTTCTGATAAAGGAATAATGCCTTGCTTTTATCATGTTAAGAGTGTTTGAAATTAGGTAGGCCTTATTTGTATCACTTACCTTATATATATATATATATATATATATATATATATGATGTATATGTGTGTGTGTGTGGGAAGTGTGTTATTTAGGAATAGAAGTTTCACTTCAAATGTGTCCGTGCACACATTTATTTTTTAATTTTCAATTACTTTTTTTTTAAATACAAATTGCTTTCAGCTTCGCCCATCCGCCATGCTGTCCGAAAAGGAACTTCATGCCAATTAGTTTCCGTTCTGGTTCGTTTGGAAAACTCAATGTATAAAATTACGCACGGTAGGTATATCTTACGTACCTTACTCATTTGATATACACTTAGGTAGATGGCATAAATTTTAATGGTAAAACACAAATTTTCCAAAATATTTTTTTTATGCCTTTGTCATAAGCAAAGGCTAAAATTCCTGAGCACGATGTTAAGAAATTTTTTCGATGACCTATTGATGACCTATATAAGTCGTCGGTTTTTGATGGTCAGGGTCAATCAACTATCGACGCATGTACCTAGCCAAGGAAAATAGGGAAAATAAGAAACAAGAATACACAATATTGAAAACGTATAAGCGTATTTTTTTTTCTATATGGTTTCGCACGGTTTGTGCATTTAGCCAATGTCAAGTGTAAAATGTTTACATATTCTATAGCACTCGTGGTCAAAATATTAGTCAAGTCAAAGTAAGTGGCAGTCAAGTCAATCCCCCTTTCCCTATGTTTCAGTAAATGTGTGAGGATTTATTAGAACCTCCCCGTGGACTTCTTGAAGGAACGTCGAAAGACACTTTCCGCTATTTTGTTTCACTTGCCAACACTTGTGCATGCTTCCGAACACTTAGTGGTTAATAATCCACCATTATTAGACACTAACATCCGCCACAACACAATTTTTAACAAGAAAAACTATACTGCTAAAGTGACGCTTCCCGATCCCGCCAAAAAGTCTGATATAAAACCAAGTTATGATCTATTGCTCACACCTAACTTTGGCGAGTCTGCCCCGCCTACAAGGCCCTACCTGTTTCTGTGGTCTGTAAATTACACAACGATCCATGCCTGCACGTAATTTGCTCATTTTGTCGAAACATTTTAACTAAAAGTTTATTATAACTGAGTACCTACTTATAAAGCAAATATAACTAGAAAAAACATACAAGCAGTTACATGTTTTAAAATAAAAATTATACCTACTTGTAACTTTGGTAAATAAACACTTAAAATGGAACAGGAGTCATTGTTTTGGAATGCATAATTAAATCCTTTTAATAAAGCAATCGCTTACGAAAAACAGGAAAATTCAGAATGACCAGACTATTTCCGCTGTTTTACCTTGTTATTAACAAGAATGAGGAAAATCGTTCCAAGCACGCACGGATTTCCTTTTTAATTTACTTGGTTCGTGTGAACGTAGGTATACCTTGTACCGTATTAAATATATTGTTTACTAAAGCTCAGTTTTTTTTCCTAATGTGTATATCACTTCCTTTACAATTATTGCCTCTCGAAGACCCCTCATGTGGCAATAATTAGGTTTTTTAAGTGCATGTATTGAACACTTCAAATCAGCTTTTATAAATTTGCTAATGATTAACTATTATGTTATAAAAAGCACGTTTTTTTTCTCATGATTTTCCTTTATCGTGCCAAGCCAATTTATCTTACAAGTAATTAAATATTACATTATAAAAAGCACATTTTTTCCTCATGAGTAAAATCATTCTTTTCGTGGCAAGAATTAATAAAATAAATTAAAAATGACTCCTACACAGCAGTGACTGATTGATGGGGCGGCAGACAGCGAGCGAACGGCTGCAGAAGCTGTGAGGGGCAACAGAAGCCATACAAAAGCATTAGTTACAACTATAGAGGTTAATTAAATAATAATGAAATGATAATGACGGATAATGATAATGTTCCACAAAATGGTGCCCCGATTACAAATTTTATTTTTTGATTTTCAGTTAGTTTTTGTTCGGTCAATGGTTTTTTTTCAGACAACCGCACATAGGGTATTTTTTTAGAATTCTTTAATGCAGTAGACACGTTTAAGTAGGTGTAGTATCCGTTTGTTTTTTGTTTGGCTTTTGTAAAGCAAAACGTCATGGCGAACCACTTGAATCTGTCGGTCAAGCAAATAGGCCGAATAGGGTTGTCAATGAGTACCTAATCTATCTATAATATAAAAATGAATCGCTGAATGTGTTGCTAAGCGCAAATCTCGAGAACAGCTGCACCGATTTCAATAATCCTTTTTTTGCATATTCCTTGAAGTACGAGGATGGTTCTTATGAAGAGAAAAATTAAAAAAAAATAGCTTAAAAGTCCAAAAACAACATTTTTCTTTACTCCCATAAGAACGATTCGTACTAATACTTAAAAGTCAATTTGAACTTTAATACCATACCATAAATTTCAAATGTTAATGGAGAGGTTCCGGGAAGGCAAAATAATTGAGTGACGTGATGTCAATGAAAGTTTGGGAAAGGCAAATAATATACCATTTTCAGTATTTTTTATTATTATATGAAGTCCTTTCAGTTTACACTACAGCTCTACACCGAAGCGAGGCAAGGGCGGGCCACTAGTATATATAAAAATCAATTGCTCTTTGTTAGTCTCGCTAAAACTCGAGAACGGCTAAACGGATTTATCTTATCTTAGTCTTGAAATGTTCGTGGAGGTCTAGGGAAAGTTTAAAAGGTGAGAAAAAATCGAATTCTACACTACAGCTCTACACCGATGCGAAGCAAGGGCGGGCCACTAGTCAGTTATAAATATCTTAAAAAATATAAATACATATGAATATAAAAGTATGTAACTTTGAGTTTTCTATTTACGTTTTCACGCTTATTCAAATAATATAGCAATCATACAACTATAAATACTTACATTGACATATTTAATCAACTTATATTTTTTTATTTTATATATGTTTTAAGCACAACATTTTTTGTTCCTTTTTGTTTTTTATTTAGTATATTGTCAAAACTAGACATTTTTATGTCTATGTTTTATTTAATTTTAAGCATTTAACTGCTAGATGTTTAAATCTAAAGGCAGCGGACGGGACTCGAACACGCACCCTGCGCAATCCGGCCGAATGCACTGACCAATTATGCAACCACGGCCTGTATTCGCCCGGATTGCGAAGGGTGCAGGTTCGAGTCACGTCCGCTGCCTGGTCCGCGTGGATTTTTTTCTTGTAAAACTTTCCTTCAGATTTTTATGTCTATTAAATTAGACACTATGTGAGATAAGGAATAGTCGAAGTTACCTAGGTAATTGTTTATACTAAATGTTATTTTATATTTGTGTAAATTAATGCTGTTATCTTCCTTATAATTATTTAATTGAGCTGCTAAACCAATTTCGATGCAAAATTTATACAAAACCTGTGTGGACATAAATGGGAAACGTGGGAAGAAAGACAGTCTACTTTTTCTAGCAAAAATTTGAGAGGGGTAAAATGGCAATTATTTTTTTGCAACCAAATCAATTTAAACAGGGAATGCCTCTAGCTAGTAGAAATAGTTTTTATGCTCGATTGGGGGCGAAGCAACGATATTAAATACCTTAAATATTTAATATCGTTGGGATGAAGTCAAAAAGCTAAGTAGGCAGCCGCTAACATTTTCATGCTAGTATAGCATACGCACGCAACGTAAAAACGTAACATACGGCTAGGAGATCTCCCCAGATCCCTTCGACTATCGATTTAAAATAAGATCATGAATAGCTTCCACCTACTTGCATAAACGATGTTGTTTTGTTTGTTTTTTGCAAAATTTTTTACCTACTATTTACCACTTCTGTTTCCCTTTAACTTAGGCCACGTTGTTTCATCCATAGCCTTTTGACTACAGTTAAAAAAATATTAAATGTGTCAAATTTCGTCACATTCATTTGTTTCATGCTTTCACGCACACCACTCATCACTGAGAGATATGTATGAAGGTAATAAATTGTTACAATTTTTTGTCTAGTATTTTAACTATTGTGAATTTTAACTATAGATGTGTTTCATCTCGCATCACGCGGCCTAAGACTTATTTTACAACCAAAATCATCATTCAACCTTAGTCTTACTGATTATGATTAATTTAATATGTTTGAGTGAATCGACATCCTTTCGTCGTCGTCTCGTGGTCGCTGCCAAGGTCGGCCGACCGGTCGCTCCATCCGTCGTGTAATCGGCGCTACCTGAACACTTCGGACAACGCTTTTTTTGCCCAGGTGCGAAAACACCAGCCACAGATAGTGTTAAATCATTTTTTTTCTTCTACATTAAGTATTCTAACCCCATTGTATGTAACACTTGATTTAAATGGCTCTATATCTATATATATAAAACTCAAAGGTGACTGACTGACTGACATAGTGATCTATCAACGCACAGCCCAAACCACTGGACGGATCGGGCTGAAATTTGGCATGCAGGTAGATGTTAAGATGTACGCATCTGCTTAGAAAGGATTTTGATCAATTCTACCCCCAAGGGAACAGGGAATGAAAGTTTGTATGAAACTTTGTCAATTTTAAACCGATCGGGCTGAGATTTTGCATGCAGGTATCACGGACAGGTATAAGAAGAATCATAGATGAATGTCATTGTGTATAAAACAAGCCTGAGAGCAAAAACTGTAGTCTACACTTCAGCTCTACACCGAAGCGAAGCGAGGGCGGGCCGCTAGTTTATTATAATGTTTTCTGTGGTGTGCAATAAAGTGTTTTGTATTGTATTGTATTCTTAGCTCATGTTTACGAAAAAAAAATAGGAACTAGGGGTTCTCTCGCGTGAGTCTCTGAACCCCGAAACTGCGTTAAAACGTTTTACCGCACGCGCCCATACATGGCGCCATGCGTATTCTTATCGAATCTCCTTCGAAGCGCTGTTAATCTATACCTTTGTCTCACTTTTACCTTTACCTTATACCTTTGTCTAATAGTAAAAAGATGCAGTTCTAATCCCGAACCCCCTTACTAATAATCAAGGAATAAGCTTAGACTAGTTACGCCGTGTTTTGTTCATGTCACTCAAATGTCATTTGTCATTCAATAAACAAAGACTAAACATGGAGTAAGTAATCCAAGCATAATCTTCGTTTATTTATAAAGGAGACGGGAATTAATCGTGGTAGTAAGTAGCTATGTTCAGTGGCGGATTAAACGTTGAGAGCGCCGTAGGCAATCATCTCATCGGCGTCCCTTTATTGAAAATTACTCGTACTATAGTTTGGCCGAAACTGATTCGGTCGATGCGATGAACATTGCAATCGTATCTTTCCAACTTTAAAGAGAGATCATATTAAGGACCGTCGACAAGGTTGTTAGTAGTAGTGATGTAACGAATATTCGCATTCGCATTCGCGAATATTCGCATATTTTTGAATATTCGCATTCACATTCGCATTCGCAAAATCTCTGCGAATGTTTTGCAAATATGAATATTAGAAAAAACTATTTGAAGAAGTTATAGTTCTGCCTTTCCTTGAATATTCATTGTTACACAGTTTGCATTTACCTCGTTCAGCATCGCAAAGTGTGAAATAAGTCCATGTTTCACTAGAATTCGATTTACTCATGTTAATAAATCACTATTACCACTCACAATCACTAACCTCAAAATTCACTTGTTTTGTTTACGGAAAGACCGGTGCGAGCGGAATGACACTTCAGTCGGATGAGTTCATATCAACTCGGCAATAGGCTAGTTGACCCTTTTTGGAAAAAGGTTTTAAATGGTTAATAAATGTTCTATTAGACCGAAAAAAAATGTATTGTATTTTTTTTGAGACCTAGAAAGCTACAAATCTTTAATTTTAAAATAGACTTTTCATGGACATACAAAAACGCTGTCGGCCATTTTAGTCTATAGATTATCTATGCTATGACGTTGACGGTAGTAAACAAAAACTCGTAAGCACGTAGAAAATAACCTATCTGAGTTTATAATAAAAAAAACATGATTTCTAATAGATACCACGGAAAATATAGTAATTATCATTATTGTATTGTACGAGAATGTAAAAACACATCCTTGAAGACTCCAGGAAAGTTGTGGATTAAAGTGCCGAAAGAAATTAACCTACGCAATACCTGGTTACAACTGTCTAAAAGTGATCCTGCTACTTTATCGACTCATAGAAAAAATATTTATGCGAAGATCACTTTGATGTAAGTACTCATTGAATAATATTTTAAGTCTCTTCATTTATTATCAGTTTTAATAATACAAGTTTTAAAGTTATGTATGAATGACATTTAGTTGTTTACTGAAAGAGACGTCACAACTATGGCGGATGTAGCGAATAGCGTTTTTAGTGTTTAAAAGGTATAAACTAAAAATATTTTTTTTAAATTAAATTTCTACAACAATCTCCTGCTTTTATGAAGTAAAATCGATATATTTAGGTTCCTTAGACCAAATACTTTAAGAAATAAACATTTATTTAATACTATTCGACATGAGTCAACTAGCCTATTCGAACGAGACTGCCACCATGCCATAGACAATTGGCGCCAATTTAAAAAAAAAACAAAATTTTCGCATTTGCGAATGTCGGTACCAGACATTCGCATCCGCATTCGCATTCGCGAGTATCCAAAAAATGACATTCGTTACATCACTAGTTTGTAGGCGTAAGTATTAGTCAGTCCCATCTGTTAAAATCACACTAATATTATAAAGGTGAAAGTTTGTGAGTATGTGAGTGTGTATGTTTGTTACTTCTTCATGTCTAATCGACTGCAGCGATTTTAATAAAATTTGGTATATAGTTAGCTGATGCCCTGGATTAACACATAGGCTACGTTTTACTGCGGGCAAATATCCCTAATAAACCGCGAGTAACACCGCGGGGCACAACTAGTCTTGTTATAAATTGTAGCAAACTGAGGTGTGTGTGTTATAAATTGTAGCAAATTGAGGAGTGTAAGCAAAAATAATAGTTTTTATTTTGTAAATAGGTGACTTACTTACTGGCCCAACTATTTATATGCTATATTACATAGTTTTTCTTTAATTTACAATTCCGCCCGCGCGCCCTAGGCACATGCCTAGTTTGCCTTAAGGATAATCCGCCTCTGGCTATGTTGTAAGACTTGCCTTTGTGTCAGTGCTTTGTTAGTCAACATCGGTAGGTCAAATTTTAAAAATGTCAGTCTTTCAAATAACAAGGTGTGGTCAAAACTCTGAGCATAGCTAAATCTATACCAGTGTAAGCAATGACTGGAGCGGTAGACTGATTTATATTAAAACAATACTTGAACTGGCTCAATGAATTAGTAAAATTTAAAAATATATTTTCAGGATCAATTGACATTTAATGTTAAAACTGAAAATAACAATACATCACACGTCTGAGGCTAAAGTTCAAATAGTTACCAAATATTGAAGCAAAATCCAAAAATAAATTGCGTCTAGTTATGATAAGCCTATACTCATAATTTTTTCCTTCCATCATTTATCTATAATTCTTTTTAAATAAAAATAAATAAATATTTCCAACACTCACACCAATTAGCCTAGCCCCAAAGTAAGCACTGTAAGGCTTGTGTTATGGGATACTAGGGTAACGGATAAAATACTTAAACTGTACATATATAAGTATATTTTTATATAGAAATACATATTAAACATCCATGACTGGAGTACAAATGCTCGTATACATCACACAAACATCTGCCCCCACCAGGATGCGAACCCGGGACCTCTCGAGTCGGCGACACCATCAAGCCCGGCGTACAAACCACTCGGCCACGGTTGTCGTCAAAATAAACCTCTCTTCCTTCGCTTCGGTTAAAAATAGTTTTTGTTCCCCGGCATGTAGGTATCATTTAAGTAGTATATAATAGAAGGGCATTGATTATACACATACTAACGGCCACCAAAAACTTTTTTTTTTAATTCGTTAGGAACCACCAATTTAGTTTTTACCCGGAAAATTTTTAAAAAAATCCTATGTCTTACATTAATTTGTAACAATATTCAGCCAAATTAACGGGACAATTTTACAAGTGGGTAATTCCAAGATTTCCAAGTACTTACGTAAGCCATGGTTTTCCTGCTACAGCAATGTTGCCCGTAAACAACAGGAAAGGTACTTTTTGTAGTTCCAAGAACCCTGATTGTAGGAGCTCCTATCGTAAGCAAGTTACTGTTCCATTTTTATAGGTTAAGTTTTTACTGGTAAGTAAATACATATAACTTAGTTTTTTGACCTCTTTAATTAAACTCGGGAGAGTTTAAAATTTAATATACAATAAAATTATACAAATTACAATTTAATTAGGTACATGTAATATTAAGAACTAAGTTTTTTCTACGACAATCAGATAAATTGATTACGAAAAGGTTTTAGACACGTATTTAGGTAAGTTGATTTGATTTTGAAATGTCGCATGACGTCATGTCGTGGTACAATTTTTACTTAGAAGTGACGAATATTTGATCACCAGGAGAACTATTTTTTTGAGATCTAAGTATCTCAACGTACTGTATCTTTTTATTTGTTTTGGCGTTTACAAGCAGAGACGCCATTGTCAACAACTGCTCTGTCTTCCTCAAGCTAAAATGCGGCTAAATGACAATACCAACTTTTGATATATGGCGAAAACTTTAAATTATTGCTATTTGTAACCATTCATCACATGACGGATTTTAGACTGAAACTATAAAGGATACAAATGCTTGTTAAAGACAGTTCGATAGTGAATTAAAAATTGTAAAAGATGAAATTTAGGACTGAAAAATCGACTACATGTCACTTAGCAGCACTTTGGTTTGAGGACGGCAGTGCTGTTAATTATTTTAATTTTATAATTTACGCTGCGTTATACGAAATTACTGGTTGGGTACAAAATTGATATCCCATACAAACTTTCACATCGCTTTCACCCTCTTAAAGGATTTCTGGGATAAAAATATTTCTATATCCTTTCCCGGAACTCAAACTATCTCCATTTAAAATTTTATCTAAATCAGTTCAGCGGTTTAAGCGTGAAGAGGCAACAGACAGAAAGACATTTTCGCATTTATATAATACATATAAGTAAAAATGACTTAATCAAGCATCATTTCAACATACAATTTGAAGAAAAAAACACGGAAGTCATTTTAGCTATACGGACGCAGTCTTTAGCAATATTTTCTGATTTTGTTGCAGTTAGGTATACTTATATGTAAACGAGATTTACAAGGAAAATACAACCAAACAAGGTAGTTATTAAGTATAGTTTTAGACTTTGAAATATTTTTAATAGGTACAGCAAGGAAAACGTCTTGCTGTATAGTGAAGAAGATAGCAACAAGTATCTTTAACATAGTATAAAATAGTCGCTCCTGCTGTCTGTATGCTTGGATGTTTTAAACTACGGATTTTAATGCACTTTGCAGCGCTGAATATAGGATTCAAGAAAAAGGTGTATTAAATATTATACGTATAAAATAAAACATGCCCGGTGAACAAAAACTAATTAGAATTAGGAAATCAAAAAAACAAATAATATGTGTACCCAATGTTTATAACAAAGAGTTCTCTAATCTACTTAGATCTTTGTAATCTACACTGGCCAACATAATTAAGTATCACACTTGAAATTCCAATATTTTTTTAAGTACACAAGATATACACTTCCAGACACATCTATCGACCCACTTAAGTTTGGACTATAGCAAAAATATGTCCTAAGCTGAGCAATATAAATATATTTTATAAAACTAGTAATAGATGGTTGACAAATCAGCTGAGAAAGTGCGTAAAAACTTTAAGCTCAATGTTACTATTATTTTTAGCTAGGGATCGTTAAATCAAAACTTAAAATTCTATGTGGGCCGATAAATGTCTGGAAGTAGATATACTTAGTATCGAAATAAATACGACTCGAAAAAGAGTTTCATTTTGTACTACACTTTCAAAGAAAGCTGATTAAAATTTGCTATAAAATGATTTTTATTTTAAATCTCTAACTTCTGCAGTTTAGAAAATATTAAAATTTTAGAAATGTGATATGTACTTAGTTTTGCAGGGCACGTTATCAATGGTTTAAAGAGAAAACTAAATGGCATATTTTGATGGAAAAATGAAAAAAAATGTGTTTATGTAAATCTTTGTTTTTATTATTAGATGTTTAATATTTATGTCAATCGGTTGTTTAGTATTAGATGAATACAAGTGCAAATCTTACTATGTTAAGACTCTTTTTGCTACTTTAACTGTAACAAGCTTTGGGCACTGTTAGGTCTATAAATATTTACAAATATCATGAAAATGTCTGTTTGTTACCAAAATAAATGAAAAAAAGACAAATCAAACTAGTCACATGAGAAATATCGAATGCCTTCGCCTTGTGCCGCCCTTCGCATCTCTTGCAGCTAGGGTTACCATTTAGGAATTTCAAAAGTCCTGACAAAAAACCTGACCTTTCGAAAAAAGTCTAGACTTTTTAGTCACGAAATGGTACCATAAGTCACTTAGCCACAATGGTATGGTATTTAAATCAATATGTTATTTTATTATTTAAATACAAAGTAATTCAAAAAGATAAAGATCCAGACAAAGTGCGGACTATAGTCTAAAAGTCCGGACATATCTGGACTAGTCCGGACGGATGGTAACCCTACTTGCAGCCGCCCCTCTAGTCTGTCGCCCCGGCCCATGGCCCTGTTGTCCCTAAGGAAAATACTCCCCTGTCTACACCGAAGTTAGGAAAGGGGAGGAAACTAAGAATTTCATAAAAGTCAAAAGTCAGAAAAATAACTCAAACATAAATAGCAACTTTTAGTTTCAACGATGAGTCGCCTTTTATTCAATCGCCCCAGTACCAGTAACTCCTATCAGGTGCGGTCGCAGCCTGAAATTTTGGAGGGGGTTACTCACTACACTAATAAAAAATAGGTATCTGGAATAAAATAAACATTATTCCACAAGACACTTTTAAACACAAGATTTTTCAATTTGACCTTAGATTTTGGTGGGGGTCATGTCCCCTGTGACCCCCCCCCCCCCCCTTCGGACCGCGCCTGCTCCTATCATCATCATCATCAACCCATGTTCGTCCACTGCTGGACATAGGTCTCCCCTAATATACGCCACTGCTCCCGATTTTGTGCTACTCTCATCCAGCCCACTCCAGCCAGCCTTACGAATATCATCATCCTGTCTTGTCTCAGGACGTCCTATATCTTTATATATATAATTCTTCTGTGAGTGTGTATGTCACTGAACTTCTCTTAAACGACTGGACCGATTTTGATGAAATTTTTTGTGTGTGTTCAAGGGGATCTGAGAATGGTTTAGATTCACAATTTTGTCCGCTGGACAACCCCTATTTTTTTAGGGCGGTACGAAGTTCGCTGGGTCAGCTAGTATATATATATATATATACAGACAGAAGAATTATATATATAAAGATACTCCTATATTATGTAGGAATTAAATTTTATGAATGGTAAGTATTCATATTTAATTGAATGATTTCAATGTGTAATTATTGTTTGTTCGAATAATAAATTTAAGTTAGGCTATTAAAATTATGTGATTTTCTAACGACTTCCGCTATTAGCGATGATGAACAACATTCGTCATAAATTACACTTAGTATAATTTCAATTCGATTATGCTTTGTACCTAATTTCGATGTAGATTATTTTTAATTATATACCTATTGTATATTTTATCCTGGTAATATTATAAATGTGCAAGATTCTATGTTTGTACATTGGTTCACACAAAAACTACTAAACGAAATTAAATTAAATTTCGTACGCCGTAAAGTAACTTTTTCCAGAAAAAACGACAGGTCCCTGTAGGATTTAAAAAAAAACGAAGTCGCGGGCGGTCGCTACCTACTAATAGGTAATGAAATAAAATTAAAAATAAATTTTATTCAAATTAACTTATTGAAAAAGCTCTTTTGAATGGTCCTTAAATCTTTTGTCCATTCACTATTTAGAAAATACCTGTGTATGATTTTTTTAATTATTTATAATATAATAGTAATGGTGAGTTATTTTAATAAATTGTTGGTTTAAATAAAAGAGAAGAGGATTAAGATTTGTTAATTAATCAATCAATATTATTTTCAGGTTAATATACTTATCAAGTAAGTAAACCGAAGACAAAAAAATTAAAAAAAAGTAAAGCAATTTTAAACTCACGATTTCCATTTTCCCCCGATCCTTGTAGCAGAGCATTCCTAATAAAAACTAATAAAAATAATATCACAGTAACACCTATTAATTTGGTGGTCATCTTTATTACCTAAATTATAAAAATATATTTTTTAACTTAAAGATTAAACAACAACGAAAGTTTTCCCGCCAAAACGAGCTAGGCTATCACTTTTACTTTTTTTTAAATGCACATTATAACGAAATAGTTTGGCATGTATTGCGATCGCAAAGTTTTGAGCGTCCGCGCGTAGCCACTGGCGCGAACTGAACTTGAAGGCTTTTATTATAATTATTTTTTATTCACATCAACATAACCCAACCGGTTTAAAAGGTTGCGAACATCGCACATAAATCTCTTTGGTTAATAACACAACACACTTTGGTTTTGTAATACTGTCTGTATGTAAGCAGTATCAATTCGTTTAATAGGCCATGGATTTGTTTTACGTAAATAAGGTAAATACCTGTGTGTAGTCATTTTGTAATTTTAGCCCTTTACCTAATTGGTTGGAAAATACTGAATAAACGCAATGCTTAATGACTACCTACTTACGTGTGTATGGTGATTATTCAAAGCTTAACCTCAATATATTACCGAGTAATATAATTCTTAAAAATGTATGTTTCAGCCTACCTCTCGCCTACGCATTCAGTCAACCCTAACGCTGGCTTAATGACTGCTCGGAATTCCCCCTCCCCTCCAGGTCCTACCCACGACAACTCCGGGATGAGCCCTCTCCTTGCCGGAAAAGACGACGTGGACTCGCTTCGCTCGCTTTCCACTTGTTGCGGTCTTCGGCAGTGTGAAGTGCATCGCGGACTCCAATTTTGGTGTTGTCGCGGATCTGGTTTGTCCAGTGCATGGGGCTTCTTCCACTTGGTCGTCTTCCCTGTACTTTTCCTGTCACCAGGAGCACTACCAGAGATCATAATAGTTGGAGTGCAGTGAAAGATACCTTTTCCCAGCCGTGGGTGGGTAGTGGTTGAGGAAGAAGAATAATAAAGACGACCTCCGTGGCCGAGTGGTTTGTACGCCGGGTTTCATGGTGTCGCCGATTCGGGAGGTCCCGGGTTCGAATCCCGGTGGGGGCAGATGTTTGTGGTGATGAACACGAGCATTTGTACTCCAGTCATGGATGTTTAATATGTATTTCTATGTGAATATACTTATATATGTACAGTATATGTATTCTATCCGTTACCCTAGTATCCCATAACACAAGCCTTACAGTGCTTACTTTGGGGCTAGGCTAATTGGTGTGAGTGTTGGAAATATTTAATTATTTATTTATTTATAATATAGACGCTTGCATTTCCAGAATAGTACTCCTTCCTTACCCTGATCCATCCCTGATCCTATCACCTACCCGGTGGAGCCTTAGAATTACTCACCGACAGAAAGAACACCCCAAAAGGCTGTCATACCAATGTGGTCTTTGTTTTGTACTGGTCTTCGGTAAGGTGAAAGTTTACTTCCCTAGACGAGTGCGGACGCTTCAATTTGAGCGGAAATCCTGCTATGCACCCTATTTAAATTAACAAATAAAAACTATGAATATAAAATAATAATTCATTGAATCGTTTACCTGTTTGTTTTGCTCTACCACCTACTCAAGCTGTTTTTTAAAAAAGAGAAAAATGAGCACTTAATCGTAACAACTTTTAGGGTAAAGTTGAATAATCGGCCCACTTATCAATAAAGCTATATTGTTATAAAATGTGAAACTTCTGGTAGTAGTCCAAGATTTTTAGATGTCCGCTCTGCATAAAATCCTTCTACGTTATTTTTCGATTGGATTATGTCGAAGGGTGCCTCCCAAGTATAAAACCGAGTTTCTGTCGCCCGAAACTGCGAGCGTTAGCCGCCATCTTGGAAACCGTTTTTTTGCATATATCTCGGAAACGGTAAGTTTTACGTTAAAAACTGAAGAGATCTTTTTTGTAGAGAACAAAATTTCCCATCTTTTTTATACCAAACTTTTCCCCCTATTGTTGATATTTACCGATATATTGAAGTAAAAAAACCAAATTTTTTGTTTTTGTAAAGTAACTCAATAATTTTTGGAGATACGAAAAAAATGTTTGAATTAAAGTTGGAGAGCATGAAATTTTCTACAAATTTTGTATAAAACTTTTTCTTGCAAAATGATTAGTTGCTGAGTTCTAGCGCAATAAAAGATCATGAAAATCAGCGGTAAGTGGCAATACGTTACTCTCGCATGCAAACAAAAAGTATAAGTAAATTCAATGTCTCCGCGTAAAGTATTGTTTTACAGAAGGTAAGTAATTTAAGTCGGAACGCCGTTAAAATGAAAATAAAAATCGTAAAATTAAAAAAAAAAATTCTTCCGGTTGTAAACAACGAAAAATTTTATAAATCTAACATCGACGAATACAATTTATCAAATACAATTTATTAAATTAATATTCTGCGATCCTGATTTGTAAACAGCGACTTATATCGCGCAAATGATAATGAATTTGGATACATGAATAAATTTTCATTCCTTTTTCCAATAATTCGTTAAAATATTTTTATTGTGCAAAATTTCCTTTTTAATCTTTCATTTCCCTCCTTTTCACGATAAATAAAATCGTTACCGTCTTCATGATAAAATTTTTCGATTATACTTTTTTGTTTGCATGCCAGAGTAACGTATTACCGCTCATCGCTGATTTTCGATTCCTGGTGACAATTTTTATTCAGCTGGAACTCAGCAACTAATCATTTTGCAAGAAAAAGTTTTATACAAAATTTGTAGAAAATTTCATGCTCTCCAACTTTAATTCAAACATTTTTTTCGTATCTCCAAAAATTATTGAGATACTTTACAAAAACAAAAAATTTGGTTTTTTTACTTCAATATATCGGAAAATACACACATCAAAAGTGTCTAGGGATCAACATATATTTTTGCAATAACTTTTCTCCTGATTGATATTAATTAAAATTTTCTTTAAGGATTCATCAAATAAAGTGTTTTCGTTTGTCACAGTAACGATAAACCAAGTCACCTTTGCATTAATAAAGAAATTTGCCATTTTCCTAATAAAGGGATTTTTGACATTTGAACCACTAACACAAAAGTTCGAAAAAAAGACTGAAATAACAGTTTTCTCTAAAATTTTATTGGGTAACTTAAACAATTAATAATCCGTATTTCTACCGCGAACACTAACAACACAAGAACATCGGTTTGGCATACTCAAAATGAGTTCATCCAAATCACGCTGTGGAATGGCCGCCCATGTTCGTTGCAACAACAAAAAAAGGTCTTCCTGCGACTGGATACCCTCCATATTCGGCAGAGCTCTTCTCTGTAGCATATCCCATGCATGCTCAATCGGGTTCAAGTCTGGCGACTGAGCAGGCCAGGGCAGGACATTGATGTTAGCTGCGGCGAGAGTCTGTCTTACAACTCTTGCGGTGTGCAGTCGTGCATTATCATGCATTAACTGAAATAAGGGACCGATTTGCACTTGTAGAGGAACGATGACGTCTGATACAATCGTCTCAGCATAAATTTGAGCGTTGAGGTTGCCTCTGATCCAAATCAACTCAGTTCTTCCGCCGATCCAAATACCCGCCCATACCATGATGGTTCCACCACTATAAGGATGGACTTCCTGGCAGGATTTTAATCGCTGTTGGCGTCCAGGGGTTCTCCAGTGTCGTATACGTCTTGTATCCGGTCTCATACCAAAACGAGACTCATCAGAAAAGCACACGAAACGCCATTGTTCTTCTGCCCAATTTCTGTGTTCAAGAGCCCATTGATATCGAATCCTACGATTGTGCATTGCTATAGGTGGTACCCGTAGCGGTCTTCGGGAATGAAGGTTCACTTCATGCAAGCGGTTTCTGACTGTTTGGTCGCTAATTAAGTTCCCTGAAGAGTGATGAAGCCTCACGGCTAACATCATGGCGGTTATTGTTGGAGCTCTTCGAGTTAAGATTTGAATGTATCGGTCTTGTCTCCGTGTGGTGCAGCGATACCGTCCTCCATGGCGCTCAGCCACGGTACCAGTGCTTCGGTATCGTGTCCAAAGTCGACTGATAACACTCTGACTTGTATTCAGAGCTAAAGCCACAGTACGTTGCCGGGAACCAGCTTCTATCATTCCCACGGCTCTGAGCATTTCTTCCCTGCTTAAATGACGTCGCCGCTCCATAATAACGTTGGTTTTAATCAGTAGTAGGGAAACAGTAGCACTAATAATGTCTTCAATGCGTTGTATGTTTTTATAGGGAAAATATTGACAGCTGATTTTCATCTTTTACTCGAATTTGATTCACAGTTCCTGATTCAAATTATGAAATGCACCAAAAAGGATCCAAATAAATTTATAAAATCATAAATTTATTACAAAGCCACATCTCAATCTCAAGAAATCCGCATAAAAATGCTTGATCCCTAGACACTTTTGATGTGTGTATCAACAATAGGGGGAAAAGTTTGGTATAAAAAAGATGGGAAATTTTGTTCTCTACAAAAAAAGATCTCTTCGGTTTTTAACGTAAAACTTACCGTTTCCGAGATATATGCAAAAAAAACGGTTTCCAAGATGGCGGCTAACGCTCGCGGTTTCGGGCGACAGAAACTCGGTTTTATACTTAGGGGGCACCCTCTGATATAATCCAATCAAAAAATCACGTAGAAGGATTTTATGCAGAGCGGACCGATTTTTGGTGATAAAATTCCTGGACTATAGTGATACAAGTTACAACATTATCATCAATACAGAGACCCTTGATCTTCTATAGTAGCCTATTTTTTAAACTTATTTAATAATGGATTTGAATAAATGCAGTGTTATTATTCCTCTCAAAAAAAAGGCGTAAATTTAAAAAAACAAAGGCCCAAGCACGACTTTTTGACATTCCGTAACAAGTTAGTTTCTATGAAAACTAAGCAGCACCCCTAACAGACGTAAGAACAAATTGATATTACCATAAAAAAAATACGATTGCGATACTTTATGGTGCTGTCGAAAACTAGTGTTTGAGCCTCAGATCGTACATGTTAGCCATCGCTCCATGGAGCTACGGAGCTTTGAGTTCAGGGCCAGATTTAAGACAGGCTAGGCAGAGGGCTGTGGCCCAGGGGTTGAAAACTAGTTAAATTTCGACGGCTCACCACCAGGGGTATGGGGGGGGGGTCCGACAATCCATCATTTCCCCAGGGCCACCACACCTCTAAATCCGACGCCGTCTAGTTAGTTTAAGAGTTGAAATGAGACTACTTAAAGTCGTTCATTTGGTGAAACCAGTAGCTAAGTAATATGTACCTTTGTCATGATAACAGAATCCGATGTATGAAATATTCTAACGAAGGTCAGCGAATGAATTGCAACTTTAGAACGTCTGTCGGTACTTTTGAAAATCCCAATCAAGGAAAAAAATATTTATTTAGCGACGTGGTTTAGTCAATATATCAAGTGATGTTTTGAGCAATGTTCCAATCGAGTGCTACGTGGTCTGTATCATATCCCCTTCCCTTTAAATAACGACTACATTTTGGGACACACTTGGACGAATATCGTCCAGGGATACAGAATAATTTCAGGATCTTGTATCAAGAGTAAAGGTCACACGACGTTTTCGATTCGGTTTCGAACGTACACAAGTCAAATTTTGTTTATTATAATTATTTTAATTGATGATGATTCCGTAGAACGGGTTTTACCTTGAACTACTCTTTTCCTAATCTTTCTAATTAGTCGGAGGCCACCCCCGTCACCGGACCGTCGCGTCACCTAATACGAGATTATTGTTCTACTTGTATGAGATCATAAGGCTTGCGTTGGACAAGCGACTAGCTATAACGAACGCACCTCTCTTGTTGCTGTCTCTGTCTTCTCTGTCAAACAAACGTGATGGAGGTAAGAGATGTGATGTCATACGCGCAGCGCACACCGGGAGAGGGGCGGCGAAGATACTAAGAAGTTAACAATTTATGTTAAACTTAAATTACTGTATCATGCGTTTAAAATTAAGTGGAATGCCCGCTGCCCGCTCACGTGTTCCCTCCCTCTTACGACCTGGGATCCTTTAAGAGGCGTGAAGAAGCAACATGCAGGCTGGCAAGGTCAGGATGGCTGATGTGGCAGGTAGAACTGCTGTATCTTCGCGTCTGGACTTCACCTTCACTTAACATCAGGTGGGGTGGAGTCATTTGTCTGACCTATCTGTATAAAATAAAAATAAAAAAATGATTATGGCTAATATGAACCGATAGCCAAGCGGCGCACAGCGCTGCGATGTGGCTACGAGCGCCGGCGCGCGAATACTCCACTCCGAGGCTGTAGACCTCGCTCAAAGTCGCCGCGCCTCTCCTGGTATGCTCAGCGCCATTTGCATCAGCATGCATAAATCTGCTAGTAGGAAAAATTTCAAAAAGTGTATTCGAAAACCAATCACAAGTTTATTAAAAAAACAAGTTCACATATTTTTTTATTTTGACACCATAGGTTCATTCTCGAGGGAACCGTAACTGTTATAACTGCTCATCGAAGGTTCTGTATCTGTGTTATTTTTCCTGCATGAATCCTTCGAACAATGACTTGAAACACAGGTGTGTGGCTGATTATGTTCCTGCGAAATGTTGTTGGCACACTGGCAAGCACCGACTTCTTCGACCGCCATCTTGTCGTCTAAATCCGGTGGAATATTGTCTGTGCCGCTCCTTTTGTCTTTGGCAAGGTAATACGAGGAGCACTGGCAGCCTCTGTTAGTTTTTACTTTTAAAAGTTTGAACATTTTGCTCGAAGAACGCCGGTTCCTCGCGGGTCTGGACTTTGGTTTACTGATTTTAGATCTGTTCCGTCGTCTGGGTCTTGCTCTCTCTTTGGTTTCAAGTGAGCAATATTTTCGCGAGTAATCCTTTTTGTTGGAATCGCTATTCTTTTTACTTCTACCGGCAGCATTTTTATTGGCTTGCTGAGAAACCGCGAGTCGGTGACCAGGGAAGGGTGTAACCTGTGAGCAAATACTTTTTTTATCACCACTATTCGAAAAGAGCTAATTTGTTCACTGGGATTAAAACGCTCTTTTGGTCTCTGTAAGGGACGTAGAGATTTGAATAATAGATGTGGATATTGTGAGTAAAAGTTCTAATCACCTAAGAGATCAATAACGAACATCTTATAAACTCAGACAAAATAAAAACCTTTTTAATTTGATCTGAGCTTATTAACAAGTCACAAACTGTATAACACCTAACAGGGCGCTTGTCAAATAAAAAAAAAGTTAGTGACAAAATAAATACTTGTCAGTGGCGGATTTACAAATTTGCCGCTAATAGGCTATTTAATTTTTGCCTCCCTTACTGACCTTTGAAATTCAATACGCTAGTTCACAATTATATTTGTTCTGAAATTGCAACTTTATGATTTGTGTTCTATCGTCCACATTACGTCGGCTTTTCCCCGTTATTTTAAAAAATTACTAAATTTAAATTGTAATTAATGTTGAAACGCTAATGGAATATTTTAAAAATTCATGATCGCATAAGTACATACCTATATTTTACAGTGCGTTTAGTAATCTTTTATATACGGATTACGGACGTAAGAGTGTTGAGTATACTGTGCATTACTAAAATATAAAAATTTTTGTCACTCGTTTTTCTGTGTAGATTTTGGGCCAAATTTGCCGCCCCCTTAAATCTGCCGCCCTAGGCAGCCTACTGAGCCTACTGGTAAATCCGCCACTGATACTTGTGCAAAATCCGCCTTTGTTCGTAATTGTTAACTCAAATTCGAATTTTGGAAAGCATATGAATATCCGCTATCCGAAATTTATTCAGTTTCTGAAATACACAAAGAAAAGCAAAACTTATTGAGATAGTCTTATGGAGTTCGATAGCGTTCATTCTGCGATCGTGGAAGTTAAAAAAGCAACTTTGGCACAGTGGCGTAGCGTAGTAGGGGCGGCAAGGGCGGCACTTTTTAGGGGGCGGATTTTTTTTACAATATGTAATAAAAATATTTCAAACATTTAAATAAGAGGGCGGCAAAATAGAGAAGATGCATTATTTTTATTTTTGTTTTCATTTTAAAGAATTCCATGTAGAATAAACCACAGGTATATTAAAAAATTAAAAAATGTAATTTATCGGAAAAATGCGGTTTTAAATTGACAGTTTAAATTTTCGCGCGAAAACGGACCTATGGTTCCGATGACATCACTCCTGTCTGTCACTGGTCGTACTTGTTCGTCGCTTTCATACTTTTGCATATTTTTCGACTTTATAGATATATTTTTTTGTAAAAATTTAAAATGGACTATCCATCAACATCAGGTGATCATAACGATACCACTAATATTCCGAAAAAAGCCGTGTTGACTCATGCTTTGTGCCAATGTGTCCATCTACTTCAACAAAGTTTCCAAATAAATTGTTTTTGACTTTTGATTGAATTAATTTCATTGACCCAAAACTGAGAAAAAAGTGGTTTCAAGCTGCGAAGAGAAATGACAATTATTCTCCAAAGACCATTACTCGATGCTGTGAAGATCACTTTTACGCAAGTCGGTGAATATACTTGACAAATGCTTAATTAATCTGTTTGTACGTAAAAACGCGTTAGTGACCTACCTAATACTTACAAAACCTGTCTATTTTTAATTTTTAATACGTACGTACTTTATGCTCCGGAATAACTCGACTTTTTACTGTACTAATTCTCCATCTCTTTTAATTTGGACATAGCCGATTGCGTTATCGCCGTAAGATTCTCTTGTTGAGCTGAAATAACTGCTATGTGTAGAAGCCGCTGAATAAAATACAAAGTTTAACAACTATGATATATACATACCGTAGTAATTTAGTCCCTTTTATTTCTACACTTGTAAACTCTGCACTTTGGACAACAAAAAGTCAACACTAACTCTTGGTAAATTCCTGGAGTCTCCTTTGATAACCCGAACTTCCATTTTTATTAAAAAACCCAATTAATATTCTCATAAAATAATATTTTACAACCATAACCTCAAATAAGTTGTCATAACAGGAGTGACGTCACTAAACGCTGATTGGTGTTTTAAAATACGTTTTTTCAAGTCATTTTTAATTCGTAATTATTGTTAAAAAACAACACTATGGTAAATATAAACATTGCAGTGGCCTTTCTTTTATATTTTTTTAACATTTTTTAATCATAAAATTTTCATAAATATTATATTTGCATCTTCCCTTGCCCCGGGCGGCCGACACCCACGGTAGCGTGGGCTTTGGCAAATGATGGGTGATTAAAAGTTTCAAGCTCCTCTGTTCTTGGGAATGCATGTAAAGGCGTTAATTCGAGCTGAATCTGCAGTTGTTACCACCCACCAATACGCACTGGGCAAGCGTGATAGGTCATGCGTGGCCAGTGTCTTGTAGGGCGCCACGTCCCTACTCACACTCCCGGCACGCATTCAGAGGACCTCGGTCCTCATAGTGTGTGTCTGGTGACCAGTGTAGGAGAATTATTGGTTGTACTGGGTAGAGCCCTGCTTATTTCATCGAACCTCTGGGGCTGAGTAAAATTTAGTCTTCAGATCAGGAATGTAACGGAGGTAAATTTATCGGAACCGAAGTCGGAGTCGGGCTCAGAGGCAGAGTCAGATTGATCAAAAGAGAAATATTTTTGCATTTAAGAAAAAATAAAAACATCATTCCTTCAACCTTTTTTCATTTTAATAAATAAAATAACCTTTACTTATTATTAACACAGACTCCCAACGCGACGGGTATGAACCAGTTCGTAACGGTCGACGCAGGCCGCCGTTGCTATTTGCTATGCTTCCACCTCCGATTAAAACCTCCGATTTGAAAGTTTCGGAACCGAAGGTGTATTATTAATCGGAAATCGACTTAACGAAATCGGAGTAACATCCCTGCTTCGGATACGCTGTTCGCGCTTCTCCTGGTAGTTCAAGGATGCTTAACGCTTTTTTCATATAGTAATAAAGGTATGTTTACCAGTTGTGGGACATTAAGATTCTGTATTTCGATTGTTTCCTCAGCTGGAAGAGTGTGAGTGAAATCCTCATGGATACCCTAGGGTTATGTCAGACTCTTACTGGCAATACAGGGCGTCCTACGGGTTAGGCACACGGAAGGAAAGTATATAAAATATTGAAAATAGGATATTTTACTGAAAGAAGACATCGTTTTATTTTTAACAATAAGTAGAACAGCATTTACAGTTTTTAAAAAATCACCTGCTAAATCCGGGATTCAAACTCGTGAAATGTGAAACAAAAAAACACATGTCTATTTTGTGGCTGTACGATGCTTGTGTTATGTTTCAGGTTTGCCATATTTTTTTTAAACTCATGGTAAACATGAAACTTAAGTTCTCAGTAGCTAGCCTCACCTGCCAATTGCTATATCTCACTGAAGATTCTTGCGTGTAGTTTCCGTGGGTGAACTACTGGAATGAACATGCTTACACTTCGGTCTTTGCACAGCACCAAAGGTTTTTGCTATTCACACGAATTGGATCGCGAAATACATGCGAGAAAGATCGGTTAGGATCCTGGTATATCTAATTGTAAGTCAAAATGCGTCGATCTTGCAAAAACAGACAAAAAATCTGATAGAGGTTCTGAAAACTCTAGGGTCTAGCATAAACATGAAAAAGTCGATATTAACACGCCATCATCATCAGCCTATTAATGCCCCCATTGCTGGGGCACAGGCCTTCCCTATGGATGGAATAGAGAGATTGGGCCACATCCCACCACACGGGCCCAGTGCGTATTGTGGCGGGTGCTAACGACTGCAGATGCAGCCCGGACCAACGGCTTAACGGAGCACGGAGGAACTTGAGATACAAGATTTTTGTTCACCCATCCAATGACTCAGAAAGTTGCTTAACTTCAACGATGGCAGCCGAACGCGCTAACCATCTGCGCCATCGAGGTCTTCGCCATAGGTATCCCCTAATATTCCATGTTAAATTCAGCTTCACCTTAGTAGTAGATCGTTTCTTGTTCAACTCGTCGTGCAACTTCGGGTATCCGCTGTTGTGTTGGTGCACCATCTCCACCCTATCACGGCTCGTCCGGCCGCGCTCCTCGTACGGGCTCTGGTGCTCCGTATAAAATTGATCGACGGCGTTGCGCTGTTTCTGTGGAATCAGTTAACATTAAGTTAATAACCCTAAAAGCCGTTTATGCCCAGTCGCCCCGCGGAGATTGCAACACGAGGCAAAAATTAAATAAACTACTGAAATGGGGGCAATGACTTCATTCCCATATGCCTCCGGTAGATATCCCCTCGGGCTTGACTGGATATAAAGTCTAAAAGCGGTTATTCTACTAATCCCCATTGAATTGCCCCATCAATGGACGATTGTGAATGTTTCATCCACATATCCCCATTATATACTAATCAAATTTATAATGGGGATAAATAAAAGAAAAGTTCAGAGATCAGTGGAATAACCCTGAGTCTTCCGTTTGAATTGGAGCGTTCGTCCGCAGAAGTATATTATTAATACCTCCAACGTACAAAAGACCACGGTAAAATATCTGTTGTTGTGGTGTTGTGTTTCTGTCGATAAGTAAGTTTCCAGGGCGCCACGAGGCAGCAACATCGTGATTTTTTGGTATTACAACATATGGCTATGATGACGGCTCACCATCAAGCGTGCCGGCCATTTGCTAGTTGCGTTTCGCTCTCCTCCTTCCACCCTAATCGAGGCTGGCGGTCGTGGGTTGGCTAAACTCACGTCCGCATTGCACGGTCTCGACTGTCTGGGAGTAATGCCTATATGTGCTCAGGCATCGCCCCGTTCGTGAGGAGATCCAGCGTGGCTGATTCCCAACAAGACGCGCATGTCGTGGTCACCAGAAAGGAAAGGGCACATCTCGGAATTTTAGTGCGTAGGGCCTCCCCATCCCGAGCAGCCATTGAACCAGTCTTAAGGTTAGCTGAATGGGTGGGCGGGAGATAGGGAAGAGTTCCACATAACCTCGTCGCCTTACCCAGCGATGGAGTATGCGTAACGCAATTCACTGGGTAAGAAACAGCCATTGGCAAGGCTAGTTTGCCAACACTTTTACATAAAAAAGCAGTGACTAAACAATCTTTTAATCAAGCATTGGTGAAATTGTAATAAAGTCTGGCAACTCCAGCAAACACCGATAATGTATTCTGATGAGGTTTAATGATTATAATTTATTTAGGGTTCTATTTTGAACAGACTTCAAAAAAAATATGTTTTCAGTTTGACCTGTATGTATGTATGTATGCCCGCGATTATCTCAAAAACTCTTTATCCGATTTCTATGGGATTATCGGTATAATATAAATACTTCTTTATCAGGGAAGGTTTTTGTTTATAATATACTAGCAGTGTCCCACTGTTTCACCCGCGTAGATACGCTGCGCGTGTATATTTTCCTACCAGAAGCGTATTCCGTATTACACTAAAAATTTAAATTTAAAATATTTTTTTTGTTTCTTAGGTTTTCACGCACATCACTCATTAAATATAACTAGTTTTTTACGGGTTAATGCACGAAACTTTATTTATTTATTGACGTTTTGTAGCCTTTACATTTTTATTAAATTTAAAAAATAAATTTAATTAAAAACAGAACCGACTTTATTTAAACTAAAAACGAAAAAATATCATTAACCAACAATATATTTGAAGCACATTCCAAGCCATCGAGTTGAACATTCATGATAATGGTATCGACTTTAAATATATATATTTTTTCTTTAGTTTCAGTTTTTATGACATCAGTTTTTTTACTTTTACTACACATTATGCTTTTGAGGCTCAGAATGACCCTGCAAAAACTTGACGCCTCTTTTGCTGAAACCTTTGCTGTATCATTTTGGGAAAATCTCACGCGTTTCTGGAAAAAAGTCGTTTTGTCTTTGAAAGTATCTACTGTACCTACCTTAAAAACTACACCTTTGCACATATCAGCACCTAACAAGCATTTGAAGAGCTTACCACCAAGCAGGCATAATGTCGTTTGGCGCACTTTCACAAAAAAAACTACCTGAGCTGGCTTCAGGAACTTCATAGGGCGCGGACCATCGTCATCCATGATGTTGCAGACCACGTCCACAATGTCCTGCTGCTTGTCCTGAGGCGGGCGGTAGACGTCTTGATCCTGGTCATCACGCCCCATGCTGAGAAACCGGATGGATACATTAATTGAAATACGTTTTAGGTCGCAGAGATGATGGCCGATGGGGAAAGATTGTACATGTTTATGGTGATGGAATCTATGATGTCTTCGAGTTGTAGATACGTCTTACACGCTTCTAATTTGGCAAAACGAAAGTCAGGCCCAAATTACATTCAATCAGGTACTCTCTCTAGCCGCGGCTTCACTTTACTTATTTCTTTTGTAAATATTTTACGTTATTCCAGACAAAGAGCTCTATTTGGAGTGCCGTCTTTGACCTATTGGGAGCCCTGGGCATATTAGGATAATGGGGCCCCTATGACCCCCGTTTGGTGATTTAACAGGAACTAGGGACTTTGTATTTGATCTGAGGGGGGCCCCTATCAATCGCGGGGCCCTGGGCACTTGCCCAAAGTGCCCACTGGGTAAGAGGGGTCTGCCTATGTGTTTTTTTTTAGATAGTACACAAAATACACTGGTACTATTAGAGACAAGAAAAAGCATGTCGTTTCATTTGTAAGTAGGTACAGTTTTAAATAAATTAATCTATTATATATTTAGTGATTATTTATTTTGAGAGTTGCTGACACGGTCGACAAATAGCCCGGGGCTAAAGAGCGAGATGTAATTGTTGAATGAGAGTGAAAGAGACTACTTTAATGCACTCTATTGGCGGCTGTTGCCAAGGGAAGTTGGGGCGGGGAATACTTGTGCCATTTTAAAAGACAATAATGTTGGCGTATAACCTGTCTATATATTATACGTCATAAACTGGAATGGAGACCCAAAACTGTTCATAAGAACGTAGGCAGACCACCGATGCGATGGATGATATCATGAAGATAACTGGATTGCAGTGGATACGAACAGCACAAATCTTAGCTGGGTGGCATGCGCTGCAGCAGACCTACATTCAGCATTAGATGGCTATGGACTGAAGAAGAAGATGAAAGTATGTTTAGTGGAACCGCTACCTTCAAACAGCACCCAGCAAGTGACAAGAGCCTGGGGGAAGAAAGACATAGGATGGAGATAATAAAAAAAAGAGGAAGCAAGCAGAAATACAGAAAAAAAGGAAGAGTGGCTAGGAACTACCGTAATACCGCTATCAAGCTTGAAACAATCCTATTTGACTGCAAACTTCTGAATGAAATTGAACCTGAACTTTGTTTTCCTAACGTCTTTGAAGCTAGCAACAGGAACAAGCGAAGTACAATACCTACACGCAACATTTTAATAAAAATACGTCATTAATGGCCTGCGCTGAGAAAGGACGTTTGTACGTGGAGGACCGAACTCACTGAATCATGAAAAAACAGGCCAAGTGCGAGTCGGACTCGCGCACCGAGGGTTCCGTACAAACCTATAATTTAATACCTCTACGCGTTCATGAGAAAAGAGGTAGTATTTTAAAATTAAAAAAAATATTTTTTATTATAAATTGTAACTAAAAATTTACGGTTTTCTCAATTTTTGCTTTATCTGTACTATAACACGTTACTTCGTGCCAAATTTCAAGATTCTTAGTTCACACGAAGTACCCTGTAGGTTTTGATTTCCGTGCGAGTTTCGAAAACCTGCGGAAAGCGGCATAAACGGCTGTATCTTTTGTTTGCTTTGGCTTAGAAGTTTATTTTTTCACAGCTCCAAGGGGCAGTAGACATGAGTATTAGATATGAATTTGAGTTTGATACCTCTACGCGTTCCTGGGAAAAACGGTCTTGACAGACGGACGGACGGACAACAAAGTGATCCTATAAGTTTCCGTTTTTTCCTTTTGAGGTACGGAACCCTAAAAAGGACTACCGAGGTCATGTCACGGACTCAACGCACACGCTTGGAAGTAAATATAATAAGATTACGTTGTGTTGTAAATAAACATGAAGTTAAAGATAAAGATAAAGAGAAGACGTTCTAAAAGATAATACTGGGTCCATTTTAGGCGTGAAGCAGACTTTTAGCTGTGCGCATTGCTGCGCCACGGTAATATTATTTATATAATATAACCGTCGCTGCGCCTAGTCACATGTTAAATTTTTTCGGGGACACTTCCTTTGCTAAATTTTTTCCAGGCCGGTCTCTTGGTGTATCCGGTTGTTCGGGGGACTTTCAAGTATGCGGTACTTTCAATCGTCGTGTAGGTATCTCTATGCATCTGTATGCGGACAACAGCCCCTTGACTGCGTAGGCCATAAGTGGTTGGTACCACGCTGTGAATACTTTTTGTAGGTTCTATATAGTAACTTAATACATACCTGTACAATCTAAACAGACTGCCTTTTCTTATAAAAATTAAGTACAACAAGTAACTTTTTAATTTTAGTATTTATTTTTCCGATTTTTTATAATTTCTAAAATTTTTCGTTGACTTTAACACCCATGATGGTTTCTGTAAGAATCTGTCATTCTTGACAGCAAAGAGAGTATCTTAACTTCGGAATCATACTGGCAGCCATTATACGCATCTTCTCTTTTGTTTTAAGCGGGCTACTGACATTAGGGACTAGGGTGTAAGAGTGGGGATGACCCTTAATTGTGATGTGTGTAGGCAAGCAGGGGCAATTTTCTAAATCGGGCCTACGGCAGGGCGGCAGGAGCGCGAGACTGATCGAGGACTAGATAACCTCGATCATATATAATAAATAAAGAATGCCAGCTAATATTGACTTAATATATATTTACAAACAAAATAGAACACATGAGTACAAACAACGTATCTAAGTAAGTAACAACCAAAACTTGAAGTGCATGTCAGTCAGTATATTCAAATAATTCTGACAACCACAAACCATACGAATAACAGCAATGAGATTACACGCAAATATAAACTCCTAGCAATTTGTCGCTCTAACACTCCTCCTTAATCTCATGCCTGTTAGTGTACCTACCATATAAACAGCCATCTTATTCACACACAACTCAAACCCATGCTTTTCACACACCATTCAAATTTACCTCTCAACAAACACTTTGTCAAAACATCAGCTGTCATTCTATTAGTTTCCTTGTACCTCAAATGAATGTCACCATTCTCAATCGCCTCACGTACAAAGTGATATCTTACATCCACATGCTTCGTACGCTGGTGATGTACAGGATTCTTAGCAATTGCCATAGCCGACTGACTATCAGTGAAAATTGAGATTGCGGGATTGGGTCCATCTCTTAATTCTGCAATAAACCTGCGAATGAAAATTGCCTCTTTTGCAGCCTCTGATAACGCTACATACTCAGCTTCTGCAGACGATATTGCCACTGTACGTTGTTTCTTGCTCTCCCAAGAAATAGCTCCTCCTTGAGATAAAAATACCCAACCTGAATTTGATCTTCTATCAAAGTCTCCGGCGTGATCTGCATCAGCATAACCTAATACAAACTCATTTTGGTTTCCCCTTGTATAGAATAATGCTAGATCCTTGGTTCCCATCAAATAGCGGAGCACTCTCTTTGCAGCTATCCAATGCTCGTCTCCGTAGCTGTTGTTAAACTGACTGAGCTGACTTACTGTGTGTGCTATGTCAGGGCGCGTACAAACAGCAAGGTACATCAGTGAACCAATCAATGCGCGATACGGTACTTTTTCATCAAGTTCTTGATCAAGCTGTGGCCTCTCTAGCCTTTGTCCTGGTACTGCTGGAGTAGCAACTGGTTTACAGTTCTCCATTCCAAATGTACGAATAACCTTCTCTATGTATCCCTTCTGATCCAGTTTGATCCCTTCACTATCTTGTGCTATTCGTATTCCCAACATCAACTTCGCTGTGCCAAGGTCCTTCATCTCAAATTTGTTTGTGAGATCGGTTTTAACCTTCCTTAATTCCTCAACATTATTCCAGAACAATAAAATGTCATCTACATATATGGCAAGAATAATTACTTTATCTCCTGTAGATCTAATATAAACGCATGGTTCATACTCAGACCTCTTGAATTTAAGTTTCAGCAATTCCAAATGAAGTTTTTTATTCCATGCTCTGGGAGCTTGTTTAAGTCCGTACAATGATCTTTGCAACTGGCACACATAATTCTCCTTTCCCTTTTCAACGAAACCCTCTGGTTGCTTCATATAAACCACCTCGTCCAAGTTAGCATTCAAGAATGCGGTTTTCACGTCCATGTGGTCTATATTAAGATTCATATGAGCTGCCAATGCAATCAATGTCCTCAAAGAGCTATGTCTAATAACTGGAGAAAATGTCTCAAAATAATCTATTCCATGCCTCTGGCTGAAACCTCTTGCAACTAGGCGTGCTTTGTATCTCTTATTTCCCCCTGCCTCTTCTTTGATTTTAAATATCCATTTAGAATCAACGACGTTGCAAGATTCTGGAGGTAACGTCAATTTCCATGTTTTATTTTTCTTGAGTGCATTAAGCTCCTCGTCGATCGCAGCTTTCCATAAGTGTTTGTCTCTTCTAGACAATGCCTCATCCACACTCTGCGGATCATCACAATCAGCTATTGTGTGATATGTAATGCAGTCAGGTATCGCTTTCTTCTTTCTATCTCTTAAAGGATATCTTCTTGTAACAGAACTCTCTTCATTTGTTTCTGTTTCTAAATTCTCATGCAGAATATCATCATCATTACTACTTACAATATTTACAGGTTCATTTTCCGATTCAATTTGATCTCTTTGAAAATCTTGAACTTCTATGTGATCTTCATATTCTGTGACGTTATCCTTAAAACTAAGCGGTGCTGACTTCTCAACTCTTTCAACTGTTTGCTTACAGTTTATATTCTCGTTCTCGAAAAACACAACATCTCTGGCCTTGCTTAAATGATTAGTTATTGGGTCTATTAAGCGGTAGCCTTTCGATTCTTCACAGATGCCTACATGAATCATTTCTTTAGATTTAGCGTCCCATTTCGTCCGTTTTACTTTTGGTACGTGAATAAACGCTTTGCATCCGAAAATTCGTAGCATGCTTAAGTCTTGCTTCCTTCCAGTCCACGCTTCCTCTGGCGTTTTACCTTTAACTGCAATGGTCGGTGATCTATTCTTTAAATACACAGCGTAGTTCACCGCCTCTGCCCAGAACTTTTCATCTAGCTCTGCTTCCTGAAGCATACTTCTAGCTTTTTCTGTTATTGTGTGGTTTGCACGTTCTGCAACTCCATTCTGCTCGGGTGTATACTCAACCGTTAATTGCTGTTGTATACCACACTGCTTCAAAAATTTCTTCATCTGCTCATTGACATACTCCTTGCCATTATCCGATCGAAGAATTTTTAATTTCTTTCCAGACTGGTTCTCAGCAAATGTCTTGAAATCTAAAAATTTTTGAAAGACTTCACTTTTGTTTTTGATAAAATATACAAAAGTTTTTCTTGTAAAATCATCAATAAACGTTAGAAAATATTTACAGCCCGACATTGAGTCTTTACTCATTGGTCCACATACATCAGTATGAACCAAACCTAAAATATCATCAGCTCTGTTTGCTAAACCCTTTTTAAACGGTTGTTTGGTCTGCTTTCCCATCAAACAAGCTCTACACTGTAAGTTAACTGGATTATTAGTAAAACTTACCCCTGTAGCCAATTTGTCTCTCAGCAGCTTAAGGTTCCGTACACCAAGATGTCCCATACGTCTATGCCACAACTCTATGTCTATGGTACTGACAGTCGAGGCTAGTGCTTTCTCCTGTGAACAGAGCTTAAGTTTATAAACACCATTATCCTCCACACCTGTATATAAGACATCACCAGTAACCTTACATCCATCCGCTTTCAACAGTTCATAGCCTTTCGCTGAAAATACAACAACTACATTCTTCTTTACAATAGCACTCACGCTCAACAAGTTAGTTGCTAAGTGTGGTACATACATCACTTCACTTACGCCTGCAACATTCTCCTTACATACCACAGAACCTTCTCCAATACCATATACTTTACTACCATTCGCACATCCGATTTCCACTTTTTTGTCATACATTCTAACGTCCATTAAATACTCTTTGCTGTTAGTCATATGGCTTGATGCCCCAGAATCTAAAATCCACTCGTCTGGTTTTCCTGAAGTTGCAAGTCCCAATGCTAACGAAGCCTTCTTATTTTTTGAGTTCTCTGGACAATCTCTCGCTTTATGTGGTCCATTACAAATAAAGCATTTTATCTTCTGTGACTTCTTGTATGGAAATCTCCTAGTCTTGTTATGTGTATCAACACGCAATGCTATATCATTACTGCTTGAACTACTAGTGTTATACGAATCTTCCATTTGAAGTAATTTGGTTTTTATGTAATCTGTGGTCAACTCTACTCCTGAGTTTTCAATCGCAAGCCTCATTGGTTGAAAAGTTTCGGTCAAACCTTGTAACATGAGAGCAGCTAGCATCTCATCGTCAACTTCTTTACCGATGTCCCGTAATTGCTGCGCTACTAACATTATTTCTGTTACATAACTCCTAACTGATGTAAATTGTTCAAGTTTTAGGCTAACTAACTTGGTCAAAAGTCTGCAACGGTTGTTAAGACCCTTATCTTCAAAAGCCGATCTCAAAGCGTCCCACGCTTCTTTAGCTGTCTTAGCGTTTCGAACGTGAATCAGACAGTGGGGCTTTACCATCAAGCATATTTTTGCTCTCGCTTTTTGGTCTTTCCTACAGCCTACTACATCAGTTTTATCTGGCGTTGTTTGTGTGTACTCCCATAAATCATCGTGAATTAGATATAATTCTACCAAAAATTTCCAAGTACTATAATTCGAATTTCCATCGAGTTTCTCTATGCTCATACCTGTGTCGTGTGAAGGCTGAGATCTCTCCGATCCATCGCTGCTCGAATTTACCTTCATACTATTTCCTTGTGTAGCCATATTTTAAGTCTTCTTATATTTATCATATGCGGCCCATAACCTGATCGAGGACTAGATAACCTCGATCATATATAATAAATAAAGAATGCCAGCTAATATTGACTTAATATATATTTACAAACAAAATAGAACACATGAGTACAAACAACGTATCTAAGCAAGTAACAACCAAAACTTGAAGTGCATGTCAGTCAGTATATTCAAATAATTCTGACAACCACAAACCATACGAATAACAGCAATGAGATTACACGCAAATATAAACTCCTAGCAATTTGTCGCTCTAACAGAGACCACCCTTTGGTCCCTAGATTGTCCCTGCCGCCCTGCACGTTGCCGCGTGTGTAGCGCGATCTGAGCAATTTCTCAATCAGTGGGTTGGTAAGTGTCACACGGAGCACACGTATTTCGATCAACATGGCGGAAGATCGTAATGAGCATGAAATTTGGTCTCGAGTGATATAAGTATATAAAGACCGGCCCCACGTGTGGGATAAAAAAACACAAACATTATTTATTAACAATGCATTTCTTTCTGTTGCCAATTCTTCACCCAGAATTTCCTTTTTTGCGCTAACACCATAGAAAGAGCCAAGGCCCTATCTACCGATCTTTTGTTTTTTTGATAATACTGGGACCATCATCAAAGCGCGTGTTTAGATCAACTTATACCCAAACACTAAATAGCAGGTATGTGTGTAGAGACCATCCGATATTGCCCTGACCGCCGTGCGCCTTAGATTGGCCCTGCGGCAAGGATGTCTGTCAGTAGTTCGCTTTAAGTTCCCTGGTTCTTTATAGCACTTATCCCACCCTACCTACGATGAACGAAAAGCGTGTAGAGCTAGAAACTAGAAAGGAGCTGGCGAGCAAGCGACTGTGTAGTTCCGATAGTTTTATCGCTGGACTATAAGCGGGTATGCAAGTAGTAAGTAGGCGATTACTCGCTACGCTTGCGATGACAGTCCTGTTTGAGCAAAATTGCACACGCACGTGTTGACGGCCTGGTGAGTATTATCTTTGATAACATGACGACCTCCGTGGCCGAGTGGTTTATACGCCGGGTTTCATGGTGTCACCGACTTGAGAGGTCCCGGGTTCGAATCCCGGTGGGAGTAGATGTTTGTGTGATGAATACGAGCATTTGTACGCCAGTGCAGTCCAGTAGTACTATATAAATATACAGTATATGTATTCTATCCGTTACCCTAGCATCCCATGCCCATAACACAATCCTTACATTGCTTACTTTGGGGCTAGGCTAATTGGTGTGAGTGTTGGAAAAATTTATAATATTTATTTATTTTATAAAAACTCCATGATAGCTCTTATCGCTTAGCGACAATAGTGGAGTGAGTTCACGCCAGCAGTGTGAGCAGTCAGCGATCAACTACAATATTAATTATGCATCTATTTTATATATTTACCCGTAATTTGTAGGTAGGTAAAGGAAAGATTAACCGATAGTTAGTCACTCCCTCGGCGGGGCAGTGGGACAATCTGTCTATGGGACCTCAGAATAATGAATGCAAATCTGAGTTGGGGACCAAGATCACTCTGGATCTGGAGCAGGTTTGATATACGTCCTGCAATTTTTTTGAACAACGACCACAGACAAGGAAGTCTGCGCAGTAGCGTTTTTATTTATTTAAACTTCATTGCTAAACATAAGCAAACGGCGGACTTAATACCATAGGGTAACTTGCGCAGTAGACGTTTTTGTATGTGAAATATGCCTATGGGTACGGCCAGAGTGCACTCAGATTCAGATTCAGATTCCGAAAACAAGCGCGAGAAATAAACAGTGTAGTCTAAGCAGGTTGCCTGCTTTTTCTCGCGCTTGTTTTCTGAGTTCGAATCAGAATCTGAATCAGGAGTGCACTCTGACCGTACCCTTCGACTACACTGTTTATTTCTCGCGCTTGTTTTCGGAATCTGAATCTGAGTGCACTCTGGCCGTACCCATAGGCATATTTCACATACAAAAACGTCTACTGCGCAAGTTTGTTTGTTTTGTTTTGCGCAAGAAGTTTGCCGCGACCTACAGTGCGACCACGATCTTGTAGCGCGTAGTCGAAATCGCAACTAATTATCCGTAGTCCTGACAAGTTCGTCATGGACGTCTGTCTGTCCGTCCCCGGTTTTGTGGAGATATGTACATCAATTACGCCGACAAGATGATAACATAAAATTTTGAATAATATTTTTTAGAAAAAAAATCCACGCGGACCAGGCAGCGGACGGGACTCGAACCCGCATCCTTCGCTATCCGGGCGAATGCACTGACCATTATGCTACCACGGCCCTATTAGCCGCGTCGAAATTTTCCTAGCCTTAAGCTGCAAGGCAGCGCCATTTCTTCGCATTGTAGGTAACCCACAATGTCAAATGAATACTTTTTCTTTTTTATTTCTAGTAAACTTTTCTTTAGATTTAAACATCTAGCAGTTAAATGCTTAAAAAAATAAATAAAATCATAACTATAATTGCTATTTCTTCTTTCAAATGCTTAATACTTGAAAAAGTATTCATTTGACATTGTGGGTTACCTACAATGCGAAGAAATGGCGCTGCCTTGCAGCTTAAGGCTAGGAAAATTTCGACGCGGCTAATAGGGCCGTGGTAGCATAATGGTCAGTGCATTCGCCCGGATAGCGAAGGATGCGGGTTCGAGTCCCGTCCGCTGCCTGGTCCGCGTGGATTTTTTTCTAGTAAACTTTTCTTTAGATTTAAACATCTAGCAGTTAAATGCTTAAAAAATAAATAAAATCATAACTATAATTGCTATTTCTTCTTTCAAATGTTTAATACTTGAAAAAGTATTCATTTGACATTGTGGGTTACCTACAATGCGAAGAAATGGCGCTGCCTTGCAGCGTAAGGCTAGGAAAATTTCGACGCGGCTAATAGGGCCGTGGTAGCATAATGGTCAGTGCATTCGCCCGGATAGCGAAGGATGCGGGTTCGAGTCCCGTCCGCTGCCTGGTCCGCGTGGATTTTTTTCTAGTAAACTTTTCTTTAGATTTAAACATCTAGCAGTTAAATGCTTAAAAAATAAATAAAATCATAACTATAATATTTTTTGTTTAAGGTAGCACCCGTACATGTAACCTGGAGATGATTTTATTTTATCATCGTCTACCCCAGGGGTGCTCAAACGGTCGATCGCAATCGACCTACGAATATCTATATATGCTTCGGTACACTCTTCATCACACACACTTGCAGCCTCTCAGAGTCGATCGTAAGTAGTCTAAAAATTTTGAGGTAGATCGCCAGCAGTTCAAGTTTGAGCACCCCTGATCTACCCCGTCGTGTGGAGTGTCGTTGAATAGGTCTTTTAAAATTACTTAGTTCGTAAGACTACTTTTCTATTTAGGGATCCGTTTGCGAAATATTGTACTTTAAAGTTCTAATTTTTGTTAGTGTAGGGCGTCCGACCCCGAACAATCACCTTGCGGGTGTACGGCTAGTTGGAAATCTGAGAAACTATATCTGGCAGCTCTATCGCCTACAGGTAGCCTGATGTGATATTACCATCAGGGATACCGACGGTACGCCCAGCCTGAGCCCGCAATCTCGGATTGAACCTATTCTAGAATCTAGTTATCAGTTGATTTTTAATGCTGTATTTTCAATAAAAAGGAGTGCCAAGATTGTGTACCAAATAGGACAAGTTGAATGAACAGACTGTAGTATCTAGTAACAGAACTTTTATTTTTTTATACAGATTGTCCGTTAACTGGTCTGAGCGTTTACTATGATTAACTGCTAATAAGTTAAAAAAATAATAGTGAAGGACATTCTTTTGGGCATGCTAGGGCCGATTTCGTCAATGTCCTTTACAACTTAAGCGACATATTTTGAATCCCTCGCTGTCCTAAGGAGTATACAACAATCTAGAATCTTTTACTCCATTCTAGATTCAAAAAATCTTCTCGCCTTTAATATAGTTCTTTGCTCCCTTAGTAAACAAACTACTATATTTCTGACCTCAATTTACCATTATGTTATATACTTACTCGGGAGAGGATGGGGTCCCTAATGTAATAGAAAACCAGATGTTGCACAGATTTTTCTTCTTATCCTGAACTGCAGACGGACCCAATGCTTTTTTAAGAACTCAGGACTAAAGGATATACCATGCTATACCAGAATATATGCCACTCCTAGTGATAGAAGCCTCAAAAGTAATCTAGATAAAAAACTGGCCAAATGCAAGTCAGATTTGCACACAAAGGGTTGCATACTATTATCTATACAACATTACACTTTATTGTTATATATAGTAAATAAAAATTAAAATTGACTTATGGTGAATGGGATTCCCCCATAAATATTTTAAATTTGATTATTTATTTTGAAAGTGAATAATAAAAAAATATGAATATGTATACAACTGTGTATATTTCAAGTGTCTGCCTGTTGCCATTACTAATATAGAACAAAAACAGCAAAAAAAACATGTTTATTGTATGACTGCCCCCTTTAAATATTTATTTCATTGTTATTACTTACTAGTATTTGTTTTTCTAGCAGTAACTGAAATGTCTGTGAAAATCAGCCTGGTGACAGACACATGGAAAGCAGAGTCTTAGTAACAAGGTCCCATTTTAACCCTTTGGGTACAGAACCCTAAAAAACTACAAAAATGAAGAGGTATAAATTAATAAATTAGCCAAATCATAAAATCATTTGTTATCAATACAAACTTATTTATTAATCTGAGTTAACATACAGTCACCAAATTTTCTAATTTTATCACAAGTCAAGATCTTTACTGTTACAGTAATACAATGTAATCATAAATTCAAATGCTGAATGGGATTGAAGAATAAATCTTGTTAATTTTCACTTCTCTTAGGGTTCCATAGAACATTAAAAGGCCTGAAACTATATAAAAAATTTAATATAGCACTTAGAAACCTGTTCCAATTGTTTTATTACATTTGCAGTAAGGTAATTCATTATTTGCATGCCAGTAATGGTATGCAACTAAAGGTATTTTATTAAATATCTAAGTATACACCTGGGCAAATTTCTTGAGCATCGACCATAGTAAGCCTGCGAAATTTTACACATAAAACATCTACAGTGCAAGTTAAATTGTCTGTAGTTTTGCTTCAGAAGTTTACTTCTACTTATAACTTTCACCTAATCAAATTTTTATATTCATTTTGGTAAAATGCAAAGTATGCAATGTAATTCCAGCAAAATACACATTTTCCTTTGAGTTTAGGAGAGGCGTTAATTCCATTTAGTTGTGTTGTTGTTATGCCCAATTGCCCTTATAGAATACATCAAAACTTCAGTTTTTCTATAGCCTTACTATTGTACTAGTTTTTTATTAAAATGCTGTAAAACATAGCGAGTTCTGTGCGTGTTACTTTTTACTAGAGAATCGCTGGTTGAATCAACAATCATAAGACAGTTGTAATGATATTTACATTTCATATATTATGACACCAGATTTGGTTTGAAATCGTAATTTCGCAATTAGTTTTACACGATTTATTTCAGACTTTGGTTTTAATAAGCGTTAACCGCCAAATAAAACAGCATAACCTCTTAAGACTTAGTGTAATCACGAAACTTATGGAATTTAACTTATTGACTATGAAAACTTTAACGTCGGCCACGGCCGCGTCCCCCACGGCCTCCTCTCGGGCCTCCACGGCCACCACGGCCCCTGCCGCGACCACCTCTCGCTCCGCCTCTTGGAAAACCTTCACGTTTCCCTCTACCTTTGGGTGCGTCGTCGATCAACAGTGTCTCCAATGGCAAACTGTCCGGTAGTAGGAAATAGCGGATATTATTCCCACGTATACTTAACGTCTCCAACTGAAGCTCCTCTCTGTTTTTCAACGTAACTTTCACAGCTTTCAAATGGGTGTTCATTGCTACATCGACGCCGGTGATGGTGCCGTGAACGACACTTCCGTTTTTCAACTCAATTGTGACAGTTTCGTGGCTGAGTTTCATTAAAAACCTAACTAGCTTCATGATTATTTGTTAGATTAATGGAATATTCAAAAACAATAGCGGCTTCTTCACGTTTAGAATAACCTCAAACTCGGAAAATACAACAGCAAAACAAAATATGGCGGCTAGCTTGCTTAGGGCTGGCTAGGGATTTTAAAAAATAATCGGTAATTTAAAAATCGATTTTTCGTCCTCAAAGTCGCATCCCTTCTTAGGGCACAGATTAGGCGGATACTTTACCTACTCACCTAATCTGTGAAGAAAGGGCAAAGGGTGCGGCCAGAGTGCATTCCTGCCTGCTTTTTCTCGCGCTTTGTTTTCTGAATCTGAATCAGGAGTGCACTCTGGCCGTACCCTTCGACTACACTGTTTATTTCTCGCGCTTGTTTTCGGAATCTGAATCTGAATCTGAGTGCACTCTGGCCGCACCCTAAGCTTAAAAGAAGGAACTTATGGTAGTTTTCCTATTACAGAGCATAATGAGACTCAGTGGTGCACAATGATGCCAATTCTGGCGTGATTCTCTAAACTTAAAACTAAATTTAACATCAGTCTCTCCTATTCATTCGGTATAGATAATGACAAGGATATACTACTGTCAAATTTAAGTTTAGGTTTAGAGAATCATGTCAGAATCGACACCAGTGCCGAATTATGCTGATGCTTAATTGGAACGTGATTAAGTTTTCAAATGCACCAGCAGAGTGCGCTAAGTTCAGTGTTGAAAAATAAATACTCATATCAAGCCATTGGTGTCAATTCTGGCGTGATTCTCTAAAGCTAAACTTAAATTTGACAACAGTGGTACCAATTCTGGCGTGATTCTCTAAACTTAAAACTAAATTTAACATCAGTCTCTCCTTTTCATTCTGTATAGAGAATGACAAGGATATACTGCTGTCAAATTTAAGTTTAGGTTTAGAGAATCATGCTAGAATCGACACCAATGTATCCTTGTCATTCTCTATACAGAATAAAAAGGACAGACTGATGTTAAATTTAGTTTTAAGTCTAGTGAATCCTGCCAGAATCGACGCCATTGCAATGTTTACAAAAGTATATTCCTGTAAAATAAATTTGTTTATAGATTCTACTCTAGAAAGTTCTAGAGTCTGTCCTTTTTATTCTGTATAGAGAATGACAAGTAATACTTTATATTGTACATCTGTAGTTTTACAGATGTACAACATAAAGTATTACTCACATTTAGAGCATAAACCAATGGAGATGGCATGGGCGGGCCAACCCCTCCGCCAAAGTACATGACCATATGCGTTATATATGTATATTGGTGTCGATTCTAGCATGATTCTCTAAACCTAAACTTAAATTTGACAACAGTGTATCCTTGTCATTCTCTATATAGAATAAAAAGGAGAGACTGATGTTAAAATTAGTTTTAAGTTTAGAGAATCACACCAGAATCGACACCTGTATAGATAGAGCTATGCGGTCGATGCGACGGCCAGGAGAGGGGGAGGAGGCATTGGTGTCGATTCTAGGATGATTCTCTAAACCTAAACTTAAATTTGACAGTAGTATATCCTTGTCATTATCTATACCGAATGAATAGGAGAGACTGATGTTAAATTTAGTTTTAAGTTTAGAGAATCACGCCAGAATTGGCACCATTCACAACGGTCGCATTCTGTCGGTTTCTTCACATTTAAGTTGAATTATTAACTTAAGATTTCTATTTATCCAATTTAAAACACAAAATTCATGTTATTTGAAATAAAACAAGTTTCAACGTTATAGATACACAACTTATATGATGAGGAAATTCTGACGACGCAGTCTAAATAGGATTCGAAACGCCATAAATAAATAAATCAGTGCATCTATACCATTGAAACTTGTTTTATTTACTGAGAGGTGTGCGTGAAAACCTAAGAAATTATATTATTTTGATAAAATTCAAACGTCGGACTTGTTTGATAAAACAATCGATTCGCCAGTACACAGAGTCAATAAAAAATCTTAAGTTTCATTCATGCCCAATTTTGCGCTGTCAAATAATGTATGTGAGTGGTGTCGATTCTGGCGTGGTTCTCTAAACTTAAAAACTAAATTTAACATCAGTTTCTCGTTTTCATTCTGTATAGAGAATGACAGGGATGCACTGTTGTCAAATTTAAGTTTAGCTTTAGAGAATCATGCCAGAATCGACATCAGTGTCGTTATTATTACAATTTCCTTTTTTTTGCGAAAGTATAATGGATTGCATTTGTGTGCATATTCCTCCCCCCGCAAAAGGCGGCAGATGATTTCAGTAGTATATGGCTACTCCCCTCCTAGCTGCATCGGCTGTTTTGCGCTAGTACATCAATAAAGAATAGTACCAATAAAAAGACTGCGAGAACTAGCGAAATCCCTCGTCCATGGCGAAAACATTGAAAATACGTTCTCAATCATACCTTTAATAAACCTTCGACATGTTTAGAGAAAAAGAAGAATGTTAATGACCTCCGAGCTCCCGTCAAGCTGGTAAACATTGACATTCCCTTTCAAATTTGCTTTACGTCAAGTTCTATAAAATAATTTACTAAAAATTTTATACTAACCATGAACGCTGAAGAAAGTTTGAGTGAAGTCGAGGTTGATGCCGAAGCAGAACCAGAAGAAAAAGAATTGACTGTATGTCCAAGACTAGTTCTTACAACTGCGCAAGTATGTCCAAGACTAGTACTTAAGTATACACCACATCTTACATGCATTTCATTATAACGGACATTATGGAACTCTTGTACTTTAACGCACACCTTTAAGAGAGGTAAGATAGCGGATTCCCCGCTCAAATTGGATCGCCCGTCTGGCGAAGGAACTTTCACGTTACTACAGTAAAAGAACACTGCCTTCTGGTGGTGTTGTATTTCTATTGGCGTGTGAGGTTCTAGGGCTACACAGGGTAGGGGATTGGATCAGGATAGGTAATGATATTTTTGTATCGCAAGCGTCTATCCGGCGGGCCATATGCGTGTTGGCCATACCGGGCCGCCGCGGCACACAATCGCCCTTCGATGATAGACAAATTCACCGGTCGTTGTCCAATGGGCGTTTTCTATCTCACCCGGTCCGGCACCGGGCCGGTGCCGAAGAAGCAGAAATATATGAAAACGTATGGCTCGTTTTTACCTGCACCGGCCTGGCGTAAAGTCGTACCGTCACCGACGCAGGGATAGCAAGCTTCCCACTCTCTGTATTGTGTATTGTATCCGTGTTTTTCGCATCTGGACTTTATCCCCACTTAACATCAGGTGGGGTCAAATATAATTCGATGTGTGGAGTAGAGTCATTTTTCTACCTAGCTATAAAAATATATTGTCTTGGCAGTTAATAATAATTCATTAATAACATTTTTATTTCCTAATGGAGGCATGGACTTATTCTAAAATGGTATATTCTATGGTGCATGTAAGGTAACTTTTACGTAGTCATAGAAGTGAAACGGTTGCTTGATCGATATATAGGTACATAAAATAAGCCTACTAGATATCTTAATTTTGCCTTGCAATGGACGTCACGGATTTATCTGGTACCGCTGAATTTTCTGACAAAGAAATAATAGAGGAACTTCAAAAATCTGCTGTATATAATGAGCTACCAGCGCGATTAACTCTTACTGAAGAACAGGTGATTTCCAAAAAAATATGAGTTAAGATTTCGATAGAAGTAAGATACGGGAATATTCGCTTGAATTAGGGAAGGGACATCCACGTTGCTATAGACTACTGTGATGTTGGGGTCATATTAACGGGAAATGCCACTAATTATCGCGGTGATGTACGTTTAAGCTACAATACGCGCGCGATCTGCCGGCCTATTCGCCAACTTCTTTGACATTTACAGTGGTGTCGATTCTGACATGATTCTCTAAACTAAAAACTAAATTTAACATCAGTTTCGCCTTCACAATCTGTATAGAGAATGACAGGGATACAATTGTTGTCAAATTTAAGTTTAGGTTTAGAGAATCATGCCAGATTCGATACCAATATGTAAGTAAAGAGAAAATTACATGTCCATCGATGCTAGTGGATTACTAAATAGCTCGGTGATTATCACTTGCATCTGTCAAACGCAGTTAGCGAATAGGCCTACTGAGTGCAGCTTTCAGGAATAGCTAGCTGCTTTAAATTACAGCTCGGGTAAATACTACCCTATATTCAAGTTTCTCTATGGTTAATACCAGAAAATACCAGATAATAATACCGGAGTACAGAAGGTAATCTCTGGTGCGTAGTTCACTTTTCTTAAACTACGCTCAGCGGTCACGCTACGATTGCCAACTTTGGCTTATGCACAAAAAACTACTTAACATGGTAGTAGCACGCGTATATTGTTGTTTTTTAGTTCATTGCCGAGAATGAAACAGAACGGAAAAATTTAAACAGATATTATTTTTTGCACAACCCGTGTCTCAAGCAGATGGAATAAGAGCTCGGACTGGTCCCAACTGGTCCAAGGTATCGTGTTCCTGAGCGGTGTTACCGTGTGCGTTGCACAAGTGCACTTTGTATGTAGATTTCACTGCCGGCGTGCAAGGTGCCGGAGGGAGTGGAGGCCCCCCATCCTCATACCTCGACTATATTGAGATCGCGCGCATACTGTACATTTAACGTCCGTCATCGTGCTCATACTGCTAGGACTGTATATTTTAGTTACTTTCATAGTATCTTATCATACGGCATTTTACTCTGGGGAACAGCAGCTGATATTGAAAGTATTTTCATTTTACAAAAAAGAGCTGTGAGATCTATTTATCAATTGAGTAGCCGAACATCTCTTAGAGAAAAATTTAAAGAAATTGGAATTTTGACTGTTGCTTCTCAATTCATTTACAATTGCATACTCCTAGTTAAAAATAATATCAATTTGTATACCAAACACAGTAACGTACACAATTTTAATACTAGGAATAGAAACAAGCTTGCATTGCCAGCCTACAGGTTACAGAAGCTTTACCGATCTTTTATGGGTCAAGGTATACATTTTTACAATAAAATTCCTGATGCTGTTCTTGAGTTACCCATAAATGAGTTCAAATTTCACATTAAAAGTTGTTTAGTTAAGAAAGGCTATTATACTATTAAAGAATACTTGAATGACAAAACTGCATGGCTGTAACTGCAAAATTGTTTTGTATTTGTTTGCAGTGTCGTACAGATAAATTACCTGAACTCTAAGTAACCATTTTGCAGATTGGTTTTAGTGGTTATGGGTAGTCATGCTCTCTTAAAAATCTCTTCGGCGGTGTCGTGTGAGGCGGGTCGTTGCGTTCCCTAAAATATGGTTGAGCGAAGCGATGGCTGGTTCATGCGTCATGCTCGTGAACGGGTGCTGCCAGCGGAGATGAGTCTGCTCTATACTACTTTATTATTGTAATGATAATTATTATTAAATTTTGATTGTATTTTACATTACACAAATTGTATTTATACTGTATGACACAGCAATCAAAATGTAAGTGAACATATATTATATCTCTGATAAAGATTTAATGGCGGTGTGGATTCTGGTATGTTTTTCTAGACCTGAACTTGGTTTTGCAGCGGTGTATCCTTGTCATTCTCTATACAGACTGAAAAGGGGAGACTGATGTTGGATTTGGTTTTGGGTTGGGAGAGTATTGCCAGAGTCGACAACAGTGTTTAGGTAATCACATGCATGTGTCCTGCCGTTGTGTTTATAGTTTGTTATAATAATGTACACTGGTACCTATATGTATATTTTTGACGTGACAACGTCTTAAATTAGGTTGCGGCTGGGAGTCACTTATGAAAAAGTGTAACGCTCGGTAACGTTACGATGAGTCTCTCGTGTTAAGTTTAAGTTTACATGTACAATGTTTTAGTAAACAAAATATGTTTCTATAGTTAAAATTTGTGCAATTCTTATTTTCATTCAATTCCTTGTTCCTATTGTGCAATTTAATTATATTCATATCAATAAATATTCTACCGAGAAAAAGACGTTGTCACGTAAAATCTTCGCCCGTAAAACCGACTTTACAGGCAACCATTTTTTTTCTATTTTAGTAACATAGTATCCATGTGTGGTTATGAGTAGTCATGCTCTCTTAAAAATCTCTTCGGTGGTGTCGTGTGAGGCGGGTCGTTGCGTTCCCTAAAAAATGGTTGAGCGAAGCGATGGCTGGTTCATGCGTCATGCTCGTGAACGGGTGCTGCCAGCGGAGATGAGTCTGCTCTTAATTCACTGGGTACTATTAATCGTTGCTCTAAACTTTAATCGTTCATTATTATTATTTTTTTTTTGCCTAAACGGTAGGACACGTCATTCCTAAACATTCCTAAACTTTGTTAAACCATTTTATTTACATATTTTTATTTTTTATTTTATAGTCATAATTTTTATATTATTTGCATTTTTTTTTTTGTTTGTAATGAAAAGTGACTTTATGAGTTACCTCATATTGAAGTCATTTTTCAATTTGACGACTCTGTATATAATACAGGGAGAAAAAAACAGCCCTTGCTGAGTTTCTTGCCGGTTCTTCTCAGTACAAGGTCTCCCGCCGTAGATTTGCGAACCGATGGCGTAGCTTTTCGACATTCACAAGTGCTTGTAACAGCCTAGACTGAATAAACGATATTGAATTTTGAATTTTTTGAATTTTGCTAATTATCGGCATTTCCCGTTAATGTAGCTCCCTAGCATCAAATAACACTACCTTTTTATGATGTCGTATTGCTGTGAGTAAGGGTTCCAGAAATGCGCATATGGTAGTATGGCGGCATTATGACGCACTTAGCATCAGACCCATGCTACTTTTTACCCCTTTTACAACAAAAGGAAATCCTAATAATATGTCGTAGTTAGTAACAATACCTTCTTGTAATTTTTTACGAACAAATCAATAACTTGCTTACAAAATATATGTTTTATTAATATTTTTTTATAGAAAAGCGATTTGCGCAAAGCCTTCAACCTGCTAGACTACACTGGAGAAGGGAAAATTAAGGCTGAAGATTTTCGTGTCGCTATTAAAGCGCTAGGTAAGTTTTTTCTTAATGAACAGCAAAAGTACTAACTGCCTTTGATGTACCGGAACACGGATCCGCGCCAAAAAATCACTAATGGCGGCTTAACTACGAAAGATTAATGATTAAACTGTACTTTCTTACTCTTATCGTGTTTGCCGTGTGAGGCGGGTCGTTACGTTCCCTAACTAACTTATGGTTGAGCGAAGCGAAGGCTGGTTCATGCGTCATGCTCGTGAACGGTCTGCTCTATACTGCGTTACTCTTGAGATGCTATCTATTAAATCAAATTTGGAAACTGTTTGTATTAATACTATATAACACAGCCATAAAAATGTGAGTGGACGTTGTATTGGTAGCGACATGATTTTTTTGTAAATGTTGCTACTTCTGTTAAATGCCGATGTGTTTCTTGCGCCCATTCTTCTCATCAGCTAAAAGAAGTCCTGACTACCCACTCAAAAACGTTAGGAAAAATTATTGGACGATTCAAAAGAGTGTTCAATAAGTCAATTTGAATAAAGTATGATTTCATTCTTGGAGCTCGATGGCGCAAGTGGTTAGCGCGTTCGGCTGCGATCGTTGTAGTTAAGCAACTTTCGCAGTAGTCGGTCATTGGATGGGTGACCAAAAATTTCTATCTCGAGTTCTTCGGAAGGCACGTTAAGCCGTTGGTCCCGGTTGCATCTGCAGTCGTTAGCACCCACCAATCCGCACTGGGCCCGCGTGGTGGGTCATGGCCCAATCTCCCTATTCCATCCAAAGGGAAGGCCTGTGCCCCAGCAGTGGGGACATTAAGAGGCTGATGATGATGATGATGATTTCATTTCATTTCTTACTTTCTGCTATTATTGCAATATTAATAGTCAAGAAAATGAAACTCCACTATAAATTTCCTTATTTTCTCTAATGTGGACAGGTTACGAGCCTACTAAAGAGGAGCTGCAGAAAATGATTCAGGGTGTCGACAAAGGCGACACTGGTAAACTGAGCTTCGAGAATTTCGAAACCGCTATCATGAGGAAAATTATGTCATTAGACAGCGACGGAGACATTATGAAGAGTTTCAGATTATTCGACATGGATGATAGTGGTAAAATTTTATATTCAGCAATAGGGCAACGCCGGAGGTAGTAGTCAGAGTGACATAATGCTTTTCGGCCGTATACAGATAGAAAGCTGGAAGCCGACCAGCGCTTCTCAGCACTGGTCCTTACTGGTAACAGATAAAAGAAGCAAATTGAAGCTTAGTTGCTCATTAATTTCAAAGGGTGGTGCCAGCGCTGACCAGCGCGTTTCGAAGATTGTCGGCCCTTGTCGGCGACTTTCGGCATAAGTGCCGAAAGTCGCCGGCACTATGGAGCTACGCACACTGCGCCGCGCGCCGGTTACTTTTAGCGAACCGGTTCCTATAAGCGCTGGTAGGCTACCAGCTTTCTATCTGTATACGGCCTTCGAAACATTCTCCCATTTTTGGTGGGTGGAATATGCAAATGCAGTTTTGTTTTTTTGTTGTGCAGCATAAAACTGTAATTACGACACATGCACACATATTGTATGCCTAATGCGACAGAGGGGAAAGCTGTGAATGCCAATGCCTACAACCCCTCAGCCCGTATCGTCCGCATTAACTTTAGTTTTTAGGAATGGCATAGCGGCCACCATAGGCCCCTAACATTTTCCGAGAAAAACAGTATCCTATGCCCCACAATCAAGGTAATAAATTATGTTTGCCAAATTTCATGCATATCTGTTCTGACGTTTTTGAATGATTGAATAATCAAATAAATAAAATTTCATATTTAAAATATTAGTGGAAATACTATAATAGTATAGTTTAATTTGCAAATAGTAATTTGAAAAAAGAATGAAAAAGAGAGACTGATGTTAAATTTAGTTTCAAGTTTAGAAAATCATGCCAGAATCGATACCATTAACTGCTTAAAATGATTTTTTTTTCAGGATTCATATCTTTTGAAAATGTGAAACGTGTTACCCAGATATTGGGTAATTGCCTAACTGATGAAGAAATTGAGGAAATGATCGACGATGCAGATAAGGATTTTGATGGCTTTGTGCGTAAATATACAGTGTGTTATAGGTAGCGGCAAACTTTTTGAGCAATATCAATATTTGTCGAATGTCAAATTAAACTCAATCGCTTGTGAGGTCATACAGGTATAAGAATAGAGTAGGGCGGATATAGACTTGACTACAAGCGGAAGTATCCCTCTAATAGAAAGAGAAAGAAGATGAGAGACCGCTAGCTTTTTCTCGCTAATCGCAAACGTAAGCATCTTACTATTTCGATGTGATGCCATTAGATGCCATGCGTCACAAGAGAGAGATAGCTAGCGGTCTCTCATCTTCTTTCTCTTTCTACTAGACGGACACTTTTAGAGTCGTCTTCCCCACTCTATTCTTATACCTCTATGTGTGCAGTAGACATTTTTGTATGTAAAATTGCTTCTGCACAGGCTACCTTATCTATGGTCGATGCTGAAAAAGTTTGCCGGGGCGTATAACATTATTATTATAAATGAATAGTGTCGATTCTGGCATGATTGTGGAGGCGATACTGGCATGATTCTCTAAATTAAAATTATATTTAATACCGAACTCTCTTTTTTATTCAAGAATGACAGGGATACACTGTTGTCAAATTTCGATATAGGTTTAGAGAATCATGCCAGAATCGACACCTCTGTAAACCTAAACTTAAATTCGGCAAAAAACAGTGTATCCTTGTCATTCTCTATTCAGAATGAAAGGAATCAAAGATGCTTTGATATTTGTTAAAAAGTACTATTATATTTATACAACTACCATATACTTCATGGTCGATGTATAACGGGGTTACCAAGTAAGCGACGGCGACGGTAGCGACCTCCTTTTTTTCCTGACATTATCGACAGACTGTTATCCCTGTTTCTATCTTATCATCATCTCAGATTTATTTCTGAACTTGCCTATTACTTTACAGCTTGACTTTCGAGGGCTAGGCTAGTAGACACTCCAACATAAGACTAAGTTTCTTTAGCACAAATGCCCATCATGTGATTTATCATTGATCTAGAGCTCGTAGGGCAGGATAAAAATATTTATTTATTTATTTATTATTTTCAATAACAAAGTTGAAATTTTTAGACTATTTTTGTTTAAAAACTCAAACAGTTCACATTTCTATGTGAAGTTTTGATATATGATGTCCATATGCTTTATTTCAAACAACAAATACTGAAAACGCTAATTAAGCACCTTGTGAGTTGTGACGAACACAAACAAAGATTTTTCCTTTCGCGGTCTATTGTACGGAACCGTTCGTGCATGAGTTCGACTTGCACTTGACCGATTATTGAAATTTATTTTTTATCATTGCTCCAAGTTTAGCATAGCATTACAACATCTTCATTTATTTTTCTCCTATTAATTACGCGTCTAAATACATAACATTAGTAATTACATATATTATCATGGAGCCATATTTTATATATCATGGGCTCTCGTACTTGGTACTATGTATATGGGCAAGCCCCAGAAGCTTATACCCAAGAGTATAAGCTCTTGAGTATAAGCTTCTTGAGTAAGCCACATGCTGGCTTGTGCCATAAGCAAAAGTGCTTAGTGCTTGTGCGCAATATAAAACTTTGTTATTTCTTATAAAAGTTTTGTTTACCTGCCTACATGAAATTATACAAAATTTCTAATCATTTAAAATCTATAAATTTTTGCACTTCTCTTTTTGCAGATATCTGTTGAAGAGTTTATGAAAATGATTAAAACGTCTGTCAACATAGTCACTCCATAATTTCCTGATAAAACTACCAATTGTTTGCTATCGCCAGATTTGATTTTTATGTATGTGTTTATTGCTTTATGGACTTGTAACCTGGAGCCGAATTATCAACTCTTAACGCCAGGCAAGTTCCATTGTTCGAGCGAGACATCACATACGTACAGTAGAGCAGCATGCCACTTTGAGTACGGCCAGAGTGCACTCAGATTCAGATTCAGACTCCGAAAACAAGCGCGAGAAATAAACAGTGTAGTTAAAGCAGGGTGGCCATAGTGGCAGCAGGCAACCTGTTTAGACTACTATTTCTCGCGCTTGTTTTCTGAGTCTGAATCTGAATCTGAGTGCACTCTGGCCGTACCCGTACCCATACCCTTTGCCTGGCGTTAACCGTTCAGAATACGGCACCTGTTTGTCTCTGCTAAAAAAAAATCTGATTATTTTATTGATCTGAGATCTTATCGATTGTAGGTACACTCGCGGAAAGACCCGCTCTGTCACCCATAATGCCATAATCGCTTGCGGTAGCGGCGTAGTAAAAATTCATTCATAGACATGTAATTATAGCTGTCTTACTTTTTCGAATAGCGCTGTCGCGATCACGATGCGGATGACAAATTGCAACTAAAACAAATGCAATTGAATTCATTATTCAATCAATGAAATGCTCTTTGTCTTACTTTTGTGCGGCGGCCTGGATTGGCGCGTCCGACGCGAAGGCGGGGCGTAGTAAAAACAGCTGTAGAAAACCGTTCAAAGCATTTTGTTCGCCAAGTGACAGAGCGCAAAATTCCGCGATAGTACTTACTTAGATTGTAATATGTATATGTAAATTAAGTATTTTAGGCATTTTTGTACATTTAAGATATTTGGCTTTATTTTTGAAAGTATGTAAAATTTAGAGTATTGCAACTAATCTTACTAAAAAAAGCGTGAGCGTCTCGGGACTAATCTAAGCGGGACGATGCGGGTTAGAGTGAGAGATGAGGAGTCTGCCTACCGCTGCCGTATGCGTGGAAGGGAAGCCGGACAGACTGGCGCAGTAACGCGTTACGTAACGAAGCGGTTTACCCTTCCACCCTTCTACCCTTCCAAGAAGTTATCAACAATATCGATATTTGTAAGCCTTGTACTTGTAAATTTTAAACTCCAAATTGTTGGTTAATTGTCGTTTAATATTGCCATAGTCCGTACTATTGTTACGACCACATGCTATTACTATTTATTTTCAAAGGGTTATTAATTACGAAGTCTTTTTGTTTATTGTAATGTTCAAATTACCCTGATCTCATCAGTTATTTGTAGGGAGTTTCATTCAAATTTCAATCGAGAACGACCTACGTTGTTACTATAAAATAATAAATAAAAGTAATGGAAAAAGTTTTCCTGAAAATTTATTTTTGCATTGAGAGAAACTAAGTTCAAGGAAGGAATTTTCGTAAGACTAAACTTAACATCAGTCTCTCCTTTTCATTCTGTATAGAGAATGACAAGGATATACTGCTGTCAAATTTAAGTGTAGGTTATGAGAATCATACTAGAATCGACACCAGTGGTGTCAATTCTGGCATGATTCTTTGAACTTAAACCTAAATTTAACATCAGTCTCTCCTTTTCATTCTGTGTAGAGAATGACAAGGATACACGGTTCTCAAATTTAAGTTTAGCTTTAGAGAATCACGCCAGAATTGAATTATATATTTATTGATGTCGATTCTGGCAAGATTCTCTTAACTTACAAATAAATTTAACATCAGTCTCTCCTTTGGTGGCGTAGCTTCTAGACATTCATATGTGCTTGTAACAGCCTAAACTGAATAAATGATTTTGATTGATTGATGATTGATTTGCAATCTGTTTAGAGACTGACAAGGATACAACTGTTGTCAAATTGAAGTTTAGGTTTAAAGAACCCTGTCAGAATCGACACCATTAACTAATCACATGCCAAGTTATGAAAAACCTCGTATCACAAGCAAATGCTTTGATCTGTGCTCGCAATGTTATGCTGCTAATAAAATTTGATTCAATAATAATTGATATATTACACTCCCGATTCTAACAATAAATAAATTATTAGTCCAAAACGCACATTGTTTGAATTGTGTACGCTACCATGACGCCAAAGTCTTGTTCTATATCTTTGTACCTCTATGAGCTACCTTCAATCAACAATTCTATAGATAACGGATTGCATACAAAATCAAATCTAAAAACTGTCCGCGTATGTTTAAACACTAATGCAGCTATATTCAATTCCCAATGAACAAAGATACATGTTTAAAAAGAGTTTAGGTTGGTTCAACTTAAACTATTTTCTCACAAAGGAATAAGGTTCCAAATAAAATGTTATTTCGCACATATGACCTTTTATCGTATAAAACGAACTCTTTTTCCTTTTATAAATTGTATCTGATACTTGGAAAACTACGATAAAGGTGAAAAGGAAAATGTAAAATCAACCTTATCATCTACAAAATAAAATCCAGCGAGTTACTTCGTTCTGTATTTAACCGAACTAATTTAAAATAAGTTCTCACGCCTCAAGTGAGGCTATATTTTTGGTTAGAACACTAATTTCTGTGAAAATTTGGTTGCATAACAATAAACCGTTTTCAAGAATGGCTTGGTGTAAGTTAACTTGATCGTCACGCCAGCGTACAGCATGAAAACAGTCATTATTTCCTAAAGAGGATGTTTTTTTTTATTTTTGCACTAATTAGGCTCTACTTACGCATATTTGCGCACTAATTAATAGCATGAATAATAACCTAGAATTTAATCTGGTGTACGCTGGCATAACTGACATGGTGTCATGGGTTCATACAATTTTGCGCGGAAAACTATTCTACTCCTATTTTATAGCTGTGACTGCGTGTCACTTTCAGTCCTTAAACGATGATCGGAGTGCAGAACAAAACTTATATATATTAGATATTGTGAAATAAAATTGGTGTGATTTTGTGTTACAACCGTCTTCTCAACTAAAGAATTAGTGGAATCTTTAAAATATACGCTACACCGGTCAAGTGGACGTGACAACATTACTGTAGTGTTACGCATCTCACAGAAGCTTATTGAAAAAACCAGCTCGATACATTCCGTGCCAAACACTCTTAGAAACATTAAATAATAAATAAATATTTCCAACACTCACACCAATTAGCCTAGCCCCAAAGTAAGCACTATAAGGCTTGTGTTATGGAACACTAGGGTAACGGATAGAATACATATACGGTACATATATAAGTATATTTTTTTTATAGAAAATACATATTAAACTTCCATGACTGGAGTACAAATGCTCGTATTCATCACACAAACATCTGCTTCCACCGGGATTTAAACCAGGGACCTCGAGTCGGCGACACCATGAAACCCGGCGTATAAACCTCGGCCACGGAGGACGTCAACATTAGAACGAACTACACCGACAATGGTATCGATTTTGGCACGATTCTCTAAATCTAAACTTAAATTTGACAACAGTGTTTCCTTGTCATTCTCTATACAGAATGAAAAAGAGAGATTGATGTTAAAAGTTTTAAGTTTAGAGAATCACGCCAGAATCGACACCATTGTAATGTAAAAAAAGGAGTTTAAAAAAACTTAAGACTAGGCTACATAGGCATGTTTCACTTGCCTTTTCAAAAAGGAAGCATCTTAAAAAACAGGAATTTTAGGCGGGATTTTATTGAGTACGATTGGCATTTATTATAATTATTCTTAAATTTGTTCATAGTAGATATTATGAAGTAAAATTGGTGTGATTTTGTGTTACATCCGTCTGCGCAACTGAAGAATTAGTGGAATCTTTAAAATATTCGCTACTCCGATCAAGTGGACGTGAGAACTTTATTGTAGTGATGACTACCTCACAGAAGCTTATCGAAAAAGCCAACTAGATACATTTCGTGCTAAATACTCTAAGAAACATTTGAATACGTCACATCGACATTCTAATGTACAAAAAAGAAAAATATTAATAAATCTTAATTAATAGGCTGTATGGGCATTGTTCTCTTTGCCTTCCCTGAAAAGGGAGAATCTTAAAAAAACACAGCAGTCAGTTGCCAATTTAAAAAACGACAGTTTTGTTCAGTTATGTTGTGTTGTTGTTTTTATTTTTAATGTAAAACACTTTATTTATAAAAGATAGAAACTTTAAAATTGGGCTTAATTATATGTATGGAGTATTTTATTAGTGAGTTATGTAATAATACAAGAAAACAGCAATAATGGGTGTGTAAGACTCAGTTACTACTAAACTGTTACGCTAGTCACGCGAAAAGACGATGCCCCAGGAATTCGTTGCCTAACTTTATTTGCTCGTTCTATTTCACAGACATCACCATGGAGGAGAAGTGTGAGAACTTAATGAATATAGTAGTCGAATCTCGTAAGCGTTTTGGGAAAATGTGCGTAGACTACGAACAGAAAACATCATTAATGGAAAACAAAATTTTGAATCTGCAACTTGAAACCATCTCCAGCTATCGCTTCAAACCGAAGCAGACTGTCGCGAACATCGAAGTCGACGATATGTCCAAGGAACTAGATGACTTCTTATTGGAAATTATTGAAAGGAGTAAAAGAATAGAAGATTTAAAAAAGAGGTTGCACAACACACAGGGTGTGGTGTTACAGCTAAAATCTGATAGCGTAGGAAAGAAACTACGAGAACCACTAACAGCTGAAATGTTTTTAGCTAAAGCAAAGAATAAGAGAGCCTTTTAAACTATATTATATATATACTTAGATAGCTCGGATATAAATGCATAAACTATTGAAAGGATCTACTTTACATAAATTGAAGGGCAGGAATAATTACCTTCATTTCTTGAGTTATTAACATTTTAATTTTTAATAATTGTAACAATTAGTTGTATGCATATAGATCTGAAATAGGCCTATTTCCATACATTACTGCAGCATCCAACAATAGAGGCATTGATGAATGAATATGCAAGTCCATCAACACCTAGTTTGTGGTATTGCACAACAGATATGAGTTTACACATGTACAGTGGATTTCTGGTATAAAAACGATGAAAGAACCACTCTATTTTCATCTTTATATCCAGAAGTTGTTACAGGCAAAGGTAAAGAAATAGAGACACGCACACATGTATAGTTTATATTCATTTATCACTGATTACCGCCTTATCTCTAACAGTGAATGTGCGTCTAGCAGCCATACTTATTCAAAAGTTTACTAAAACCAGTTGCTACTCAGAATATCACTTTGTAACTGAACCATAAAGTTAACTCCAAAAACATACTCGCTTCCCTACCTACTTAGCTGATATCTAAAAACAAATGGTAATGGTCCTTCACTTTTCCTGGCCATCTGTGTGTCTGTGGAAGTAAACAAAAGAAAAAAAATGTTTGTAAAAGAAAGAAATCTTTGTGTCTTTGGAGGGCGACTCCGGTCGCAATATCTGCATGGGATTTCTAGGAGTTTGTTACAAATGATTCATTAAAAACAGTCGCTACACTCCAACTCAGCATAACATCCAAAGTTGCTATTGGCACATGAATTTTGTTCTAAAGGAACGGGAAATTTAAATTTGCTACAGGTAAAAGGTCACTACAACCAAGGTCATAACAAATGTAATCCACTGTAATTTATTTGGCTGCTGAACCACAACAGAAATGAATTTTCATACATATTTTGCGGGCTGCTGCTATTTATGTATATATTAAGCTAGAACAGCAATTTCAGTTTATCTCTATATTTAGATTATTGTGACATATTGTCTTAACTGATGAAGTACCTCATGATGTAAAATGCTTCGGAACTCTGACTTAGTTTACGTTCTTGAGAATTATTTTAATATTCAACTGAATCATAAGGGAATATGCATGTAATTCAAATAAGTCTCATTATATTTTACTTAAACTCTAACTTTGAAGTTGTCCCTCCATTAATATTTGTTAATAAATTTCAGAAATTAATGATTTAAAAGTGCGCAAAACTTGTGGGAAAATCAAATATTTGTAACTATGTGAGTATTTGTGAGGTTAAAATGTATACCTAACAACAATAAACATGATGTTGTTGTTGATAAATGTGTGTAGATGTCAAAGCTGCGTTCCACACAGACACCAAGTGCAACTATTCCCTATGACATTTAAATTTTTACCAAAAATGTATGAAACACAATGTCTATATGATTGTTGTAGGTTCCAACTTCCATTTGCAGTGAAGGTGTGGAACGCAAAATGTCAGTATCTTGTTAGGTTATTGATCTTGTTTGTAGGTATATGTATTGTGACGTCACATTCAAGCGTTACAAAATAATGAGCATTTAAACTGCCCACTTTACACTATTCTTCGCATTGATTTTTTTATACAGTTTAAAGGGGATGTAAATGTGTTGGTAGTACTAAATGAAAATATTAAAAAAAAACTTGCTTAAGTTCCCTATTGTACAAAAGATGTGAAAAATCTTTTTCAATCAAATTATACTCTAACATTATCAAAACATAATAGTATGTAATTAGAATAAATTTATTATTTATAACACATTTTATTTTAATTAATGATCCTTTAAAAAATTGTGTTTGATATATATGTATTTTAAATGAAATTATAGCCTTAATAAATTTAATTAATATATAGTTTTAACTTGACAAGTGAAATAGCATTTAGGCTTAAGCGCTCAAGTGCTTATTCCACCTGTCTAAATTCAGACGTTCTAAATCATTCAGTATCTAATTCAGTCAAGTGAAATAGCATTTAGGAAGTTCAGATCCTAATTAGCATCCTAAATCGGAAGAAGTGTGGCTTCTGACTGACTAAATCATTTAGTATCCTAATTAGAACGCGATTTAGGAAGGTGTAATAGCGTTTAGATGCTTCAGTCGCACCCACGTCGCACCGCAGGTGTCACTGCGTGAGGACGTGTTGTGTCTACGATTACGAATTACGCGAGTGTGCGATGTCGGCGGTAAAAGAAAAAGAAGTTATGAGTAACATAACACAATTGTATATACATGTGCCGTATATTTGGAACAAAAATAATATTAATATTCTTTCACCCACGTTTTTCGTTTTTTACTTTATTTTTATTGAGCCAACGGCCAGGCCTACGAGAAGACAGATTTTTTGTTTGCCTTTACAGGACTGGAGCCATTACGAAAAAGCCAGACTGAATTCGCCGCGCGCTTGTAACTGACTGAATCAGTAATTAAATTATTCAAGTGTAATCAGAAGCTTCTAACTAGCCTCCTTAGGATACTAACTAGTACGTCTGAATTTAGTCAGGTGAAATAAGCGCTTTACCGCTATACACCTTCTTAAATCGCGTTCTAATTAGGATACTAAATGATTTAGTCAGTCAGAAGCCACACTTCTTCCAATTTAGGATGCTAATTAGGATCCTAACTTCCTAACTGCTATTTCACTTGACTGAATAAGTTACTGAATGATTTAGAACGTATGAATTTAGACGGGTGGAATAAGCGCATAAAGAGAACAATCGCTATAAAAATTAGTGTCTCAGAAATGTGGACAAAATAAGTTAGGCACTGCGATCGCAAAGCTGTCTCAATAAGAGCCGGCTAATTTTAAATGACCAATGCTGCGAAGAAAATTTTTACATTATTCAACTAACTTCATCTACTTGTACTCATAAACAGCTTACTTCAAAGATACTACTTACCGACGACAGCGACGGCTGGTGGCTGAAAAATGAACTATAAATTATACAAATTTTCAGGGCAGGCGGGCTAATGCTTTAGTACTTAGCGATCGTTCTCCTTCTCTCTAACCTTCATACTCACAACACTCCAGCCTAAAAAAGTCATAGATAATTGAATACGAGCTCAATTAGTGAGAAGAGAAGAGTGAGAACCAGTAGTGGCGTCTCTCGCGGCTCGCGCTTCAAACGCGTTCAACGCTAGTATGAGTTTCGCGTGTGGCAAAAGGTGTGCATATATTCCCTATTCGCCTACATTCCCTTCCAAAAACGAGCTTACACACATTTATAACGGTAGACTAAACCACTTATGGTAAACTTATCAGAAAGGGGTAAAAGCTGTTCTTTTCTCTTACTCTGTTCGTATTATCGGTAAAAGTACTCGGTCCTGTTTATAGGTTCCTTAAAACTTTTAAACAGATAATTTTCTTTATAAAAACCACAGAATCAAACTAAAAAGAAATGACAATAATTTTTAGTTTATGTAGGTAATTTATTTAAAGCCTCCCGCCCATTGGACATAGGTGCGTAAATATCCGTCGATAATATTGGATGCGTTATTGCGATATTTTGTCATACTTCTATTGAGTCGTTATTATCCCAGCAGTTTGTAACTTAATTGTTTGTTCAGTTTGTTCTCTAAAGCTAAACTTAAATTTGACAACAGTATCCTTGTCATTCTCTATACAGAATGAAAAGGAGATGCTGCTGTTAAATTTAGTTTTAAGATAAGAGAATCCTGCCAGAATTGATACCACAATGTACTTAAAACTATTATAACAAAAAGTTCGAAAGCGCATCTGGTATTATAGATCAATATTGGTTATCTAAACTCAAAACTAAATTTAACATAAATCTCTCCATAAAGAGAATGACAAGGATATACTGGTATCGATTCTGACATGTTCTCTAAAGCTAAACTTTAATTTGACAACAGTGCATCTTTGTTATTCTTTATACAGAATGAAAGGGAAAGACTGATGTTAAATTTAGTTTTAAGTTTAGAGAAACACCTGAATCGACACCAATGCTGTCAAATTTAAGTTAAGTTTAGAGAATCATGCCAGAATCAACACCAAAAAGGCGCCTATTTGGGCGAGGGAGGCCCTAAGTTCTATAAAACCAGAAAAATATTTGTCTGCCATGTTGTCTCGTGTGTGATCGGGGCTGGATTTAGGGCATGGCAGGCGGGGCTGTGGCCCAGGCACTCCAACAACAGAGATAAGAAAAATATATGTCAATGGATCACCAACCAAGGGGAAGAGGGTTCATAAATGGCTCCACCTACAATTAGGGGCCTCCACTATTTCGTTGCCGCTGGTTCCCATAGATGTAGGATTTAGTTCCAAAAATTTAATTGTGCATGTGCGCGTATAGGTGTTTAATTGGAGTGATAATGGTGTCGATTCTGGCGTGATTCTCTAAACTTAAAACTAAAGGACATGGTAAACTTTTGTATGAGCGACTGCCCTGGCAATGTATAAATACTGTACGTAATATTTAAAGGTAAATGGCTGAATATTTATAATTTCTATGAAAAAAGGCTCAGACACTTTTGATAAAGTCACAATCTTGAAAATTATGAAAACTCCTACTATGTCATAACCTTACTACAGTTGATAAAAGATGTGGCCAATAATTTACAGAGTCATCAATTTCGCATTTTTTTAGAATCTTTCTCCCCATTTCTCTGTTTATGTCTTCACAAAAAGTTTTTTAAAGCAAAAATAAATACAATTAATTTGTTATCGTCGGCCTGACAGCAGGCTAATTATGCTCGCTAATTATGATAATGGTGTCGATTCTAGCATGATTCTCTAAACCTAAACTTAAATTTGACAGCAGTATATCCTTGTCATTCTCTATATAGAATGAAAAGGACAGACTGATGTTAAATTTAGTTTTAAGTTTAGAGAATCACGCCAGAATCGGCACCATTGTTTTGATATCAATTTCACATTACGTATTATGCTCTCCGAAAAATGCGATATCAAAATGACATCAACTAGACTTCAACTTATGTGTCTTATATTATGATCAACTCTTTAAAATGATATCAACTTGATATCAACTTAAATGCGTAATAAGTTCAACTTTTTGACTTAAAACAGTATCGCATTAACGGCAAAAATGTAATACAGGATATGATATTGATATGATCTTGATGTGACATAGGAATGTTTCATAATATCATTTGAAAACAATGTCAACTTGGCATCAACATCATATTGACATCACATTAGGATTATATCACTAAAGGATAATTGACCCGCAGGAAATCTGTGAAGTTTTATTTTGTCCATTTGCAAAAATCAAACTTTGGATACCATAACACAAACTGAATTGTATAAGCACAATTGTTTTCTTAGTTTCACAGAATTTTTTAAAAACTTAAAGGCTTGAAAGGACACTGTGGGCTCTTACTTTATTGGAGCAAAGGTACATTATGTTGCGTTTCGTTCAACCTTGTGGGATTGTCGTAAGGGCATGACAACTTTCCTCACTCTATCAGTCTTTTTTTGATGAACATCTTCCCTCTCGCTTTCCTGCAATTTGTGTGAGTGATTTCGTAAAATGTGACGGAAGTATGTAACAGGAAGTCGCGAAAGCGCGCTATTTGATTTGATTTTAGAAAATAATATTCAAATAGCTTATTCCTTTTGTAGTAGGTTTTCTTTCTTTTTTTACTAATATAAGGTGAGGTTTCAAATGTTACAAATCATACGCGACTACTGCAAGGCTCGCTTGTTTTTTTATTTTTATTTATTTATTAGCTCACAAAACAAGTTACAATTAAATATTAATAAACAAAGCAATTACAATAAATTTCAATTTGGGCATAACATGATAAAATTTTATGGGCTGAAGTTTACAGAAAAAAAAAATATATTTCATCAATTAAACACAACAAAATAACACATGAACAAAAATACAAATTAACAGATTTTTGTTAATGAAGTATTAATCTTTGGATTTCTTTCCGAAATTCAAGAAGCCGACTACAAAAAAAATCCAAGGAAGAATGATCCTTATGCAGGTTATCTTTTAATAAGTACTAAGTCTGTACGGGGCCCCCACACCCCTAAATTCGTCCCTGTGTGTGACGCATCGTAGTATAGGTTGCTTTCCAATTACAGCATTATAGCGCATTATGCGACATAATGCTTAACGTTGAGTGTCATGGAGCACCCCCACTAGAGTCCGCATACAAGGGCAAGCGCTTACGCCAAGCTTAAGTAGTATATTACGTATGCGTGAGACACGCCCACAGACGTCGCTATACATCGTTTCATTCCGAAGCCGAGCGTTAGCAGAAGTGCTTCTCTCGTTTTTGCGTTAAAAAACTAGAAAAAATGCCGTACTGTGCAATAAAATTACGTGGAAAGTGGAGTAAAACTTCCAGTCTTCAAAAAGATGGTATTACTTTTCACCGGTAAGTTTAAATGCATTACAAAAAGACAAAAATACTCTTATATGAAATTGCTTTTAATTGTATTTATTTTTTGGTGAACGCGTTGATGTCTTTTAACACTATCCCTTTCTCGCATGCGCTACATCATATATGCTACTCCGCTCTCACACCGGCACGTGTATTGCTAGTGACTTGACGCAGCTCATGTCTGTACCCGTAAGTTTATCGATAAGTTTGTCAGCTACGGAAATAGAAAAAATAAATAAAAACTATTTATTTCATCGTATACAATAACAGATATCATGAGTATACAACCAACAGTTTTTAATCATATCGTACTAAAATTTTAAACCCGAAAATTTGTATGGATGTTTGTTACTATTACACGATTAAACCGATTTGTATGAAATTAAGTGCGCATACTTTATGACCTAGATAAAGACATGGAATTAACGATATTAAATACCCTAGATAGACCACGAGCGCTCAAAATGTGTCCCAATCAACAAGTGCTTAAACTTTATTCAAGCACTTCTTGGTTTATAGTCACGTGCGGACCGATGAAAAGTCAAAATGCCGCAGAGCTCCGTAAAAATGCGAAAAAAATACTAATAGTACGTAAAGTGTTGTTTTTTCGACAGGTATCTAATTAATGTTTTTATAATTTGGTACATAGTCATCTTTATGTAATACAATAAGTTATTTATATAATTTGAGCCAAATAAACGTTTTTATTATTATTATAAATTTAACGCATTTGAAGCAAATTTTATTGTAATACTTACTATAAACTGATTTAATATAACATATTTGTGATACTCAAAAGCATGGTCGGTTATACGTCGCCCTATAGCCGTCTTTTTTCTTCGCGGTCTGTACCTGCTATAATAGCTAACAGCACATTCAGAATTGAGCGCGAAAAGTTAAAAAAATAAGGTCTATTTTCTTTCGCATATAACAATAAGTCGTAAAATTTTAGGAACTTGCATTTTGAACTGCCATAAATCTTTGATGCATGCGTTTTAATTAAGAGCTTATGCCGTATGCATTAAAGGTGACTTTTTTTTAAATAATGCATTACATTGTTTTTGACCACGCGATCATCTTACGGACCTCTGTGAATCGTCAAATGTACCTTTTGGTCACGTTTCGGCCACGATTTTGTACATGTTGTCGTATCTAGGGTATAAAATATCGTTGTATAGAATACTTTTTGTAACGGAAAAATGTCAGGTTTCTTTAGGATTTTCAAAAAACTAAAGTTAACGTGGATGAAGTCGCGGGTGGTAGCTAGCATAAAATTTGATAAGTATTTACCAAGTTCCTTCAAAATCAATAATTTGGTTATACTTAGGTTATTTTGCGTGTGCTAAGTCAAGAGCCACGGACGTCACCGTATTAATATTAAATTCATTAAGTCTGTATATCGCATGTGCCTTTCACGAGAACAGCAACGAGCAAAATCTTTAAAGAGATATTTAAGGTGATATCTTACAGACTGATGCGAGAATCAAAATACAGTAACATTACGTGTTTTATTTATTTCATAGGTTTCCAAAATGTGCCAAGATGAAGGAACTTTGGATAAGTGCAACTAAACGTAAAGATTGGACTCCAACTGTAAACAGTTACATATGTTCTCGTCACTTTACCACTGACAGTCACTCCCGCAAACAAAACGAACCTGTACCGAGCCGATGAGTAAGGCGCCTTAAGTTTTAAAAGTTGTCATAAACAGCATATTATTGTCTATCTAGATATTTTTTTTACGTGTTTTTTGTGTTGCTTATATTTTATTTAGTATGTAGTTACTAGTCGCGTCATGTAATTAGAACGCTGGAAGAAAGTGGAGAGAGTATGTTTGCGCATAGCTACACTAGCGCACCAAAGTACTAGGCCTCTGAACAATGGAGATCCGGCACTTTTCATAGAAAAAATGCTAAACTTGTATACAGTTGAATTTGGTCTCAAAATGAAGCCAAAATTATTTGCTACATAAAACTAATTTTGTCTTATTTTTAGTGAATCGTGGAAAGAAGTTATATAATGATTAATATTTTTTGATATGGAAACCCTAAATCTTCAAGGGACAGAATTTTACTTGAAAATATTACTCAAGTGACTGTAAAAACCATGATTCCTTTGCTTTTTCTAAATAAAAAACCAAATGTCAATTTGACAATCCTAAAATACAAACAAAAAAATCATTCGCTCCCGCGTACTGTGATTGTGAATGTTCTCTGCTGTGATTGCCTTTTTATCCGTTATTTCTCTTGACGACCCGGCTACATAAAGAGGTTATATTGACAAACCTACGTATTTGACATTGACAGCTAGCTGCTGATGACAAATATTGCCAGACTACGTTACCCAATTATGAAACACAGATAAAAAAATTAAAAAAGTATACAACTTTGGCACATAATGCCGGGTGTCCTTTATTTATCGATAGAAAATATCGATATTTTCTAAAATCGATCTTACCCTCATCACTTCGCTGCACTGAGTATATCATCTGACCTTGACGTGTCCAATCACAACGCGGCTGATCTCCCTGCACGCCGCCGACTTTGGCGATTTTGATTTCAAACAAAATTTGCGTGATGCGGACTCTAGTGGGGGTACTCCGTGTTGAGTGTTCTAACTACAGCAACGCTTCGCACAATTGAGCACTCTCAAAAGTAATGCTTTCGGGTGATGCGTGCAATCGTACCAACTTAGAGACAGAAAATTAACAAGTGTTTTTTCATTAAGTTGGCATTGATCGAAATGTTTTATTTATATGTTATCGTTAGTAATATTATTTATTGTTGAAAAATTATTAAAGCTTTCGTTTCATTAAATAGTTTTTTTAAATAATCAAAGTTCATTCAAACTGTTAAAAAATAAATATAAGTATGGATGAAGGTACAAACATTGACTTTTTTTTCAACACTGAACTTAGCGCAAGCGCACTCTGCTGGTGCATTTGAAAACTAATTCACGTTCCAATTAAGCATCAGCATAATTCAGCATTGTGCGGCACTGAGTCGCGTTATGCTCTGTAATTGGAAAGCAACCATAGACATCTATTCGTCAGAGAGTATCGGTTGCTTGCATTTAGTACTGTTAGAATTATATTTGTGTGTTAACAGATCGCGACACATAAATATAAATCTATTCTCTAACCGTACTATATGTGTATGAAACCGATACCTATCTGACCTGTCACGCACGACACAATACGATAGACAAATATACTTCCGGCTTATTTCGCTTGCAGATTTTGCTCATTATTCATGGATCCCATATCGAGTCTTTAATCTTTGGTTACCTAGCAACCAACGTTTTTTCAATGAATGGTAACTATTTGTCAACAATTTGTTGCTTAGTCAAATTTTTATGAACTATACAACATTGTGGATCATAACCAAAGGAAAATGTCCATACAAACATTATTCAAACAGCACTGTATTGTTCCCGATGTATTAACTACAGCTCCAACTGAACTATTGGATATACAGTACCAGAGTGGTGTTTGTGTCGAAATGGGTAAAGAATTAACCCCCACTCAAGTTAAAGAAAAACCCATAGTAAAGTGGACTGCGAAAGAATCTGAATATTATACGTTGGCTATGGTTGATCCCGACGCACCGAGTCGCGAAAACCCCAAGTTTCGTGAATGGCATCACTGGCTTGTGGGAAATATTTATGGAAGTAATATGAATAAAAGTGAAGTATTATCTGATTATATAGGCTCTGGGCCACCTAAGGGAACGGGATTACATCGATATGTGTTTCTACTGTACAAGCAAACGGAAAGGTGTGATTTTTCCAAAGTGCCAAAATTGCCAAATAATTCTGGAGATAAAAGAGGTAAATTTTCCATTGCAAAGTTTGCCCAACAATTCAAATTGGGCATTCCAGTTGCTGGAAATTTTTATGTTGCTAAATATGACGATTATGTGCCTAAATTATACTCAAAATTAAAAGGCTAATTAAAAACCGGTAAGTTCCGCAAACGTTGAGTGCCAGTGTGTATACAGCTTAATAAAATTACAGTTATCTTGTCTATGGTGCGGATCGATAATTTCCGCCTCCGCGTGACATTCCTTTTCGGCCCGATCCGCCATTACAATTTGGTGTTAGCGTAAATTGGTCGTTTGCGTGCACATCGCCACGCTTTATCAGTGACAGCCACTATACGTATTCGTGCGTCGTATCGCAGCGTTTTGTGGAACAAAGAGAAGTGACGTTCAATCGTATGTCCATCCAGAATCTCAACACATTTGACCCTTTCGCCGATGCTATCAAAAGCTCGGAGGACGACGTACAAGATGGTCTAGTCCACGTCCGGATCCAGCAACGGAGCGGGCGTAAGACGCTGACTACGGTGCAAGGCCTCTCATCGGAATATGACCTGAAAAAGATAGTGCGGGCATGCAAGAAGGAGTTCGCGTGCAACGGAACGGTCGTAGAGCATCCGGAGTACGGCGAGGTGCTACAATTACAGGGCGATCAGCGAGAGAACATTTGCCAGTGGCTCACCAAGTCCGGGCTCGTGAAACCGGAACAGCTGAAGGTGCACGGCTTCTAAGCCACTACTCGAACTTGTATCAAAATATAACATGAAGTCATTATAGTATTCTAATTATTATGACAGCGAGCGTGTAACCCCTATCGAATATGTATTTAGAAAGCACAGACGTCTACAGAGAAAGCATCAACTGGCTAAAAATGTGTATAGTATTCTAATTATTATGAGAGCGAGCGTGTAACTCATATCGAATATGTTTAGAAAGCATTGACGTTTACAGAGAAAGCATCGACTGGCTAAAACATTTTTCGTTCGGCTTTCAATTGCAACAAAAGCCCAGACGGCATCGAAAGATCAGATGCACTTTATACCTACATGGGATTGAAGGAACGGCGAAGTGGTCTAGCCAGTCGATGCTTTCTCTGTAGACGTCAGTGCTTTTGAAATGCATATTCGATAGGTGATTACACACTCGCTCTCATAACGGCCTTCCTACAAGTAAATAATCACTTTTTTTATTTACGACATTGTATTTTTAAATTGCTGTAATGATTGAATTAATAAATATGTTTTTGTAAAATGTGGTATTTTTCTTAGTATAATTTCGCCATGAATCACGACGTATGATTCGCATGTAACGGGACTTTTAGGTGAAAGTAGCTTGGGGATCTTGCGAAATCGGTAAATTCTATTCTACTTATGGTAAAGTTGTCACGCAATGATTGGATGGAACATTGTTTTAATTTATTCAGCTCTCGTCTCGCAACGATAAAGTTTTTCCCTCGTCGCTTACGTTACAATACTAATCATCTCGTTAGTAAATTAACCACAAGGTTATCTACTTTACCATTAGGCTTCATTTTTCGAATAATCGAACTAACGTCAAAAAGAGCAGCATTAAAGTAGATACCTACCTAACCTACTTATGTCGAAACGGTTTACTCATATCGGTGATATTAAATGATAAACATTCCCTGCCAATGACATAATAATATTACCACGCTATGGTGTCGAAAACGTTAACATCGCTATACATTGCCTGGAGTGTTTATTTTTATGGTTAGACTTGTTCTCGCCTCGGTATTGTAATGAATCATATTTTTCTTTCTGTGCGTGTTGTTCTTACAAGGAAGCTATGAATGAGTCATGTCCCCATTATAGCGAGTCCACGGCAGTCGGCACTGCCCGAGGTCAACCAACCATGTCATTGGAAGAAATATTATCTTGTCATTTAAGCGTTATATTTTATTTCACAATAGCATACCTACCGACTGAACTGATACACACGCATTATTCGCGCACATCATCGCATTCGAAAATTAAGGTTGACTATTTCATTCTGGACGAAAATTATGTAGGTAGGAAGATGTAAGACAACAATTCATAAATGAAAACAGATTTACTTAAAGGATAAGTAGGTAACTACCATACTTATAAGTCGTCAAACTTATCTGAACAGACCCTTTAAACCGTAATTAAATTTGTTCCATCAATATTGTCCGTAACAGGAAAAAATGGTTCTTTTTAATTACTTTGCCAAACAAACGGGTGCTTAATTATGTATTCTACTTTATAAAGATTGTAACGGTTATAGAGTGATAAAATTGTATAAGTATCGATAGAGCCGTAGATGTAATACACTTTATTTATTTCCTTGTATTTGTAGGTGAAAAAAATTACTAGCTTCTAGCGCCTATCAAATATTTATAGCAAATCCGAAGAACGTAGCAAATACCTTTTTTTCTCCACTAGGTGTTTCTGTTATAGTTTCTAGTTCAGATTTAAACGGGCCCCTTTTACTAAGATTTCACTGTTCGCCTGTCTGTCTGTCTTTCATCAGGCTGTGTTTAATAAAATCTAAAGCTCACTTGTTAATTTTATTTATTCCCATCCTCCTAAACTTTATCGATACATTTAAATATGAACATCTTTAAGATGCGCACATCAATCTACCGTGCCGTAACTGCAACTATGAAACTCGAATAAGCATGCGTGTAAGTAACATGAAAGTAAATGATTTTACTACTCAAATATAGTGCCGTGTGTGTGGTGGCCTAGAATAGCACCACCCCATTTCGTCGGTGTCGTAGAAGGTCACAGGACTACGGGAACACAGCCAGCAGAAGACGGGCAGCAGCGTATTCTCCTTCAATTCCTTGGCCATACTGCGATAGCCAACCCGTCTGCCATGCGTGGCGAATACGGCAAAACCCCTCTCTTATGACTAACACAAATAAAAATCGCCCCCTAGTTCCCGGCATGTCCAAGCCACGCGAAGAATTCCCGGTTAGGATCCGGCTACCATCAAAGACGGCTGTGCCTGGCAACCTACACTACAACACGTGCACACTGAGGACTGACGCGAAGTTAACGGAGTTGGAAGAAGCTGTTAGTAGTTAAGAAAAGTTTACTAGAAAAAAATCCATGCGGACCAGGCAGCAGATGGGACTCGAACCCGCACCCTTTGCTATCCGGGCGAATGCACTGACCATTATGTTACCGCGGCCCTGACGACCGTGTCGAATTATCTCTAGCCTTAGGCTGCAAGGCAGCGCCATCTCTTCGCATTGTAGGTAACCCACAATGTCAAATGAATAACTTTACAGGTATTAAACATTTGAAAGAAGAAATAGCAATTATAGTTGTTTTTATTTTTTAAAGCATTGAACTGCTAGATGTTTAAATCGTAAAATTAAAAATAAGGTTGACCTTATAAATAAATAAATATTTCCAACACTCACACCAATTAGCCTAGCCCAAAGTAAGCACTGTAAGGCTTGTGTTATGGGATACTAGGGTAACTTCATTATGTTTAATATGTATTTCTATATTTATATATATTTTTTTTTCAATTTTAGATAATTTTTTATTTTTTATTTTTTTTTATGATACAAAAATAAATATAACCCAAAACTTTCGCCCTTCTACCACCAACCCCTATTTTTTTATGGCGGTACGAAGTTCGCTGGGACAGCTAGTATAAATATAGATGTGATATGTATTTCTATATTTATATAGAAATACATACCACGTCTATATTTAAACTATCTATATTTATTTAAAAATTAAAAAATATCTAAAATTGAAAAAAAAATTAGGGGTGGATGACCCTTAACATTTAGGGAGATGAAAAATAGATGTTGTCCGATTCTCAGACCTACTGAATATGCATATAAAATTTCACGAAAATCGGTCGAGCCGTTTCGAGGGAGTTTAACCACAAACACCGCGACACGAGAATTTTATATATTAGATAGAAATACATATTAAACATCCATGGCTGGAGTACAAATGCTGGTATTCATCACACAAACATCTGTCCCCACCGGGATTCGAACCTGGGACCTCTCGAGTAGGCGACACCTTCAAACCCGGTGTACAAACCACTCGGCCACGGAGGTCGTCAAATTAGTAGGTAGTCTTATAATTTGGGTTATCATGTCGACGAAAAGGCACATATTCAATTATGTCTCTGTGATCAATGCCGTCAAAACGGGAAGCGGAAGAACCAAACGGTGATCGTTTGGTACGAGGCACATTGAATATTAACATTAAGCTGGAAAGATCTCGACTGATAAGGTCTACGCTCTGACCAATACCAGCAGATTTCAAAACCCCTAGAGCTTTCAACTCTAACTCCAAAACCGCTTCGAAGCCCTCGAAAACAGCCTGGATGTGGACGATCTTAACATCATGGTGGTCGATACTGGTGCCGATTCTGGCGTGATTCTAATCTTAAAACTAAATTTAAAATCTGTCTTTCCTTTTCATTCTGTATAGATAATGACAAGGATGCACTGTTGTCAAATTTAAGTTTAGGCTTAGAGAATCTTGTCAGAATCGATACCACTGTCCGTACGGTAGGGTCCAAGTATTTGGAAACCCGCCGTACTAGAATAAGGAAACTCTCCGACAAGGCACTCCAACTAATGGAACAGCGAAATGAAATGAGGTTACAGAACTCAGCCGATTCAAGCCATCTTGCTTCATCAGCTCGTTTGATAAATAGGCATATCTCTAAGACTTTGACGAGCGACCTTCGCCAATTTAATACTAATCGTATTGAAGAAGCTATAGAGCGGAATAAGGAATCCAAAGTGTTTGTAAGAGATCTGTCTATTAGGCAAAAAAAAAATATTTACGACCTCCGTGGCCGAGTGGTTTGTACGCCGGGTTTCATGGTGTCGCCGACTCGAGAGATCCCGGGTTCGAATTCGGTAGGGGCAGATGTTGTGTGATGAATACGAGCATTTGTACTCCAGTCATGGATGTTTAATATGTATTTCTATATAAATATACTTATATATGTACAATATATGTATTCTATCCGTTACCATAGTATCCCATAACACAAGCCTTACAGTGCTTACTTTGGGGTTTTGCTAATTGGTGTGAGTGTTTGTAATATTTATTATTATTATAAAGTCAATCCCAGAGCTAAGCTTACACGACACTATACCGAAAAAATCCCAGACGTCAGCCTGTATGAGATTAGTATGGCTTTCAAACAACTTGAAAACAACAAGGCGATGGGTGATGATCGGATCACTACAGATCTTCTGAGAGCGGGCGCTAAGCCGATACTTAAAGTCCTACAGAAGCTTTTCAATTGCGTCATCGTCGAAGGTCAACCGCCGAAATCGTGGGGTAGAAGTGAGGTTGTTCTATTCTACAAAAAGGGTGATATTACCCCCTTGAAGAACTATATACCAATCTCACTTCGATGCCATGTCCATAAGTTGTTTCAGAGAGTTATCACGAATCGTCTCGCTAGCAGGTTTGATAACTTCCAAGCTCCCGAACAAGCCGGTTGCCGAAAAGGCTTCAGTATCGTAGATCACATTCATACGCTGCGGCAGATTATACAGAGAATCCTAGGAGACCTGCCACTTTAGCGTTTGTGGACTACGAGAAAGCTTTTGATACGATTAATACCTGGGCGGTACTGCAGTCTCTCCAAAGGTGGCAAGTAGACTACAGGTATGTCGAGGTGTTAAGGTACCTTAATGAAAAAAGCCAACATGTCAGTTCGATTACAGAATTAGAGCTCTAATCCGAGCCAACTGCAACGAGGCCGTAAGACAGGGAGATGTTATATCTCCGAACTGTTTTCTGCTGCGTTGGAGGATGTTTTCAAGCTTCTGGATTGGAAAGGACAGGGAATCAACATCAATGGCGAGTACCTAACACGCCTTCGCTTTGCTGATGATGTAGTACTAAAGACTGAGACCTTGGAGGACCTGAACGCAATGCCAGACGACCTTAGCAGTGTTTCCCAACAGTGGATCTAAAGATGAACATGGATAAGACGAAAATTATGTCGAATGTCCATGCTGTACCCACTCCAGTTAAAATTAAGAATACATACTCCACTCGGAAGTTGTCGACCATTACGTTTACCTGGGACGGATAGTCCACTTAGGTAACTCCAACTTCGAGAAAGAGGTTATTCATCATATACACGGATGGGCAGCGTTCGGGAAGTTACGTAAAATCTTTGCGTCCAAATTACCTCAGTGTCTCAAGACAAAAGTCTTTGACCAGTGTGTGTTGCCAGTGATGACTTACGGAAGCGAATCGTGGTCTCTTACTATGGGTCTCATAAGAAGGCTCAAGTTTGCACAGTGGGAAATAGAGAGAGCGAGGAGAACCGTTGACTGTTGGGGCGGAAAGGTTCTCGAATGGCTACCACACACCGGACGACGCTCGGTTGGAAGACCCCCCACCAGGTGTACTGACGATCTGGTGACGGTCGCGGGAGGCCGATGGATGCGCGTGGCACAGGACCGATCGATGTGGAGATCCTTGGGGGAGGTCTATGCACAGCAGTGGGTGTCGTACGGCTGAGATGATGATGATGATGTCTCAAAGACACATGGAACTGCTGGGACATTGGATGGTTTGTATGAAAATGTTCGTGAAGGCCCCTCTTTAAGGATATAATGTATGATACATGTGTCGATTCTGGCATAATTCTCTAAACTTAATATCAGTCTCTCCATTTTATTTTATAAAGAATGTCAAGGATACACTTTAAGTTTAGAGAACCATGTCAGAATTGATACCACTTTTGTCAAATTATATCAATAAATCTTATTGCACCCAACGTAGGTTGGGAAATGGTTTGGATTGATGGATTTAACAACAGCTCCGCAGCTCCGTAATCCGATCGTAACGTCATATTTTCGCTCATATTCGTCATCTTCTTGAAAGGAACCAGTTGGTTCTTACGTCCGTTAGGGGCGCTGCTTAGTTTTCATAGAAACTCGATGCGATACGATTACGGGACTGTCAAAATTCATGCCTGTCAATGTCATCATCATCAATAAAATTGTTGTAATGTAAATGCGAATTTTCTTTGCGACTTTAATTTTCTTTGGATAGTTTCTAAATAGAATTCTGTTTTAACAAATAAAATCATGTTTTATTAACCTGAACTTGCTGTTACTTCGTTCGAGGTGAAGAAATAGATACAAATTGAAGAATTTCATTCAAGTAAGCGGACATTGAAAGTGGTCGTAAAATTTAAAATCTTCAAAGGAATTTGTAAATAAAATATTAGTGATCTTATAATTTGGGTTAATTTGCAGGATTCGTAAGTGTTTGAGCCATCAAAATGTCGGGGAGGCTAACTCTTGGCCAGCGCGTGATGGTTATGGCGAAAGATGTAAAAGGTTCTGTGGCTTACGTCGGTAAACCAACTTTCGCTTCTGGAAAATGGATTGGAGTTATCCTGGACGAGCCGAAAGGGAAGAACAACGGCACAGTCCGCGGGCACGCTTATTTTAGGGTAAGAATATGTTATTTGTTTCTTAGGTTTTCACGCACATCACTCATTAAATAAAACTAGTTTTAACGGGTTAATGCACGAAACTTTATTTATTTATTGACGTTTCGCAGTTTTTTTAGGTCTGCATCGTCAGAATAATGATTTTTTATTTAATTTAAAGGTACCTCGACAAAATTAAATAAAAAATCATTATTCTGACGATGCAGACATGAAATGGCTGTGAAATGTCAATAAATAAATAAAGTTTCGTGCATTAACCCCTTAAAACTAGTTTTATTTAAGAATATGTTCTTATGTCTATCTATACCCTTTTTATTCCTTTTTTATTATATAAAATTTTTAATAAGCCACAATCATTTCTGTTACTGCATTCCATAGAAGTCTTTGAAAACTGACAGAGGGGCTAACAGTTTGTCGCTATTGGAAATCTGAAGGACTCTCAGGTGTAGTTATGCTACTTGTGCTGGTATGGTAGGGGCCGGCGAAATACTAGAATATTTTTTTTAAAGAGAACTTTATTACAAAAAAACAAGTATCACCTCTTGGGCCCTGGAAGTACAGTTATACCCAATTTGTTATTGTACTTTATAACAATACAGTCAAAATTGAATAGAACGAAATCATTTAAAACAATGTGTTATTGCAACCAATTGGCAAAGTCCCAACTGAAAGTCTATATAAACGCTTAAGTAAACAAACCATGTATAGCAACACCAGATATAGCAAAATACCACTTAAAATGACTTATAGCCAATATTGCTGAAGTTCATATTGTTATTCATCGGCTATAACAACCAACCGTTTTACTTGTTCCAGCAAAACAAAATATACTGTAGGTACTTCAATTACTTCATAAAGTTATTACTTCATTTTTCGATATTTTATTTGAGCCAGCTTATATTCATTATCTATAACCAACTACATGCATACATATGACTACTTGTGTATATTGCTTATAACAACTATTGGACATAGCATCCGAAGTTATATGGTCCCTTTAGTCTTTATATATGGTTTCAACTGTAGTAACATTCACCAAATACTATGTTGTCTATGAGGAGCTTGATGGCACAGGTGGTTAGAGCATTGGGCCTGCGATTGTGAAAGTTTAGCAACTTTATAATGGTTGGTCATTGGATGGGTGACCTAAAACTTATTATCCGCTTTTATTAATGAGCTCCTCCATGCTTCAGATGGTATATTAAGTTTTCAGTAAGGTTTCCGTTGGTACCAGCTGTATCTGCAGTTGTTATCATCCACCAATCTGCACTGGGCCTGCATGGTGGGTCACGACCCAATCTCACTATTCCACTATTCCATAGGGAAGGCCTGTGTCCCAGCAGCAATAGGCTGATGATGATGATGATTTTTTTATGTAAAATATAATTTTATGCTTCCATATAATTACAGTGTGAAGAAAACTATGGAGTGTTTGTGCGTGAGTCCCAAATTCAGTTGCTGGATGCAGATGACAACCCGATGGAGACCTCCATGACTGCTTCTACCGAAGAGCCGAAATCTACATCGTCCAACAGGAGACTGAGCAGGTATGTACTCTATATAAAATGAGGCATTTTTTAACACTTTATCGTCCTAACCTTCATTCAATTTGGATATACGTTTGGTGGTTAAGAGATAAAAATTAACAGATTTTTTTTTCTGTTGACTATAATAACTTTTAATCCTAATCTTCTAAACAAAGGTTGACATAGAGTAGTGTGGTTTCTTATAAACACTAGGTTACTCAAGCATGTTTTCATCGAATTCTGATTTTAAAGATAGTATAACTTGCTAATATTGGGTCTTGACTATGGGTTAACGGGGTGAGCTTGGTAAAACCTTTGAATTGTGTTTGTTGGCATGTATGGCAATACAAGACATATTAATTGGGGTTATTGAATAAAACCATTCAGCTTTAAACTTTTATTACCATAAAGTTAATGAAGTAGTAATGTTGTTTTGAATTCAAGTATTTGTCATGATTTATAGATTCAAGATTTTTATAGTGATAAAATATGTTCAAAAAATAAATTCAGAATTTCAGAGTACATTCGATCTTTTAATAGAGTTATGTAGTATTTGGATAAATCGTGTTTTTGGATTGCCTTTTTTCATAATAATGTTTTAATTTCATATAACACTAATAATTCTTTTGGTGAAGTCCGCAATTCTTCACACCAAGTCCGAGTCCAGAAAGAGTTTGCTCAGCAATTAAAGGGTATACAGTATACATTCGCTACAAAACGCAAGTAACGAGGTTATTATGTGCCCTGTACGCTGAACATTATAAATGTTGTTACCTACATACTATGTGAAACATGTCTATAAGTGATTAGAATACCCTGATGTGTTGTCTTGTTGAAGTGCTATATAATTATACTGCGCTAATAAAGTACTGACTCGAAGTTTTGAATATTGCAATAACTATTTTATAATATTCTTTTTTGTAAATGTGAGTATTTCAATAATTACTACACTCATAATTGATTTGCTGTAAAACATATCTGGTATATTAAACTTAAAACAATAGGATGGTGTTAAATTTCACATATAAGTAGAATTCTTAATATATTATTTCTATTTAACCACAAAATTCATATTGTTTTGTAAAAATTCAATCGTCGGGTTTGTTTGACAAAGTAATCGACTTGCCAGTATAAATTTCAGACCTGTCAATAAAAAATCTTAAGTTTCATCTATGCACGATTTAGTGTTGTCATTTTTTATGTGCGAGTGTCGTAATTACAATTGCGTTTTTGAGAAAGTATGTTGGACTGCATTTGTGTGCATATTTCTCCCCCCGCAAAAAGCGGCAGAATTATGGCTACTCCTCTCCTAGCCGAGTCGGCTGTGTTGCTATATGTATGTAAGTAATTGATTTTATGGGTAAACAAGAGATATGTTTTTTTTACATATAAGTATTACTGGCCGCTGCTTCCATGTCTTTGGCAAGTATAGCAATTTTGTTTCATCTTGAAAAAGGTTTTCAAAATAATGCTCACATTTTCAAGCATGTTTGAGAGAATTAATTATTATTAAAAGAAAAACAAATAACTAAATCTTTATTAGCGCAATTTCTACAATTCAGTTCAAGATATTGCTACAATGTCTACGAAACAATATTTCTTCTTTGTATAAGTAATTAAACCATTAACAGATTTTAGAATCATTATTAGATCTTATTTATGTTCTGTGAATTGTAGTTGTGTGTTTATCAATTCATAAGTTAGGCCCTAATATATAAAAAAGTTCTCGGTACTGTAGTTCTTTTCATATTATCAATTCACTGAGTTTGAATGTGGGGAATAAAATTGGGATTGCCAATTAGAGGGATAGAAGTGCAACAAATTAATTTATATTTCTACAAGTAGTTCTGTCTATATTTCAATACGTGTAATAAAAAAATATAATGTACAAGAAATGTACAATACGTCATGCGAGGTTTGAAATCATTATAACTGTAATGTTTTGATTATGAGAAAAAATAATAAATACGAGTCCTTCTTACCTTTATATACCTTTTATTAATGTACAAAAAAAAAAGTTATAGACATCTCATTTTGAATATGCATTGCGTAATAGTTGATTATTTTTGTCGTCATGAACCCACAAATGTTTGTACAAATATTTTCGAGTTACAATTGCTACAAATCTAGTAAATTCATTATGAAGTTCGTAAATTTAAAGTGTTGAAGTATAGACATCCGTGTGTGACTAGAACAGAGCAACCCCCATTAGAGACTGTATACTAGGACACCCGGCTGTGCCTAGCTTATGTATTAATACTCCAAAACCGCGTGACACGCCCCCAAACAACATATAAAACAGAAGGTAATCTACATACAAGTGCGCTCGAGGAACGAACACATAGCCACCGTTAAAGTTGAATTCAAACAACCGTTTACTGAACAGATAGATAATATATAATACTTAACTTTATTGTTACTCCATTTTCATCATTTGTTCAAAAAAGTTCACAGACTCCCAAGCAGATGGAGCTCGCGCTCGCAGCGGTCCCAAGTGGTCCGATATATTGTGTTCGTGAGTGTCTATGTGTGCGTTACTCCAGTGCACTTTGTATGCAGATTACCTTTTGTACTATGTATTTTGTGCCTGTATCCATAACATGAGTACCACGATACATATTATAGCTTGTTAAGAAAATAGCAGGGGGGACGGGGGGGGGGGGGGGGGGGGGGGGGGGGGGGGGGGGGAGAACAAACTGAGTAATGCGATCTAGTGGGGGTGCTTTGAGTATTGAGTGAGTGCCTAACGAATTGTTTCTCTCCTGCTAGTATAACTGTGGCGCAGAGGTCTAGGCCCACTACGTGAGTACCTGCCGTTGTGTAGACAAGCACCGCTTGTAGAGCTTTTGCACAATTTCTGTTTAAACGTACCTCTTCATTAATCGTTAAAATGTAGTCCCTAATAGCGGAAATCGACTTTATTATACTTAATGCGCCTTATTTCAAACGCGGATTAAATTTAGTCTTGGTTTAAACGTAATTCTGTATCTGTCTTCTTTTTAGCAAACAAAAGTGACAGAATCAGATTTAGATTTAGTCAACGTTTTATAATAAGGCCGATTGTGTTTTGGGTTGTGATTTTTTTAAGTACTGTTATGCTAAATTTATGGGTAATACAAAATTATTTGAAATGTCATTTCAATAATTTAGAATCTTCTATTTATATTGTATCTCAATATCTTATGAACTACACTCGACTGCAAATAAACTGGGCCACTTGCTACCACGGAACTCTGATTTGATTTTCTCAAAAACTATAAAACTAACAACTATCAAAATTATAACTACAGAAAGTGCGTTTCGTGGTGATTAAAATGAACTAGAATTTATTGAGATTAATAAATTAATTAAATTTTTATTTAAAAAAAGCTAAGGAAGAATCGTTTTCCAATTGTGGTATTCGGAAGTTACGAACGAAACAAAAATACTCACGTCAGAGAAAAACTATGGAGAAGAATTAAGGAAATTATAAGAAATATCAGACTATCTTCATTTTATAAAAAAGAACGTTAATCGCGACTTTATTAAAAAATAAGCAATTTGTTAGCATTACTTTTCTTGCTCGATTACTAAGTAAGTTGACAGTACTTTAGAATAAATTTTTACTCATATTAATAATTATGAAAAATACTCTCTGTAGATATCGCTTTAATAGTTGTAAGTTTTATACTTTTTGAAATAATCGAATTATAGTTCCAAGATACTAGTGGTTGGCCCAGTTTATTTGCACTCGAGTGTAGGCTGTAAATGGTATATTCTCTCCTGCCTACAAATCGGGGTACTGCAAAGTGGTAGCAAGTAAAATTGTTGGGGTGGCATCGTTTGGTCGGACCCAAAAACAACCTTAGTAACATTAAAGTAGAGTCGATTTTCCTGGGACTACTTTTGAAATGTTAAAACTGAATACCCAACAATCTAGGAGCGATATCCTTACGTGCCCAACATAAAGCATTGTAAAAGTGATGAGGTTTGTTTGAATTCTTTACCCTTATTAGGGTAAGAAAATCATGTTTTCATATTTATCTGACTTTTTGTAAGCAGCTCCTATGATTGTTGGAAATATTTTTTATGCAAAATGTTGTATGTGTTTTCAATTGTTATTCAATTTATGAATTTTATGTTTAAACGGAGTGGATAGGAATAATTAGTATGCAGCGGAATCAATTTTGAAGATTGAAATATATAATTAAAAAGTTGTTACCTTAATTAAGCTTCTTGGACTAATGGAAAGCCAAATCTTAAAAACAAATCTCAAATTACTATAGATATATAAATAAAGGAAAAGTTAAATAATTCTATGTCAAAAGTCGATCCTGATGGTGAACTTTCTACATTAAAATGGATCTGATATTTAATTGGCTAAAACTATTCTGGCTTACAAAATTATGCGTCAGAATATCTGCTAAATATGTAAGTAAATGCCAAATGATTTTGTCCGACATGAACGTTAGGTTATGAATTAGTATCTGTGTGTAACAGCATCCCAGTAATAATCTGTACTAACTGAAATACTGCCAAGCAACATCATTGTAACTGTTCTTAGCTTTAGAATTTTAACAAAAAGTCTGTGAAGCACTGATTCTATGTTTATACAAGTTACCCAAAACTATAAGTTTGGGTTACTTGTATATTTTTTTATATGTAATTGACCAATTCATTGTTCTCTAGTAATTGAGATAATTCAAATTATCTTGATATATTTTTTGACGAAACTTGCCATTCATATATTTACCCCAGTAGTGAACATAATTTTGATACGATTCTCCTATATTTTACAGCAGTTTATCCTTTTCATTCTTTAAAGAACATGATAAGGATATGCTATTGTCAGATTTAGTTTTAGGTTTAAAGAATTATGTCAGAATCAGGTCATTACAGATAGCGGCAAACTTCTTGTTTAAAACCACAGACAAATATACGTGCGCAGTCGACGTTTTCTTTCATTATTCATTAATGCATTTATTTATTTATACATTGACTATCCGTGACTGTAAACAAAAATTTTCAACTTGGCTTGGCATTAGATTATGATGAGACTGAAAAACTTTTTAACAATAATTATTTGAAACACACTCATACAACATACTCACACACACACACACGCATACACACATATACACACGCACACACACACACACGCACACACAAACACACTTGCTAACGTAACGCTTAAGTACCGTACTTTATAACATGTATGTGTCTTCTTCTGGCACTCACTCCTTGAGTCAATCACACCTTGTAACCCCCGTTTTTGGTATCGAAATAAATCTTAATTTTCATTTTTTATGTAAAATCGCTACTGCGCAGTCTTTTTTGGCAATGGTCGGTGCTCAAGAAGTTGCCGAGGTATATGCCTATCTTAAAAATACATTTTAATTTGTATGCAATTAGGGCTCAATGAATTGGTATAGTTTATTTAAGCTATAACATAAGAGTTGTGTAAATTAACTACTAACATTGTACCTGGTCCCGTTGGCCAGTGTGCGTCGAAAGGCGTCCCCAGCGCAGACGAAGGCTGGCACACTCTCGATGTCAAGGTAAAGAAGAGGGTAGTTTTATGTAGCTTGTTTTGTACAAAAAATTACACTTCCGGATATAAAAATCGGGCAAGCTATGTTATTTTAATTTCTTTGTGGAATAAATAGGAATAATTTTATCCATTTTTGTGAACTCCAATAACTCTTTATTTATATAAAGTAATCGATAAAAAATTCAGCTTCACAGTAAGGAGTTTACCTATTTGCACACTTCATAATGTTGCTCTATTTTATTGTCCCCAAGTGTACAGGCCTGGTGCATCATTCACTCGATGTCAAGGAAAGCTTTATTTATTTTGAAGCTAAAATATTATTTTGTTTTGGCACACATCAAGCACTTCGATCTGTATAGAACGATTAGCAAGCGCGCAAGAAACTATACGAAATTCGTCATTTCAGAGAACTAACCATATTTATGCGGGGTATTAGTTTTTTTTATCAATCCATCTCTTTCTGTCGCGCACAGAACCGTTCGTTAGAGCGAGTGAGAAAACTTTAAGTAGCTCGCCAACGGACAGCTGGCGTCGTTAGGTCGACGCAGAGGGGGTGGGTAGAGAGGTTGTCCTAGCTACGCCCATGAAGCTGTCTCACTTTGACGAATTAAGTTTATATGAAACTAAGTTGAAGTAATATGAAATTGTGCGACGTGCATAAATATGGTTTTAGAATGTAGTTCATGGAATAATCACCTGCTAAGAAAATATGCTGCCAATTAAATGTAAAATATTGTCTTTTTCTGTTGCTTGAATTATAGCTACATTATTTAAGCCTCATTGCATTGTTTGTATTATTATGCTGAAACAGTATCAGAATAGTGTATATGGTTCATGTGCATAGTTGAAGAAGTTGTTCTTGATCGCTTGACCTCTTGAAAATATCAGGAAACTATAATGCTATTATTAACACTGTTTCAATCATACAGAAGGTATTATAATTGTTAATATGTCTTCCAAATTAATAAATCCAAAACTGGTGATTTCGCCAATTTTGGGTTGGTATTTTATAATTGTAAATGCTACTTCAAACGACATACCCATAATTGTTCACCTTCTGTACAAACACTCTACTTAGCTATTTGACTGCGGCTATTTTCTACTTAGCGGATCTTTGATCGATTATAACTTCCACATATACCGTTGCTCAATGTACACCAAAATATATTATTAATGGTCAATAGGGTATTTGACAAGTATTAGAAAACGGTCTCACGTTATTTACTTATGTTTATGGAGTCCATAAAAAGGGTATTCATCATTCTGTTGTGTATTTCGGTAAAAAAATCTAATTCTAAAATTCCATTTTGAAGTTGCCGCGAAAACTTTTCTCTGGGCATTATTGCGTCTCACTGGTACGTGACGTTTTATGACTGTCATAAAATTTTAAAGATACAATGTAATGTCACTTTGACAGGAAGTTTACAAGCGTGTGACGTCATTTTAGTCTTCGCCAATCCCAGGCGTTCTCGGTCACGTGGCCGTAGGACAAAAAATAATTTCTTTTTAATGATTTTTTTATGAAAAGATATTAATTACTTGAGGAGCTGGCGAACAAAACGGTATAATTAAGCATCTGGTCAAACTACTTTTTTTACAGTCCGGAGGTTTCGGGCTCGTTGAATTTGAACCTCAAATAATTTTCAATCAAAACCACCTAAAACAGTGTTCAAATTACTAAATTTATAAATTAAAAACCATGCGAAAAGCTCACTGGGAGGTATGTCATTCACTTTTATACAGCTCCTGAAAAAATTAATTTCATGTGTATTATCATTATACCGTTTGGTTCGCCGGCGCCTCATTTGTTCTCCCAGAGTAGTCAAATAGCTGCTTATATTTTTATTATACCGTCACTTCACTTGGCTATTTGTGTTGTGAACTTGACAATAGCTTGTCTTTTTCATTCTGTATAACGCATGATTAGTACAGACTGTTGTCAAGTTCACAAATAGGAAATACAAACAGCCAAGTTAAATGCCGGCATTAAATACAGTTGCCAACAATTGGTACATTATTTTTATACTGTCAAATAGCCTATACCCAATGAAACAGCAGTAGTGCGCAGTGGCATGTCGTGGATGAAGGGGTAGGTTTTTAAGACTGTCCGTCTATTATATAGCCTGAAATAAATATGCCTCGTTAAAATAGTCTGTGAAAGTGTGCGCCGAAAAGCCCCACTGCTCTCTCAGAAAGTATTGACCCTAAGCAAGAGTAACATTTCTCTATGGTAACATTTATTTTAGCTTTGCACAGTTTTATTTTTATAATGTAGGATACTGATTCCACTTGAAGCTTTATTTCCACCGCCAAAGAGGAATGAACTAAGGATTTCTAGCGGAGTGGTATTTGTGTACATGCAATAGGATTGCTTTTCCAGCGAGAAAGAGTTCCGACTTAACTAGCAAATTTTTCCTCTTTTTTCCCTCTTTTTCATTTTCGCTCGACTCTTTCTTGGTGGAAGAAGATGTATGCATTTTTGTATTGTGAGGTAAACGGAGGCTTTAATGGGCTCACTCTGCTCAGGGTGGAAAATCCAATTTTGAGCTTTGTAAAGTGCTTAAATGATTACGTTATGCGATTCCATTATTAAAAAAATACTTTAAAAATTAAAATGGCTCGATTTTGCTGTCTCCAATAATAAAGTATTCTAAAAAATTTGCTAATTTACAAGTAATAATGGAACGACAAGTAATTGCAATTAAGCATAGCATGCGTTTTTCATTGTATTTTGTTTAAGCATTTGTTTTAGTTTCGATACTATAATTTGAGAGTATTTTTTTTACTAGGAGTACATTCAAATTGGGTAAAATGGGTAAATGATATGTTGTAATATTATTATTTGTTTCTTAGATTTTCACGCACATCACTCATTAAATAAAACAAGGTTTAACGGTTAGATGCACTAAGTTTATTTATTTATAGGAACGCGGCGTCAGAATAATCATGATTTACTTACTGTATCATTAATCATGATTTTGCGTTCCTGTAAAGGACGCGAAACCTCAATAAATAAATAAACTTTGTGCATCTTACCGTTTAAACTTGTTTTATTTGATATGTATTTACCTACTTATTTTCTAAAAGAAATAATGCTTATTTATTGCTTATGTTCACTGTTGTCATGCTATAGAAGTTAATGACGTCACTAATATTTACTTATTCACAAGAGGCTAATGAGGCACTAGGGGACCCTAGAAGAATTAAGAAATTCTAATGGTAGTAATTTTTCCTTGTGCAACGCTTTCCGCAATTCTCTGGTGAAAACGCAGCATTTGCAATTAATTCATAAAAACGAATTCTATTAAAGTATTTTTTTAAATACATTTTACGACAGCCACAATGCAAACCATAAAATATGTAGGTTGGTGCAAAACGCTTTTGGCAACATTTTAGAGGGAATTTGAAAATGACAGTGGACGTTAGGGTAACTACACACATAAGCGGGCTTGAATAAATCGGCACAGCCGGTCAGTAAAATCGATTATTGACGACCTCCGTGGCTGAGTGGTTTGTACACCGGGTTTCAAGGTGTCGCCTACTTGAGAGGTCCCGCGGGCTCGAATCCCAGTGGGGGCAGATGTTTGTGTGGTGAATACCAGCAATTGTACTCCAGTCACGGATGTTTAATATATATGTATATACTAGCTGTCCCAGCGAACTTCGTACCGCCATAAAAAATAGGGATTGATTGTAAAGGGTTGAAAATTCAGGGTTATATGTATTTACTAATGCTATATTATAAAAAAATTAGGGGGATGAAAAATAGATGTTGTCCGATTCTCAGACCTACCCAATATGCACACAAAATTTCATGAGAATCGGGAAAGCCGTTTCGGAGGAGTTTAACCACAAACACCGCGACACGAGATTTTTATATAAAACTAGCTGTCCCAGCGAACTTCGTACCGCCATAAAAAAATAGGGGTTGGTGGTAGAAGAGTGAAAATTTAGGGTTGTATGTATTTTTGTATGATGTATCACAAAAAAAAAAAAAAATATCTAAAATTGAAAAAAAAAAATTTGGTGGTGGATTACCCTTAACATTTAGGGGGATGAAAAATAGATGTTGTCCGATTCTCAGACCTACCCAATATGCACACAAAATTTCATGAGAATCGGGAAAGCCGTTTCGGAGGAGTTTAACCACAAACACCGCGACACGAGAATTTTATATATTAAACTAGATGTCCCAGCGCAATTCGTACCGCCATAAAAAAAATAGGGGTTGGTGGTAGAAGGGTGAAAATTTAGGGTTGTATGTATTTGTGTATGATGTATCATTTAAAAATTAAAAATATATTTTTATCTAAAATAGAAAAAAAAAAAATTAGGGGTGGATTACCCTTAACATTTAGGGGGATGAAAAATAGATGTTGTACGATTCTCAGACCTACCCAATATGCACACAATATTTCATGAGAATCGGGAAAGCCGTTTCGGAGGAGCTTAACCACAAACACCGCGACACGAGATTTTTATATATTAGATTAATATACTTATATATGTATCAGTTTATGTATCCTAGTATCCCATATCACAAGCCTACAGTGCTTACTTTGCTAGGGCTAGGCTTATTGGTGTGTTTAAAAAAAATGTAGATAATTGATGGGTACAACAATTGCAGTGATGCGATTACTTCGGGTCGGCATTGTTGTTCGACTAATGCTGCCGAACCGAATATGGCGGCCCGCTTATGTGTGTAGCCTGTATATATGTAGCTCCTTGCACAAGCCTTACAGTGCTTAATTTTGGGGTTAGCCTGATTGGTCTGTGTTGGAAATGTTTATTTATTTAATAAGTTTCGCGCAGTTCACGCACTTCACTGGCTAGCAGTCGGCAGTCTTTGACGTCGTACGCATCGCCTACCACCGAACGAGCGGTGTCACCAGACTCGGCGGCGAAGAACAGAGCATCTTTTGTCGAAGTATGTATCAAAATTTATACTAATAGGGTGTTTGACATGTTTAGAAAACGATCTCACGGTTTTTACTAATTCTGTTGTGATTTTCATCATTCTGTTGTGTATTTTAGTAAAAGAAAATTTAATCAAGTTTACTCAAACACGTACAAAATTTCATATTTATAATATTATATTAGGACTGGCGGACGCTCGCGACTTCGTCCACGTTAACTTAACTTAAGTGTTTTGTGAATAATACAGGAAACTTACATATTTCCAGGATAAAAAGTATTCTATGTCTCAATCTAGGTTTTAAACTATATGCATGCCAAGTTTCATCCAAATCCGTTCAGTAGTTTTCGCGTGATTGAGTAAAAAACTTTCACATTTATAATATAAGCAGGATAGCGGGATGGTGCCAACCAGAATTTTAGAACTAAACCTTCGCTATTTGTCTCTTAGCGGGCTAAATATGATGAACTTTAAAAAAAGTGCGGCCAACGAGAAGCGATACAAAAGTTCATTCACCTTAGACGAGACTAAGGATTATACGAGTTCTACTGTACATGCAGGCTTCATTTATGTCTTGAATCTAACCGGAATAGTTTCTGTACAAACTTATCTATTTATTAGATGTGTAAATTAAAAACCATTACAAAACATGATAAAACGCAAAATATGAAAATATAAAAAACCTTTCTCAACTCGTGGCAGAAATGTGCCATCTTCACAGACAGGGGTTTTTAGACGTTGGCAGAAATCTGCCTTTTACACAGACCACGGGATACAGAATGAATAGGGAATACCAGAATCGACACCTCTGTTATCCTTAAACTTAATTTTACAGTAGTATATCTTTATTACGTCATAAATTAAAAGGCCCATTATTTAAATGTTTGGTGAATGCTTATCGCAGACTGGGTTCGTGGAGACACTGACACCTCAGTACACACCGGGGCAAAGCATCACTTCACCGCAACCTGTGTCGTCAAATGAAGACAAGCTGGCCAACATACAAGCACAGCAAGAGGTAATGTACTTAAAATAGATATAATTAAAACAGTGTTTCTTCGCTTCACGATCAGAAGGTCTAAGTGGCAAAAAGTCTAACACAGCGAAACGTTTAATTAGCAGAAAGCCTTGAAAAATTAGAAAAATTTCCATGTAGCAAAAGGTCCGAATCTCAGATCACACTGCTATTATAAAGGCGAAAGTTTGTGAGTGTGTATGTTTCTTACTTCTTCACGTCTAAACGGCTTGAGCGATTTTAATAAAATTTGGTATGGAGTTAGCTGACACCCTGGGTTAACATATAGGCTACGTTTTACTGCGGGAAAATATTCCTAATAAATCGTGGAACAGAACGTCTATTTAGAAAATCGTTATTTTTAAAATGTGTATACGCACGTGACAGGTAGTAAAACTTATTAATAAACGTATGGAAATTTATTCGTTATAACAAAATGTGTTGATAGATACAGACATTTTGAGACTACGAAGATTTGCTAATTAGACGTTCTGCTTAGAGATCATCTGAGATTGAACATTTATCCTACATTTAAAAACAGTAATCAAAATAAAATTTTACCCATATTTTATTTACCCAAAATACCATTTTTATAATATTTTTTTGTGTTTTACAAAATAACCTGACGATCTGGATTTTTTTGAGTATTGTTTTCGTTTTCAGAACACCTTCACATAATAGGGTGATATGACATGTTTTAGAAAACGATCTCTCATTATTGACTAATGCTTATGGAGTCCGTAAAAAGTAGATATTCATCATTCTGTTGTGTATTTCAGTAAAAATAACCAAATCAAAAACTCCATTTTCAATTTGCCGCGAAAACGTTTCTCTGGACAATATAGCGCCTTACTAGTGTGTGACGTCACACGACTGTTATTAAAACGTCAAACGATACAATGTAATGTCACTTTAACCGGAAGTTTACTTGCGTGTGACGTCATTTTAGGCTCCGCCCATCCCAAGCGTTTTGGGTCACGTGACAATAGATAAGAAAACTATTTCGTGGGTTTTTAGTAAAATTATTATGCCAATATTCATTCTAAACACAGATGCCAACAATTGACACTTTATTTTTAATACTGTCAAGTACCCTATTCCCATAAATAACCTAATAACATATAAATCAGTTGAAAACATCCAGACAGCATTTTTGTTGCAGAGCTGAATCAGACTTATAAAACTGACCGTAAATCTTTCACAGATAACGCAATTGAAATCCGAAGTGGTAGACCTGAATGAGAAGCTGGAGACTTTGAAAGTGCGTCGCGCAGAAGATAGAGAGAAGATAAGAGAACTGGAGAGAGTCCGTTTACAGTTGGACCAGGCCAATGAGTTTAAATCCAGGATTATGGAGTCGCAGGCGCAACTGCAGAGAGACTTGCAAAGGGCTAAACAAGAGGTTAGTAAATTCATCTTACACATCAAAATAATCTAAGTAACATACATCATTTACGCGTCCTGAAAATTTTCTCTATTATTTTATATTATCTTCATTATCATCAGCCTATTAATATCCCCACTGCTGGGGCACAGGCCTTCCCTATGGATGGATTAGGGTGATTGGGCCATGATACACCACGCGGGCCTAGTGCGGGTTGGTGGGTGCTAACGACTGCAGATGCAGCCGGGACCAATGGCTTAATGTGCCTTCCGAAGCACGGAGGAGCTCGAGATAGTAAATTTTTGATCACCTATCCAATGACCGACCACTGCGAAAGTTGCTCAACTTCAACGACCGCAGCCGAACGCGCTAACCACTGGCGCCATCGAACTCCTCATATTATCTTTATTATTATATCATATTATCTTAATGAAATCTATATTTTTTCCAAAGGTATTTTGTTGCTTTATGCACTAATAAATCAAATTGGTTATTATTAACAAAAAAATATAAGAATTCAACATATCATAAACTAACTTTATCTGCTACTAGGCTTCACAAAATCAATAATTCATTTAAAGGTCTTTGTGTTCGCATAAACAATAAAGTCCCAAGCAATATCCAAGGGTTAACCATAAATAAATTCAAAGATAGTGTAAAAAAACACTTATTAAAAAAGCTTATTACAAAGTGTCTGATTATATTACATACAAAAATGCTTGGGTTTGAACTGTTCCAATCATTCCAACAGGTTTTCTTGATTAAATAAATCATTTTTGTATTGACGTTGTAACAACATAATGATTTGTAAATACAACATTTACAAATCATTATGTTGTACATTATACTTTTAATGTTGTGGAGTTTTTTCGCTAGTTTTTCTCCGCAGCAAGAAAATATGTCCAATATCGAGTGGCAGGGGAAAAAAATTGGACGATTCAAAAGCGTTGTACTGTACATCCAATTTGAATAAAGAAATATTGATATCTGATTTCATAAGCTGCCCAAAAGTAAAAATAAAAGTTGTGTGCACGTACCACACATCTGAAGTAAAACTTCTTTTCGTAAATAGCCTAACATTAGGCGGTGCATAAGGCATAAGGAAATGGAGCAGCGCACGCATCTCTCATGTACAGTAAAACCCGTGTAAGACGATTTCACGGGGACTCAACCAAAAACGCGTCTTAAGCGGGAAATCGTATTATGCGGGTTTGCGGGATAGGGAAATTTCGAATTTGTATGTACAATATTTAGGAATTATGTATGTTATAAAAATGTAGTGTAATATTATTTATTATTACGTTATTTAAATTAAGCACTTATTTTAATTTGTCGAAAAGACTTTGAGGCATTAGCAATTACAAGCAATTTTCAACATAATTTAACTTTTGCAGTGCATCTTCGTTCTGATTCAAAGAAGACAAAATCAGAGTTGACTTATCTTCTACTTAATCATTATAACTTAGGGCCTCTTCTTGTGTGTTATTCACATTCCCATCGAATTTTATGCTGCTGCTAGAGGGTAATATGTGTGGTACGAGTTGGTATTTTAGCTTATTAAACGGGATGACGAATCGTATGCGAGAAATCGTATTAAGCCTGATCGTATTAAACGGGTTCTACAGTATATGTATTGTCGCGTGTGACACTCGAAATGTAAATACATAAATAACACTAACTATAAAGGTTACTTTGGCGTAAAGGTAATGGATGTGAGTGTTAGAAATATTTATTTTCAACACATTTGCTCAAAAAATTAATGAATGGAGGTTGTATACATTGTTCGAAAGTTCAAAATTACGGGCCATACAATGGAGCGTGCGGTAAAAATTTTACAGTACGCTCTTTGGTAAAAACCAATTTACCGCACTAATATCATAAATAACTATTATTTTAGTAATACTTATTTTTAAATTTCAGGTGCGCGAAGCCCAAGAAGCTTTAGAAGCTCATAATGACGAAACCGCCGAACTCCAAGAGGCCGCAGAGATGGCAGCACTGGACAAGGAAATGGCAGAAGAAAGAGCCGAAGCTCTCCAGCTGGAGTTGGAGCAGTGCAGGGAGAAGCTGGAGGAAGCCACCCTGGACCTGCAGCTCATGAAGGCGGAGATGGAAGCGGGGGGGAATATACGTAAGTGTTTAACATCTGGTTTAGTCTACAAAATAGGGATGACGAATAACTTTTTGAAGTGATAACTTCTTATGGGAGGGTAAACAGCTTCGTTACGTAACGCTAACGCGTTACGGTGCCAGTCTGTGTGGCTTCCCTTCCTGTCAACAACGATGGAAGTGATTGTTTTAAAATCATTAGTAAAAAAAGTCTTTCCTCTACTGGGATTCGAATCCGGGCTGCCTGCGTAGGAGGCGACATTTCTACGACTGAACCACCGGTGCTTGTAGATAAGGTCTGATTTTTTTAATAACAGTCAAAAATGTAATGCAATATGCTAGAGATGAAAGAAAAATATTGTGGCGATGTTGTGATGTTTATACTTAAAAAAAAAAACTAAATATACCCATGAATTTGATGGAATAAACGAATTGGTTTTCCATATATGTACTGCTTCAATGCACCTCAATGTTATCTGGATCTTTGACACGATTTATATCAGCACTTAGTTTTTAGATTTAAGACATAATACTAGCAATCTATACACTTTCTACATTTTAATAGTGTCATGCATTGAGGAGAGGGACCATTTTATACAATAGTTATTCCGATATTAATAGGTCACACTGTCTTATTAGAGTTTTTTGATTCTATAGAAATTATGACTATATACATAACGCATTTATTTATTCATAATAGGGCTGTTGACTAAGGGCAAGGATAAGCCAAGATATTAAATACCCTAGATACACCACGTGCGTTCAAAATGTGTCCCAATCAAGAAGTGCTTGAACACCACTCAAGCACTTCTTGATTCACAGTCACGCGCGGACCGTGAAATAATGCGAAAAAAATAGTTGCAGTATGTAAAGTGTCGTTTTTTCGACAGGTATCTAATCAATGTTTGTTAATTCATAGCATTTGAAGTATTTTTTTCTAATACTTACTATGAACCGATTTAACAGAAAATATTTGTGATATTAAAATGCATGGTCGGTAATATAGCCGTCTGTTTTCCTCGCGGTCTGTACCTGCTATATTGCTACAGCGCATTCAGAATTGCGCGTAGTATCGAAGGTCTATATTCTTCCGCATATAGCAATAAGTTGTAAAATTTTACTAGCTTGCATTTCGAACTATCATAACTTTTTGACATATGAGTTTTAATTAAGACCTTATACATTGTGCATTAAAAGTGGCTTTCAATGTCTAAATAATGCCTTATATTGTTTTTGACTATGCGATCATTTTACGAAGCTCTGTGGATCGTCCATTATACCTTTTGGACAGGTTTCGGCCACGATTTTGTTCGTGTTGGTGTATCTAGGGTATATAATATCGTTGAGGATAAGGGATAATAAATAGATATTTTTGTTTGAAAACAGAACTAAAAGTGGCCATAAAATAAATAAATATACTATGAAAACTAATGGAAATATGGTGGAAGCAGCACTGTTATCTCTTTCGCACTTTTATGGCGATTAAGGTTGGACAATGGTTGCTCCTTTTTGCCATAGAAAACTTTATATTAAACAATATATTGTTTTAAACTTATATATATATTGTTTTAATGGTCACTAACATGATAGCTATTAATGGGATTGTTACCATGTACCTTGTTTTTATGAGTCTCGGATATTTCAGTACTGTTCCAAGCGCTATGATCACGGAGAAGTAACTGAAGTAATTGCGGGTACCTGTCTGACAATAACATCTACCCGCAATTACTGTCGTGTGAGGCGAGTCATTACGTTCCCTAAAATATGGTTGAGCGAAGCGATGGCTGGTTCATGCGTCATGCTCGTGAACGGGTGCTGCCAGCGGAGATGAGTCTGCCCTAACTACTTTGATATTTAAGATGTTAATGGTGTCGATTCTGGCAGCATTCTCTAAACTTAAAACTAAATTTGACAGCAGTATATCCTTGTCATTCTCTATACAGAATGAAAAGGAGAGACTGATGTTAAATTTAGTTTTAAGTTTAGAGAATCACGCCAGTATTGGCACCAATGTCTAGTTACACCTAATATAAATAACACTTTTTGTATTTATACTGTATGACACAGCAATCAAAATGCAGGTGAACAATTAATGTATAATTTCACATTATGCAATGAACAGTGACTTCATGAATCTACTACGAAGTCATTTTTCAACTTTTCGAATCTGTAAATAATAAAACAGGGGGAAAAAACAGCCCTTGCTGAGTTTCTTGTCTGTTCTTCTCAGTACAAGGTCTCCCGTAGTAGATTTACGAACCGATGGCGTAGCTTCAAGACATTCATGAGTGCTCGTAACAGCCTTAACTGAATAAATGTTTTTGATTGATTGATTATGGTTATGATTACTTCAGTTACTCCGTGATCGTGGCGCTTGCAAACAGTGCCGAAATATCGGCGACTCATAAAAAACAAGGTACATGGTAACAATCCCGTTAATAGCTGTAATTTATATTCTACATTTTGAACAACGTTACCTTCTTATAGTTGTATTTAATAATCCAGTTAACAACCGTATTATATTCTTCTTACAATCTCGAGAATAGAAATATATATTTAGTCTCAATATAGATATAAAGCAATATTTTACATATTAATATAATATAGCTTTTTGTTTTATTCCTATCACACGCATACGAAGTCACAGGTATAAACATATTATTGTATTATTAGAAGCTTAGAAACACATTTTAGTTTTCAACTAGTCAACGCATTTGGGTTGTCAGAGTATATTCTACTCTATGCTATTGGTAATACCCACTATCTTTCTTTTTAATGAGATTTTGTTATGCCAATGCCGTTCGGATATTAGGATGCGAGTTCGAGTCCCGTCGTCTGCCTGGTCCGCGTGTAATTTTTTCTAATTATATTTTCTTTAGATTTAAACGTCAAGCAGTTAAATGCTTAAAAAATTATAACAGACTAGCAGTCCAGTGAACCAAATGTTCACCAAAAAAAAAAAATGTATTTAATTAATTGGGAACTTCGGAGATTTTGTGTGGTTTCGTTTGAAATGGAAATCACGTGATTTCTCGAAAACCGGAAGTGCTACGTTACTCACATCCGGTTTGTAGTCTTATCAGACTATTCTTAACTTATAACTTAAACATTCTCTATATCTATCTCTTACGGTTTGGCCGCTGAAACAGCACCACGGACGGACGGACGGACTTGTCTATTAGATAAGAGATATTACTTTTTACTTCCATTTTCGACTTTTAGTTGGTTGTATTCTTTTGGTTAAAATATTTGAAACTCTATTGCATAATGCAAAATTATTTGTAAATAATACGATCCGACAAGCAGAAACATGAAGAAAATACATTTATATACATAATTTTTTGCTGCTACTGTTAATAGTTAATTAATAGCATTTCATGAGATGTCTTTCTTGTAGATTGACAGAGCCTTCTAATGTGCGACAAATAAATAAAACTACAATGGAATTACTTAAAATAAATAATGAAATGAATGATTAGCTTAAATGTTTGTTAGCAATTCATATTAAGATTAAAAAGTAGTTTAACACAATCGCTTACAAACGAAAATAATGGAAAATTACGTCCCACGAGAAAAGAATGTCATTGGCCGGAGTGGCGATAACACAGCCCTGACTCGTAGCACATAGTTTCTGTGAACGAAGTTTAATATGTGAGATCGAAATATGTAAACCATATCAAATATTTTCAAGCTTAGACGAGCTAGAATGCGATATTAATATCCGAACGGAAATTCGATAAGTTGTATTTCTTTAAACAGTCAGCTAAAATGCCTCGTCTAGTCAAACATTCAGCAGATTAAAATAAAAGCAATTTGATGAGCTCTTATTGAAATCTCTTTACACTCGTTTGCAAAACATACGAATAATTTCACCAATAGACAGACATTCTGCCGGTACGCGCATTAGCTGTCATACATAGTTGGCTCATCAAATTGTCTGGACTTTCTGATGGTATTACACTGGTTAAATATTTTTGAATAATAATATTATTAAAATATTACGGCAGTACCCTTTAAATCAAGTGTCTCTATTCTACGCTATTAAAAACTTTGCGAGTTAGAGTAGAATGGACATTTTTTTTTCATTATTTCACAATAAATTAATTTTATTACAAAGTTCAAATTTTAATCTTAACTCAAATTTTCTCATGTTGTTTTTGAATTCATCATACGTTATGTAAATTTGTGTACGAATTGTTAATGATAAAGGATATGTGAAGAAAATTATACTAATTAAAGGTAAATTAAAAACTCATTTTTTTTTCAATTTACTTTTAATTCATTTCTAAATAAAATGAAACGTAACTTAAATGTAACAATAAATTGGACCAGTGAGTTACCATCTGTAGTTATATTAAGCAATTATAGTCACAATTGCACTTTGATATACTGACAGAATAATTTATTTATGCAACGTTTTATTTAAAAGCATCATGTGAATATGGTAAGCGAGTTCAAGTTCAGTCAGTATGTCTTGTTATGTATGTGGTAAGGTCATTGCAATATATATTTAGGAAGCACCCACCTTAAGCTAAGTTATATGTTATATAATTATAAAAAATTGATATTTATATCCTTATAGAAAACAGCTTGGTATCATTAATTAAGTTTTTTATCAAATTCATTTTAAATTCTAATCAAAATCAAACATGTTTAGTTGAAGTGCTGTTTTCTCCAAAGAGTCAAACATATATTTAGTATATATGTGTTAATATGTGATCTTTATATTTTGCAAGATTAAGAAAAAAATACCTTTGTTCTTTCTCTGTAAGGTGACAGCAAGACACACAACTAAAATTTAGTACTAACGTTTCATACACGCGGAAATAAAACTTCTTTTTAAAGTTTTATTTAAATGAATACTTTTTTCTGATCACATATTATATGTTTTTTTGCGATATACTTTTTATTTATTTATATATACATTTATTTATTTTATAGAAGTACATAAACAACTATTGCGTGTACGTATAATTAAAGTAATTTGAGTATTAATGAATGAATGGGTTTATTCATATAGCGTCATATATATATTCTTAACTAATATGTATCATTTATAGTTCCATATGTTTTTCAAAATTTCATGCACGTTCACTGCTTTGATAATGATTATAGTGATGTTTATTAAAACAGCTAAGTTATTAAAGTTCAAATGAGTAAAATTCTAAGAAGGAGAATGATGAAGTACTGTTTTTGTAATTGTTCAATTAATTGGATTATTTATGTCATAGCTGGTTGTTGAAATCTTTTTTGCTGCTCTAGACGTTCGATCCTATATAAAGGGTTCAGGTATGGTAGGAGTACTTCACAAGGTGCAAGATTTCCCCCCCTTATGTTGTTCTGCCGCGTTCGTGAAATCCAGAATTCACCTCTTGGGTCTACCATACAACTGCCCAGTTGTTTAACTCTCACTTATCATCAGATGGATTCACCAATATCCACGAATGGTGCCCATTATAAACATAAAACGCCTTATTACAAAACGTAGTCTAAAGTTAATACTGATGCTGTCACTTTTGTTTGCTAAAAAGAGGACATAAGGTTGAAACCAAGACCAACTGTAGTCCAATTTAGGTTTAAATTTGCAGTTGGTTGGACTCTTTAGTCCAGTTTAGGATGTCAAAATTTGCAGTGAATGTGTTGTTCGTTTTGGTTTTTTATTTCATGAATGCATGTCATGTGTTTGTGTTAATTTTAAGGCCCATATGACTTGGACAGTATTTTATCAATGAATTATTGTGTAAAATATTGGACGTGACCGACTCTCTCGACGCACAGTGTAGATTTAACAGACTTAACTAATAACAGTGTGACAGGCTAGACAGTAAAACGGTATTTAGGAGCTCGTTGAAGTAAAGGACTCGACTTTTTTTCAAAGACGTAGGATGACACGAAACTTAAGTCATTCTTGATCTGCCTTCTTGTGGTAATATGACGATTAAAAGGTCACATACGCAACAACTGAACGTATCATTATACGACGATATGACTATAGGAGATGCGACAACCGGCCGGCGAGGGGACCGGATACGAGATGCGATAACTGCAGGGCGACTATCGACAGACATATAGACCGACAGACGGGCCTGCATGCGTGCCGTGTGATGCAGAGCACCTGTACGCGGCCGGCGCACAGTGGGTGAATAAAAGAGGTTCCATCGTTGCTTGTACCAGCCCCTTGTTTAACAACGTCCACAAGTAGCCCCGTTTCAGTCCGGAATTGTTCTTGAATAGCCTTTTTTCTTTGGCTTAACTGTTGCTTCAAATCTTCGCCCTTAGCTTGCCATTTCTTGAAGTCGAGACGGTAAGCAATATGTAAGATACATTCCATGCATCTAATTCGTGCATGGAGGGAAGACAGACCGAACTTAAACATGTCTACAGACTGGGTTCTCTGAGTAACCTTGTCGATATCATTCATTTCTTTTGGTTTTGCTTTGCATATATCGCATGTAGCTGTGGATGTATCTGATAAATGTGAAGTTATTTTACCATCAATCATCGTCATATGCAGAACGTGTTTTACATTTGCACCATCGATAACAGTTGGATGTAGAGCAGCAATTTCCGTATCAATTGAAGTCATTTCTTCTTTAACATTCAAATCGTTCTCTTTAGCAAACTTAAAATAAATGGGTCGACAGTAAAACGTTGAAGACGCTTTGGGGTTTTCCCATATTATTTCATCAGTACCATCTCTCACCAGTTTTAACGGCACAAATGACACAATAAAAGCAAATAATCAGTAATTATTATAGGCAAACAACGGCAGGTAATGACTGTGGGTAACCCTTTTAATTCCTCAAAACCTGCAACAATAGAGTTTGTATTGTTTATATGTAATGATGCTCTCGTTAATGGCGCGCGGCTTTTAAGCGATTGTCAAAGAAAAGATTAAATTGTAGGCTGTAAACGACTTCATTGTAATTCTTTACAATATTGTATTCTTGTTTTCTTTTTCTTAAAACTATTTCTTTTATCTATTTATATTAATTCCATATCTTTTGAATAAGGACGCTTTTATTTAAAGTTAAGTTGTATGGTGGCGTTATCTACTGTGTAGTTTTATTAGATAATAATCTGTGTTATATTAATAACTAAATGCTGGGCAAGAAACATAAACAAACTGTTTATTGAGACACATAACCCCGTAAAGCAAAATTACCCTAATAAGCATTTTGAAAAATTCGTATCTTTTGAACGGGGCCGTCCGGGGTGAAGGTCAAAGGTCACATGGCTTCGTAACAGACCCGGTAATAATCCCTATAAGTTTCAGCTTGACCGTAGAAGACCGATACAAGTTATGAGCAAAACAAATTCCGTTTTCATACATTTGAAACTCTAAAGCCCGTGCTTTATGGTGTTAGATTAAAAGGAAATTCCCCAAACTATTTTATTATTCAATGTACTGATATGTCCAATAAAACCGCATACCTTAAACGGATAATAAACATTTTTATTTTTTCAAAAATCCTATGAAAGGGGACCTCTTTTTTTCACCCACTGTGCGGCGAGGCGACCGGATACGAGATGCGACAACTGTAGGGTGACTATAGACAGACATATAGACGGACAGACAGACGGGCCTGCATGCGTGCCGTGTGATGCAGAGCACCCGTACGCGGCCGGCGAGGCGACCGGATACGAGATGCGACAACTGTAGGGCGACTATAGACAGACATATAGACGGACAGACAGACGGGCCTGCATGCGTGCCGTGTGATGCAGAGCACCCGTACGCGGCCGGCGAGGCGACCGGATACGAGATGCGACAAATGTAGGGCGACTATAGACAGACATATAGACGGACAGCATACGGGCCTGCATGCGTGCCGTGTGATGCAGAGCACCCGTACGCGGCCGGCGAGGCGACCGGATACGAGATGCGACAAATGTAGGGCGACTATAGACAGACATATAGACGGACAGACAGACAGACGGGCCTGCATGCGTGCCGTGTGATGCAGAGCACCCGTACGCGGCTGGCGAGGCGACCGGATACGAGATGCGACAAATATAGGGCGACTATAGACAGACATATAGACATACAGACATACGGGCCTGCATGCGTGCCGTGTGATGCAGAGCACCCGTACGCGGCCGGCGATGCGACCGGATACGAGATGCGACAACTGTAGGGCGACTATAGACAGACAGACAGACGGGCCTGCATGCGTGCCGTGTGATGCAGAGCACCCGTACGCGGCCGGCGAGGCGACCGGATACGAGATGCGACAACTTCAGCAGCAGAACACGAGGCTAAGAGACACCCTGGTGCGACTAAGAGATCTCTCCGCGCACGATAAGCATGCAATGCAGAAGATGCATAAGGTGAGTTCATGATCATTGTCTAACTTAAAATTAAGCGGTGTGTCAAGCAGGAAGCGACTAGCAGCTAATTTTGAAGCTAGCGAAAAATTAGATTAGTCGTCTTAGCACGAACCAATATCGAATTCGATATTGATTTGTACTTGGGGTAAGTACAAATCAATATCGAATTCGAATAGTTTGCGAGTGCGAAATGCAGCAGCGCCATAACGGATGTAACGAGAACTAAAAATTAGTTCACATTTTGACAATGACATTTTGCACTCACAAACTATTCGAAATCGATATTGCTTCGTGCTAAGGGTACAGATTCCAAATTGCAGTCATAGCTGGCGCACAGTTCTACACTGAAAAACACGAATATTTGGAAATGCCAGCAATAGCCTCGTGTCGGCACTTCTAAGTAGAAATTTTACCAAGGCGTGACGTCGTGCGATATTTCAAATCAATATATCTCTGTAATGTTTTGGTAATGTGAATAAAGAAATTAGTTTGCACTGACCACACATCTGAAGTGAAACTTCTTTTCTTAAATAACCTAACTTAAGGTAAGGCATAGGGGAATGGAGCAGCGCTCACATCACTAATTATATTGTCGCGTGTGACACTCGTGACGCTCGTAGCCTTTCATCCTTCGCCGGGTTACCCACAAAATATCATGCTTGTTGGGAAGAGCTCCGCGCGCTAGTCATTGTATGGGTCACCAAAAAAATATTATGTCTCACTCGTCCATGCTTCGGAAGGCACGTTAAGCTGTCGGTACCGGCCACATCTGTAGTCGTTAGTATTCATCGTGAGCTGTTTAAAAGCGTTTATTTAACTTGCTATGTACTCGTATGTAATATGTTCGTGTTAAATCTTGCAGCTGAATTTTAAGGTAGTTGGATCCTGGAATGAATCTCTATAACTAAAATTAAATTTGAAGACAGTGTATCCGTGTCGTTCCCTATACAGAATTAAAAGTAAATGTTGATGTTAAATTTAGTTTTAAGAGAATTAAGCCAGAATTGACACAATTCTATACCGATTAAGGTTTTTTTTAAGATTGTCAAGGTCATTTTGATTTTCGCATTGCGGTCGGCCCACAATGGCGGACTAGTAATTTTTTGTGCCTGCTCGTGATGTGGTAGCTAATGGAATGGATTCTTGAATCGAATACGAGTAACCTAACTTCTGCGTTCAACTTTAATTTCAATAAAAGCTTGTTATTAAAAATGATTTTGAAATTTAAATTTCAGGACTTAGAGCAATACAAATCCGAGATAGCAGAACTCAGTCGCACCAAGGAAAAGCTCTCCTCAAGGGTTGAAGAGTTGGAGGCGCAGGTGGCTGACTTGAGGGAGCAAGTGGATGCCGCCCTAGGTGCTGAGGAGATGGTGGAACAGCTGGCTGAGAAGAAGATGGCCTTGGAAGACCAGGTAGGTCCACGCGCGTTGGTATACGTTGTCATCGACTAACTGTGGCCACTATTCCTACACGAACAAAGAAATTTGGTGACTCATTGTTTTGTCGTACTATTCGCAAGTGGAATTCTTTGCCCGCGCACGTATCCCCTCTCCTACAATCTGGGGTCCTTTAAGAGAGGCGTAAAGAAGCATTTCTGCAGGCCTTAAAGGTGAGGATGGTTGGTGTGGCAATATACTCGTATAACTCCTGAACCAGCTATCTTCGCGTCAGCACTTTGCCTTATCATCAGGGGGGGTGGAGTCATTTGCCTACCTAGCTCTATAAAAAAATGTCATGAGCTTACATTTTTTTATAGAGCTAGGTAGGTACTATGTAATTGTTCAGGGGTTAATTAGCCCGATACAAATTTGATAGGAACTGTTAAAATGCCTGTTTTCTTCTATAGAGACAAATGCACTTAGGTCGTTTTAATGATAAAAAAACTTTATATTAATAAGAACTTTTAAACGATCTTTGAAATTTGGCCTTTGTTATAAACGCAGTATAGTCCGTGGGTCTATTGGTTGACTTAAGTTACCAGCTGATTCATGAGAATCTGTAAAGTTGGTGGAGAAAGTGGCTTTGAAATATCTAAATAGATTTAAAAAATTAAGATAAACAAAACAAAATTGTCCTCAGGTTGTATTGTCATAACACAAAATAAAACCAGCTTAATTGCACTCAAATAAATGTAATAGTTGTCAAAGAGACATGATCATAGAATAAGTCTATATTGATTGCAAATAATTTGTCATGGATCACACCATTGAGATTTGGTCACTAACATTATGGCATTTGAGATTTGGTTACTAACATTACAGCTATTAAAGGGATTGTTACCATGTACCTTGTTTTTTAAGGGTCTCCTATATTTCAGCACTGAATTAATTGCGGATAGATGTTATTGACAGACATAACGTTCTACACTCGTCGTCTTTTATTGCGCTTGATACCACTACCAGTGGTTACATTCTCACTATTCACTCGCACTAGTGTTGCCGAACTATCGATATTAAAACTATCGACAGTTTACATCGAAAATCATGTACCCTTTCGATTGGCCTATCGATACAATCGATAGTATCGAAACTATCGATAGCACAGATCAAGGCAATACTATCGAATGAGTGCAATACTATCGATCCTCTCGATACTATTGTAGTTCGTTAATAACAAACTGCTCGATCGTTAATAACAAGCCGATTGGTTGGCTATCGATAGACTATCGATTAATCATCCATAGTCGACTATCGCTCGGCAACACTAACTCGCATTTGTTCCCTTCACACAATACAATATCGGAGACTAATAAAAAACAAAGTACATGGTAACAATCCCGTTAATAGCTATAATTTTCGTTAAATGTTTGGTGTGTCAAGCAGTATGAGCAATTATATATTGTTAAGATTTTGTGCGTCGTTTCTTCAGGTGGAACAGCTGAAACAGGACGTGTCTGAGCTGGAGGCTCTTCAGGAAGTTCATGAACAGCTGGTGGAGTCCAACCGGGAGCTGGAGATGGATCTGCGCGAAGAGTTGGAGATGGCGCACGCGGCCACCAGGGAGGTAGGAGAATATTTCATTAGGAAAATAAACAGTGATAATATATCTATCTATATATAAAACTCAAAGGTGACTGACTGACTGACATAGTGATCTAGCAACGCACTGCCCAAACCACTGGACGGATCGGGCTAAAATTTGGCATGCAGGTAAATGTTATGACGTAGGCATCCGCTAAGAAAGGATTTTGATCAATTCTACCTCCAAGGGGATAAAATATTGAATGAAAGGTTGTATGAAACTTTGTCAATTTTAAACCGATCGGGCTGAGACTTTGCATGCAGGTATAAGAAGAATCATAGATGAATGTCATTGTGTATAATACAAGCCTGAGAACAAAAACTGTAGTCTACATTTACTTCAGCTCTACACCGAAGCGATGCGAGGGCGGGCCGCTAGTAACTAATATAACTATAACTTATAACTATGCATGATAACATCTAAAACCACTACCCCCTTATTAAGAAACAAGGAATAAGCTTGGACTAGTTACTCCTTGTTTTGTTTATGTCACTCAAATGCCATCTGTCATTCAACGAACAGAGACAAAACATGGATTAACTAATCCAAGCTTTTCGGCTGCGTTTATTAATAAGGAGGTTAAGGTTTAAACGTTAAAGGTTTGAGGAGCTCGATGACGCCAGTGGTAAGCGCGTTCGGCTGCGGTCGTTGAAGTTGAGCAACTTTCGCAGTGGTCGGTCATTGGATGGGTGACCAAAAATTTACTATCTCGAGCTCCTCCGTGCTTCGGAAGGCACGTTAAGCCGTTGGTCCCGGCTGCATCTGTAGTCGTTAGCACCCACCAACCCGCACTGGGCCCGCGTGGTGGTCATGGCCCAATCTCCCTAATCCATCCATAGGGAAGGCCTGTGTCCCAGCAGTGGGGACATTAATAGGCTGATGATGATAAGGTTTAAACTGTGCTATCGGAGTTTACATTTTTATTACCTCGTTTCTATCTTTTCCTATGATAAAGAAATCAATGAGGGCTATCGCGTATGAATCCGCCGCTAGAGGCGCTAGTGTAGCGTGAGGTCTCCGAAATGTCAATGTTGGTTGACTACGCGGGTTTATTTCTAATTAAAATAATGTTGTGAATAATTGTGTGGCAATGAATGTCAGTTATTAAAAATTTGAGCTTAGAAAAATGATTATGTCCCCATTTTTTTACGAATAAAACGGAACTGCGCGTCACTGTGGCATGGCCTATTATGTTTAGGATATGGTTCTTTTGTGTTAAAATACGATCTCAATGTAACCTTTGATTTCATGTGCGTATTAATAAACTTTAAAATTTACAATTTAGGACCTCACTCAACAGTGGCGCCATCTGGTGAGGCAGAAAACGGTAGCCCTCATTAACACGCTCTGTCTGTCTTTTATATGATGGCTTCACAATAATAAAGCATGATAGATAGACGAATCGCTAATTTTAATTAAAGTAAACACTCTCAATGTGTTTTCTAGTCTAGACGCTTAAGAATGGCTAGAGGAATTTTGACGTGGCCATCAGGGCCGCGGTAGCATAATTGGTTAGTGCATTCGCCCGGATAGCGAAGGGTGCGGGTTCGAGTCCCGTCTGCTGCCTGGTCAGGGTGGATTTTTTTCTAGTTTTTTTTTTTAGATTTAAACAACAATATACGCAATTAATTGTAATAAATCCTTTTGAACTAATTTCCACTTATACTGAGGATGAACCCTATTTCAAATCATGATTGAACTGATAACCGTTTTAAAAATATTAATCAAATTCAATTTATAATTTATTTATTGGGTTTCGTGAATGCGAGGCGTGCACTTTTAGATTTTCCAAATTTTTGTGTTTCCAGTCGGTGCGTGAAAGAGAAGCGGCTTTAGAAACAATAATGGACAGAGACGCGACGATACTCAAGTTCAGAGAATTAGTTCAGAAGATGACAGAGCAGTACAATGAGATTCGCACTCAACTGGAGTCCAAGCAAGGTGAGAATGGATCTAATCGGTTTAACTACAAATATTAAATTAATGGGCCTGATTCTGACTTGATTCTCAAAACTTATAAATCTACTAGCTGACTCGGCGAACTTCGTACCGCCCAAAAGTAATAATTTGCAATAAATTAAAATTGCGACTATAATTTGAGATTTAAACTATCCTATCTCTCAAGTTGGATCGAACTGCACATGGTGTGCGAATTTTATTATAATCGGTTCAGTGGTTTAGGAGTCCATTGAGGACAAACATTGTGACACGAGATTTATTTATATTAAGATACATATATTAAAATGGTATTAAAGCCAAAACTGTACATTGAACATTTTTTTATAAGAATACTTGGGTGTGATCTACATACCGAAGTCAAAAATATAGTTTTTAGAATTTTTGTCTGTATGTATGTCCGGGATAAACTCAAAAAGTACTGCATGGCTACTTCAAATTTGGGACGAATATTATTAAGAAGTCGGGTCAACATATAGGCTACATATTATCACGCTATCACCTACGGGGAACGAGCAGTGAACAGGGGTCAAAAAGTATGTGCTAATAACTAACTCCACGCGTACGAACTCGCGGGCGGCCGCTAGTATAAAATATAAATATTTGCAACACACACCAATTAGCCTATCCCCAAAATAAGCGTTGTAAGGCTTGTGTTATGGGATACTTGGGTAACGGATAGAATACACATACAATACATATATAAGTATACTAGCAAACCAGTGAACCAAATGTTCACCAAAACCTGATTTCTCGAAAACCGGAAGTGCTACGTTACTCAAATCCGGTTTGTAGTCTTATCAGACTATTCTTAATTTATAACTTAAATATTCTCTTTATCTATCTCTTACGGTTTGGCCGCTGAAACAGCACCACAGACGGACGGACTTGTCTAATAGATAAGAGATTTATAAAGAAATACATATTAAACATCCATGACTGGAGTGCAAATGATCGTATTTATCACATAAATATCTGCCCCACCGGGATTCGTATCCGGCACCTCTTGAGTCGGCGACACCATGAAACCCGGCGTACAAACCACTCGACCACGGAGATCGTCAAACTTAAACGACATTGTCAACAGTCTCTCTTTCATTCTCTACAGAGAAAGATAAGGACATCATCTTTCATCATCAGCCTATTATAGCCCCCACTGCTAAGGCAGAGGGCTTTCCTATGGATGTAATAAGGAGATTAATTAGTCCATGACCTACCACGCGGGCCCAGTGCGGAGTGCTGGGTGCTAACGACTGCTGATGCAGCCTGGACGTGCCTTCCTAAGCGCGGAGTAGTTTGGTCATCCATCCAATGACCGACCATTGCGAAAGTTGCTTAACTTCCAGGATCTCAGGCCGAACGCGCTATCCACCTGCGTTGCAAAATTAGTTTATGATTTGGAGAATCAGACAGTATTTGTTACACTCACCAATTAGCTTAGCCCAAAAGTAAGCACTGTAAGGCCTGTAATGAGGGGTACTAGGGCACAGATAGAAACACTTGATTTTTTTTTATTTAAGGATAACATACAGCCTGATACATTACATACAATACATTTAAGTACAAAATATTTGATTTATATTTGCTTGCGAAGCGCCTGAAAAAGTTAAATACAGGGGTTTAGGCTCCGAATATGATTTAGTCCCGTTCGGCGTCGAGACCCTTGGCCCGTGGGGTCCAAGCGCTATAAGGCTTTTTAAGGAAATAGCAATAAGGTTGGTCGACATCACAGGAGACCGAAGAGCTGGCACCTACCTCGGACAAACAATTAGTCTAGCTATTCAAAGGGGGAACGCAGCCAGTATCTTTGGAACCTTGCCAAAAGGGACTTCTTTTAATAATGTATTTTATTTATTATATATAAGGTTTTTAGTTATAAATATGTTACTATTTGTTCTTTAGTTAAATGTACATACATGTATATATTGTGAATATTAATATTACATATATCAAATTAATATTTGATTTATACATAGGCCAAATCTCATAACTGTAACATGGATAAACAAGATTTTGTATAAATAATATCATGTTGCTCTCTCGCATTGAACGAAAACTACAATATATAAGGAAATAGTTTTACAAGTAACAACAAAGACGGCACCCGGAATGGAGAAGTCATCATGCTAGTACTTAAAAAAAAAACGAAACGAACGGCCGTACTTAGAGACAACTTTGTTGTTAACTTTTATAATAGCAATAGGGTATTTGACAAGTTTTAGAAAATGATCTCACGTAATAAATATAATAATAATGTTTATGGAGTCCATAAAAATGGATATTTTAAAGTCTGTTGTGTAATTCAGTAAAAAAAAAAGGAGTCGTCAAGTTGACAGAGATGATTCATGAAGTCACCTTTCATTACATAATGTGAAATTATACATTAATTGTTCACCTGCATTTTGATTGCTGTGCCATACAGTATAACTACAAATATAAGTAGTAGTAGTACTACAAGTGTCCATGGGCGACGGTGATCACTTACCATCAGGTGAGCCGTCTGCTCGTATGCCCCCTATAACATAAAAAAAAAAATAACTACAAATAGTGTTATTTATATTAGCTGTAACTAGACATATACTATACGACGAGAAATTGCACTCGGTGTCTACTTGTTTTAGGTCATATCTCGTTTCCATTGGAATATCCTCTGAACATCATGTTTTTTTGTTGTTTGATATATTTTTACGTCAGCACTGCTCTCGTCGCGTTTCAAATAATTTGAATTACCCACAGTTTTTCGCACTTATTATATATCATTAATTTCTTGCTCGAAAATAAATTTTATTAACAAATATTGATGGAGGGAGTACTCATAACTAAAGTTATAACTAACTAAACTAAGTTTATAAATAAATAAAATGAGGCTTATTTGAATTACACGCATATTCCCTATTATTAAGGAAGTTTCCCTTAAAGATTAATGCTTACGAGTTTAAAGTTTTCTGTTTGTTTTAAAACCTACCATACTTTATTGATTGGAAATTACCAAACAAGCATCCAAGCTTTGAACAATAAATTGGCAACACTCACGTCACGACGGACGGGAAAATCCTCGAATTCTTCGTTCGGTTTATGTTTGTTTGAAGTATGAACGCAGTTAACAGAGCACATTAGCAGAATGTTAGTTTTTAAAGCAATTTTTCTGAGCAATACCTTAATAAAACATTCATTTTACAAAGAAAAACTAAATCTTAAAAAAGAAAAAATGATCTGAAGAAAAAAACATGAATTTTTTTTTTCTCATTTTACATCAGTACGTACAGGGAGCTATTCTAGTTATTCAACAGTATGACATATTTTTCTATAACATTTTCCAGGATCACCAGCACCAAGCGAGCAGGAGTCCACCCCAGAACCAGCCGCTAGATCCTCGCCTCCAGTGGAACTGGGTTCCTTAGTCCACCTGTCCAGGGCATCCACCAGGTCTATAGATCTGCAGCTGCGCGCCTTGCAGCTGACTCAGGCCGGGGCCAGGGCTGATATGCTGGCCGCCTGCCTGCCCGACCACTTCATGACCACTTCCGGTAAGGGAAATATGTTGTGTGGAATAGTAGTAATAAAACATCATATTATTTTGCTGCCACTAGGACCAAATATGAATTAAATACCAAAGAAAAATGTTGCGGAAATTAGGAAAAAATATTCCAGTTCAGAGCTTCCGTTGCGTGTGCTGCGCAAACGGTTGAAATCGCTCATAAATCCTGTATTGTGATTAGAATTCTAATAAAAGATTCACAGCTTGCCGATCATCTAAGGTTTACAAATTATAACCGTTTTCCTCAAATAAATGTAAGTAAAACCGTAGTCCATGGTTAGTATTCAATAAATTAAAAAAACAAAACACGGGCAGAATCAACCTTTGCCACCAGTAGAAGTAAAGAAAAATTGTTTCAAACAAAACAAAAAACATTGATTCAAAAATCTTTTAGTAATGAAAGTAATTATCCTTTTTTTCAGCTGAATTGAGAAGCACCTCTCATTTTAAAGCCTGTTACAATGGTTTATGGTTAATGGCCAATAACTAACTTCGCTGAAGAGCAAGCGCACATTGAGTAGTTTTTGTTTTGGTTTCCCGACACCGTCTTCCAGCCTGTATTCCAGTGTAAAAATTGCTTCGGTTGTCCGAATTCGAGTAATGTCTTTGTGCACCCTCCACCCATCTCCCCAATACTGGCTATCGACCAAATGTAATTGAGCCATAACTAAGGTTACCATCGGTCCGGATTAGTCCTGACATGTCCGGACTTGTATACCATCATCTGGATCTCTTAATTGTCCGGATTTTTTAAATTTCATATATGAATGAATAATAAATGTACGCATTGATTTAAATACAATACCATTGTAAATAAGTGTGTAACGGTACCATTTGGTGACTTAAAAGTCTGGACTTTTTTCGACATGTCAGGATTTTTGTCAGGACTTTTGAAATTCCTAAATGGTAACCCTAGCCATAACCGATTCGAGTGGCCGCCACTAACCTACTAGCAGCATTTTTTAATCTTTTTTGCTTTGGAGCTTTTGTCCGATGACATGGCAGCTCCATCGAGACAAACTCCAAGCCGCATTTAGTGGCTCAATGTGCGCTTGGTCTTATTGTGGAGTATTTGCGGTTTCTTCCTTCAATTTGTAATAGGTTGGTGTGGAAACAGACTAAAGACTTTATTTATTTAATTATTTTTCTGTAACAAAGTTTCTACAGCGTTTTTCTTTGTGGATTTAATACAATAAAATATAAACACAATCTTAAGGTCAATTACAGAAACTCATTATGTACACATTAGATACTAACGGCGTTACTATATATCAGTATTCACTTAAAAATGTATATAAATCATATAATTTACTAACATAAATAATGAAATTAAATTAAGATTGGACAAAACAAAACATGAAAAAAAGACAAAAAAAAAAGAGAAAAGCAATCACTAAATACCCATACAAAAGGGTTTTCATGAAATTGACCTTGTTCAAGAAACTTATATTTTCACACAAATACAAAAAGGTGCACATTTTTTTAGAATCACCAACGCTTTCATCGAGACAGCCATCATAGAGAAAACAAATAAAGTATTTATACTTACGTTACTAAATTTATTATATATTTTGTTCATATTTGATTTCGCATGCTTGTTTTTCATATTTTTTAAATTAAAATTGTTTTATTTTTATTACAGGTGACCACGACGCAATTATGCTTTTATTGCTGCTCCAAAGGTTGAACACCAAAGCGGAGATCATATTAGGGCAAATTCGAGAGAGGTAAGACTTAATATCTAGTGCAAATTTTATTTAAAAAGAAAATTACATCTCGGTCTACAAGTATACTTTGACCCGCTTATTGATAAACAAAGAATTAGCATGGATTAGTTAATCCACATTTTGTCTCGGTTCATTAAATGACAAATGGCATTTGAGTGATATGAACAAAACGAAATTATATAAAACTCAAAGATGACTGACTGACTGACATAGTGATCTATCAACGCACAGCCCAAACCACTGGACGGATCGGGCTGAAATTTGTATTTTGAAAATACGTATCTTGTGTCCGGTATTTGTATCTTAGATACTTTAAACTTAAATAAGTCACAATTTTCAAAGGTATCTTGTATCTGTTATCTAAATACTTGACTACCTGGTATCTTGGTTTTTAAGATACTATTTTAATGTATCTTTTACATCTCTGTACGTAACTAGTCTAAGCTTATTCCGCGTTTCTTAAGAAGGTGGTGAGAGTAAAGAAAGAAATACATAACTCCACTCTTTAACCAGGCCGAATTTGGTTTTATTTGAGTCATATGTTGTCCAGAAACAATACTACCGCGCTAGCGAAAAGTCCAACAACTCGGATTTACCGCTTCCCAGAAAAACATGCTCAAAATTTTGAACTTTGTTTTTCTTCGCATAAACTTTTAAACGTATCTACATGAAAATTGTACCAATTTAAAGAGGGATAAATAAAGAGCAATTTGAAAATAAACTTAAAGTGAAAATATGAAGGTGATGGGTCAAATCGAGTTATTTTACTTCTCATTAGCGCGGTAGAATAGTTAAAGGTCACCCAGCCCATCAGCTTTATCGCGTGCGAACGTTCCCGATTATACCTTGTGCGTTAATAGTTTTTTTACTATCAAAATGATTTTTTTTAACTCGCACCAATTAGCCTAGTCCCAAAGTAAGCACTGTAAGGCTTGTGTTATGGGATACTAGGGTAACGGATAGAATACCTATACAGTACATTTAAAAGTTTATTTATAAAGAAATACATATGATACATCCATGACTGGAGTACAAATATACATACATTGGAATACGCGTGTGATAGTTTTATATTTAGTTGTAGTTTATTTTATGAAATTAGCGATGGGCGTTAAACTAACGGACGGTTAAACAGAAGGACTAATTAAATCAACCGTTGAACAGTTCTTTGATCAACTAGTTGAATTCGTCGGCGGGTAAACGAAGAATGTTGATGAAATTAATTATGACGTACGCAATAAATTTTGTATTGCAATAGCAAATGCGGCTTTAGGAAAAACTAGGGATGATCGATATTAAATAAATTTCGATGTTTAGCTAAAACGAATTCGACGATCGCTCGACTCGACGATGCATGATTTGAGTATAAAATATCGAGACATTTATATACAGATATACTCTACAGGGCCATCTGGCGCGTATTAGATGTACTAGCTAGATGATCTTGTATATAAAGTTTAACTAATTTATATTAGATGTCACCGATAACGTAACCGGAGTAAGCTGTACGAATAATAACGTTTTTGCTTGCATTCCTATAAAAAAAAAATATTTTGCCAACTTCGTTGAAGCTTAAGCGGGCTACTGACATTCCTGCCGCAGAGGCAATCTAGGGTGTTAGTGGGGATGACCCTTCATTGCCTCCGTAAACGTGTTGCCTACACACGTTTATGGAGGCGGAGCAGGGGCTATTTCTAAATTGGCTCTAGCTCTAACACTGAATGGCAGGCATGTGTGCGCCCTAGATTGGCCCTGCGGCAGGGATGTCAGTAGTCTTAAGTTTTTTTCTTCTTGTTTAAAAGAAACACATTTCTGTAAAATATACACAGTTTTATTTTCCCACCGAAAACATCCATCATCCTTCCTTAGAAGCTATTCTACAAAAATATAGTTTTCCATTTTAAATTTTTCATTTGATCAATTTTAATGCCAGCAGATCGAAGTTCATTGAACCTCGACTTGGCATAATCAAAAATCCTTGTCTAAACGACTGAACCGATTTGGACGAGAAAACGCATTGAGGAGTGTTTATAAACACACAAACAAGAAACCATAGCGCGATTCAGTTGACTACAGCGCCATCTATTGAGCGTCGTAAGTACAAAAGGGAAGTCATAACATTAAATTTTGTAGCAAACATTTTGTTTTTATTTTTATATTGATATTTTTTATTTTAGTAATGGAGGTGATTTTTTATTTATTTATTTAAAAAAGGTTTTCAAAAAAGTCACGAATGATGATGACACAAGATAGTGATCGAAAGCAATGTTGGACTTATTTCGCGTTGCATAACAATTTCAAGAAACAATATTATTTGTTCGTTTGTTTTTTTTTTACTTTTTTTAGTAATTAATTTTTCTATAGTTATAAAACATGTATCATTTACATGTTCAAAAAACTGGCCTATTCGGATTGATTCCATAAAGTCATTTATTTTTGTTTTTGACACAACTGACAAAGTTAATAATAAATCGGCGTTTTCAGTAGTAGTTGGTTAAATACAGGATATGGGACATCTAAATGATGTCCCATATCCTGTATTTAACATTTTTCACAAAATTTCACATTTTTAACTAGTTTTCAGTTAGAGATAGACCCCGTATTAAAAATAGTCTAAAAATGACAACTTTGTCGGCCCCCCATTTCGCTGTTATATATTTATTCTACTCGACGAGCTCTGGACAATAATGCGTCACATGCTGGGGTAAAACACAAAAATAAATTTTCGCATAATTTTCATGTATGGTACCCCCTATGAAAAATAATTTCATTTAATTTATAGCTAAATATTTGGCTTAAGCAAGCATTCTACATAAAATACCAACATTTCAGGAGCTTTACTCTCTTTCTCCGAAACGAAATTCCGGCAACGAACGAATTTTAAACGAAATTTCGCCAGTGACCTCTTTGTCAGTGACTCTACTCTATTTCATTTTCGAACACGCACATAAAGTTCGGAATCACAGACAATTATCGTGAACGAATGGAATGAGTTATGTTTGTGAGTTCTTTTTTTCTACACTTTTTAGATAACGTTTATTATTTCAAAACAATTTTTTTTGACAGTGTTAGCCGACTAATTTGTAGAGTTGATGCAATCAAATGTATGTCAACCTAAATTTGTCGTGTAACGCTTTGAAGTATTGGCATTACAATAATAAATAAAAAATATGATTTATTTGTAAATTTTTCATACTAAAAAATGATCCTCACCCTAAGCAGCCTCAATTAAAAATACTCTAGTAGTAATTTTAGGTTTAATTTTAGCAAAAATCCCAAAACGAAAATAAAAAGGTAACACTTTTCATTTCGTCAATTTGAGGTTAAAATATCGAACAATCAGCTGTCAAAGTCAACTTTTGGTTCAATAGTGTTGTGAATTAGAGTTGGCTTGGAGAATTTAATTGTCATACTATTTTCGGACGAACGAATTTTCGAAATCAATAAAAAACAGAGTAAAACGTGCAGAATTTCGATCATCATTTAGTTTTTATAGAGTAGGTTTCCTGTTTAGTTTCCCTTAAAACTTTGACGTTGGGTACTGTTAAAGTTTACCTTTAGCTGTGAAAAGGCACGATATAATAAAAGAACAAGAATTGGCGAAAATATGTAGCAATTAAGGCTAAAAAACTTATTTTTTTTTTACAGATATACGTATGTAACATAAAATTTGTAAATCCTTTTAAAAAGATTTCAAAAATCAATTTCGATTTGACAAAATTTAATTAACTTTGACGGTCAACAGATGGCGCTGTACCCCGCTGAATCGCGCTACTGGTTGTCGCATTCGAGTTTATATAGAGTCCATGTAAAACTCATTATAGGTAAATCGGTTCAGTCGTTTTTGAAAGGATTTTTGGTGAATGCTGACTCGAGTTCTTCGGAAATCGATGTTCTGGCATTTTTATAAAGTAAATTACATATTGGACGGGATATCGATACACATTGAAACTAATCCTAACATTTAAAAGTACTTATTCCGAACTCGTAGAAATTATGAAACTTTCGCAACGGTTGTTAATTGTATGGGTGACCAAAGTTTTCTCAAAATTTATATATTTTGAGAAAACTTTACTTGAAAAAAATCCAATCGGGCCAGATTTCGGGCGGGTTTCGAACCCGCACCTTCCGCAGTTCGGGCGGAGATTTGTTAATCTAGGAGTTAATTAGTTAAAATATGAAAATGCTAATAATAAAAAAATTGAGCTTTATTTTGTCATGAATCAGAACTCATCATCATCAGCCTATTAATGTCCCCACTGCTGGGGCTCAGGCCTTCCCTATGGATGGAATAGGGTGATTGGGCCATGACCCACCACGCGGGCCCATCGCGGGTTGGTGGGTGCTAACGACTGCAGATGCAGCCGGGACCAACGGCTTAACGTGCCTTCCGAAGCACGGAGGAGCTCGAGATAGTAAATTTTCGGTCACCCATTCAATGACCGACCACTGCGAAAGTTGCTTAAATTCAACGATCGCAGCGAAACGCGCTAACCACTGGCGCCATCGAGCTCCTCCGCGCCATCGAGCTCCTGGAACACTATTAGAGACGACCTCCGTGGCCGAGTGGTATGTAATCCGAGTTTCAAGGTGTCGCCTACTTGAGAGGTCTCAGGTTCAAATCCCGGTGGTGGCAGACTCTTTCTTTCTGTGATAAATACGAGCATTTTGTACTCTAGTCATGGATGTTCAATATGTATTTCTATATATGTATCGGTTTATGTATTCTATCCCTTACCCTAGTATCCCATAATATAGGCTAATTGGTGTGAGTGTTGGAAATATTTATATATATTTATTATTTACAATTGGTATACGCTTGTTTCTTTAACTTAACATAATCGGCAGCTTGGGGCTCGCGAAGAGCTCGATGATGCAAGTGGTTTGCGCAATTGACTGCGATCGTTGAAGTTAAGCAATTTTCGTATTGGTTTGTCATTGGATGGGTGACCAAAAATTTTCTATCCTCCGTGCTTCGAAAGACACGTTAAGCTGTTGGTCCCGGTTGCATCCGCAGTCGATATCACCCACCTTGTTTCTTTCATCATCATCATCATCAGCAGCCTATTAATGTCCCCACTGCTGGGGCACAGACCTTCCCTATGGATGGAATAGGGAGATTGGGCCATGACCCACCACGCGGGCCCAGTGCGGATTGGCAGTCGTTAGCACCCGACTGCAGATGCAGCCGGGACCAACGGCTAACGTGCCTTCCGAAGCACGAAGGAACTCAAGAAAGATAAGATTTTTGGTCACCCATCCAATGACCGACCACTGCGAAAGTTGCTTAAATTCAACGATCGCAGCCGAACGCGCAACCACTTTCGCCATCGAGCTCCTTGATTCTTTAACTTAACATAATCGACACCATTATTATTTTTTCCCAAGGTTCCCAGCGGTGAACGTGTGGGATCGGGAGGCTGTCACCAAGACCCATACAGCTGTTCAGTACAGTTTCCGATGCCAATTGGAGTACCAACTTCATATGATACAGGTTCGTATGTCATTGTGTTTGTCCTATGCTGGTACCTATATCAGAGAAGTAAGAAAATAATACCGAATTCGATGGAAGTTTATCGTGTAATATTGAAAATTTCCTCCAGTTTTTAAGAGTTGAGGTTTAAAGACTTAGCTTTCATAAAAAGTTGGTGAACATAATCATTTGATACTTGTTTTTCTTTATAATTATCACTTTATCGGTTTTGCAAGAATAATGCGAATGTTTCTCTCTGTGTGATAAGCTTCTGTACCTGAACTCTGTGTAAATATTTTATTGTGCCAAAATTTAAATATCAGAATGAAAAGATGCACTCGTCGGAAATGTATGTGCCTAATGGCAAAGTTCTGAATTTTAAAAGATTTTTTTATGCATTTAGCTTCTAGATGTTTCAATCTAAAAAAATTCCACGCGGACCAGGCCGCAGTCGGGACTCGAACCCGCACACTTCACAATTTTCTTAGAATTTTCTCTACACTTTCTTAGCACCAGAGATATGCGAAGAGAAATGCGGAGAGATGGCGCTGCCTTGCAGCCTAAGAAAGGCTAGAGAAAATTCAACACAACCATCAGGGCCACGGTAGCATAATGTTCAGTGCATTCGCCCGGATAGCGAAGGGTGCGAGTTTGAGTCCCGTCTGCTGACTGGTCTGCGTAGATTTTGAAACAATGTGAAAGTTTGAAACAATATTTTCATTATTGTCCTGTAAGAATTAAATTATTAAACTTAATCGCGATTATAGATTTTATTTTTATATTAACTTGATAATTTAATAATTTCCTACAGTGTATGGTCGCGATGTGGACTGCAGCGCTAGACAGCTGCACCCCGGATATACTATTACGCGCTGCTAGCGCTTTACCCGACGCTGTGCAGCAAGAAAAGGCGCTAGATGCAGCGACGCAGCTGCTGAAGAGCAACGAATTAGACGAGAACTGTTCTTTGGATGGTAAGTATGTAAAACTTGTTTGTGTATTTATGAACACATTTGCTCAAAAAATGCATTTACGGAGCTTGTATACATTTTTCATTATCAACAGCCTAATAATGTCCCCACTACTGGAGCACAGGCCTTCCCTATAGATGGAATAGGGAGACTGGGCCATGACCCACCACCCGGGCCCGGTGTGGATTGGCGGGTGCTAACGACTGCAGATGTTTCCAGTTTTTTTTTTAATTTCTTTCATACCTCCTTGTATTAATGGCGTCATATTAAAACAGGATCAGTATATTTATAGGATAAATAATATCCTGTCTCTTCACGGGACTCAAACTTACCAAATTTTATTTAACGTATAGAGGCAGCAGACAGACATCGTATTTGTATTTATAATCTAATATATAAAATTCTCATGTCACGCTGTGCGTAATTGAACTACTCCGAAGCGGCACGACCGATCTTCGTGAAATTTTATATGCATATTCAGTAGGTCTGAGAATCGGAAACATCTATTTTCCATCCCCCTAGATGTTAAGGGTGGTCCACCCTTTAATATTTTTTTTGGACAATTTCTTTTTTTTTATGATACATCATACAATATTACATACAGCCCTAAATTTTCACCCTTCTACCACCAACTCCTATTTTTTTATGGCGGTACGAAGTTCGCTGGGACAGCTAGTATTAGTATGTATTCTATATTTGTTTTATCCTCCACAGGCATGGAACGTTGCTGGACCTACTTATCGGCGATGTGGTCAGCTCTAAACCTGAACTCTGTGGAGGGCGCTTCAGTAGACAGAGCCGCGGTATTGCATACAAGTTGTGCTCTGGACGCGCTAGCGAGAGCCTTACAAGCGGATGCTACTGCCCTTACGCACGTGCTACAGGTATAGAGAGATTTTTTTATTAACCATTATATTCACCACACTAACTTTGTCTCAAACCCTTACTGCAGTTCGGCTCTGGAATGCACTTATGGATATGGATTATGTTTAAGACTTTTGCGCTAGAACAATACCTTAATCTAGTATACTAGTATTGTAATCCGACAAAGTATATGTGTTATATGTATGTATATATATATATATATATATACAAAATACAGATGAAGAAGTTTCACTTCAGTCGTGTGTATTATTATTATTCACAGACGTCAGAGCGGCAACAAGAATTGGGCCAACTCCACGAAGCCATAAGCAACTCCAGCGCTTCCCTACAACAACAGTTGAAGAGTGTCAGGAGACGGTTGCCGCCTGGTGTGAGGCTGCATACGGTGCCTATCGATGTGCAGGTGATTATATTATGTTTTTATTGAGACAAGATATACACTTATACGGCCGACCTCCGTGGCCGAGTGTTTTGTACGCCGCATTTCATGGTGTCGCCGACTCGAGAGGTCCCGGGTTCGAATCCCGGTGGGGGCGATATTTGTGTGATGAATACGAGCATTTGTACTCCAGTCATGGATGTTAAAATTTGTATTCATATATAAATATACTTATATATGGACATTATATGTATTCTATCCGTTACCCTAGTATCCCAAAACACAAGCCTTATAGTGCTTACTTGGCTAGGCTAATTGGTGTGAGTGTTGGAAATATTTATTTATTATATATATATATATATATATATATATATATATATACATACATATACTAGCTGTGTCAGCGAACTTCGTACCACCATAAAAATATGGGTCGTAGAAGGGTGAAAATTAAGATATAATGTGTTTTTGTATGATGTATAATAAAAACAAAAAAAATGTCAAAAAAATAATAATTGCTGCACCACCTTTAACATTTAGGGGGATAAAAAATAGATGCTGTCCGATTCTCAGACCTACTGAATATGCATATTAAATTTCACGAAAATCGGTCGAGCCGTTTCGGAGGAGTTCAATTACGCACACAGTGACACGAGAAGTTTATATATTAGATGTTAATATGGCAGCAGTGGATCACTAAATAACTCGGTGATTATCATATCCTTCTGTCAATAGCAGTTAGCGAACACCCCTACTGGAGACGGTTACCGCCCGGAGTGAGGCTGCATATGTCAAAGAGTCAAAAGGTCTGTCTGTTGCATGGCTTCCAAAAGGCAATTGAAAAGAATTACATAAGAGGCTGCTTTCGAAATCTGTATAAATTTATCCATGTTGTTTTTTCGGATGCTGATTTCCATATTATTTAATACACCCGTGTAAAGCCGGGACGGGCCGCTAGTATTTTATAAAATAAAAGAGCAATAGTTAAAGAGTTATACTTCTACTACGTCCTTCTGTCGTATTAATATTATAAACGTGCAAGTTTGTATGGATGAGTGGATTTTTGTAATTAAACATCACGCATAAATTATAGAGTGAATTTTGAAGAAGTTTGATACGCTTTTAGTTTATGACCTGGATTGACATATAGGATACTTAAATCCAAAGAAAATGTTACTAGAAAGAAACCCACATGGAATAGGCAGCAGAAGGGACTTCCCCACAGTTGGTGGAAAGATTACGTGGCGACTGCGCCAGCATTCTGGCGTTGCGCGCGCGTCGTCTGTCTCGCCTTTAAGGTCTCATATGGTAGTTTTAGTTGTATCGAGATTTAGCAAAGCTGCAAGTTAGGGCTAAGCTAGAAAAAATGTGTTTAAAACACCTATTCTTCAACAGATAGCTTTCAATTACTCCTCTCTTTCTCTGCTATTTTAACACAAAACTTACGACCACCTGCAGGACATTTGCTTAATCTCAATTTAACTAAAATTAGATTTAGCCTACACAATAATGTCAAACAGACACGGGAGTTTTGTAATTTTTCTATGGCATAAAGTCGGTTGTAGTGGAATCCAGATTAAGCAAATTTGCTGCAGGTGAGCTTAAGTTAGAAAAAAACGTATAAAACACCAATTCTTCAATGAGGTTGCTTCGTGACGAGGTTCGGGGAGGTTCGCGGGGATTGAGGCGGCGGCGGTGTAGGGGGTGGGGGAGGGAGGGGTTAGATCAACAACACATTTTAATGCATAACCATATATATATATATACACCGTTACACTGTTTTAATAAATCATCGTCTTCATAGTTGGTGGAAAGATTACGCGGCGACTGCGCCAGCGCCCTCTGGCGTTGCGTGCGCGCCGTGTGCCTCGCGTCCCGGGCCGCGTGCGCATGCGCCGCCACCGCCGGGGACCGCGGCGAGCCCGCGCCCCTGCCCCACGCCACGCTGGCCCAGCTGTGGGCCGCCAGCGTGGACAAGGTGTACCAGCAGGTGAGTACATAGATATTTTTTTTATATAGATATATACGTGTGCCTTGTCGTTTCAAAAATTAAAAACTCTGGACAAGTTTAAAAACTAACTAAAGGTAGCGGCAAACTTCTGCAGCAAAACCACAGACAAAGTAACTTGTGCAGTTAACAGTATATCAGTAAGTAAGTGGTACGGTAATAATTACTTATAGTTACCAATTTACACGCAGTTGGAAATAAAAATAAATTAAATGGAGACAATTACTTGTAGTTTGCAACATGATCTTCTGCAATTTGTAAAAGATAAAGGTAGTAAATTACTTACAGTTATAATTTTCTATAGAACTCCTGCAGATTTTCGCTCTCCTCGAATGACCATGTTTCAACAAACCAAACAAACTTTAGTTAAGAGAATTTTGGTGTGAGAATTCCCCAAATCAGTTCAGTCATCATCCTGAGATCATAGTCCTACAAATAAACAAACTTTATCTCTGTATAGCATAGGAAATTATTCATTATATTTATTATTATTCCAGGACGACCACGGCCCCGTTCGGACCATAAAGCACGCGTTAGCCCAAGTGGCAGCTGACGTCACTAAATTGGCGACATTCGCGCAAGACAAGGAATACGACATGATGTCACTAACCAACGTACACACCGACAAGGTGAGTAAATGTAGAACACCTGGCAGCAGTTGAACTAGTTGTACTGCCCTTTAGGCAAAATATTTTTTAATACAGTTGCTCAAAAAGTGGCGTATTGCAGGGACGTGTAGCGTTCGGGATCTAGGCTATTTCACACTCGTGCTTTTTTTTTGCCTTTCCCGAACTCGTGCGTTTTCTTTCCCAGCTGTCAAAATTATTTCTATTAAAAAAAACAACCATGAAGTTTTAACTAAAAAAAATCATAGAAGTTTTTGCGATTCATGCAAATAGGTTTATTTGTTTTTAAAAAGAAGCTACCTATACTAATTTGTCCAATATCAGAATTAATTAATTGATTGAATGAGTTAGGTAAGGTTTCAGTTCATTTCATATCATTAAATTTCAATTTCATTTCTTATAATAAAAAATACTAAGTACTAAAGACTTGGCTGTATGGGCAGTTCCCTTTGCCTACCAGAATGGGTGAAAAAAAACTGCTTACATTCTACGGTTGTCGCCATTTTCCGAAATTTTCTTTGCGAGTTTAGTTGTTTTTTACACAAAATGAGTAATTTCGACCTAAATTTTTTTGAATTAACTCCACCGGAACTCAGTATAATTGCACAAAATGCTTCGGAGAACATTTTACCGGAAAAGTCAAAAATTCGCTACATATCTACATACGATGAATTTATTGCGTGGAAAGAAGAGAAAAAAGCAAATAGTTTTTCAGAAAATGTTATATTGGCATACTTTTCCGAACTCTCAGCAAAATTAAAACCTTCTACGTTATGGTCAAGGTTTTCGATGATAAAAAGTATGCTGAAAATAAGGAACAACGTGGATATAAGTCAATATCCAAAATTAAATTCTTTCTTAAAACAACAATCGGACGGGTTTACCACTAAAAAGTCGAAAATATTAACATCGAATGACGTGGAAAGGTTTTTGAAAGAAGCTCCCGATGATTGTTATTTAGCCACAAAGGTAATTTATTAATAAGTATACATATCTACATTTTTCTTTAGTATTCAGTTTACAAAATCGCAAAATACAGTCAATACATTATTTATATGAATCAAATCGTTTTTTTAGGTTGCTCTGATTTTTGGCGTTGTTGGAGCTGGCCGCAGAGAGGAGTTAGCCAATATTACTTTAAAAGATATTGAAGCCCATGGAGAAATGCTACTTATCAAGATTCCAAACACAAAAAATAAGATACCGCGAAGCTTTGTTGTTGAAGGAGATTTTCTCACAATAGTGAAAAAATATATGAACCAGCGGTCCCAAAAAGGAAAATCCGACCGTTTTTTTCAAAATTTCCAAAAAAGGAAGTGTACAGCTCAAGTAATCGGCATAAACAAATTTGGTAATATGCCAAAAGAAATAGCTACGTTTCTCGGTCTGCCGGATGCTGAGTGTTATACTGGGCACAGCTTCAGAAGGACCTTTGCTACATTATTGGCAGATTCAGGAGCCAATTTGACGTCCTTAAAGCGACTAGGTGGTTGGAAATCGGACAAAGTTGCAGAAAGCTATATTGGTGATTCATTAAACAACAAACTAGAAACTGGGAAAAAGATCACACAATCCATTAATTTAAGGTCCAGTCCGTCTCCTTCACATGCTGAAGAGAACGTTCGTCCATCTACGAGTACCTTCGTTGATAATGATAATTCATCAGATCCAATTCCATCAACTAGCAAACGCCATTGTATGACAAATATACATGAACAATCATACGAAATTAATAATAGTTTGTTTCAAACAGTAAATATGCAACGTAAAACTTCCCCAGTTAGTATAAAAAACTGTACCAATTTCAATGTATATGTGAATTATAACTTTTATAAGAAATAAATAATTAGTTAATTGAGTTTATTGTGTTTTTATAATTTGATTAAATAGCTTCATTTTTTCGCAACTGTATTAAAAATAGTCGTTCAGTACACGTACGGAACCGTCATTGCAACTCGTTCCGACTGTCAACCCTCGCCTTCGGCTCGGGTAGACATTTGTCGGAACTCTTTGCAATGACAACCATTCCGTACTAGTAATGAAATATACTATTTCAACAGATTTGCTCAAAAAATGCATTTACGGAGGCTGTATACATTGTTCGAAAGTTCAAAATTACGAGCCATATAACGGAGCGTGCGGTAAACATTTTACCCATACATGGCACCGTGCGTATTCTTTACGGGTCTTTTTTAAAAGAAGAAGAGACGAAAGATGTAGTTCTAATTTTCACCACCCGCACGTGGCACCATTTGAAAATGAACGCAATTTTCTTATAAGAAAAAGTTTGAGTTTTCTCGCAAATGTGTTGAAAAACGTTGTATGACATTCGTGCGGATTGGTATTTACAAATCGGTCACTATTATATTCGTCTACTCGTTTGTAATAACCAATTTACCGCACTTGTACCATAAATAACTATTTCGGCATACTTCTCAAGAAAATTATTACCCTAGTTTACTTGACAGCAAAAGTTGTACTGTTCTTTGGTTAATACTTAATATAGAATCTTATTTCAGTATACAGAAGCTACAAATTAACATTTCGCACTATATTTACTTAAAATATTATTTCTACTTTTTCAAGTTTTATATGGTCAAAAGTTTATAGCAAATGATTTATTTAGCTAATTATTCTTCTTCTTCTTCTTCTTCTTCTCTTTTCAGTATTAAAGTGAGATATAGGTAGGTATAGACTAAATGCGCTTCCGAGGAGGTTCGATGAAAATTAAAAATCAGTTAAAAATCATTAAAAAAGTTTAAATAAGAATATGCGTGGTGCCAAGTATCGGAGCGTGCGTAATGAATTTTACCGCACGCTCTGCTGTATGGCCCGTAATTTTGAATCTTCGAACAATGTATACTTACAACCTTCGTAAAGGCATTTTTTGAACAAATGTATTGAAAAATAATAAACTAAACCAATTTTGTACCGTTTCATTTAATGATTATGTGCGTGAAAACCTAAAAAAAACAAATACTTTTAAAGAAGTTTCTAACAAGTCAATTTGAATAAAGCTCATTTTCATCTAATTTTGTTACAGCCGACACCGCCAGTGGTGATTCGCGCCCAGTTGGTGAAGAAGCAGCTGGATGAGACCAAGACCCTCACCATCAAGCTGGAGAACAAGGAAGCCGACATCAAGGAGCTCAGGAAGGCACTCAAGGTGAGTAGTTTATCCTTTTTCTATAACGACAATGGAAAGTCAAAATTGCTTATACGCCGCTTTGATCACGAACATAAACAGATCGACGCAGAAAAAATTAAATTGATTAAAATTATATGCACAGGGTTAGTTTTAAAACACCAACAACCTCTTAGGGGGTGACTCTACCCATCAACAGGAACAACTTTTACTATGGGACCAACTCTGAAATCGCGGAATAAAAATCAGCTGTTTCATACATTTCGGTCGATTAGCACTTTGCACTTTTGTATGAAACAGCAGATTTTTTTTTCGCGATTTCAGCGTTGGTCCCATAATAAAAGTTGTTCCTGTTGATGGGTAGAATCACCCCCTAAGAGGTTGTTACTGTTTTAAAATTAACCCTGTGTATATAATTTTAATCATTTTTTTTTCTGCGTCGATCTGTTTATGTTTCGTGAAGATTTACTTTACTGATTACTACTTATGAGCAGTTTTTTGGCGCCTAGACAACTATTTTTTTTAAGATTTTAATTGTTCACAATACTAAGGCTGATATATATTTTTTTTGAACCAATAGGGTATTTGACAGTATTAAAAATAAAGTGCCAATTGTTGGCATTTGCGTTTAGAATGAATATTGGCAGTGGTTTTTACTATTTTTACAAAAAAAAATATTTATAATTTTACCAAAAATCCACGAAAAAGATAATAGTTTTCTTATCTATAGTCACGTGACCCAAAACCCTTGGGATTGGTGGAGCCTAAAATGATGTCGCACGCAAGTACACTTCCGGTTAAACATTAGTCAATATCGTGAGACCTCTGTGAAGTTAGCCCCCCACTTTTTGAATTTTATTATTATCTAGGTTGTTCTGGGTTGTTCTATGTTTGTTCTACATTGTTCCAAAGTATTATTTGAAAAAACTCAAATTTGAAGCTGCCAGACAAGAAAAACCGTTTTTCTATGGTAGCCCCCCATGTTTGGAAATTCAATATTTTTTTAGTTGTTCCAAGTTGTTCTAGTTGTTCCGAACATTGTTCCAAAGTATTATTTGAAAATATTCAAATTTGAAGCTGCCAGACAAAAAAAACCTTTTTATGGTAGCCCCCCATGTTTGGAAATTCAATATTTTTTTAGTTGTTCCAAGTTGTTCTAGTTGTTCCGAACATTGTTCCAAAGTATTATTTGAAAATATTCAAATTTGAAGCTGCCAGACAAAAAAAACGTTTTTATGGTAGCCCCCCATGTTTGGAAATTCAATATTATTTTAGTTGTTCCAAGTTGTTCTAGTTGTTCCGAACATTGTTCCAAAGTATTATTTGAAAATATTCAAATTTGAAGCTGCCAGACAAAAAAAAACGTTTTTATGGTAGCCCCCCATGTTTTGAAATTCAATACTTTTTGAGTTGTTCCAAGTTGTTCTAGTTGTTCCTAACATTGTTCCAAAGTATTATTTGAAAAAACTCAAATTTGAAGCTGTCAGACAAAAAAAACCGTTTTTCAGATAGCCCGCCAAATCAAATCGTACTAGAGACAATAAATAAATCAACAATAATTTTAAACAATGACGATCGTATCAGTACAACCGTGGGCTATATCGTTCCAATTTCATTTAATCATTTTGAATAAAATTAATAGTTATAAGACAAGAAAACATTACACTATAGGGTAAACTCCCTAAATGTTGGCACTTTAAGAGTAGGTTCCATGTCAGTCAGACATTAAATTACCATAAAATCACATCTAAATGAGTTAGTACACAACACATGTAACAGTATCAAGGAAATATAGTTCAATCTTTGTTTTCATAATAGTACAGTCAATGAAGGCAAAAATCAGCTATAACCTCCGATTTCGATGAACCTCCATCGATTTTCATGAAAAATGGTGATGAGGTGGGGGATGCCATATGAAACAAAAGTGACATAGTGCCAACTTGCGCTTTTTCGCTAGGGGTAGATACCACCCCTTCTCGGGGGTAAAAATTATTTTAATAAAAATAACTCCAGGAATCGATAGAAAGACAAATTCTAAGCAAAAGTTGTTATATTAAGTTTTCGAAATAAATCAATACTTTCTGAGTTAATAAAAAAAATCATGTTTTAAGCGGTTTTTCATAAAGTATGAGTTTAAAGAAAAATATATTATTACTAAACGCAACGAATATTCGGTTACTATTGGGTATTCGGCCTATTCGGCTGCTTTTATTATATTCGGCCGAATACCGAATACTTAAATAATATATTTTGTCATAGAGAAATAATTGGTAAAATGAAAATTAATATCGATTGATTACGTAGGTATACATTCATATTTTCATTTCTGTTATATATAATCATTAAAGTAGTCATTGGTACATAATCATTTTCTGAATTGGAAAAATGGAGGATTCTATGTATTTGAATTATTGTGGTAATCAAAATTTAAAAGGGTAAGGTTCTCATTTCTTTTATAATCATTTATTAAGTAGTCATTGGTACATAAAACAGGTACATAATTTAATCATTTTCTGTATTAAACAAGTTAAGATTTTTTTATGCATTTGAATTATTTTCATAATCAAAATTTAGAAGGGGAAGGTTATGGTGCAGAAATTCTTTTTTTCTCCTACACCATCCCTGCTTCACAGGAAAGACGCTCTGAATAAACACTACTTCCTGGCGCCGACAAATATTTTGCTGCAATCTTAATCAAACACGGAAATTCAATTTTCCTTGCTGCCACCATGTATATGGGTTGTCATGACGTGATATATTCGAAATATAATTATTTAAGAAAAGATCCATTTCTGTTGAAACTGTGTTTGACTGAATTGCGTTGCAAACAAAGGGGCGCGAAACAATCACGTTTGTACAAGTTTTTGGCGCTAAAATCCAGCCGAATACTTTTGCCTAATATTCAGCTATTCGGTCAGGGGCCTCGCCGAATATTCGGTATACTGCCGAATATACTATTCGTTGCAAGTCTTATTATTACCAAAATTTAAGCTAATAAAAAAAAAACCCCTTCTTTGAAAAACCTTCTTATATGAATTCAAAGTGAGCTTATAGGTAATTGTATGTATAGTTTTTTTCGACGAGTACTTAAATCTAAGTTTCCAACCCTAAATAACGGGAAACCGATGCATTTTGATGAATGGTTGGAATGAAGGGTTTATTTTTCGTTTTTCCTAAAAAAATTAAGTGTTATCTTATTTTTATCATAACTTTTTCAATTTTGAAGCTATTAACTTTTTACAGTGCTCATTATAAAGGTATTTCTGAGGAATTTAAAAAGTGCTCCGGAAGTGTATGTCATAAATTCATCGGTTTCCCGTTATTTAGGTTTGAATACTTAGATTTAAGTACTTGCCGAAAAAAAAATATGTACATACAATTACCTATAGCTCACTTTGAATTGAAATTAGAAGGTTTTTCAAAGTAGGCGTTTGTTTGTTTTTTTATTAGCTTCAATTTTGGTACTAATATTTTTTTTGTAAAGCTCATAGTTTTTGAGTTATTTATGAAAGTCCGCTTAAACATGTATTTTTATCACGCAAAATCACAATATTTGATCTTTAATAGCTCAGAAAGTATTGATTTATTCCGAAAACTTAATCTTACAAATTTTACTTAGAATTTCTCTTTCTATCTGTTCCTGGAGTTATTTTTATTAAAATAATTTTCACCCCCGAGAAGGTGTGGTATCTACCCTCAGGGCAAAAGCGCAAGTTGGCACTATGTCACTTTTGTTTCTTATGGTACCCCACCTACTTACCAATTTTCATGAAAATCGATGGAGGTTCAACGAAATCGGAGGTTGCAGCTGATTTTTGCCTTCATTGATTATACCATTATGAAAACAAAGATTAAACTACTTTCTTTGATACTGTTACATGTGTAACATGTGTTGTGTACTAACTCATTTAGATGTGATTTTATGGTAATTTAATGTCTGACATGCTACCTACTCTTAAAGTGCCAACAATTAGGGAGTTTACCCTATATTCTAATGTTTTCTTTTCTATTAATTTAATTCAAAATGATTAAATGAAATTAGAACGATATAGCCCACGGTTGTACTGTTGTTGTACAATCGTCATTGTTTAAATTGATTTTTGATATATTTATTGTCTCTGGTAGGTACGATTGATTTTATTTTATAAATAAAAGTATTTTTTAGTCTTACAGCTTAAAATTTTATTTTTTTCAAATAATACCTTAAAACAATGTTAAGAACAACTAGAACAACTTGGAACAACTAAAAAAATAATGAATTTCCAAACGTGGGGGGCTATCTGAAAAACGGTTTTTTTGCCTGACAGCTTCAAATTTGAGTTTTTTCAAATAATACTTTGGAACAATGTTAGGAACAACTAGAACAACTTGGAACAACTTTCAAAACAACGAATTTCCAAACATGGGGGGCTATCTGAAAAACGGTTTTTTTTGTCTGACAGCTTCAAATTTGAGTTTTTTCAAATAATACTTTGGAACAATGTTAGGAACAACTAGAACAACTTGGAACAACTAAAAAAATAATGAATTTCCAAACATGGGGGGCTATCTCAAAAACGGTTTTTTTTGCCTGACAGCTTCAAATTTGAGTTTTTTCAAATAATACTTTGGAACAATGTTAGGAACAACTAGAACAACTTGGAACAACTAAAAAAGTATTGAATTTCAAAACATGGGGGGCTACCATAAAAACGTTTTTTTTTTGTCTGGCAGCTTCAAATTTGAATATTTTCAAATAATACTTTGGAACAATGTTCGGAACAACTAGAACAACTTGGAACAACTAAAAAAATATTGAATTTCCAAACATGGGGGGCTACCATAAAAAGGTTTTTTTTGTCTGGCAGCTTCGAATTTGAATATTTTCAAATAATACTTTGGAACAATGTTCGGAACAACTAGAACAACTTGGAACAGCTAAAAAAATAATGAATTTCCAAACATGGGGGGCTACCATAGAAAAACGGTTTTTCTTGTCTGGCAGCTTCAAATTTGAGTTTTTTTCTAATAATACTTTGGAACAATGTAGAACAAACATAGAACAACCCAGAACAACCTAGATAATAATAAAATTCAAAAAGTGAGGGGCTAACTTCACAGAGGTTATCGTGAGATCGTTTTATAAAACTTGTCAAATACCCTATTTTATCCGACTGGAAAGTTAATCGATACGTTGTGTAAGCCATAAGAGTATTTAATTAAATACCTCATTCTCGTATACTTCAAGGCTAAACAAGAGGAGTTATCAGAGATGCAGATCCGAAGAGAGCTAGGCGAAAGGAAGCTGACAGCAGCAGCAAGAGACTCGGAACTGCGAGCTGAACAGCTGCAGAGGAGATTAGAAGATGCCCAGAACCAACTCAAGAGGTAAGTTATAATCACAATTCAACTAAAACTATAGTCTATTCACATTGGTGTGAAGAAGAGTTATTCTCTCTTATTCCACCTTCCCCTTTCCTTCAGAGGACCACGCGCGCTGGCCTTCGGTGTCACCGTCTAACTGTGGCCACAATTCCAAAGCGTACAAAGAAATTTGGTGACTCATTTCGTTTTCGCACTATCCGTAAATGAAATGCTCTGCCTGCTCACGTGTTCTCTCCTTCTTACAACCTGGGATCCTTTAAAAGAGGCGTGAAGAAGCAACATACAGGCCGGCAAGGTGAGGATGGCTGGTGTGGCAGGTAGAACTGCTGTAGCAGCTATCTTCACGTCTGGACTTCACCATCACTTAACATCAGGTGGGGTGGAGTCAGTCGGAACTTTCTATAAAAAAAAAAGACAAAATGTAAACAAACCATAAAAAGGATACTTTCTAAGGTCACGTTTGACAAAAGAAAAAAAAATAAAATAAAAAACATAGGAAATGCAGCGAAACATTAAGTTAATTATTTTTAAAGCTGGTACATACATTATGAATATAAAAATAAAATATTTTACACATTTTTAACGTACATACACATCATAATTTTGTATATTTTTATTTTAGATAAAAATATTTTAACAACTTAAGTTGACATGGAAAAAGACCTAAAAACACAATCATTCCTAAAGACGTATTATAATACGACAATATTTAAGAGTAGACATGATGTAAGTATTGTTGTGTTTTTTTAATCGGTTGGTTTACGTCAGCCATCTTCGATCAGCCTGTTAACGCGAGCGTGCATATTCATTTGCTAAATTCTGTTTATTTCCTTGTTTTATTTGTTGAGTTTGTTGTTATTTTTTTAATGTTTAGTTTAAAGTTGTTAATAAATTATAGGTTACATAAATTATACCTAATCATTGACTAGTATCAAATCTTATAAAGACGTTTTAGAACCTCAGATTCTTCATTTACTTTTTGTCTTACACCAAAGTGCAAGGACTAGATATCCTATAGAAAATAGGTCAATATAAATTTGACATTATTGTATGGGCTAAATCTAGTTTTATATAAATCGGGATAAAGCAAAATTGCTGACAAGGGGAGTTATCAGAAATTCAGATCAGTTGAATCAAAGATGTCCAGAACCAACTCAAAAGGTAAGTATAGTTGGGGAAATAACTATGCATATCAAATAAAAGTCCTCGATGAGTACATTCCAAAAATATATAAGTTTTACATACTTAAGGGTAACCCACAATATTGTGACTTACAGTGCAAAGAGATGGCGCTGCCTTGCAGCCTAAGAAATGTTAGAGAAAGTCCGACTTGGCCATCAGGGCCGCGGTAGCATAATGGTCAATGCATTCGCCCGTATAGCGAAGGGTGCGGGTTCGAGTCCCGTCTGCTGCCTGGCCCGCGTGGAATTTTAGCTACTAAAAGTGATGTGTGATGAGTGATGAAAAAGAAGTGATTGTAGTCGGGGGACTCCTTAGTCAGTCAGTACTACACAATAGGGTATTTGACAAGTTTTAGAAAACGATCTCACGTTATTGACTATAATGCTTATGGAGTCCGTAAAAAGTGGATATTCATCATTCTGTTGTGTATTTCAGTAAAAATAACCATGTCAAAAACTCCATTTTCAAGTTGCTGCGAAAACGTTTCTCTGGGCAATATGGCGTCTTACTAGTGTGCGACGTCACACGACTGTTATTAAAACGTCAAACGATACAATGTAATGCCACTTTAACCGGAAGTTTACTTGCGTGTGACGTCATTTTAGGCTCCGCTAATCCCAAGCGTTTTGGGTCACGTGACAATAGATAAGAATACTGTTATCTTTTTCGTGGGTTTTAGTAAAATTATGATTTTTTTATATATTCATTCTAATTGCTAACAATTTTCACTTTATTATTAATACTGTCAAATACACTATTACAAATTATTCTGTCAAGTTTTCGAAAAGAAGAGGATTATATAAACAAACCTATATGTTTCTAATCGAGCTTGAGAAAATTATCGAGTCTTCTTAAAATATACTATCTTCTTTTTTGTTTCGAACAGGAAAGAGAAAGAGTTCGAAGAGACAATGGACCATTTGCAACAAGACATAGACTCTTTAGAGAGCGAACGAGGCGCGTTGCGGGACAAACTTAAACTGTACGCGAAACGAGGAGGCTCTCACCACGGTATGTACTTTATCTCCATATTAATTGGGTCTATATTTGAATGACAACTGCGATTGTCTTTAATTCTGGCACGATCTCAAAACCTAAAATTAAATTTGTTAACAGTGTATCTTTGTCATATGCTCTTTGCAGAGTGAGAAGGAGATACTGATGTCAAATTCAAATTTAAGTTTTGAATCGTGCTAGAATCAAGCACATTGACAAACCTTTATGGCTATAAAGTGTATATTGGAATGATAAATGTACTGTTGGTTTTTATTTATTATTTCAATCGACATGTTTTGGTTAATAATATATTTTGTCATAGTGAAATAAATCTTTGCAATAATGCAAATATTTATTTCGCGCACCTTATCTTTATAGTTGTAAAGTTCATATTTGGTTTCATAACCGCAATTGAATAATTTGATAGTCTTTTGTTTTTCAGTTCAATTGTGTTTTTTTTGTTTATGAATAGACAAAGGATTATTTTACATAGGAACTTTGTGTTCTAGATTTGTTGCTGCTAAGTAAGTTCAGTTGGAAAAGTGCTAATTTATTTTTCTGAATTTGAGTGAAATTTAACATTGGCTTTGAAATGTTTCATTGTGGATGAATTACTTATTTGCGAACTGTTTTTTTTTCAATAATTGTGGAAATATACATACACCTTAAAAATAACAAAAAATTTCAAATTTTCAGACTTAAGCTAAATAAATTTTGTCATTAGGGTATTCTGGATATGGTACTTTATTACATATTTAGTTTAATGATTTGTACTATAAATATACAATCGATAAGACATTATAGCACCTGTTAAGTACAGTACTTATTTGGTACAATAATAATTGTAACAAATAGCATTAAAGTAATTTATCCACAGTAAAATGTAAAATGACTAGCCTTTTTACAGTTTGCAGCTTACAATTTAACTAAAAGTCAAACACAATTTAACGTTTTCAAGGGCGTAATTTCAAGATTAGATAAGAAAATAGTAAGCATAGCATTTCTAAATTTTTCAAATGAGTGAATTTATGTCATATATCAAACACTACGCATTTTCTGTAACTAAATAAATTTAACTCTTTTTCATTAACAAAGTTTCATCCATAAAGGTTTAATTAATATTTAAAGCCGCACAAAAAAGGCAAAACAATAATGAATAACACTCCAGAATTATAAAAAAAAAAAATTACGCCCTTTGAAACTACACAAGAAAGAATTTTATTTTTTTGTTTATCAATATTTAAAAAGTGTGAAGAGTTTTTGTATTAATAATGAGTTTGTATGCGCGCGCAGCGGTGTCGCCGGCGCCTCCACACCGGGATTACTCACGTGAGGCGCTAAATGTTACGATAGCATGACGCTAACTGACCGAGATATTATTTAATACAAGATAAGAGATGGGCAACATTTATTTAAGCACTATCTTCCTGCCGCGACTTCATTCGCGTTCACCTTAATTTTTTGAAAATCCCACAGGAACCTTATATTCTTACGGATTAAAAGGTATCCTGTGTTTCAATCCAGACAATGAAGTGTATGTGTGCCAAATTTCATCCAAATCCGTTTAGCCGATTTTGCGTGTTTGTGTAACATACATAAAAACTTAGACATTTCTTTTATAAGTAGCAAGTAGAATTAAACTGCTCGATTCTCATATTTAATATTTTTTTTTTAATTTTATTTTATAGACGGCCAAGGTTTTAACCTGTATGTATAGCAAATGATAAAATGTTGACACAGCGAATTCTTCACATTAAAATTACACTCCTTTTTGTTGAGGTTGTTGGTCAGTAATGGCGGTTCCACATGACTGATTCAAAAGTTCTTTGTAATTATTTACAAAATAATTAATTATTTAAATATATTATGTTAAGAAACAATAATATCTCGGTCAGATAGTAAAGGCAGCGGTCTGACTAAAATTTTGTAACATAAAAAGAAATATCGGGCATAAAGTATTTTTTTTTATCATGTCAGATCGCCACCTAAAATAACTCCATAAACATAATAATCAGCATGCCTTCCCTTAATACTCCTTATTGTTTATTATGTTTTAAAACCATTACAATATGATATTTTATAGTATTCAAAAATGCGCGGAATTTTATTTAATTTTAATGTTCTCTCATTTGTGGTAAGGCAAAGGAATCTTATATCCATACAGCCTTTTTGTTTTGCATTTTTTATTATTTTATCCTAGTTATTATAATAATTTAAGCGCAATATACAATCGGAATCTATCATTGATTTAAAGTTTAATTGAGGAGTGATTTTAACATGAGTAACATTCCCCGAGGGTCATCATAGGTACATCATAATAGTTAATTTATTTAAGGTAACATAGAGCTAATTGTTAGTAACAAAATTTAGGACATACAATATGTCTGGCCGAACTGAGTCCTTAATAACACAATCTATGACACATTTTTGTGTGATTGTATTTTCTTTAATTTTATAGCTGTGCCACATTTGGGACTTAATGATTGGTGTGAGTTCTCCGGAAATTATTATTAAATATACGTCACAGTAATTAAATTTAAATTTGCACACTAATTTTATTCTTGAACAGTTTTCGAATATGAAAAGGGGGGTTTTTAGTCTCAAAAATGTACTGAGAATTTTATTGAGTTCCGGTTTTGTATATGTATATGTCCATTATTAAATATAGGAAAATTATGCTTACAGAACTAGAACTAGGGAAAAATGATAATTATAAATACGACAGGAATCGAACCCGGGATACCTTTTGAGACACTTATCAAATTTTTTATCAGCTACTATACTCGAAATTGCTTTTTAAATTTTTGGTGGTATAATCAAAATTGAATACGTAGACAGATTTTGAAATAAATATATACAATTTTTCTATAAAATATAAATGTTTTCAATACTATAGCGGCCCTGACTCCCGTTACAGCGCCAAAAGAAGTTATCCGTAAGATATAGATATATATCTTAGTTTTATATTTACTGTGGTATTTGTGTCAAATTATTCTCAGTGTTGCATGATTGATGTTGATGACCAAAGTGTTTTGTTTTATTATTTTGCATCCATTTTAGATTTTTTTAATTACAAATTGGATAAATATTTAAAATTAATCCGTAGTTTTAAATCTTGGGATTATTTAATTAGGCTAATCATTAATTTGGCACTTTAGAAGAGCTCGATGGCGCAGGGCTTTGAAGTTAAATAACTTTCGCAGTGGTCGGTCATTGGATGGGTGACCAAAAGTTTACTATCTCGTGCTCCTTCGTGCTTCGGAAGGCACGTTAAGCCGTTGGTTCCGGCTGCATCTGCAGTCGTTAGCAACCACCAATCCGCACTGGGCCCGCGTGGTGGGCACGGCCCAAACTCACTATTTTATCCATAAGGCATTTCTGTGCATCAGCAGTGGGTACATTAATTGGCTGATGATGATGATGAATTTGGCAGTTTTAGTTGTATAAATAAAACTGTGCAACCAAAATAATTTGCGCAACAATTTCACAATGTGATCCGCCATAACATGGGTAGAGGCGTAGCAATACAAGAATGAAATTTATTTTAATACTTACTTCTTTATGAATTTTGTTATTAGAATAAAATATTAATAGAAGTTAGAAGAGAAATAAAAAATAACATGAATTGAAGTTGAAAGTTTAAGGGAATGGCAAAGGTTCTCATCTAACCGATATTAAAAAGAAAATATAAATACTTACTAAGCCGGAACGATGGAGATGAACTAATCTTGTTATTGACATTATTAATATTTTTTAATTAATTTTAATTTCGTCCATCTAATGTGCATGGTTGTACATAAAAATGTCTACACGTGATATTAACTAAAACTGTTTACACGTAAAAGAACTTTATCAGACATTCTCTAAACCTAATATTATATATGACAACAGTGTTTCGTTGTCATGCATTTAACCATAATGCAAAGGACAGCCTGTTTTGTCAAATTCAGTTTTGAGTTTAAAGAATTATGGGAGAATTCGGCCCCATGTATTTTATTCGAGATAATTACAGTTAATTTCGATATTATTATTTAAACTTAAAACTAAATTTAACATCAGTCTCTCCTTTTCATTCTGTATAGAGAATAACAAGGATACACTGTTGTCAGATTTAAATTTAGGTTTAGAGAATCGTGCTAGAATCGACACCATTGTTCAATAGCTTACGCATCAATCTTTTAAATAACGAGTTTTTATAAGAAATGGTCTTTTCGTGTGAACAGTGACTTTTAACTTTCTGATCATATTTTTTAATATTTCTAGGAAGAAACTTTTGTATAGGTAGTATAAGGGTAAAATTAATGCATAATATTCAAAAATTAAAAACTGTAGCTATTATTAAGCTATAGTTTTATTTTTAAAGTTTAGTAAAAATATTATGTACGATTCTCACTTACCGGCGCGCGTCGGAGCGCAGTGCCACGCATTTTATTTTTTGCTGAAGAAAATAGAAACATCCACGAATTAGTTAAGTTCTTTATTTGCATGCGGAACCGAGCGGCTGTAGCAGTGTGCGAGCGCAGCCGGTTGGCTTCATAGCTGTTTGAATTGCATGCAAATAAAGAACTTTTCAACATATTTGCAAAAAAATGCATTTACCAAACTTGTATACATTGTTCGAAAGTGCAAAATTACGGGCGATTCAATGAAGCGTGCGGTTCCTTTAGCAAAATGTAAATTTACTGCGTTTGTCGGAACAAGCGCCGGTAACTGAGAATCGTACATAATAATTTCCTACACTTATATAACCCTTACTGTTTATCACTACAATCTAATTGATTTTTTCATATACTCAAATTTCTTCCTAATATTTTTTTTGTTATTATAAAATTAATTAAATGTTTAACAGTCATGCTTTTCTTATGTCACCGACAACACACGGTCATGGTGCTTGTTCGTTGTAACTTGTATGTGTTGGTAAATGGTAATTAGTGCTGGCAATTCTGATCTTCCAACCTAAAGTATCCCTGTTATTACCTATTATTTTATTGTTAAAGCTGGTAACATTCAAAAAAATATTGGGCAAATTTGTATGACGTCTTGACCCAGCATGTCCACTGATGATACTTAGCTTAATAGATAGCCTTTGACTTCAAAAACTAGAGAAAATCATTATTTTTGTCATATAAACAGACAGACACAGAAAAGTAAGCATTAGTTTCTCATAGTATTTTGATACGGTTTAACAACAACAAGTTTTGTTATTTTCTTCAATGATATTAAGTAGTTGTCCTGTAAAAACGAATGGACGAAAATTGTTTTATTTTTACTGAAAAAAAAAACTAAATATTACAAGAACGCAAAAGTAAAAGCTTGTCTACAGATGGTATCTATAGTTCATGTATTAGACTCAGATAAGTTACAGAATTCCCTTTAATCTTGTACTTATATTATAAATGTGAAAGTGTCTGTCTGTCTTCACGCTTAAACCGCTGAACTGATTTATATGAAATTTGTAACAATGATAGTTTGAGTCCCGGGAAGAACTTAGGATATTTTTTATCGCAGAACTCATTCCTTAAGGGGATGGAAATCGTAGAACGAGGGGCAAGCGCCCACTAGTATTATAAATATTATATATCACATCATGATCATGTCGAATCTGGCTTATATTCGTCAGGTTTGTTTTAACACTTCTCCTAAATCACTTTACTTAGAATGACTCTTAAACGATTTCGACATACTGATGATCAGAATTGCAAGCGCTGAGTCGCTAATTTATTGTTACTACAATGTTCGTATTGCATGATGTTCAGAAGAGACGCCGGTGAAGGTGGTGCCAGGCGTGGCTGCCGGCGAGGTGAACGAAGCTCTGCAGCATCAACTGAAGGTGCTAAGCTGGTAAGTAAATTAACTGTTTAAACGTAGTGTGGGTTTGAAGTGCCTCTAAGCATGATCACAGCGATATATCGCACGTCACATACAAAAGGGTATTATCTTCAAAACCAGTGTTTTGAGATATCGCGTTTGAATGTTTTAAAAAATCATAGAAGCGGAACTACTTGTTCAAATGATTAAAATGATGACTTGATTTAAACGTACATTATCCTTCTTTGTGTTGAGTAAGTTTAGTTAGTGTATCAATAATAGTTTTTATTTTAGAAGTACTTTTATGTGACTGGGTAGAGAGAATACTTATAAGCAGTTCAAATGATTCAAATGGCTCATGTTAAAATTACAACTACTATCATTTTAAAATAATTTCGCTGAAAATAATATATTAAATAAAATTTTACTTTTTTTTATATATAATACCGGAGGGTATTATTTTAAGTAAAACTTCAAACTTGTATTAATCCGAACGGGCAATAGGGTATTAACATAATACTGTTTAGAATACTCACAATCATAAACTTTGCCTAGAAATTGACGACATGTGTTGCTATAATTCAAAAACTATTTCGAATTAAAATACAATTATCTTATCAGTTTATAGAGAAAAAAATGTAGTTTTCGAAACGCAAATAGAAAAATAAATGGTTTTGTCGACTTAATACCTTATTGATTGTGACGTGCGATATATCACGTTTTTATGTGTCCAAATTGTCAAATTACTGTTAACAGTAAGGCATGGAGGTCAATTTTTAAATCTCCGTTTGCAACTCAAGGTCACACTCGATTCAAGACACTGTTTTTTTCTTTTACGAATCGTTTTTCTCAGTGCATCCAGCATGCATGCAATGCGAAATCTTCAATATCACAACGAAAAATTATATACAGATACATTAAGATGTGCTTTGGGACGTGTAAATGCATCGATTGAAGCTCGTTACAAAATCTGTATTTAATGTCATTTAAAGGTTAGTTACAATTGGAGCACTTTTTGGTAATCAACTGCTGAACAATTTGGTGAAATTAAAATATGCTATACTTAAACTTTACATATCTATTCTATTATTCGCATTCGTTATTTGTGCATTTGACAGCAGTTTTTAAATAAAAGGCCAATCTTATAATATTTGTTTCATATTTCTTCCACTAAAGGACGGTGGAACGCGAGCGCGCAGCCCGCGTGGCCGCATGCCGTCGGGCTGAACGAGCTACCCTTCGGAGCCTCCGCCCCCTGGAGCACCCGGGCTGCGCCCCTGCACTCGCCCGCAGGCAGGCCGCTGCCGCGCTGGAAGCCCGGCTGGCTGCCCTGCACACTGTGAGTAAAAGCTTTCGGTGGCTGAGATTAAAACAAAGCGCCAGTGTAATTTTTGGTATCGTAAGCGTCTATAGTGGCCGCAAAAAAAGTTTTATTAATTAATATAGATTTAAGAAACATAGTTGACGACCTCCGTGGCCGAGTCGTTAGTACGCCGGGTTTTATGGTGTCGCCGACTCGAGAGATCCCGGGTTCGAATCCCGGTGGGGGCAGATGTTTGTGTGATGAATACGAGCATTTGTATTCCATTCATGGATGTTTCATATGTATTTCTATATAAATATATGTATAGTATATGTATTCTATCCGTTACCCTAGTATCCCGTAGCACAAGCCTTACAGTGCTTACTTTGGGGCTAGGCTAATTGGGGTGTGTAACCGTGTGTTGGAAATATATAAAAAAAAAATACACTGATGTAATATTTACATTATTGTTGCATATTATTGCAGTAGTTTTGCTAAATCTCAATTTAACTAAAACTTGATTAAGCGCATACAATAATGTCAAATTGACATTAAAAAAAAATCTATGGATTAAAGCGTGTAAAAATTTTATTTGAATCGAGATTGAGCAATTTTGCTGCAAATGGGCCTTGGTATCATTATAATAATTTTACGATTATTTAATGAAATGTTTTACACAGGAATGGACCTTGTTCGTGGCTCGTTCTGGCTTAGTGAAGTTCCCTGAGGAGCCAGGGAAGTACGCGAGAGCTCTGCAACAGCACAAAGAGAAGCAGAAGGAGATCAGGAGACAACTGGAGGTGAGCAAATCATGTCTATGGTCTGATCCAACGTCCTTGGAGTCTTAAAAATAGAGAAATCTCCCTATGGCGAAGATTTCACGGCGCGATTTTTATATTTTACAAAATTAGTACTTTAAAGTTGAAAATTTGGCAAACGGATACTTAAATCGAAAAATAGTCTTAGGAACCCTTTAGTAATTTTAAAGGACCTATTCAAAGAGATCCCATACGACAGGGTAGACGATGAAAATAAATCATGGCCAGGTTACATGTAGGGGAGCTACTCTTAAAAAAATATGTTTTCAAAATTTTCTACCATTTTGTCGGCGTGATTGATAAACATATCTCCACAAAATTACAGTTCACTAGTGCTAAGAAATTTTACGTGTACAGCTATTCAATGTTGTACATGGATGATAGATACCTATACAAACACGTATATACATGCACGTTATGGTTCAACTAGTCGCGGGCTCGAACTCACTCGTGGACGCGGCCAAAAAGTATGCTGTCTCACCTAGCATTGTATCTAAAAGAGATAGAATCAGTTATGAGCAGTTAGCAGCTAGTCTACACGCATACGTCTAGTCGGCGGCTTTCAACGCCGCATCGCTGTGCCGGTCAGAGTGGGGGGTGTTAGGTTTATTTTCGTTATGGAATTTCTTGATTCGATTGCCGCGCTCAAAGCCCGCAATAAAAGCTATGCAATAGCTTAAAATTGCATTCATATAATAGTTAATCGTGTATTTCTATCGTAGGAACGTCTATCCGCATTGCAAGCTGAGGTGCGCAGCCAGATAATGTTGCATCGGCCGTGGCGTTGCGTCGAAGCTGACTTCGCCGAGTTTCCGACCAGAGAGCTTGCACAAGTAAGTGTGAACAACTCACAGGCGATTCTCATCTTAATTGCAATGGTAGTAAGGGCTGAAATAAAGAAAATCTGTGATAGGGAAATCCTGTAGCGGATCGTTCGATATGATCGCGATTACCAGAGAGATTGCTCAACTATGCATGAAACAATCTCGAGAGTTTTTGATCTTTATAACTATAATAATAAAAGATCGATGGCGCAAGTGGTAAGCGCGTTCGGCTGCGATCGTTGAAGTTAAGCAACTTTCGCAGTGGTCGGTCATTGGATGAGTGACCAAAAATTTACTATCACGAGTTCCTCCGTGCTTCGGAAGGCACTTTAAGCCGTTGGTCCCGGCTGCATTTGTTGTCGTTAGCACAAACCAATCTGCACTGGGCCCAGCAGTGGGGACATTAATAGGCTGCGGGAATAGGGATGATGACTAATTATTTTTTCTTCCTTTATCAGGTAGATTATCAAAAAGTATTGGACACGTATTTTATTTCTTTTTTCACATAATATAAACATCGCAGAGATATATTTATTTGAAAAGTCGCATGACGTCACGTTTGAGTATACTCTTATAAGTGAAAATTCACTCAAAAGTGACGTCACGAGCCCCTACTGCCAAACTTTGACACGCTATAATTTTGTCATTTTTTGGTTGATTTCCCAAAGAAAAAATAAGTGTCCATTATTTTTTGATCATCTAACTAACGGACTAAATAGAATTTCGTTTACTGTACCCCGTCATCACCCCTATTATCGAAATCGGTTCAGCTGTTCTCCAGATTTGCACTTAGCAACACATTCAGCGATTCATTTTTATATTATAGAAGATAATCTGAAAGCTACAATTTACCTATTTTCTCCTTTAGGCACTGACGGGCAAGGCGTTGGAATTAGGCACCATACAATACCCAGCTCCCGCAAGCGATGCCCAGTCAGAAGACACTATATACGTCACTCCAGCTCAGCTCTCAAGGTAATTGTTAGGGATCCGCGGCCATTCGGAGACGGGTTCCGTGACTACACCCGCCCTCTCGGCACGCACTAGGGGGACCGCGGTTCTCATAGTGCGTTTCGGGTGACGGTGCAGGAGTATTGCCTGGTTTTAGTGGCCCTGTTCAGGGCGTAGGTAGGGCCCTGTTCACATCAGCGAGCTCTAGAGCTGACTGAAGGGGACAGGGAGGAGTCCCACATACCTTCTACTCGCTCCCCCAGTGGTTGAAGGATGCGTAAGGCATTTTCCAGACACAAAAAAAAACTAGTAATTGGGGCATTCCACGTGAAGCGGACCGGTAAAAAAACTCGATGTTTCCGATTTCAGTAATATTTGAGTATGTTCTACTTATACTTATTATTGATACGTTTACCAAATATTTTTGTGATATAATGACTAGTTAAAGAGTAATGGGACTTTGAAGTTTTCGACAACCGGTTGGCATGCAGTACTTCAAAGCCGATTATGGACTCATAAAATTATATATTAAAATAACTAAACCACTGGATTTCCTACTTTATTTACTGGGCTTTTTAACTGTGTTTTTGGAAAAGAAAAAAAAAACTTTTCGTAAAAAAAAACAATTTAAGTTTTTTTCCTTGATTTTCACCAAGTTAGACCATTTAGTTTTTTTTTTTATATAAATTGCTAATATTGTATAGAACATTGGTGCCAACTTTTATAATGGGCGTGAAAGTAGATTAGGAGCTAGACTGAAAATACTGCCGAAGGGTGGCGTCCAGCGCCGCGCCTGTTGACCGCCGCTTATGCGCGATTAGTCATCAGACTGTCAATCAAATAAAATCACTTTTGACAGAATGTTTTGTAGATTTTTAATAAAACCAATACATAGAAAAATTTCCACGCGGACCACGCAGCAGACGGGACTCGAACCCGCACCCTTCGCAATCCGGGCGAATGCACTGACACTACAGCGACTCTCACACATCATACGCGACTACTTTAAGGCTCGCTCGTTTTTTGTATTTACAGTATAGTTTTTATTTTTTAAGCATGTAACTGCTCGGTGTTTATACCTAAAGAAAATATAACTAGAAAGAAATCCACGCGGACCAGGCAGCGTTTTTGTAGTTATACAATGGTGCTGCCTTGCAGCTTAAGAAAGGCTAGAAAGAATTCGACGCGGTCATCAGGGCCGCGGTAGCGTAATGGTCAGTGCATACGCCCGGACAGCGAAGGGTGCGAGTTCGAGTCCCGTCTGCTGCGTGGTCCACGTTAATTTATTTATAGTGGTATTAGTTCTATTTTCTTTAGATTTATTTGCATTTCTAATATTTATGTAGAATTTTGCATAAGCGATCCTTAACACTAAACTTAAAGCGTCCGTATCGCAATCACAGTTTCACTAACCACTACGACGGAGGAGAAAAAATCTTAACTCAACGTCTGACTGTAGCTCAGGAAACAAACACGCACAAAATTGATCAAAACCCGACAAGCGCAAGCGACGAAGACGACCAAGCCTTGACAAGCTTTGAAAACAAATACTTCATAGACACGACATCTATTGATATTTTGAGAAGTTACTAACAAGTTTAAATCGGGATCAGGGCGCTAGATGACTCTGCTTTCTTTGAAGAATTTCCCAATGTTCTAAGTGTCATTAACCTCTGGTATACTTACTCTACTCTTTGGTTACTATCTATAGCACGTCACAATAATTTCGTGATTTTTTGATCCCTCCCCTGTCCTTGTCACAGTTGGTCATACTTATAGATGTAAAGGCGGTTTTTTTCGCTGAGCACCCTGTTGTCAGCTGCTGGTTGTACGTTTTTTAAAACCATGACAGAGTAGGCAATTATTTAGTGAAAATATCTATTTGTATATAACGGCTCGTATATTTAAACAGATTCGACTCAGGAACTGTAAAACTTATAACATAACACCTTTGGGTATTGAGTCGGATAAACAGGCGGTTGTCAACCGCCGCCTAAACGTTATTAATGGTAAGGCGCTGGTTCGAAGCCAACTGATAGCTGCTGGGCTGAGTTGGTATGTTCTAGTAAAATTGTTTTTTAGATTTAAGCACTTTTAGTATTATATAAAAATACTAGCTGACCCAGCGAACTTCGTACCGCCATAAAAATAGGGTTTAATGGTAGAAGGGTGAAAATTTACGGTGGACCTATGTATTTTTAAATGCTAAACAAAAAAAAAATGTCCGAAAAAATAAAAAAAATAATGTTAGGGGTGGACAACCCTTAACACTTAGGGGTCTGAAAAATAGATAGTAACCGATTCTCAGACCTACTGAATATGCATATAAAATTTCATAAAAATCGGTCAAGCCGTTTCGGAGGAGTATGGTAACTAACATTGTGACACAAGAGTTTTATATATAAGATGTTTAATAAACTTTTATTTTGTATCGTTATGTTACAAATTGCGCGCTGTGTTGCATTAAGGTGTGATTGCAATGTACTTATTTCAATTAAAAATTTCTCAATAAAAATTTCTATTTACAGGTTACGAGAAATCGTGTCGGAGTTGCAATCGGACGACGTAAAACTAGAACTGGCGCCTTTAGACCAAACAGTGTGCGCTGCGTAGAAGTTATATAATACTAAATTAATGCAATCATATTAGTTACACTAAATTATATTAAACGCTTATTAATAAACCCGTTTTCCATTTAATAACTAGTTCATGTATCATTTATTCACATTATAAGGAATTTTGGCGAACGCAAATAGTTTATTTTATTGTATTTAGTAGTATCATCAGCGTATTCATTGATATAATATTGGCTGGAATACAAACATTAATATATACATATAGATGTAAATTGATCATGAGACCACGAGATGGAGATGATGGTGATGATCACATGTATGGGTATGAAACTCCCATGAAAAATAATGAAATTACACTTTGAACTAAAAATTCCACTTCGTTAAAGGTGTTCTTACACCCAGTATAAACAAATATTGTTCAAAATTTTGATCTACATTCATGGCTAAACACCGATTAATATTTAGCGCTAAATGTTTATGTAGATTGCTTGAAATTATTTTCTTAACGTAACAGAAGTCTTGACCATAAATATACATGTAATTGTAATTATTTATGGTGCAAGATATATTGTGTATTGTTTAGGAATTTTCTTTCATTTTCAGATGGTGCTTTAAGAGATTATTAAATAGGCTTTCTTATTTTTTTTAATGATACTTTATTTCACTAAAGGCTCTGGCGTTTTTAATACGCTCGTAAAAATCACGACGTTACAATTTGAATGACGAAATTTTATGAATTTTAAGATATAACTAGAATCACAAAACACGGAAAGAGGTTATAAGGGCCTTGTGGGTGGGGCTGGCACGCCACAGTCATGTATGAGCAAATGCTCATAAGTTGATTTTAAAATCAATATTAAAAAAAATAAAAATCTGTCTACGCTGCAGGGCACGCAAAGATGCGAGTGTTGTTGTTTATATCGTAAGCCTCTATAGTCTATGGTGGCTTACCATAAAGCCCATACGCTTGTTTGCCACCCTTTTAACATAAAAAAGAAAGCCGGCAGTGTCCGCAAATCCTTTATTAGATAATCTTAGTTGGTAACAATTTGCATAGATCATATAAGAAGCTGGCGAACAAAATGGATAGATACGACACATATGGTCAAAATACTTTTTTAAAACTTCTTTACGCACGCTTGACTTGGGGAATAAGCTGGCGAATGCGTTACGCGTTACGAAAAGTGTGTTCGGGCGAGGCGAACGGGAGTTGAGTGGAGGATATAAGCAAGAGAATGCAGTGTGCGCGCACATTTTCTTTCTCTCTTTCTCTTATAACTAGTAAATTAAATATGTATATGTACACACATGTATATATTGTTCACACATATATGGAGAGATGGATTGTGATGGAGTTAAAGAAGTTTTACTTCAGTCGTATGGTCATAAGCACACTCGTTTTTTTACAGTCCGGAGGTTTTGGGCCCGCTGAATTTGAATTTCAACTCATTTTCAGTCAAAACGCCTAAAACAGTGTTAAAATTACCAAAAATAACTAATTAAAAACCACTCGAAAGGATCACTGTAGGTATGTTCAATTAGTTTTCTACTGTTTCTATAAATTAATTTTATGTAATTAATACTGTTTTGTTCGCCAGCTACTCAAAATATTAGCATGACAAAACTACTTACATTGGCACTAAAAATCCCATTTTTTTAATAACGAATGTAGGAGAAGTTTTTTATTTACTCTTGTTCTTATACCATAGAATAAATTAAACTTGTATAAGATCTAATTAATAACCGGTTGTTTTGAGTAGATATCATTTTCACCTCCAACATGTGATATAAAATGATTTTTTTCCCGTTAAAATTTATTAAATATATTGCACTATTGTTATTATTTGTATATAATGATGTCACTATTATATTAACCGAATACTTAATAATAGTAATTATTAAAAATTGTACTTAGTTAATTAAATAAACTCTTATTTATTATTGACTTATTGTTTTATTTTATTAGTACTTGTAGATGTCCCTTGTCTATAAATTTTGTTACGTAATCTTTGGCTGGGTTCTTGGCAAGATATCACGGTCTCTCGCAAATCACATACTTGCTTAAATTTTTTGTTTAATTATTCGCATTGAAAGTAAATAAATAACATACAATACACAATAACATTATTATTGAGAACAACCAAATAAAACTTAAGAGCGTTCATCCAATGACATTTTGACTGTTGTCGAGCATTCTGAGCTTGTATGAGACTGCTTTTCACACCATATGCATGTTTGAGCTCTCTCAAGATGATGTTCCTTAATTTACTCCTTTTTGCCTGTTCAAGGTTCATTATTTACACTTTGATATATGGGATGCTAATAACACTACGTAATATTCGGAAAAACAAAACCTGAAAACATATAGTGCACAGCAGTACGGTGGAATGGTTCAGTCCCACCACCACCCCAGGGGTATGGTGGGTCTGCAATGTGATAATCAAGTATTTAAAAATGGTAAAATCATACGTGTATACAGGAACTGTAAAATTTCCCCAATAGAATTTGAGCTTTATCTTACTGTGAAGCATAATTTATCAAGGCCCTTTACTCGTTACAATACTCCCAATGATACGATACTTGAGTCTAATGCCGCAATAACACTTGGTCGTTAGCCCGTATTCGGGTACTCGAATTCGGGCACCCGAAGCAATGTTTACACTGGAATACGTAATAAGACGGTGTAGGACGGTGTTGGTAAACAAAAGACGACCTCCGTGGTCGAGTGGTTTACACGCCGGGTTTCATGGTGTCGCCGACTCGAGAGGTCCCCACGGGTTCGAATCCCGGTGGGGGCAGATGTTTGTGTGATGAATACGAGCATTTGTGCTCCAATCATGGATGTTAAATATGTATTTATATATAAATATACTTATTGTATATGTACAGTTTATGTATTCAATTCAAATATACCTGTTATTTTGTTTGCTATAGCGCCTAACACGCCCTCAAACAGGCCCTGCCAGAATACCAGCGCTGATACAGTGAGAGAATATTTTCTCATTGTATCAGCATAAGCTGAGGCAGGGTCTTGATTGGCCGTCTTAAATCTAGTGATTTATTTTTGTTCTTAGGTTAAGTTTCTTATTTTTTTCCTCTGTTTCTTATACACTAGATGGCCAATAAAGATTTTTCATATCATTTCATTTCATTTATTCTATCCGTTACCCTAGTATCCCATAACACAAGCCTTTACAGTGCTTACTTTGGGGCTAAGTAGGCTTATTGGTGTGAGTATAAAAAAAAACCCGAATACGGGCGTACCCGACTCCGTTCATTTACACTTACTCGTTTACTCGAATTCCATTGGCACTCGTATTCGGGCTACCGACCAAGTGTAATTGTGCGGCTATCGCGAACGCGTAGAATCTCGTCTTCGTAGAGCGCGTGTCTCTTTAAAAATGTACGATCGCGGATCGCATGAGTGAGAGGTGTTCAAGCACTTCTTGATTGTTGGTACACATTTCGAGCGCACGTGGTGTAGGTATCTAGGTTATTTAATATCGTTGTGTATCCCATATTTGTAAATTTAGGTCAAAACTACATGAAACATCAAAAGACTGAGACATTTTTACTTTTGATGTGGGTAGGTAAACGTCGCCAATGTTTAATTCAATTCTAATAACTTCAATTTTGGTAATTATACTTTTTTTGCAAAAGCTCATAGTTTTTGAGTTATTTATCAAAAACCGTTTTAAAACATGTATTTTTATCACGAAAAATCAAAATCTTTGATCTTTAATAACTCAGAAAGTATTGATTTATTCCAAAAATTTTATATGACACATTTTGCTTAGAATTCGTCTTTCTATCGATTCCTGGAGTTATTTTTATTAAAATAAGCTTCACCCCCGAGAAGAGGTTACATGTACCCCCAGGGCAAAAGCAAAAGTTGGCACTATGTCACTTTTGTTTCTTAAGATATCTCCCATCTACTTTACCAATTTTCATGAAAATCGATGGTGATTCAACGAAATCGGAGGTGAAAACCTTCATTGACTGGACTAAATGTTTAAAATGGTAGGTACTGAAACCGGAAATGAGATTTTATTTTACAATATCGCCTTCCAGTAGTTTTCACTTGATGGAGTAACAAACACAGACATACAAACTTGCGCATTTACAATATAAGTTGGGGGATGTATATGTACAAGGCATTTTAATTATAGGTATTTTATCAAGTTTGCATTTCGAGTCGATGCACTAAACTGCTGACACAGTTGACCCACTAATTGTTCTAAGAACAATATTGTTCATTACATGACAGTGCAATAAAGCCATTCACATGATATTGACGTATTTCATTAATTATCTTCTGACGATCGTCCCGTGACTAATTGACATATTGACAGTCGTTAGGGTCCTAGTAACGGCCCGTACAGTATAAATGTCGTTTGTCGCCTAAGCTCCTTTACAAATTAAAGGATATCCCACTTCATAGTTTATAGGTGAAACTCCTTTTATCTGTCTGTTATCGAACCCGTATTAGTCGGGGTCCCTTCCTTTGACCACTGTCCTTTAAGCGGCTTAAGTAAGTTAGTTTTAATCAACCAGAACTTACGAAGCTGTTAAATTAGTTAACTTACTATTCGAAATTCCCTAATGAGGGTGTGGGATGGACGATTTAAAGGATTTACGCAATATGTTGCGTATGAAAAAAGAAAAAATGTTGATTTATGAAACTATGATGCAAGTGAAAGTTGTTACATCGTTAACAAAATAAGAGGGTTTTTGTTTAATGTTAAAGGAGTAGCAAACAAACTCATGATAAGCGCCCACTATAGCACAGAGATGCATGGATCCTTGTGGGACTCCACTAGGCACCGATAGTCATTCAGATATATAATTTTCAATAACAACTGCCTGTGAGCGATTGTCTATATAAGAGGATACCTTAGAAGGTCGCCACCAACGCCAATCATTTTCAACTTATTCAAAAGTAAATGAGGTTGAATCCGATCAAAAGCCTTACTGTAGTCCGTATAAATAGCATCTACTAAAATCTAGCTTCTTTAAGCAATATTACATTTGACACAACAGAGCGACCCCTGAGAAAACCATACTTCTCTGGACTAAACGAATGCTTGAAGCATTCGCTGCATGAAGTTGCTCATAAATATTTTTTTCAAAGATCTTAGATATAATGCAGAGGTTTGAAATTGGCTGATAATGAGTAATGTCGGTCCTAAGCCCTTTTTTATGAACCGGCGTTACAAAGGCACGTGTCCATTTATGTAGTTGGCACAGTATTCTCCGCCAAAGATCTCTTTAAAATAATAGAGATTGGAGTTACTATGGTTTTCGCGCAGTTAATAAGAAAGAGTGCTCGTCAAGAATCCGGACCAGCAGACTTTGATGTGTCGAGTTTCAAAAGGATTTTAGTAATTTCATCTATGTTAATGTAAATTTTATTAATATCGGCAGTAGTAGGAACATAATGGTTCGCGCTAATTTATTTACTTAAATAAAGAGGTTGTTTAAAAAAAATGACTGGAAGTACGTAGGAAAGGCATTGCAGATCGCTTGCCCGTTATTAAGCACATTATCTGCGTAATTCAAAGTACCTACTACTATTTCATTAATACTTGATTTGGATTTTATGAATGTTCAAAATAATTTTGGGTTATCTTTCAAAGAACTCTCCACTATATAAACATACCTACTGTAACATTCCTTTTCTATTGTTTTAGTTTAAGTGTAAACCGGCCAAGTGAGTGTCGTGCCACACGCAGTGTAGGGTTCCGTAGTTGCCAGCAGTTTCCACAATATATTTGACCAGTAGAAAAACCAATCAATGGTATCGATTCTGGCGTGATTCTCTAAACTTAAAACTAAATTTAACATCAGTCTCTCCTTTTCATTCTGTATAGAGAATGACAGGGATGCACTGTTGTCAAATTTAAGTTTAGCTTTAGAGAATCATGCCAGAATCGACATCATCAAACTATGTATCTCAGCTAAAATACTTGAATCAAAGTCAAACTGCGTCTCAAACTCAAAATTCAATTCGGTATTATTGTTTTTTTAATACGAATGATAACCGCCAGTTTTTTAGTTTCCTCCCATGCGGGGGAGCGGGTGTGAAATCCCCATAGATACCCTACAGCCGGCTGCAAGGTTATGTCAGACACTTACTGACTAAAAGCTTTATCTGAAGCGATCATTCCCTGAGAAGGGGATGATGCGGTATACCCCCGATCTTTTCAAGTGTTTATACTTTAGCGCGACTCCTAGACGTTGTCATTGGTACTCATGGTAGCGTTGTGGAATTAATGATATGTTATTGCGGTTTTTAAATAGTTTCTTTTTCAGATTTTGTTCTAATACTTACAATAACTACATCTATGTCACTATTAATGTTTTCTTCTCAGGAATTCTCAATAGGTAAGATTTTTTCTTTAACCAAAGTTGAATTGCACTTTAAAGTTCAATATTTCACAAAGGAGGAGCTCGATGGCGCAAGTGGTTAGCGCGTTCGGCTGCGATCGTTGAAGTTAAGCAACTTTCGCAGTGGTCGGTCATTTTTTTTTTTTTTTTTTTTTTTGTCTGGGAAATGCTTTACGCATCCTTCAACCACCGGGGGAGCGAGAAGAAGGTATGTGGGACTCCTCCCTGCTCATTTCAGCCAGCCCTTAGGCCGGGTGAAATGAGCAGGGCCCTACCTAACGCCCTGAACAGGGCCACTAAAAACCAGACAATACTCCTGCACCGGTCACCCGGCGTACATTCTGAGGACCGCAGTCCCCCCAATGCACGCCGGGAGTGTGGGCGTGGTCGCGGCAACCGTTGCCGACTGTCCGCGCAAGTGGTCGGTCATTGGATGGGTGACCAAAAATTTACTATCTCGAGTTCCTCCGTGCTTCGGAAGGCACGTTAAGCCGTTGGTCCCGGCTGCATCTGCAGTCGTTAGCACCCGCCAATCCGCACTGGGCCCGCGTGGTGGGTCATGGCTCAATCTTCCTATTCCATCCATAGGGAAGGCCTGTGCCTCAGCAGTGGGCACATTAATAGGCTGATGATGATGATTTCACAAACGGATCCCTAAATCGAAAGATAGTTTTAGGAACCTCTAAGTAATTTTAAAGAATCTATTCAACAATATTCCACACGATGGGGTAGATGATGAAAAAAACATCCCCAGATTACATGTACTATTTTGTCGGCGGGATCGTATATGTCATTTATCTCTACAAAATTACAGCTCTCCAGTGCAAAACTTTTCAAGCAAAACCGGGGACGGACATGACGAAACTATAAGTGTACGGGACGCCGGGCTGTCGCAGTAGCGGACAGTTACCGACTCGTACTGAGGGGGTGGAGGAAGTTACACGCAGGAGTCTTGACTGTAGTGGACTGTAGTTTCGGCGAATAAAACCCCTGGTGTTCGGTATTGAAGAAATCGGTGGGCGCTGATAATGGATGGCCGGTGAGAGGAGGCTTCAGGTCCAGAGTGAACCGCTTGGTTGTTTCTTCCTGTTCCTTAGGGTAGGAGCGCCTGTCGCTGAATGCATGTCGGGGCATGTTCCGACTCGAATTTTATATGCTAGGACTGAGCTGGCCAGCGATCCATTACCTCACCCACGCTATACTTTATTTTTCATTTTCTCAAGATTTACAATAGTGCGAGCTTAAAACTAATTGTACATACATCGGGCATACATTCGGGCATATTTTTAACATAGTTATGTGTCCGTAAACACGATATTTTAGGTGTGGCGCGCAAAAAATAGGTCTCCGCAATATTTATACTTTCCCCCTCCATAGGGCTTCGCCCTGCCACGGGGCTTCGCTGCCCCACCCGCGCGCTCCGGGCGCGCTGGGTGGGGAGCGCAACATGTCTCAGAAAACGGTTCTATACAAACATGTTTTTTCTCCTACACGGTACATTTTTACACTTATTGATGTGATACCTACTTATTTACGTAGCCCTACGTGTTACCTATCTAATACAACAAGTCTCTTACAAGAATATTAATAAACAACAGCTGTACGGCCCTATAAAGTTTACAAATTAAAAAGTCTTAAAAAACCTACTTATACTCGCTTAATGTCTAACTATCATACACCATTTTAAAGAAGAAGTAAAAACACATAAAATGACATCATTATTATAACAATTATACCTATATCCTATTGACTATTCATAAAAAACTATTCCCGATATTTTCCTTAATTATGCTTAAACTACTAACACGATTCATACAAAACTTCGATATATTATTCCTATAACTACCTACTATCTAATAAGACATAAAATAAATCAATCAAAACATAAAACATACTATTATCGAAAATTGTCAACTCAGGCAAAATCCTATAAGACGTGTGACAAGGACAACCTATTGTCTCCGTCCCTCCTATAGGTCGGAACTATCAGTATTCTGACTAGTTTCTCCGCGCCACCGCTTGGCGTCGTGGCGATCGTTTAGATAAAGTCTTATAAGATTATTGGAGAGAACGGGGCGGAATATCGCTCTGAACTATCAATTTTACAATGGTTTACTATGGGCAGAGCTATCTATTGTTACGATATCCGACTCATTCTAATAAGACAACAAGGGAATGATATTTTTAATGCGTATACAACCGATTCATGTGAAATTATAGATACATTTTTATACATTGCTCTCGTATCGTTGTAAGTTCATTTTCTCTCGCTTCGGTCGTCGCGTACATACTCCCGCCGTGCAGCGTCGGTTGACTCGTCGCTGCATCCATCTTCCGTGGGAGTGGCGGCCGATGCGAATATCACCAGTCGCTTGGTCGGTCTGCGTAGCACTCCTCCGGCTGTCTTCAGATCGACGACTCGTACTGTGCCGTCTCGCCCGGGAAAAGTGGCGATGACGACTCCCTTGGGCCACGTGTTGCGTGGCAGGTTGCTGTCGGCGATGAGCACGATGTCCCCGATGGCGATGGTCTTCCCGGTCCCGTGGGGCTCCCGCCGGTGTTGCAGCTCGGGTAGGTACTCTCGTACCCAGCGCGCCCAGAAGTGGTCGGCGAGGCGCTGTGCTGCTCTCCAGTGCGGGCGGCCTATCAGGTCGCTCTCGTCGAACTCGCCCGGCAGTGGGACGCGCGCTGAACCTCCCAGCAGAAAGTGGTTGGGAGTGATGGCTTCGTCGTCTTCATGGTGCACGGACACGTGGGTGAGAGGCCGGCTGTTCACGGTGTATTCGGCCTCGGCGAGTAGCGTCGTAAGTACCTCTTCGGGCGGACTTCTTTCTTGCAAAACCGCACTTAGCGCGATTTTGACGGACTTCACGAGGCGTTCCCACGCCCCGCCCATGAATGGTGCTCCCGGCGGTATGTACCTCCACCGGATACTGCGGATGCTTGCTTCTTCGCTCGTCGCCTGCTGCACTGCCTTCTTCATTTCGTTTTCTGCGCCGTGGAAGTTGGTCCCGTTGTCCGACCAAATTTCGGTAGGGCACCCGCGGCGCGCTATCATGCGCCGTAGTGCGTGTATGGCGGAGTCCGTCGATAGTGAGGCGGCCAACTCGAGGTGCACGGCTCTCGTAGTAAGACATGTGAAGAGCGCGACGTAGCGTTTTTCTTGACGCCTGCCCACGGTGACTGTCAACGGCCCGAAATAATCCAATCCGGTGTACGTGAATGGCCGTCGGTGATGAGCGAGGCGCGTCGGCGGCAAATCTCCGGTAGGTGGCGACGGTGGCGCCGCCCTCCTTATGCGGCAGTTTATGCAACTGCTTATTATTCGTTTCGTGACGGGTCGAATGCGTAAAATCCAATAGTGTTGTCTGCACTCGTTGACTGTAGTTTCCACCCCGGCGTGGAGAAGGCTTCTATGTGTGTGTTCTATCCACAGTTGGGTGGCTCGATGGTTCCCGTCGAGTATCGCCGGTGTCTTCTGAGTTTCGGTTACTCCCGCCGCTGCGTTGACCCGGCTTCGTAGGTACAACACGCCGTCGTTGACTATTAGCGAAAGTGGGCGGAGTCGACTGTTCGTAGCGATGGTGGCGCCCCCTTGCAGTTGTTTCAACTCGTCTTGAAATGCGTCGTGTTGTATTACGCGAACTATTATTTTCTCTGCGCGTTCGATGTATCTTCGGTCGATTGCGATGAAATTTCTTTCTTGATATCGCTCGGCGTTCTTGTTCTTGACGAAAATAGCGGCGGCTGGTGAACACGTAGCGCCGAAGATGAGTGACTTCATTCTGTATTCTTCCGGTGGTCCCTCTCTTCTTTCGCCGCGCCATAGGTACCGCAGTGCATCTCTGTCTTCCGGTCGGATCCCCACGCGCATGAACATTTCGGCGATGTCGGCTGTCACGGCGTACTGGTGTTGACGGAATCGCATCATGACTCCTATCAACGATCGAAGTAGGTCCGGCCCGGTGAGAAGGCAGTCGTTGAGTGAGGTGCCTCCGGTCTTCGCAGCTGCGTCGTGTACGATGCGTAACTTGTTTGGCTTCAACGGGTTGATGACTGGAAAATGCGGCAGGTACCAAGTTCTGTCTTCTGTTGATGTCGGCGGTGCTCGCTCGGCGTATCCCTTTTCGATGAGCGCGTCCATTTGTTCTATGTATTTTCCCCTTAGGCGTGGATCGCGGTCGATTTTCTTCTCTGTGGTGAGCAGCCGTCTGTACGCATTTTCATAATTGTTGGGCATCTTGATGTCTTCTTTCTTCCAGAGTAGCGCGGTTTCGAATTTTCCATCTTCTTTTCTGTGGGTGTGTTCTTCTAGCATCTTGATGGCTTTCTCCTCTGGATCGGAATGCGGTTTTTTCTTTTCGATGTCGATCGATTCCAATGCGAAGTGATGACGAAGTAGTTCATCCATTTTCGAATCTTCTGTTTCTTCGGTGAGGTGGTTCACGAAATGAACCCGGTGACCGATGGTGCGCGAGTCTGTGCCGTGGAGTACCCATCCCAGAGCCGTCTTCGATGCCACTAGCTGTCTTCTATTCCCCCGGCGGACTTCGCTGGCCAAGAGTAGGTGCCAGTTGTCTTGCCCGATGAGGATGGTCGGCCGGGCGTCTTCATAGGTGACGTGCTTCTCGATTCCCCGCAGGTGCTTGCAGCCCCATAAGTGTCTTTCTTCTATGGTTTGCGGTGAAATCTTCATTTGGTCGATGGTGCGCGCTTGCACCTTGAAGCCTCTGTTCTGTCCCTCGATCTTGAAGGTGACCCGGCGCGACTGTGTCTCTGGCAGCTTGGCGTCGATCGTTTCTATCTTCAGTCGCTCGGTAGGTCCCTCGGCTCCTATCTTCTCGGCGGCCCTCTCTTCTATAAGTGTGACTGTAGAGCCGTCGTCCAGTAGCGCGTACGTATCAAAATGTCCGCTCGGTCCCGTAATGCGAACCGGAATTATCTTCAAGTACGCGTCTCGCTTGCGGCTGCTGTGTGTGCTGGCCACCCTCTCGGTTTCTGTGTTGCTCGTGGCTGGTTCTTCTTCACGTTGCGACTTCGGTTTGTAGTGAAGAAGTGGGTGGTGTGAGCGCTCGCAGCCGTCCCTCTCGCACGCTCGCGTCTTGCATCTGTGCATCTTGCTTCTGTATTGTAAGCAACGGAAACAAAGGTTGCTTTTCTTCGCTATTTCCCATTTTCTATCTTGATCGGCGGTCTTGAACGTAAAGCAGGTGGCCGTCGAATGTCCGGATTTCTTGCATACCGGACATGGGAATCGATCTTCAGGCGCTCTTCTATTATGTGTCGCCTCGATGTTATGTGTTCGAAATTTTCTTGTTGTGGAGTTTTCTTCATTTCCAATGTACTCCGGTGGGGCGTATCTTGCGTTATTCTCTGCCTCGACTTCGATGAACTCGGCGAAAATCAATAGTTCCGGATCCGTCTTCATTTTTTCTTGCATTCGGTGATTGTTGACGTAATCGTTCCATCTGAAGCGGATAGTCGACGGCAGCTTTTCTATAATTGTCTTCATGATGTCCGGCGCACGTAGGTACTCGTTTTGCCCCAGTACTTGTAGTGCGACGACGCTATTCTTGATTTTGTTTGCAAAAATCACGATGTCCCTCGGCGAATCGGTGAGTCGGGGTAAATGGCGCAGCTTCTCTATTTCGGTTGCGGCGATGTTGTCCGGGCGGCCGAATCTGTGTTCCAATTGCTTCATAATGTCGCCCGGCGTAGTGTTGCTTATTAGCATGCTGCCCACGGCTTCTCTTGCCTTCCCCTTGAGGGCTCTTCTTAATCTTGATGAGTTTTCCGCTGACGATAGGTAGGTTGCGGATTCTAGGTACGCCGCCCTGAAGGTGAGCCATTCTGTGTGCGCGCCGCTGAAGGGTGGCAGCTCTCCGACGTAGCGTGGACCCGGTGCAGGCGGTACGGCGGCACGGACGGCGGCGTTGATTGCGACGGCCAGCTCGGAGACGTTCATTCTGTCTTGCTGGACCGGCGGTGGCGGTGGCGGCAACGTAGGGGCGACTTGTTCTTGAGCTTCATCAATGCGGGACGGCGGACTCTTCTTAATGCATGGCTTCAGCGCCCCTGGGACTGGATCTTCGGCAAGTGGTGCGACGGACCCACCAATCTGTACGGTGTCCTCGACGGTCGGTCTTCTATACGGTTCGGTGGTGCCGCCGTCGGGGGTGGTGTCCTTTGTCGCTGTGTCCAGCCAGGTGATGACGCGTTCTTCATTCTCGGTGCCATGCGTGCTATCGGTTTCTCTTCTATCTTCTATTTGCGGGTCCTCTTGGTCCTCATCTTCGCTATCTTGCTCTTCCATTCGTATCTTCGCCCTTATAGTCTTCTCTAATTCTTCATATAACGCCGCCAGGCGCTTCTTCTTTGCTGCTCTTCGTGCAGCTATCTTCGATTCTGTTCGGTGTGATGTCATTGCAGCTGATGGCGACTTCGGCGGTTGGTCGTGGCGCAGCGGGTACGGTGGCCGCGTCACGGTGTCGCTCCCTTCCGATGGCGCTCTTGACGGGGGTTGGACAGGATTCTCTCCTGCAGCGGTTCGCTCTGGCTCTTCGATGCTTCTCTCGATGCGCTCCTCTTCGGCCTGGTCCATTTTGTCAGCTTGAGATCTTGTTCGTGGCATTTTTCTTTCTTCAATCTTCTATAATTTTTCTTCAATTTTCTGTCTTCAATCTTCTATAATTGACCACGACGATCTTCTTTCTTCAATCTTCTATAATTTTCTTCAATTCTTCCTCGGCGCTGTAGATCCGGCTCGATGCGACCAAAAAATGTACGGCACGCCGTGTACAGCTTGAATAGATGGCCGCTGAGAGGAGCTGATGTTGTCCAGAGTGAACCGCTTGGTTGTTTCTTCCTGTTCCTTAGGGTAGGAGCGCCTGTCGCTGAATGCATGTCGGGGCATGTTCCGACTCGAATTTTATATGCTAGGACTGAGCTGGCCAGCGATCCATTACCTCACCCACGCTATACTTTATTTTTCATTTTCTCAAGATTTACAATAGTGCGAGCTTAAAACTAATTGTACATACATCGGGCATACATTTGGGCATATTTTTAACATAGTTATGTGTCCGTAAACACGATATTTTAGGTGTGGCGCGCAAAAAATAGGTCTCCGCAATATTTATACTTTCCCCCTCCATAGGGCTTCGCCCTGCCACGGGGCTTCGCTGCCCCACCCGCGCGCTCCGGGCGCGCTGGGTGGGGAGCGCAACATGTCTCAGAAAACGGTTCTATACAAACATGTTTTTTCTCCTACACGGTACATTTTTACACTTATTGATGTGATACCTACTTATTTACGTAGCCCTACGTGTTACCTATCTAATACAACAAGTCTCTTACAAGAATATTAATAAACAACAGCTGTACGGCCCTATAAAGTTTACAAATTAAAAAGTCTTAAAAAACCTACTTATACTCGCTTAATGTCTAACTATCATACACCATTTTAAAGAAGAAGTAAAAACACATAAAATGACATCATTATTATAACAATTATACCTATATCCTATTGACTATTCATAAAAAACTATTCCCGATATTTTCCTTAATTATGCTTAAACTACTAACACGATTCATACAAAACTTCGATATATTATTCCTATAACTACCTACTATCTAATAAGACATAAAATAAATCAATCAAAACATAAAACATACTATTATCGAAAATTGTCAACTCAGGCAAAATCCTATAAGACGTGTGACAAGGACAACCTATTGTCTCCGTCCCTCCTATAGGTCGGAACTATCAGTATTCTGACTAGTTTCTCCGCGCCACCGCTTGGCGTCGTGGCGATCGTTTAGATAAAGTCTTATAAGATTATTGGAGAGAACGGGGCGGAATATCGCTCTGAACTATCAATTTTACAATGGTTTACTATGGGCAGAGCTATCTATTGTTACGATATCCGACTCATTCTAATAAGACAACAAGGGAATGATATTTTTAATGCGTATACAACCGATTCATGTGAAATTATAGATACATTTTTATACATTGCTCTCGTATCGTTGTAAGTTCATTTTCTCTCGCTTCGGTCGTCGCGTACAATAAGGTTTCCTTGTCAAGACTACGGAACCCCAAAAACGTGGATTGAATAATTAATGATATAAATTTAATCTGAAATAAAGAACTATTATTATTATTAAACAAACGAGGTCGCTGTCATTAGCTTGTTAAGTACCTTAAAGTTAAAGAGAAAAGTCATAAATTTGCCATTTCAAATTAACCACGGCCCCGTCCGGAGCAGTCACTTTGTACCCCTATTACTGTATGGAGAAGCTGATCAGGGTTGCCAAAGTATTTTTAAAGTGAAAATTCTTTTTGCACGGGATGTAAATAGAAAAATCCTATGGAAACGAAGAAACGGAAATGCGTCACTAGCGTCACATATGTGTGTGTGTGGGATGCGTGCGCAGTTCTTCCCGACGAGCATGAAAATTGGAGGGTAACTCGAAGGCTGAAACGCTGCGAGCGTCACACGCGACATTATAATATAATATAAATATTTCCAACACACACACCAATTAGCCTTGCCCCAAAATGAGCACTATAGGCTTGTGTTATGGGATACTAGGGTAACTGATAGAATACGTATACTGATACATATATAAGTATATTAATATAGAAATACATATTCATACATCCATGACTGGAGTACAAATGCTTGTTTTCATCACACAAACATCTGCCCCCACCGGGATTCGAGCCTCTCGAGCAGGCGACACCATTAAACTTGGCGTACATACCACTCAGCCACGGAGGTTGTAGGTAGTCGATATTTATTATATTATTATGAGTGATGCGTGCGCTCACTGAACATAGATTTCTGTGTTCTGTGCGTGCTCTGCTCCATTCTCCTATGCCTTATGCACCGCCTAATGTTAGGTTATTTAGTTTACTAAGAAAAGAAGTTTCACTTCAGATGTGTGGTAAGTGCATACATTTTTATTTATTTTAAATGTACCTACTAGTACAGTCTGACCCACATTGGTTGCCATCGACAACAATGCTTGCCATCGGCAAAAATCTATATAATATTTTCTGTATACTTCCGGACACATCTTTCGGCCTACTTAGATCCGTATTACAGAATGACAACTAAGTGTCGATCTTTACTGGAGTACAGTTAGAAAGGGACATCGCTATGTGCTATATATAGCGACATCCCTTTCTAACTATGCTCAAGACTAGATCAGTCACTGAGAATCTTTCTATAATACAGGCCTTAGTGTTAAGTTTCAACGGTTTTTAGCAAAAATATATGTTTATGTTCGAGCAATAATTTAAAAAAACATGCGAAAAGATGGTGAACGTCAGCTTCATAACTGCGTAGGTAATAACTTTTTTCAAAATATTTGCTCAAAAAAAGCATTTACTAAGGTGTATAACATGGTTTGAAAATTCAAAATTACGGGCCATACAGCGGAGCGTGCGGTAATATTCATTATCGTACCCAACTAGCAAAACTTTATCGTAAAAAAATCATCAGCACGTTTCTATTTCAGCTATTGGTGGAGAGACTGATCTTCAAAATGTCGATTGAGCGATCTGTGCACGTTCTCTCGTCGCGATTTGGGTGCACTTCTCTCAGTTTAAAATGCTATGAATATTGTAAAATTATCGTTTGAACAACCAACAGTCGAAAGAATATTGAGTAATTGCAAACTCAACTGTAACTGTGTCTGGTAGTATAATAATAATAAAAATGAATATAATAAATATTTTCAACACACACCAATTAGCCTAGCCCCAAAGTAAGCACTGTAAGGCTTGTGTTATGGGATGCTAGGGTAACTGATAGAATACATATACTGTACATATATAAGTATATTTATATAGAAATATTAAACATCCATGACTGGAGTACAAATGCTCGTATTCATCACACAAAAATCTGCCCCCACCGGGATTCGAACCCGGGACCTCTCGAGTCGGCGATACCATGAAACCCGGCGTACAAACCACTCGGCCACGGAGGTCATCATATAATTTCAAATTGTCTCTACAACAAACGTAAGAATCAGTCCTTGACTGTAAGTAAATTTTTACCTGATACCTGAGAATTGGCCCACAGAACAAGTTAAGCGAGTATATTGTATACGTTCATTACGCATACTAATACATCATTATCAATTTTTTGTTGGGATTTTATCATATCTTTATATATATAATTCTTCTGTGAGTGTGTATGTCACTGAACTTCTCTTAAACGACTGGACCGATTTTGATGAAATTTTTTGTGTGTGTTCAAAGGGATCTGAGAATGGTTTAGATTCACGATTTTGTCCGCTGGACAACCCCTATTTTTTTAGGGCGGTACGAAGTTCGCTGGGTCAGATAGTAGGTACTATAAATGTATGTTGTTCATGCATATACAATACAACACATATCCCCTTATTAAAAAACAAGCTTAGCCTAGTTACGCACTGTTTTGTGCATGTCATTCAAATTGTATTTGTCATTCAGTAAAGAGGTTTTGACTTCAAAGTCGCTCAGCGCGCTATGGGTAGGGCTATGCTCGGCGTTTCTCTGAAGGATCGCATCAGAAATGAGGTAATCCGACAGAGAACCAGAGTAATCGACATAACCCACCGGATTTGCAAGCTGAAGTGGCAGTGGGTTGGCCACATTTGCCGAAGAACCGATAACCGTTGGGGTAGGCGAGTTCTGGAGTGGAGACCGCGTCTAGGCAAACGTAGTGTAGGACGTCCTCGGGCACGAGTGACGATTTGTGCAAGGTGGCTGGCAGGAGCTGGATGCGAGTAGCCCAAGATCGATCTGAGTGGCGTGCATTTGGAGAGACCTATGTCCAGCATTGGACTAAGATGGGCTGTTGATGATGATGATTCAGTAAAGAGAGACCTGGAGTAAATAAAAAATGGGTGCGTGTACTTATGTAGGCGCGTGAGAAGTTATCCTTCTTTGGCATCGTTTAAAATTAGTTTTTAATTGCATGCAAATAATTAATTACAATAAATTAATAAAAAGTCTGGAAAAGGACACAGTCAATAAAGTTCAGTTTTAATTTGAAAAAATAAATAAATAATCAAAATATTCAATTAAAATCGCTACTGAATATAATTTATTAGAACATATGTGATTTGCACTTGTATGAAACTCAAACACGTATTCCGAATATACAAACTAGAAACATGTGGATAAATATTATAAAATAAAGATGTGGTTTTTGGTTCTACTACACCAATGGTCAAGAGATGGCGCTGTAGTCTCCTGAATCGCGCTTTGGTTCCATTGTTCCAGATTAATAAATACTTTTTGTTACTTTATTACAAAAAATAAAGATGTGGTTTTTGGTTCTACTACACCAATGGTCAAGAGATGGCGCTGTAGTCTCCTGAATCGCACTTTGGTTCTGTTGTTCCAGATTAATAAATACTTTTGATAGGTCTCTTCACAATGCAGTCGTTAGCACCCACAAAATAGTAGAGATTCTATTTCTATTTTGTCGGTAGATGTTCTTAATGTGCGGTAAACACAAAAGTAACAGCATGAAGTTGGTCGCTTTAGCGACCAACTTCATGCTGTTAATTTTTTGTGTTACAGTGATGCGCGCGCATCTTAAAATTTCACTCTCATCATTTTTTCATAACGCGCCTAAAGAAGTATAACTTCAATAAAAGCTTATTCTTTGTTTATAATGGGGGATACGGTTTAAAAATTAAGTATGTATCCTTACTATGTATATGTAATTATAAATCCAGTTTTCTTAAATTGTGTTAATTTAAAGAAATACTATTTTAAGTAGACAACCCTGAAGCTAATCTGATTTCGAGCGGCTGTTACGATTGTTGTAAATTCTGTCTCTTAATAACAGGGACGGATTTAAAGTCACTAAAACAACGATGTTATTTAAGTGGCAATTTGTCTTAGAATATTGTATGTTGGTTTCTAAAGATGTAACAAACTCCTGAGAGAACTCTATTGATCTCATCTCAGAGTTCAGCTGAGACCTCAGCCGAGCAGGTACCGAGATATCGTAATAAGTCCAATGAAATAGTAAAAAAACTTAAAAATAATTATTACAGAGATAGATTCTTTCAAAATAGCAACAATAATAAATGCACTTGGAAAACTATCATAGTTTTCGTAATTGTTAATTATGTTTCTATGTCCATTTTGGTGAAAAGTAACCAAATATAACTACAATTTAAGGCGACGTAAATGATTCAATTATAGAATTTAAACACTGTGTATTTGTGTTGAAACGAATACAATAAAATCAGTACCCTCAGTACGAGTGCGAGCTCACGAAAACTATCATAGTTTTCGTTTTCGTAAAACTCGTACTAAGAGTACGCTGAATTCATCCCTGGTGCGATGGAATGCGTGCGATTTAAATTGATACGAGCGAGAGGGGTGGCAGAGAGGCGGCGGTGATGGCGGGAGGCACGGCGCGGCCGATGACGGCCAGCCGGATGTTTTGTTGCTTTTCTTCGCCTACCCGCCATATTTGTTATTTTCGACTTTCCTTAGCCTACGAGATTTAATTCGATGGATTATTTGAAGTTCATATTTGAGGAGCTGGCGAACAAAACGGTATAATAACATGAAATTAAATATTACAATACCCTTATTACGAGTTTTACAATTACAAAAACTATGATAGTTTTCGTGAGCTCGCACTCGTACTAAGGTTACTTACTGATTTTATTGTTTTCGTTTCAATACACAGTGTTTAAATTCTATCATTAAATCATTTGCGTCTTCTTAAATTTTAAGTATATTTGGTTATTTTTCACCAAAATGGACATAGAAACATTATTTACAATTACGAAAACTGTGATAGTTTTCGTGAGCTCAAACTCGTACTAAGGGTACAGGAGCTATATAAAACTGAATGACAAACGTCCAGTGAGCTTTTGGTATGGTTTTTTAATTTATTTTAACACTGTTTTAGGCGGTTTTGATTGAAAATTATTTGAGATTCAAATTTAAAGGGCCCGAAACCTCCGGACTGTAAAACAAGGTAGTTTGATTTTGTTCGCCAGCTGCCTCATTTGTAACCTGCGCGTTATCAGAGGCGATGGGATTCTAATTGGGTAGATAGGAGATCATTTGAAGTGTATCCGATGTTTATACTGATTGTTAATATGAAAACAAAATTTTGATTGTAATGAAATAAATAACTTAACAAGCGATCGATACTTCTAAAATTTCTAACCGCACCGTTTAGGTTTTATACCATTGTGCAAGAATACAATACGTAGCTACGTTAAGTCAAACAAAAAATCTACCTATTTTTTTTGTGTTTTCTTCTTTTGTTCAATTTACACTAGTAAATTGTGGCACATGCACACACATCTCTCTATCACACACACACCACATATACACACTCAATTATTCATTAACACACACACGCACATACACAGTGTAATGTATTATAAATACCTTGTTTGTTTCTAATCTTGTCTGTAATGTGCCTGCTTTTGAGGTGGGCGCTAATAACTGTAATACAGTCTTAGGATACTACGGTGGTTAACGCTAAATTGTTATATTGTATACGTCATGGTTCAGAAATAAAGATTATTATTACTAGTTTTCTTTACTATTGAGGTCATTTTGAAGAGCCTCACATTCATCCCCATCGTCATGACTGTGAAAATCTTGAGGTCATAAATCAACCACATCTATCTATTTAAATATAAAAAAAACAATTGTTGTTAGTTAGTCCCTCTAAAACCTGAGAAAGGCTGAACGGATTTATCTTATCTTGGTCTTGAAATGTTCGTGGAGGTCTAGGGAAGGTTTAAAAGGTGAGAATAATTCCAATTCTACGCTACAGCTCTACACCGAAGCGAAGCGAGGGCGGGCCAGTAGTCATTGATAAAGATATCAAATAGCCCATAGTTTAGGTTTCCTCATCTATGCCAGATAGATTAGCTTTTGGCTATGATTACGATTACGAGATCTTGGTGGGACTTACCCAATTATCACACTAAAGACCTTTATTAGGCCTAAAACTATGTCTATTAAACGTTTTTTTTCTAATACATAGCATGCAATAAAAGTAATTGTGTAATGAGACGCTGATATTCATGCATTGTTTAACACATTTTAGGAAATGTATCATTAGGGAGACCTTAGAGATTTGTGACAGAGGTGATTGCTCTCAACATTATGATAAATAGATGAAAATAACGCCCGCTGGTGGTGCACCAGAATCGGTTGCGTAATTACGATGTCTGCGTACAAAAAAATACAAAATTAAGTTTTTCTGCAAAAACTTGACTGAATTTAAATCTTGTTTTATCACTTGTTGTATTATTATTTTTCAAGTTCTATTGTTATTTAAGTCTCAAAACGTCATCATCATCAACCTATTAATGTCCCCACTACTGGGGCACAGGCCTTCCCTATGGATGGAATAGGGAGATTGGGCCATGACCCACCACGCGGGCCCAGTGCGGATTCAAAACGTAGCATTGACCTTTTGGGTTTTCATCGTTTAAAAAAATATGAATTATTATCGGATCTAGTCGTGATTTTGAGCATCTAAGAGAATTGTGATAGCCTGTCACAACTCTCTTAAATTGTGTTGACTTTCCTGCTGGGTTATTTCGACACTTTTTCTGTTTATTTGCAATGTCTGTATGTGTGTATTAGAGTAGTAATTTCCTATCACATTATCTAGGATTTTGCCTGAATATAATAAGATTGATATCCAAGTCATGCCATAATTACTTATGATGTTGACTGGCACAGAATGCTTTTAGCGTTAAGTCCACCTTTTTTCCATTTTAAGGGTTCCGTAGCCAAATGGCAAAAGACGGAACCCTTATAGATTCGTCATGTCTGTCTGTCTGTCCGTCCGTATGTCACAGCCACTTTTTCCGAAACAATAAGAACTATACTGTTGTAACTTGGTAAGTGATGTATTCTGTGAACCGCATTAAGATTTTCGCATAAAATTAGAAAAAAAAAGCAATAAATTTTGGGGATCCCCATACTTCGAACTGGAACTCAAAAAATATTTTTTTTATCAAACCCATACGTATGGGGTATTTATAGATAGGTCTTCAAAAATGATATTGAGGTTTCTAATATCATTTTTTTAAACTGAATGGTTTGCGCGAGAGACACTTCCAAAGTGGTATTATGTGTGTCCGGGGGGGGGGGGGCACCATGTAACTTGTTACGCCGTCACTCACTACCGGAAACGCTGACGAAGAGCTGTCCCCAATTTAATTTCAACAAACAACCGATTGACCTAAATTCATGGCACGAGGAGCTGATGCAGCGGAACGTGTCACCGTCGAGGCGCCCGCGCCGGACTGCAGGCATCGACTCGGCCACTTCTATTCAAGCATCGATAGGGTCAATAGTTTAATTAGTAATAAGTAATATTGTAATTTTTATTCTTGAATAAATCATTTTTTTTCGATACTTCGGCTGTGGCTCATTTAATTGGCGCAGTCGGTAGGATTCTCGGGTCGCGCACGCGGACAAGATTTCCGAAAATCGAAAGCAAGATTTCCGAAACGTAGCCCGTTTAGCTATCTAGCTTTGACCGAGGATCCTGAACCTGAGACGACGCCGCAGAGTAACTGACATGAAGTTTCTGTAAGTACTATTGAATCTTTCTTTTGTGTGTTGCTTTTCCTGTAGTGTGTTATACCTATCCTTTCAAGATTTTCCACCCACGTCAATCGGGTTCTAAGGACACTACATCGCGTAGCAAGTCCAATAGACATTGTAGAGTAGATTTGAATAGAGATATAGATTTTAATTTAAATAGTTTATTCGATAGTAGCGAAATGGCGCACGACCCGGACGTAATCTTTAAAGCTTTGCGCCCCGTTCCCGAATTCGACGGGAACCCTAACGTACTTACTAGATTTATTAGATTATGTGACCAGATAGTTATTAATTACATGTGTGATGAGCCATGTAGCGAGTTAAGTAATCTTTGTCTGTTAAACGAAATATTGAATAAAATCACGGGCCCTGCCGCAACAAAAATCAATTCAAACGGCATCCCGGATACATGGCTTGGCATTAGAAATACATTGATTAACAGTTTCGCAGACCAACGCGACGAGACAGCGTTATATAATGACCTCTTAGTAGCGACTCAAGGTAATAACACACCGCAAGAATACTATGACCGATGCCAAACGTTATTTAGTACGATAATGACGTACATCACTCTCCACGATACTATACCTACCACCATTGAGGCTAAACGCACGCTCTATAAAAAATTAACTATGCAGGCATTTGTTAGAGGCCTCAAGGAACCATTAGGGTCTCGCATACGTTGCATGCGGCCCGATTCTATAGAAAAAGCCCTAGAGTTTGTGCAGGAGGAAATAAATGTAATGTATGTAATGTCCAGCAACGAAACGACACAAGTGACAAAAAACCAAATAACGTCACTCAATTGAATAGAATGCCTCCACAGGCGACCCCTCAGGTTTTTCCTGTGTTACCACCAACTAGACCATTTAATTTCCCACCTATGGCTAATTTGCAGCGGCCAACGGCCCTACCACAGTATAATAATTGGCGGCCAAATTTCCAATCACAAGGGTTCCAAAATCGTACACTTAACATGCCTACGCGTACGCAACAAATGTTCCGTGCGCCGCCGCCCAATTATAACCCGAAATCCAATGTATTTAGAATTCAACCGCGACAAAATCAAACCCCTCATCCTCAACCTATGAGTGGAGTAAGTCATTTCGTTCCAAAACCATTACCATTAAGAGGACACGATTGGCGTCTGTCTGGTAACCCTCCGCCATCTAATTATTTTAAGCCCTCCGCCATCTAATTATTTTAAGACTACTACCCTGACTATCAATATTCTTACGAGACTGACTATAACTATTGCTCTGACTATACCGAATATCACTGTGAAAGTACTGAACCCTTACATTATGAAAATAATTTTGGAGATGTTACTTGTGATGAAGAGCCTTCAGCTTCTTGCAGCAATGAGCAGGATTTTCGGATAAATCCCAATTCAAAAGAATTAAAATAGAATTAAATTTGCAAACCCAACGACAGCTCCCATTCATTAAGATAAGAGATCTACCCCTCAATCTTTTAATAGACACAGGAGCTAATCAATCTTTTATAAGTCCAAATGCAGTTAACCAATACTTTCCACACGTTACATTGAATTACGACCCCTTTGAAGTTACGAACGTTCACGCAACTTCAAGGAATAATTATTCTATCACCATCCCTAACTTTAGTGAATTTAATTGTCCCGATAGTATAAAACTTTTTGTGTATGACTTTCATAATTATTTCGATGGACTAATTGGACTCGACTTGCTAACGAAATGGGAGGCTAAAATTGACTTAAAGGACAATTTATTGATTACTAAGTCATCGACAAACCCTATTGCTATGTTTAATTCTCGGAATATCAACGTATATGACGATATTATACCAGCAAATACTAGCAGACTTATTAGATTACCAATTAACGCATCTGACGGTGAAGTATACATTCCACAGCAGATATTATATATTTGCACGATAAGCGAATGCCTAACAACTGTGTGTAATAACCGCGGCATTGTCGAAGTACAAAATCCGTCACACAATGACGTAATATTTTCTATGAATCAGCCTGTAGAAGCCTCGCTTTTTACTACTGAGTGCACACGTACCGAACAAGACCCAACGCGCGTTAAAGAGGTATTATCTCGACTACGTACAAACCATCTTAATGAGGAAGAAAAGGCAAATATAGTTAATCTTTGTTCTAATTATGCAGATGTATTTTACATCGAAGGGGAACCGTTATCCTTTACTAATAAAATAAAACATCATATACGAACAACCGATGAAGTCCCTATTTATACTAAAAGCTATAGGTATCCATTTGTACATCGTCAGGAGGTTAGAGACCAAATATCAAAAATGTTAGAACAGAATATAATTAGACCTTCTGAGTTTGCATGGACCGACCGCTCACCGATCTGGATAGTTCCAAAAAAATTAGATGCCTCTGGAAAACAAAAATGGAGGATAGTCATTGATTTCCGAAAATTAAACGAGAAGACTATAGATGACAAATATCCCATCCCGAATATAAATGACGTACTAGATAAGCTAGGAAGATGTCAGTATTACAGCACACTAGATCTTGCGTCTGGATTTTATCAGGTCGAATTAAACCCTAAAACCTAAAACAGCGTTCAGTGTAGAGCATGGGCACTTCGAATTTTTGCGAATGCCCATGGGTCTTAAAAATTCACCATCTACCTTTCAACGGGTGATGGATAACGTACTAAAAGGGCTACAGAATGAAATTTGTCTCGTTTATTTAGACGACATAATAGTTTTTAGCACATCCTTGCAGGAGCATGTTATTAACTTAGAAAAGCTTTTCCAAAGATTAAGGGAATCCAACTTTAAAATCCAGATGGATAAATCTGAGTTTTTAAAGTTGGAATCCGCATACTTAGGTCACGTAATTAGTAACGAAGGCATAAAGCCTAACCCAGACAAGATTGCTGCAATACATAAATATCCCATACCAACTACCACAATAAAACAAAACAGTTTCTTGGACTAATTGGTTATTATAGAAAATTTATACCTGACTTTGCCCGTATAACTAAACCTATGACGCTGTGTTTGAAAAAAGGAAAGACCATTACAATGAATAAAGACTATGTTGACTGTTACGAAACCTGTAAGAAATTATTGACCAATGACCCAATTCTCCAGTACCCAGACTTTACAAAAGACTTCATACTTACAACGGACGCTTCGAATTTTGCCCTAGGAGCTGTGCTGTCACAAGGACAAATAGGCTCTGATAAACCGATAGCATATGCATCTCGGACCTTAAACGAAAGCGAAATTAATTACAGTGTGATCGAGAAGGAGCTCCTTGCCATTGTGTGGGCCACAAAATACTTTAGACCGTATCTGTTTGGCCGTAAATTTAAAATTATCACTGATCATAAGCCCCTTCAGTGGGTTATGAACATAAAAGAGCCTAACTCGCGATTGGCTAGGTGGAGGCTCAAACTCAGTGAGTGCGATTTCACGGTAGAGTACAAAAAAGGCAAATGTAACACCAAAGCCGACGCCCTATCGCGAATTGAGGTTCACAATGAGGAAGTTAGTTCTATAATAGTCAACCCTTCTTTAGCCAACCCACCTTCTGTGGACGGTTCTACAACACAAATTGCCCACACCAGTAATGAAAACCCAATTCTCGAGATTCCGATATCAGATGAACCTTTGAATAAATTTCATAAGCAAATACATTTTGTAGTAGTAGGAGACATTAAGAAACGCCCAACAGTTAGTAAGCCCTTTGAAAATCACACACGAACACCAATCCAAGTATCCCAAGCTAACTTACAGGAAGACGTTATTAATGCCGTAAAAGAGTATGTGAACCCAAAGGTAAGGACTGGATTATTGATAGATCCGCCCTTATCTATGTACGAAATTATCCCAATTATCCAAGACAACTTTAAGAGTTCCGCAATGAATTTAGTTCTAACTAAGAATACCTAGTAACACAGATGAGCTGCACAAAAGCTGCATAGAAGATAAATTTTGAACCTAAGGCTGATTTAGCCAAGCTGCACAAAGGCTGATTAAACCGCTATACAACCCTTGTAATTCCAAAATGGGCCCCAAATTAACCAGCCTTGGGCTGATGAATGTCTGCTTAAAGGCTGTCTACGTCTTGTAAAAGAGCTGCATTTAGGCTAAACCAGCTTAATTGTGCAGCTTATTCTCTACTTTTCAGCCGCTATCAAGCTTTTATCCATTGGTAAGTTTCATTGGGGCTGGATAGTGGCAAAAGAAAAAAATAAATTAAAATGAAATGTCAAAAATGTCTTAGTATTTTATAAATTGTTATGGCGTGCGCGTGGAAGCTATAATTGCTGGAATTGGAAATTATATTGTAAGGTAAGTATAGTGCGATTTTCTTATTATACTATATGTTCTAAGTGCGGAGAAAGTTTTACTGTAAATGTATATATTAAATTACATCTCATTTTTCACGCGCCCTTCATATAACGCCTATTTAAGATATAATCGAAAGAAAATTGTGAGCTGAAAATTTTTGTGAAATCACTTTATGTCTACAATTTGATTATTTGTGACTCGTAAAATTAATATTTATAAACTTATAGCTAAAACAGCTCATAATAAAAAGCCAAAAGCTTTTAAATTGCAGAAAACATACATTATTTTATCATCCGATTACTATCAAGATCGGACACAATGGCTGCCGTTTGTAAAGCAGCTCTGGCTCTTTGTTTCAGCTGTTATAATTCTATAGACTGCACACGGGTATCTATGGCAACCGTTGATCAGCTCATAGCTTTCTTATGTCTGTACAAAGTATGAAATAGTTACCTTAATCTGACTAGCGGTATAGTAACTACACTTTTAGTCAGCCTATTGGAGATCCTCGATAGTTATTTCGATACATTAAAACCCATGAATTTATTGCAAACTATTGCTTAATTGGGATTAAACGGAATACTTTAATTTATGTATGGTATTTATTTCTTTTATTAGGTTAAAGTTTGATTATATACTTACCTACTAAAATTTTTTTTTAGCTCTCTCGGTTAGGTAGTGACACCTATCTAGTACCGGTAAAGAAATAATTGATTCGTTTGATAAATAATAAATGTCGCGCGTAACGCGTAACAGTTTGATCGTCATACGATACGACACATAAATAGTATGTGTATGTATGTACAATTAACAATAAAAATATATAAGTCACATTCAAGTTTTACGCTTTTATACTTAGGTACATCGACTAAGTAATTCTTATTATTTAGTAGTCATCAAAATCATAACTAGTTAAAATTACTATAATTAATATCAATTAATAATAATATATAGTATAATATATTTATTAATGTTAATTATAATTTGTTGTTAGTTATAAATATATTTAATCAATAATTTTAACTAGTTACGATTATGATGACTACTACATAATTAGAATTACTTAGGTAGTCGATGTATATACCACTGCCATAACTAGAACTTTACTAAAAAGTAATACTAAACATAGGTACTTACATAACTTCATGAACCCTAAAAACATAACTCTTTTTTTTTGTTTGCTGATAAAGACATCCCAGTCGCCGCTATGCTTGCTATCCTTTTCTTTCTAACAAGATAAAACGAAATGTAACGCGATCACATTCATATAAACAATAACAAAAGTTTGAAGCGTGCCGACGACGCGGCGACGGACGTGCGGTTACTTTGGCACACGAGGACAACGTTTCGCAGAGATAGAAGTGTAATTACTTGTTAATTAGAACGAAGATTCTTTAAAAATAAAATAAAAACTAATCATTTCTTTGTAGAGGTAACTATTTTTCCGCAATATATGTGCGTTTGATATGTTAGTGATAAGTTCATTGTGTTAGTGTTGTTGAAAGTTATAAGTAATTAAATGAAATATTTTATTTTTCAGTGCCAGGAGCAAATCATGCCATTCAAAATTGTTCAAACGATTGAAAAACAACAACCAAAGTTGACTATAGTTCCTGCTTACTGGGAATATAACGGTGTGTTACGATTACCTAAAATAGGTGCCAGAAAGTTAGTTACTAACGGAGATTCCAGACCACTTCAAGGATGGGTATCTATGAAATGTACTGTCAAGCGGTCGTCATTTCAAACATATCGAGAAGCTGAAGAAGAACTAACTCTTATGGAAAACAAAAGTGACACAGATGTTCCTGAACATGAAGGGATTAATTTGAACTCAATTCAAGATACTAACTACAATTCGATGGCCGAAAATTTGGTAAGTATATTTAGCTGTTTAGGTACCTAATAGTTGCACATAATACTAACAAAATGAAAGATGATCTAGTAATGTATTTGATTTAAATAATAATCTATCCTCGTAAGCCCGGATGTCCTTATAAAGGAACAAAATCGTTACAGTCATTAAGACCGAAGCTTGTTTATAAAATTTGGATAGTCGAATAGAAATATTTTTTGTTTCAGATTTTGCTCAATCGCGGCACAGAGGAGGAAATACCTGCGCCACGTACGAGTACTTCAACCGCTGCAGCGCCCGGAGAAATTGAGTATATAATATCGACGAGTGAGCTACCAAATACCATTACAGATCTTCAAAACGTACAAATTGATACAAATATTTTTGAAGAAATATTGAAAAATCAAAATAAAATATTAGAAAATCAAAATGTGATTCTGCAAAATCAATGCGTCATGCAAAAAATGCAACAATGTGTGTTGGATAAAGAAGAAATAAATTGTAAACAGATTTCAAATTTAGTGGTTCTTGTAGAAGATTCCTTTACAAGACTAAGGCAACAAAACAAAAGAGAAACTGTTGTTTCTCTTGGCGATGCTAACGCTTTTGAGAAAGAAAGTTTTTATATCAAACCCTTGGCCAATGTTAAGGAATTGGAAGAATTGGAATGTAAATTATCTGACAATGTGGAAAAAAGTCTTTTAGAACAACGCTTTGAATTCTTATGTACAAGATCAGCTGGAAAAGGAATCAATTGTGCCTATAAGTTGCTAGATATTATATTTCGCAGAGATTTCTTATGTAAATGCTCCTGGTCAGGTGGTAGCAGAGGAAATGCAACTAAAATTGGCCTGAAAGGGTTCAAAAATGTTTTGAGTTTTTTTTACAACATGGTTCACTCATGGGACCCACTCTACACCTATGAAGACAACGAAAATTTTTTCAAAATGGTGACCAAAAATGCTACGAAACGATCAGAAATTAAAGATCTCAGAGCATCAACAAAACGCAAACGCCAGGAGGTAAAAGAAAGTAAAAACAAAAAGAGTAAGACAGAAACATCGCAGGAAGCAGAAACTGTAGAAAGCAGCCAAGAAAACCCGAACCAAGAAAAAGAAGACCGGGAAATTGAAAATCGAGAAATTGAGAATCAAGAAAATGAAAATCAAGATATTGAGAATCAAGAAATCGAAAACCGAGAAACTGAGAATCAAGAAAATAATGAATCAGAAAATAATGAAGAAGAATCGCTCTGCTGATTATTTAAAAAAAAAAATAATTCTAACTTTTTAATTTTTATTATTTTGTTTATGTGCATTTACAGTAAGTACTGACTAAGCACTACCTATTTTAATTTTAAGTTACGCAATCTCGTGGCGGCGATTATGATGTCATACTTTTATTACTTATTAAACCAAGATACAGACCGACTGCTATCTAACTGCAAATCGACTGCCAAATGGCAGTTGAGATGCAGTTTGAATGTAGCTGGCTCGACTGCACTGAAACTGCCGTCGATGACAACTGCATTCAAACTGTATCTCGATTGCCATTTGGCAGTTGGAATGCAGTCCATCTGTTTAGTCCTGTTTACTATTAAGGTACGAAATCTCGTGGCTGTGATTATGATGTTACACTTTTATTAATAAGTACATACCTATTATATAGATGCAAAATCATGCGACTGATTTTACTAGAAGTAAGAACTTAAACAATGTATCAGTACATACTTTAAATCTAATAAGCGGAGATACATATTAGTAGTAAATGTTGAACCTTTAGTAGAGGTACTAGAACAGCAATAAAAAATATAAGTTGAATAGCGTTATTTTATTTAAAATGTTTTTAATTATACAGTGTGTATGAGAGGTATGAAATACAACTCCTTTTTATGTTCTATACATACTAATTTCAATTTAACGTTTTCCAGCTTCACCGTTACCTCAATGCGCTCATTTTCTGGCATTTTAGCTTTAAAAATATTAAAGTTTGATGATTTAACGGGGTGATCAAAAACTTCTCTCAGCCCTGTTATTAAATACCCGTTAATTGTTAGATTTTCTTCTTTTACTTCTTTCAATTCAAAAATATCGTTAGTATGTGTCATGAAATACTTATCTTGTGGCTTCTTTGAAAGGCAAAAGTACTGGAAATAAATCTTAGTATGTTTGTTATAAGTTTTCTTTATGAATGGGCCCTTGTATTGGTTTTTTGTTTTCAAATCATCACCAAGTTTTTCAAAGTTCTCACTTAGTCTTTTTGCTACTTGAGGAAGTGGTTTCTTACCACCTCGCAACATTTTTTTAATTAAATATAATTTGTTTTCAAAAGGATATGCACTGAAAGTTTGCAGCGGGCCATATCTTTCCACCTCTTCAACAACGTGGAGTAAATTGTGAACATTACTCGTAATATAATCTACCCCATAAAAATCTTTGTAATGTTGAACAAAATACTGGAGCAACTCTTTTGCTAATGGCAAAAAATGCAAGTATTCCTTGCTGGAACATATCGTTATTGCGCAATATAAAAACAGAAAATGCACGAATGCATCCCGTGGTAGCACATCTGGCAGTATAATGATGCTCAGGTAAAACAAAAAACTTCTATATTCAGAAGCTTTCCAGTGGACAAGACAATCTATACCTCTGACCGATCTATGTATCTCAGACGGAAGTTTACATTTGAGTAAAAAAATCATTACCACATCTATGTTTCTTGAACACCATTTTGTAACAAATTTTCCCAAATTGCCATCTCGCCAACCAATTAGCAATCTCTTCATGACACCCAAGTCTATGAGATGTAAACAATCTGCCACTGGAAAATCGTTTACCATGTCTATTGGGAGCTGTAAAAGTGGAGAGTCAGACTTGTGATGAGCACCATACTGTTTACCTCTGAACCCATCGTTTGTTCTAGCAGAAGACGTTACTTGCGGAAAATATACAGTGTGTGAGTTGTGGGAGTACTCTCCAACAGTATTACATTTTAGGCAGCCATGTTTCCCATTGAAGTTACACACACCTGTAAAATAAACAAAAGAATAATTAATAAAATAATTAATTTATGTGATACAATGAGCAACAGCTGTCAAAATTTCCATTAATTACGGACCAAGCCAATTGGAAAGCGCAGTATGTGTGTTATATTCTCAGGGGTTTTCGGCTATTCTTTAAATTTATTAATTCTTACGTACACTATATATGCAAACGACTGAAAGAACTACAGATAAGAAAAAAAAATTATTTACCTTTTATGTAGGCTCTTGCAGGGGAATCGCAAACAAAGCATCTTATCCTGATCGTTACTGTTTTGTTGCAATTACTAAGATAGATTCCATTATCTAATAAGTATTTCATTTCCGTTACAAATTTCTCCAAATATTTTTCAAGGCTTTTAGGTTTTCCGATTCCACAATATATTCCAATTACAAATGGTTCTAAGATAAGATCTTCTAAGATATTACATAAAATGGGCCAAAATTCTTTTTTAGAACTTTTGTATATAGGAAGGCCATCAAAGTTGATGTTTAAATTTATAATATCTGGTACATTCACCCACTTTTCCAAACATATTTGAAGAGAATCTGTAAGTCCATTATGCCAATATTCACCATCAAGTTGGATTTCTACTATACTAATACTTCTGGGAGTACGTAGAAGCGTTCTAGGATCATTTGGTAAAGTATTGGGAAATCTACTATTTATTATTTTTGACAAATCTTTTAACGCTGCTTGAGCAATATTTTTTTCTATGGCCCATTTTCTTATTTGTTCACGAAATAGAATATCGTTCGAAAACTTGCTTTCTTCAGCGTCTTCATCAGTGTCACTGTCTGAACTTCTATAAAAGGATGGAGTATGAATTTCATTATTTTCTGTAATGTTTGAATATCTAGAACCCTCGTTGAAAACTAAAACTCGCTCTTGTCTCTGGCTGAAATACGGTAGATCACTACAATTTTCAGGAGGATTGTCATTTGGTATGCTAACAATATTTTTTAAGAATACGGAACCATTACCGCTATTCGTTGAATCACTCTCTTCACTGAATTCTTGACATGGCATGGATACTGACGTTGATGGGCCAAGCTGATCAAAATTTTGGTTATTTTCGCAAGTTTTATACTTGGAATATTGTTTTGAGAGTTTTCTCTTAATCCCACCACTTCGTTTTCTCTTTTTCCAAGGTTTTATGTCCATTTTACTAACACCAATCGATGCACTACTGTTCCTTTAGTGACGATTTAATTTCAGACATCATATGCCAAATGACACTTATACTTTGTATGAATATCAAACAGAGTATCTAAGTGGCAAACTAATTAAGGTAGCTAAACAATTAAAAGGCTTATTACCTGGCCGTTACAAGAGAGGTCTTGTAGATGGTCTAGGATCTGTTATCAAAAGTATTACAGGTAATTTGGACTACACAGATGCTGTTAGATTTAACAAAGCAATAGACATTTTACAAAATAATCAGATTAAAAACTCAAACGAGATAAATAACCATATCAGTCTTAGTAAAGAATGGATGGCTCAACATACAAGTATTCTATCTAAAATAATTGAAAATCAAAGTAAAATTAATACTACATTACAGATTCTTTTTGATAGTGATGTTCAAAGGGATTATACTCTGATGAAGTTCGCCAGGCTAGCTCAAATTTTGGCTATAATGAGTGAAGATGTAGAAGATCTTTCTCAAGAATTATTAAGATTAGAAAATATTTTATCTTTCACCAGAAAAACGGGTACACACCATAGTATGATAGGAATAGATATTTTAGGTAATGTGTTAGGTAAACTTAGAAAAGTATATAATAGAGATCAAATATTAGATTTAGAATTAAGAGAATACTATGACATAATTTAAACCGGCTATTATTATGATGAACAGAAGTTAGTGATTGTCTTTAAATTCCCGATAGCTTCAATAGAGACATTTATCCTTTATAGATTAGCTGTAGTTCCCAACGAACATTCCCAAGCCCTTATACCTCCTTATCCTTACATAGCAACCACTGGGAAAGCATTCATGTACATTGAGGCTGAATGCCCGAAGTTGAGCTCCAACCAGTATCTCTGCGAAGAGAAGATGAATCATCACGTCCGGACGGATGCTGACTGCGTGCAAAATTTCATCTCAAGCAAGACTCTTGACAGAAGCTGCAATCTTACAACAATTCACCTACATAAAGAGGCTGCTGAACAACTGGATAGTCGTCACTACGTTATCTCGTTCCCGCATCCAACTAAGATTCAAACAAAATGTGGAGATGAAAACTACAACACATTGCAGGGCAGTTATCTACTGACGATTCCACTTTTGTGTTCGCTGCGCACAGATGAAATCACCCTTATAAATTCTAACGACGAAGTCAGAGGACAGCCACTGAAGATCCTCAAAATCGATTATGATGTCAAGACGCAAGCATCCACGTCAACCCACATCAACCTGAATTCAATCAGCTTGAAGAATCTGCACAAGATTCAAGATGACATCATGCTACAGACTCCTGTAACAATCGAGAAGATCCCTGAAGGACTCTATCATACCACAATACCATTTTATATAATCACCATCATCCTAAGTCTAACTGTTGCTGCCATAATCATCAAGAGGTATTTCAGAAGAAGACCCTTAAACCAAGAAAACACTACTGAGACCAGGAATATGCGATCCCAGAAACTTCAAACCGAGACAAGAATTTTCCAGCAACATTTTCACTCAGCGTTCGCAAATAGTTGCTGAACTGGGAGGGGAGGTGTTACGCCGTCACTCACTACCGGAAACGCTGACGAAGAGCTGTCCCCAATTTAATTTCAACAAACAACCGATTGACGTAAATTCATGGCACGAGGAGCTGATGCAGCGGAACGTGTTACCGTCGAGGCGCCCGCGCCGGACTGCAGGCATCGACTCGGCCACTTCTATTCAAGCATCGATAGGGTCAATAGTTTAATTAGTAATAAGTAATATTGTAATTTTTATTCGATACTTCGGCTGTGGCTCATTTAATTAACTTCTAAATAAAGAGAATGATAAAACAAAAAAAATATGATGTACATGACCATGCAAACTTCCACCCAAAAATTGGTTTGAACGAGATCTAGTAAGTTCATTTTATACGTCATAAATCGTAAACCGCAATTTACGTTTCATTCAATCAACTTAAATATAAAAATAAATAAAACATAAATAACTCAATTTAAATAAATACACTATTATTAAAACATCAATCAAAGTTACAACGAACTACAACAACTTTTATAATTTATGTTAATTGCTGCTACGGAACGCTTTTTTTTACAATTGTGGCAATAAAGTTTAAATAAATAAATAAATATTTATTTCTTATGCAATCTTGTATGTACTTAAAGCAGTAAAACAAGATAACATTAGTTATGATTTTATTTTATTTTATTTTTTTTTTTCATTTCAAAATGTAATATTTATTTTACATATAGTAATATTATATAATTATTTAAATTGCATAAACTTGTAACAATGAACCTAAAACTAAAAACCTTAAAAATATAATATAATAACTAAAATTAACATTATGTACAAGAATAATATACAAATACTAATAATATTCAAATATCACCCCGTATCGTTTCTGGCGCAAAGGTGCCCATTATGCTTGCAGCATTGCCACGCTGGATGGCAATAGACAATCTTTGTGCCAGAAACGACCCGGAGCGAGGGTCATTAGTTTTTTGCCTGAGTCGGCGGCCCAGGTTCCACACAAATTGCTTGGCCTCTGCGCTCCAACAACACGCCGTTTCCACCGCCAAAGGCACGAAAATATATCCTTGCCCCAACGAGGAATATTTTAAGCGCTTCGCCGTTGCCTGATACTCAGCCGCCGCCCCAGCCCTGCGTGTCGTGCGGCCGATGTGGGTAGCGGCGAAAGTGCTGACACACGTCGCGTCCCACACCAAACATCGTCCCTTCTCCCACGGTACCAATGTAAGTCCATCAGGCCGTTTTCCGTCTGTGCGGCTGAGACCAGGTGGTTCGAGGACGGAAGGAACGCCGGCCGACCTAAGACCTCTCAACACTATGTCATTTAGAGCATGGTGACGTGGGTGTCTGCCTGTACATCGACGGCAGCTCAATGCGTGATGGCCGTCAGCCCCCACCATGGTACCGCAGATGCATACATGTGGTTGACATACGTTGGTTTTATTTTTAAGCATTTAACTGCTAGATGTTTAAATCTAAAGAAAAGTTTACTAGAAAAAAAAACATTATTTTTGCAAAGATATAATTCATTACGTTTAATTTTATTTATATTATGTGTAATGATGTTTTTTAATACTCAAACAGTCTTAATACAAAGTTGTCACAACTTACCTCGGCGACAGTAGAGATGTGACAGAGAGATGTTTTATTTTTTGTTGATTTTCCCAAAAACTATATTAATTTAAATCTAAAGAAAATATAACTAGAAAAAATTCCAAGCGGCATCAGACGGGAATCGAACCCGCACCCTTCGCTATCCGGGCGAATGCACTGACTAATTATGCTACAGCGGCCCTGATACTTGTAAAAGTATGCATTTGACACTGTGTGTTACCTACAATGCGAAGAGATGGCGCTGCCTTGCAGCTTAAGAATGGCTAGAGGAATTTCGACGCGACCGTCAGGGCCGCTGTAGCATAATTGGTTAGTGCATTCGCCCGGATAGTGTAGGGTGCTTGTTTGAGTCCCGTCTGCTGCCAGGTTCACATGGATTTTTTTCTAGTTATATGTTCTTTAGATTTAAACATCAAGCAGTTCGACGACATAAGTATGTCCTAAAACCTAAACATTTTCATAACTCTCCTAGGTCTCACAAATTCCATTAATTATGCTCTTTATACGGTGGAAGTGGTATGCTTAACTAATGATTGTCATGGTTTTTAGCACCCTCACAAGGCCATGAAATCAATGATGTCAAGTAAGCTACTAAACAGGGGTCGATTCACCCCGTGACGCCACCTGCGTTATTATGGGGACTACAGAAGAGTCACAAAATAATAATACACAGAAAGCCGGCTTCCACACCTTTAGATATTTTCAGTGGCCATATAATAGTAAACTATAGATTCTGTTCTTAGGCAAGTGGTAAATAATAATAATCATATCATTTATTTCGGACTAGCTGTGCCCCTCGATGTGACCCGCGGTTTATTAAGGATATTATTCCGCAGTAAAACGTAGCCTATGTGTTAATCCAGTGTATCAGCTAACTCCACACGAAACTTCATTAAAATCGATCCAGCCGTTTAGACGTGAAGAAGTAACAAACATACACACACACTAACAAACTGTCGCCTTTATAATAAGTGTGATTATTCATCCATAATGGTAAGTAACAATGATGCTTACAAATCTAGTGTAAGTAAATTGAATTAATAAAAAAAATATTAATAAATAAATATAAATTTCACGTATTTTATTTTATTTTTATATGAACCTTCCGTGAAAAATTATCTGACTGAAGACATTTTCAGTAGCTTTTGAGATCATCAGTATGCAGTGATTATTTAATAACTGTCGTCTGCCATGCTACGGTTGACGTCATCGCGTCATTGTAGCGCCCAAATGTGCCCAGGGTAGGGCACTTGAATCACGTAATATGTACAACTTTCTAGAGCTAGTATAGCCGAGATCCCTGTATATGTGCGCGCGCATGTATTACTCCTCACAAGGAGCCGGCTTTCTGTGAATATTAATTTTGTGGTAGGGTGAAATTAATTTTACACGGTTCACACAATCACATTATGGATGAGTACTTTGAATGACAAACGACATTATTGCACTTTGCTTTAGTAAACTGTTTTATTTATAACTAGTGGCCCGCCCTCGCTTCGCTTCGGTGTAGAGCTGTAGCGTAGAATTGGAATTATTCCTCACCTTTTAAACCTTCCCTAGACCTGCACGAACATTTCAAGACCAAGATAAGATATTAAATCCGTTCAGCCGTTCTCGAGTTTTAGCGAGACTAACGAACAGCAATTGATTTTTATATCTTAATATATATAAATCTCGTGTCACAATGTTTGTCCTCAATGGACTCCTAAACCACTTAACCGATTATAATAAAATTCGCACACCATGTGCAGTTCGATCCAACTTGAGAGATAGGATAGTTTAAATCTCAAATTATAGTCGCAATTTTAATTTATTGCAAATTATTACTTTTGGGCGGTACGAAGTTCGCCGAGTCAGCTAGTATATTATATATATATAAGATGTGAAAACTATACAAACTATGGCTCAATGAGGTAGGGGATTAACTTCTGGCTGACAAGGGGTGACAAGCTGATGTGGCAGAAAAGTGTACCACATATAATTTAGAGAAAAATGTGGAATATTATTATTTTTTATTTTTCTTTTTGTCTGTATTCGGTGTCGAGACCCTTGGTCCGTGAGGTCCTAGCGCTGTAAGGCTTCTTAAGGAAATAGCAAAAAGGTTGGTCGACGTCACAGGAGACCGAAGAGCTGGCAGCTACCTCGGACAAAGAATTAGTCTAGCTATTCAAAGGGGGAACGCTGCCAGTATCTTTGGAACCATTTAATATCTTATCTTGGTCTTGAAATGTTCGTGCAGGTCTAGGGAAGGTTTAAAAGGTGAGGAAAAAAGGGAAAAATTGCGAGGAAGATATTTAAAACGGCAGTTAAATTTTCCCATAGAAACTGTTTTATCTTCTTTCCTGTCGAACATTTGACGTTCGTCCCATTTGGTACGGTAAACTCGGGTCCGTCATTTCTTCCAAATTATTTCAACCAGTACGAATTACGCGGGGTCAGATAGTCTACAATAAATTAAAATAGGTACTAATTTTTATTTGATACTATAAAATCACGAATAGTTCTTTTACATTTATCGTTACCAGTTGGGATATATGGAACTTTCTATTCCATACTACTGATCGGCATTGGTACGGATAATTGGATATTTTTTTCCATTTACCACTACCAGTAAGTGTAAGTTTTCAGGGTTTCTTTATGTTATTAACCCCCTGTTTTATATATCCTTACTGGCATATCTCCACTAGTAGGGATACTAGTAGTTTTTGTTTCTATTTATCGCTACCAGTTGGGATATATAGAACTTTCTATTCTCTACATATCCCTACTGATAACGTATTGGTAGGGATAATTGGTTATTAATCGATTATGTCCATTAGACACTCGCGCAGCTGTAAAACAATTCCATCAGTCATTAATGATGATGATAAAAAAAACGAGTGCGCTTATGACCACACGACTGAAGTGAAACTTCTTTAGCTCCATCTGTATGTATATATTATACTCATTCGTTCATTTCATATTTCATTTACTAGCTATTAAGAGAAAGAGAGAAAGAACATGTGTGCGCGCACTGCTCTCTCTTGCTTATATCCCCCACTCAAGTCTCGTTCGCCTCACCCGATCACACTTTTCGTAACGCGATCGCCAACTTAGTCCTCAAGTCAAGCGTGGGTAAAGAAGTTTCACTTCAAAAAGGTGGTGACTGAAAAGTCATCAGTCATAACCTTGACTGGTAACGGAAACTGGTAGCAAAATCTGTGTAATTTGAATTAGAAATGGCTATGGTGCGTAAAGCTGAGAATAGACGTCGTGCTACTACGCCTTGCTACGAGTTTCATCGTAGCGGGTTGCCGTAGACGTTACGGTTACTTCTAATCAGACCCCTCTTTCCCAGTGGGCACTTTGGGCAAGCGCCCTGGGCCCCGTGATCGATAGGGGCCCCCTCAGATCAAATACAAAGTCCAAAGTTCCTGTCATATCATCAAATGATAACCAATATTTATTACCAAAATACTTATTTAATTCATAGAAATCGAACCTACATTACTGACTACAATAGCAACTTACTAGCTTATACATGCGCGAATCTATTCTACTCTCGCCCAAAAATAAGGCATCATTTTTAGATAAATTTAAATATAATGGTATATTAACCACATACACATTTTAAAGAAAAAAAAAACAGTAGTGCACTTTTCAGTGTGGCTCGCTCCATTTCAAGTCATAATCCACATCAAAGTTATAGGGGCCATTATCCTTATATGCCCAGGGCCCCCTGTACAGATCCCACATAAAAAATGAAAAGGGTTTCTCGCGCTTTTTTCTTTTTAATACGTAGATGAAATAAAATGACAAAACTGTGTCCAAGGCGAAAACAAAAAAAAATATTTGTTACCAATTACTTATATCTAAGACACTGACGCGAAAGTTTAGCGCGATTCATCATGGTACAGCGCCATCTAGTGGCAAATGGTATAACTATTATTCGTATAATATATTTTTAATGCTTATTCGAACACCCCCATTAGGTTAAAGACGGCCCTGCTTCTAATATTTTTGTGGTTTTTAAGGTTCCGTACCCAAAGGGTAAAACTTATTACTAAGACTCCACTGGTCGTTTGCGTTTGAAACTTAAACAATGTCACTTTGGCAGAAAGCTTAAAAAGATCGGTTTATAAATGAAAATTTCAACTGTCTAGCTATCAACGGTTTATGAGATACAGCCTGTAATGGTGACGGACAGACGGGCATTTGTTCTCCAGTCATGGATGTTTAATATGTATTTCTATATAAATATACTTATATATGTATTTTATCTGTTACCCTAGCATCCCATAATACAAGCCTTACAGTGCTTACTTTGGGGCTAGGCTAATTGGAGTGAGCATTGAAAATATTTATTTTCGTACCACTTGATCAAAAAAGTGACATTCTATGCCACAAAAAGCGAACATAACAATAGTCATTTTTAATCTGTTAAAAACAGGGAAAGAAAATTGTACTGAATTTCATTCATCCTCTAGGTGAATGTGATTTAAATTTGGAATACTTACCGTAATTTATACTAAACTACATCTGTGTTTACACCATTGAGTTTCTATATAAAACATTATACATCTTTTTGAAAAAGGAATACGCATTTATTGTGCAGTTATGATTATTAAATAAAATTACGAAAACCGACGAGGCCGTATTTAATTGGACCAATGTTTCGAATGTTAACTTTTACTTTTAATTGTCATTATTTTTAATAAATGCTTATCTCATAGTATTATTGTGATATTTTTTTCGCAAATGGTACGAAAAGTAGAGTATTTTCCTAGGTGATAAAGCTGTCTTAGTCTTGGGTGAACTTAAAACCCTCGCTACACTCAGGACTCGTCTTAAATCCCTCGCTTTGCTCGTGATTTAAGTTTTTAACACCCTCGCTACGCTCGGGAGTAAACCTCGAGTCCTTCGTTACGCTCGCGATTTAAATCGTCACCCGCGACAGAAGACACTGCTTTATCCCCTTGGTTATAATAAATTACTATTATTTATATATACGTAGGTTTCCGTAGTTGCCTATAAAAAAGCGAAACTGCCAAACTTAGACTCGCTTCTAACGCGTTTTTCATGGATCAAGAGAAAAAACGTAATTAAAACTATTAACTATACGAAGGATGTCTGTTAGCAGCTTGCAACTGAAAAACCATGCTTAGTATACTGCATTCAATGATGAAGAGACCTCAAACTGATGTGAGATTTGGTCACAGGTGACGAAATAATAAGTATTTATCAGAAAAATCAGGAACAAATTGTAGCGGTCGAAGATTTTCATCATCAGAAAATGTTTTTATAACGTTTATCCCTTATATTAATAAAATATATTTGGATAATAGCGAACTGTGAAATCTAGCATAATGAAAGTTTATATGGAGAACAAGTGTAGCCACTTTTTCACCAAAGAGCATGAAAACTTATTGCCTTTTTAGAATAAAACCTTTCAACTGCGGGCTATAAAAGGTTATACCTAATATTTTTTATTAATAACATTCCACTTAATATTATCATGTCCGTTTATGAAACCACCCCTCTGTCCTCCATTGGAGTTTAATTTGCAAAATAGTTATTGCGGAGTTGTTGAGATCAAACGCTGGAATTATGCAAGAGTGCTCTTTGATGTGCGCTCATAAAAATATTCGATAGAACGTGCGGTGTGCCCGCCATTATTGGGGGTTGCCAGTGAAAAAATAAAAATAACTTATTTGCCAATTTGTTTAGGTTCGTAATTGTTTGTATGCATTATTAAGTGTTAAATTTTACTTCTACTGTACCTAACTTTGTAAAAAAAACCTACTTGGGTTTGAAGGTTGCGTTAAAATCAGACTAGGTGTTAAGATTTTTTAAGAAAAAGGAGTGGGAGAAAATTTACTTAAATATGAATACTGTAAACATTTTTTGTTTATTGATGGCTGGGGTCTCCTTATAGAGGTGGTTACTTCCGCTGATGGGTGCTAAAATTCAAGACTGACTCTTACTGACTATCTAAAGGAACCACAGTAGAAAACAGCAATTTACATCGATAAAGTTACATCTAAGAGCTCGTTGCCACTTGCCGGGTGTCGGTTCGGAATTTTATGGGATGCTCCAGTGGCAGAGCATTTTATGTATATAATTTTTTGTCGGCTCCGACACAACATCGGTTTCCGACAAAAGTTCTTCAGATTAAAATCTGGGCCTGACAGCTGACAAGTCGGAATGAGCTCTTACAGAAAAAATGGTACCTTTACTTAGTTGAGTTTACTGTGGCGTATCAAAATTGGATAATAAAAATCCCTATCTCGGCTGAGAATCGAATCCGGACCGCCCGCGTGGCAGACGGGTTTTCTACCACTGAATCACCAATACTTGTTGACAAGATCTTAATTTTTTTATTAACAATTAAAAATGTAATGCTAAAGGATAAAGATGAACAGAAAATTTTGTGTCGATGTACTTTATCACTTTTGTAATTTACATATCTGATTTCAATAATAGTTTTACACTTCAGGCACACTGAAATTTCAATTTAACCATGCTTACGGAAAAGAAGGTTCGCTCGCAACAACATTAAAAAAAAGTACTGAAAAGCGCGTTGGTACAACGCTGTGAAACAAGCATTTTTCACGTCTGGCAACACCGTAAAGCTTTGGCAATTATTACATTCCGCGCGGTTTTTGTGGTTACCTACCTATGAATTATGATTTGTTGTGGTAAGCCGCTTGTTTTCCACCTGTTTTATATTGTTTATTATACTATAGATCAGATAAAATTTATTTCTGACCGCACAGAGGGCCACACAGACCGCACACAGCTCTTCAAGATTTACATAGAGGAGATCGATTTAGCAGGTGATTAGCGCATTCGGCCAGCGATCGTGAAAGTTAGGCAACTTTTGCAATGGAACGACCATTACGAAAGCATCATCATCATCATCATCAGCCTATTAATGTCCCCACTGCTGGAGCACAGCATCGATGGAATAGGGAGATTGGGCCATGACCCATACCGCATAGCCAGTGCGGATTGGTGAGTGCCAACGTCTACAGATGCAGCCGGGACCAACGGCTTAACGTATCTTCCGAAGCACGGGCGAGCTCGAGATCATAAGTTTTTGATCCAATGACCGACCATTGTGAAAGTTGCTTAACTTTCAAGACAGCAAGCCGAATTCGCTAACCAGCGCCATTGAGCTCCTCAACTAAATATACATAGGCACATAGCAGTAAACAACATGATATCCGAATAAACAAACTTCCAAATTAATACCTACCACAGACAAAGAGGCTTGAAATCAAAATGGCGCTCAGATCTGCCCGCCCATTAATAACGGCGCGCTCCGAACCAATTACTCGGTTATTAATGCTGTAACAACATAATAATTAATCAAACGGCTCAACATTAACCGAAATACCTACGTGGAGTGCTAGTGAATGACGAACACAGTCAGGGTTGCCATTGTAAAAAATATAATTCAGACTATTTAAAAATAACACGCTTGTGTAATAATCCCATTAATTTACCTATGATACGCTAATAAAAAAAATGTTATTGTTAATGAAGCAAAGTTCTAAATGAACTATGGCTGTCTGTTTAGCTTTCATGGCTAAACCGCTGAACTGGCTTTGATGAATGTTAATCAGGGGATAAAAAGCTATTCTTAAATAACCTAACATTAGGCGGTGCATACGGCATGGAAATGGAGCAGCGCACGCATCACTCATATATATATAAAACGTAAACAATATATATATATATTGTCACGTTTGATGCTCGTGACGCTCGTAGCGTTTTAAGCCATAGCCGAGTTACCCTTCAACTTTCATGCTTGTCGGGAAGAGCTGCGTATGCATCCCACACACATACATATAGTCGTGTCGTGTGACGCTCGTGACGCATTTCCTTTCCAAAGGATTTTTCCATTAAACCCCCTCCAAAAAGAAGTTTACTTAAAAAGAGTACTTAGCTGGATTGACAACCCTACCCACAGGCCATATTGAAGCGGGGATGAGTAAACTTGATGAATTGTTTTATTAAAACATGAAATCAAAAGTTTGTGTTATTAATAATTTTTGAGTGACTAATTACTTAATTTGAATAAGATTTTTGTATTCTAAGCCTTATATGCATGCTGTCGTTTTGTTTTTTACCAAAAAATATCTATTTCTTTTAAAGTGTAACGTTTTTCGTCCATTTTTAACACGTTGCCATTTCATTTAATAATAAAGCTCATTTCTCGTTTATTGACTTAGATTAAAACAAGAAGGGTAGATATGGTACGCTCATACTAGCATCAAATAAAATATGATCCGACTCAACTACATAAGCAACTATCACCACGCACACGTCTGCGTATAAACATCAATCGAACGAGCGAGACAGAACTATACGCTTCAACGCAGCGTATTGTTGTCCTTTTCTTGCTTACAAAATGACGATTACGTAAATAATATTTACGACAAACTGCACAGTTTTACGAATGAAAAGCGTTGCCGGTGCATTTGAATTTGAACTTTTTTTGATTTTTATAAAAGCATCGAAGACATTGTTTTATTTCAGAACACCGAATATACGCAATATTGTTATATTGAGTGTACTGCAGCGTGTTTGAATGTCAAATAGTGACTTAAGCGAATTATGGTCGTGGGCCACAATTTAAGCGGATCACTTTTGAGCCGCGAATGCCGTATCTTCCCTTTTTGTTTTAATCTAAGTTTATTAATAAGCAGAAAAAACTATAAATCTAAAGAAATATTAGAAAACATTCCACGCGGATCAGGCAGCAGACAGGATTGGAATTAAAATTTTTATAGATATAAACATAACAGTTATAAATAAATAATAATAAATAAATATTTCCAACACTCACACCAAAGTTCTTATGTTAAATACTATCTATTATTGCTATTTCTTCTTTCAAAACTTGAAAAGGTATTCATTACACATTGTGGATTACCTACAATGCGAAGAGATAGTACTGCCTTGCAGTTTAAGAAATACTGGAGAAAATTTGATTTGACACGGATGATTAAGGGCCGCGGTAGTGTAATGGTCAGTGCATCCGCCCGGCTAGCAAAGGGTGCGGGTTCGAGTCCCGTCTTCTGCTTGGTCCGCGTGGATTGTGCGGGTTCAAGTACCATCCGCTGTCTGACCCGCGTGGATTTTTTTCTTTTAAAATATTCTGTCGATTTTAACATCTAGCAGTTAAATGCTTTAAAACTAAAAATATAACTTTATGTATAGATGTAGACCAGCCTTCTGTACCCCTAGACATTGGCATTTCGGACTCGCAAACTATTCGAATTCGATAATAATATGATATAACGTGCTAGGGGTACTGAAAGACGCACGATTATCGATAACTCAGTATTACGTGTGGTATTATGGTTCCGTTGTCACTATTTGGTTACAGAACCCTTACATTAACATAGACCAAGGCAGTATACACACAGTACCCTTAGTACGAGTTTTACAATTTTACGAAAACTATGATAGTTTTCGTGAGTTCGCACTTGTACTAAGGGTACTGATTTAATTGTTATCGTTTCAATACACATGTACAGTGTTTAAATTCTATCATAAATCCTTTGCGTCTTATTAAATTTTAAGAATATTTGGTTACTTTTCACAAAAATAGACATAGACACATGATTTACAATTACAAAAACTGTGACAGTTTTCGTGAGTTCGAACTCGTCCTAAGAGTACTGTACCCCCAGCACGAACCATTATCGAAATCGAATAGTTTGCAAACCGAAATGTCAATGTCAAATTTTGTATGGAAACTTGAACAGCAGCGGCACAAAATACGTAAGGAGAACTAAAAATCAGTACAGATTTGTCAATTACATTTCGGACTCGCAAACGTTACGAATTCGATTTTGGTTCGTGCTAAGGGTACTGATCAGACCACAATACACAAAAGAAAGTTATGAATAAAAAACACATTAATCAAAATGCGCAATAACATTTCCCCCCATCCTGAATTCAAATTCAAAAGCATCTTGTCGCCCGCCGTCATTGCACTTGTGTAATAGATTAAAATTCACTTGTAGGTACCATAGACAAAATATTTAATTGTTTTTTGTTGTGTCCGCCGCGCGCGTGTTCCCACTCGAACATAATGTTTTGGGCCATTATTACAGTTTTTGTTACATTCGAGGCCGCCACAGAGATGCTTGCTTCACAAGCCATTTTTTTTTTCATGTAAGTTACCCTTGCTGTAAGTCGTGGCAAGAAACTCTAGCGCTGACCGTTATTGGGCAGAAGTATTTTTTTATAGCGAGGTAGGCAAATGACTCTACCCCACCTGATGTTAAGTGGTGATACTCGTAAAGTCCAAACGCGAAGATAGCTCGTACAGCAGTTATAAACTACTACAGCAACCATCCTCACCTTGCCGGCCTGCAAAAATGCTTCTTCACGCCTCTCTTAAAGGACCCTATATTGTAGGAAGGAGGCAACACGTGCGAGGGCAAAGAATTCCATTTACGAATAGTACGACAAATCGAGTCCAGCGCGCGTGGTCCTCTGAAGAGAAGGTGATAGGAGGGATAAAGATTAGGAATTACGATGTCTTAGGGGGAAACGAGATGCTCGGGCGGGCGTGCGTTACGCTCATTGGCTCTCCAATCGTACAAATGCGCAGCTATCACCTTCGTGTTTTGTTCAGCGCTAGAGTTACGTGCCGCAACCTGTATGAATAGTGACCATATACAATATGTAACTGAAATTACGCACACCCTGAAAGTAGTTTGTTACAAATATGCAAATGAATCAATTTCAGTAATTTTTATTGATGTAAAACTTCTTTTCGTACGGGGTGTAAATTGAAAAATCCTATGGAAAAGGTGAAACGGAAATGCGTCGCCTTATGCACCGCCTAATGTTAGGTTATTGAATTCTGATTAATCTGGTAATTTCTGATTTTAAAAATAAATTTTACTTAAGAAAAGAAGTTTCACTTCAGATGTGTGGTCCGTGCACACAGTTTATTTTTATTTGATCAGCTTAACCGGTGATAAATCAATGTTGGTAAAATTATTTAATGTGGTGTGCATTCAAAAATAGCTCTTATTACCTTGTGTTGCGTGTAATGTTATTTTATTTAGAATGATTATATTAAAGTATTTTTTTAGTAAATTTTTATTTATAAGCATAATTTTTTTCTTAGTTTCACAGAATTTCATAATAAACTTTATCACATTACGGCTTGACAGGGCGATGTTGGCTCTTACTTTATTGCGGCTAGGCTGATTGGTGTGAGTGTTAGAAATATTAATTTATTTATTTATTAATACAGTCGCATCTCTGTGGCGTCCACAGCTGCGTACCCACGATGTGAGGCGGGCGAAGCGCGCGCCTACAATGGATGACAAATTGGCCGTTGACAAAGGAATAAGGTTTATTGGGCACCCGCGCGCCGTTATGAGGGTACTCGACGCGCTTGCGGCACAGCGAAAGGAATGGAGTCGCCTCGCCCTTAGATTTAATAAAAAAACGAGCGAGCATTACAGTAGTCGCGTATGATGTACATTTGAAACCACAACTTATATTAGTAAAGTAAAAAAGAAATAAAACCTACTACAAAAGGAATAAGAGATTTGAACATTATGTTCTAAAATCAAATCAAATTTATATTACATACTTCCGTCCCATTTCACGAAATCACTCCTACAAATTGCAGGAAAGCGAGAGGAAAGATGTTACACAGCAAAAGGTACAAATGGAGTACGGCACTACCGTCTCATTAGCCCTAGCAAAAAGGTATTTGTTTGTAAAACTTCCTTTCACGTCTCGTTTAAAAGATCCTGATTTGTTGGAGGGAGGGACTAAAAGGGATCAAAAAATTTATTTATGTATTTTATTTGTGTAGTTTATGTAGGTGTATCAAATTTAGTATAAAAATATTAATATATTTTAATCGCTGTTATTTTCTAAATGTTTTATTATAAAGCATTTTGCCCTATCGCCATACCATTTGTCTCTAACACTCGTTCAGGTTGACTGGTAGAGAATGCCTATGGCATTAAGTCCGCCGTTTGCATATGTATGGCAAGAAAGTTTAAATAAATTTAAAAAATAAAATAAATAAAAGCTCAATTTTACTCATGAAAATTTTGACCTACAGCGCCCTTTTGCTGATTTTTATAAAAACAGCTTATTAAGTTTAATAACTTGTGTACCTTGTTGGAAACTAATAGTTTTTGGCAGCAATTCAGAAAATTCTAAAAAATGGAAGTACCGTTGCAACTTGGGAACCATCTAGTTTTGACCCCTATTGGTCATTGGACTTCATTTGTTGCTAATGACCTCTAGTATAACCTCTTTTAAGGAAAAGGTCGAGTTTTCCTGTCACCCTGCATATATCGTTAGATAATTAAAATTTTTAATAGTAATGTGCATATTGGCTGCCAAATTGTGAGCTTGAGCTAACACGAATAGTTGGTGTCAACGAGATTGCTTTCCAAGAACAAGAGGAGAATTTGGCAACCCTCAGTATTGATTTATAAAATTGATTGCCAATTATGTCCACAGAAAAGTTGCTAAAACAAACAGTAACTAACAGTATACGAAGATTTGCCCGTTTATAAGATTAGATTTTTGAAGTTATACTTCTTTAGCCGTGTTATGAAAAAATTACGAGAGTGAAATTTTAAGATGCGCGCGCATCACTGTAACACAAAAGTAACATAATGAAGTTAGCCGCGGGCGCGTTATGAAAAAATGATGAGAGTGAAATTTTAAGATGCGCGCGCATCACTGTAACACAATAGTAACACCATGAAGTTGGCCGCGGGCGCGTTATGAATGTTAGTGTCTAATAATGGTGGATTATTAACCACTTAGTGGTTAATAATCCACCATTATTAGACATCTGTTCGAAAGGTACTTTGAACGATCCACGGAGCTCCATAAGATGATCGCGTTGTCAAAAACAATGTTGGCACACTCGTCGCCTCTGATCACTGTTTTCATATTTATAATATTTATCCACATGTTTCTAGTTTCTATATAGACACAACGTGTTTTAGTTACTTACAAGTGCTAATTACATATGGACTAATAACTTAAATTCAGTAGTGATTTTAATTGAATATTTTGAATATTTATTTAATTTTTCAAATTAAAACTGAACTTAATTGACTGTGTTAACTATCCTTTTCCAGACCTTTTATTATTTTATTGTAATTATTAATTATTTGCATGCAATTAAAAAATATTTTTAATGATGCTAAAGAAGTATAACTTCTCACGCGCGTACATAAGTTACACGCATCCATTTTTAATTTTTAATTATATATTGAGGATTAACTACAATGCGAAGATATGGCGCTGCCTTGTAGCTTAAGAAAGGTTAGAGAATAATTCGACACGGCCATCGGGGCCGCGGTAGCATAATAGTCAGTGCATTTGCCCGGATAGCGAAGGCTTAGGTTATAAGATTAGATTTTTTGTAATTATATATTGAGGATTAACTACAATGCGAAGATATGGCGCTGCCTTGCTTGTAGCTTAAGAAAGGTTAAAGAATAATTTGACACGGCCATCAGGGCCGCGGTAGCATAATGGTCAGTGCATTTGCCCGGATAGCGAAGGGTGCGGGTTCGAGTCCCGTCTGCTGCCTGGTCTGCATAGAATTTATTCTAGTAAAAATTTCATTACATTTTTTCTGTTTTTCTTTGTTAAAAGGATTGTGCGGTGTTTACTTCTACGCGTCCACAGATTTCGCTGTTCCAACTGTGATTCAGTAGGTGGCTCCCACATAATGAGATAGTGAGCTATGTCCCGACTGCGTTATATAGCATTATATTATCCCGTTATTAACGTAGTTATGTAATCGAATGTACCCACTTATGTAGCTACCTACCTACAGACTGTAAGATTTATAGCTTAATTTCTGGCGTAATGTTTGAATAAAGCCTTTCATAGTAAATATCTACAGGAATTAATGCTTACAAAATGAGTACTCAGGGAATTATTATTAAACTTATTAAGGTTAAAAGGCAAGTAGAATACTTTAATATTTGAATGTAAGTTTTAAGTCTGCGAGTATTTTGCATTTTGTCATCGCCGATTTCTAACGATATGTGTAAATGTTTTTGGTGAGTTCGTTTCTTTATCATCAGCCTATATTAGTACTATAAGGCTTGTGTTATGGGATACTAGGTTAACGGATAGAATACTTGTACTGTACATATATAAGTATATTTTTATAGAAATACATATTAAACATCCATGACTGGAGTACAAATGCTCGTATTCATCACACAAACATCTGCCCCCACTGGGATTTGAACCCGGGACCTCTCGAGTCGGCGACATCATGAAACCCGGCGTACAAACCACTCGGCCACAGAGGTCGTCATTGGATGGGTTATCAAAAATGTACTATCTCGCGCTCCTCCGTGCTTCGGAAGGCACGTTAAGCCGTTGGTCCCGGCTGCATCTGCAGTTGTTAGCACCCACCAATACGCACTGAGCCCGCGTGTTGGGTCATGGCCCAATCTACCTTTTCCATCCATAGGGAAGGCATATGCCCCAGCAGTGGGGACATTAATAGGCTGATGATGATTCTAAGGCACTAGAATTGCACAAGGGCGCTAAGGGTTAAATAAGAAGAATGAAGAAAGATGAAGAAGCAGAATGTTAATGGAGTTCAGTCCCAAAAAAGCTATCCTTTAAAAGAGGCGTGAAGAAGCAACATGCAGGCCGGCAGGGTGTAGATGGCTGGTGCGGCAGGTAGAACTGCTGTATCAGCTATTTTCGCGTCTGGACTTCACCTGCAAATAACATCAGAGGGCCATTTACCTAACGGAAATGCTTTGGAAAACGCTTACGATTTCATTTTGTTATTTCTATATTCTAGCCGCCTGAGGTTTTTAAATGCCTCGCGCTCTTTTTTTTCTTTTGCATTGGTAATAACAATATTAAAAAAAATTAGCGTGAGATATTTGAAAACCTTCGGCGGTCAGAAATAATAAAATAAAATAAAATCGAAATCGTTAGCGTTTTCCAAAGCATTTCCGTTAGGCGAATGGCCCCCAGGTGGAGTGGAGTTATTTGTCGGACCTATCTATAAAAAAAATGCGACATAAATATTGTGCCAGTCCAGACATCACTTGAAAGATTCCAAACAATGAGAGCAATGTTTAATATTCCACATTATGTTAGCAACAAATACATTTATCATAATTTAAAAAGAAAAACCGGTCAAGTGCTTGTCGTGTCACGCGCAGTGTATGGTTCCGTAGTTGCTCGTCGTCACCACAATATATTTTGGAAAAGTCTATATTTTAAGTAATTTCTTCGCCTAAGTCACTTTTAATGTTTTCTTCTGAGGAATTTTTATTAAGTCAGATATTTTCTAATACATAAGATGAACGACAATTACGCTTATACTAACAAATCTATTTTAACCGTTTTTATTTTCATTAAAAGTTCATGAAAAGTACGATTATCATGAATTTTCCCTGGTTTTTCAAGTCAATAGTTTAGCTTTTGAGGGGCCCCTCCAGACGCCGTACACGAACAAAATAAGCACTTTAAAGTTAAATATTTCACAAATACATCCCTAAATCATCAAAATAGTTTTAGGAACTCTGAAGTTATTTTAAAGGACTTATTCAACGATGCCCACTGGATGGGGTATCCTTGAATTTAAAATGGGTAGACAATGAAAAATTAAATTCAGCTCCAGGTTACATCTAAGCGAGCTATCATAAAAAAAATCCAAATTTCATTCTACCATTTTTTCAGTATGATCGATATACATATCTCCGTAAAATTACAGTTCTCTAGTGCTAAAATTCTTCAAGCAAAACCGGGGACGGACAGACAGATGGACATGATGAAACTATAAGTGTTCCTTGTCAGGACTACGGAACATTAAAAACCGTCAAAGAAGAGATAACCAAACCATAGTATTAAAATATCAAGAGGGATTATCTAGCTAGATATAAGAATGAACTACTCGTAGCTGTAAAACTAGGTGAATATGGATCGCTACAGCCTTCGATAAAAGCAAAAAGGGAAGATACTGAACTACTTAAATTGTGGTGCATGAATACAATTCGCTTTAGTCACAATTGGACATTCAAAAACGCATGTGCATCTAATATAACAATATTGAGCTTTTTCGCCATTTCTTATATTTTAGATAAAGAAAAGGACAATAAATGCAGCTCAGCCGTTTGTAGAGAAAGAAAAGAAAACGCAGTCGCCAAGCATGAACTGCTCTACAAATGTAATAAAAGTAACATGAATATAATGCATGGTGGAAATGTATCTCTTCTATAGGTTTACAAAAAAGCCCGGGACAGCATATATCTATTTTTAATGTGTAAGCCATTATAGCTAAAATAGTGAAAAAAATAGTTATTTAAAAAAATGAACCATCCTTATGGTTCATTTTTTTTCAATAATGGATCCCGACTGTTAAAGTAGCGTTGTTCCTTACTTAACAGAATTATAGACTACTGGACTTGTTTTTTCTTTTCAGGTGTTTTTTAAGTAATATTTAGTCAGGATTTTGATTTTTTAAATTTACCTTTTTATTGATTTAATGAAAGGCTACAGAACACATGATTAAAAAGACATAGTGTCCCTACACTCTTAGATAGAATCTGCCACAGGAAGTGAAGGTCTTCCAACAAATTTTGAAAGGCTCACTGCGATTTATAGTGTAAAGATTATTATTTTTCAATGAAATTGCGTGTTCTTTTAAGAACTTTGTGGTCTTCTGTAATCCATACGGGCCCTCCAATTCGAGCGTGACATCTGCTGTGCTTGGGCACATGAAATGCTTCTATGAAATGCTTTTAAGTGTAAAAACGAATAAGCGGGGAAAAAAGTCAATATAGAGTTATTTATTTTTTGCAAATAGCAACCCCGTCTTTCGCGCCATGATTAAAATTCCTCACCCTAATTCAGGGGCACACATTAAGTACCGTAATCGGCTCGGCTGTGACATCGCCCCCCCTCTTCGCGACCAATTGATGGCCAAATTTGATAATCAACGGAATGTTTATTAAAAGTCTGGCAAGTGAGCAAGGCAAGGGGGTCGCTCGGTGATGCCAGCTAGCTTATTTTATTGCCCCGCTTTATTTGATTGTTATGACTTTTCGAGGGGAATAAGTATTGCAAACAACGCAATTGTAATACTGTCATTGTTATACTTTAGTATAAGACAATTCTATAGAACCGAAAAAGAAAATTTGTTTTCTTAAGACGCTGTAGGTAGTCAAATCATCATTTTTGACGCTGTTATTAGAATACCTATATAGATGCTATACAAGTAATTTTTATATGTATGTATATCATCAGTTCCTAAGCTGAATTTTTACTAGCCCATAAATAAAACATGATTATCGAAAAAATTCTTGATAGATTTCGTTTTTAAAAAATGATTTATTTTTTATGTAAGAACCAAAAATCTTAAAAACTTATATCACTTTAAACACGAAACTTGCTTTGTTAGATAGTTTTTTAATAATTTTATTCTAAGTTTCTGGTTAGGGAAATTTCGACAGGTTTAGTACATATGTATTTAGTTTATGTATAATCAAACTATATTTGCGTGTCATTGGTCATTACTGTTACTGGTCATTCGATAAGTTATTCTTGTAAGCTAGGGGTAGCGCGAACCAAAATCGAATTCGTAACGTTTGCGTGTCCTAAATGTCATTGTCAAATGTGTACTAATTTAGTTCCCGTTACGTCCAAAGTGGCGCTCCTGTTCAAAAACTTGAAATACATATGTACTCAACCTGTATGGAAACCCATACAAAATTTGACATTGACATTTCGGTTTGCAAACTATTCGAATTCGATAATGGTTCGTGCTAGGGGTACAGTACACCCGTGACTGTCAACGTCGGTTCTATGCTTTGATTTTCTCACTCATATCAAACTTGTTTACCATAAAAAAGAATAGTAAAAACGATATAAAAATAAAACAAACAAAAAGGAGAGGTTGCCTCGTTAGCTGCTTAACTGGTTACCTAGCTAGCTGCTTAGTTGGTTGCCTAGCTAGCTGCTTAGCTAGTTGCCTTGCTAGCTGCCATGCAAGTTGCCTGGCTAGCTGCCGAGCTAGTTGCCTTGCTAGCTGCCGTGCAAGTTGCATTGCTAGTTGCCGTGCAAGTTGCCTGGCTAGCTGCCTGGCTACCTGTGTAGATACTTGCTTAGATAATTACCTAGCTAGCTGCCTGGCTAGCTGCCGAGCTAGTTGCCTTGCGAACTGCCGAGCTAGTTGTCTAGCTAGCTGCTAAGCTAGTTGCCTAGCTAGCTGCTTGGCTAGTTGCCTAGCTAGCTGCTTGGCTAGTTGCTTTACTTGCTAGCCTGGCTGATTAGCTGGTTGCCTAGCTATGTGCTTAGCTAAGTGCCTAGCTAGCTGCTTAGCTAGTTGCCGAGATAGCTGCTTAGCTAGTTGCCTTGCTAGCTGCCGTGCAAGTTGCCTGGCTAGCTGCCGAGCTAGTTGCCTAGCTAGCTGCCATGCAAGTTGCCTTGCTAGCTGCCGAGCTAATTGGCTTTGCCAGCTGCCGAGATAGTTGTCAGGCTAACTGCCTAGCTAGCTGCTTTGTTCTTAGCTAGTTGCCTTGCCAGCTGCCGTGCTAGTTGCCTAGCTAGCTGCTTAGCTAGTTGCCTAGCTAGCTGCTTAGCTAGTTGCCTAGCTAGCTGCTTAGCTAGTTGCCTAGCTAGCTGCTTAGCTAGTTGCCTAGCTAGCTGCTTAGCTAGCTGATTAGCTGGTTGCCTAGCTAGCTGCTAAGCTAGTTGCCTTGCCAGCTGCCGTGCTAGTTGCCGTGCAAGTTGCCTTGCTAGCTGCCGAACTAGTTGCCTAGCTAGCTGCTTAGCTAGTTGCCTAGCTATCTGCTTAGCTAGTTGCCTAGCTAGCTGCTTAGCTAGCTGATTAGCTGGTTGCCTAGCTAGGTGCTTAGCTAGTTGCCTTTCTAGCTGCCGTGCAAGTTGCCTTGCCAGCTGCCGTGCTAGTTGCCTAGCTAGCTGCTTAGCTAGTTGCCTTGCCAGCTGCCGTGCTAGTTGCCGTGCAAGTTGCCTTGCTAGCTGCCGAGCTAGTTGCCTTGCTAGCTGCCGTGCAAGTTGCCTGGCTAGCTGCTGAGCTAGTTGCCTTGCCAACTGCCGTGCAAGTTGCCTTGCTAGCTGCCGAGCTAGTTGCCTTGCTAGCTGCCGTGCAAGTTGCCTGGCTAGCTGCTGAGCTAGTTGCCTTGCCAACTGCCGAGCTAGTTGTCTTGCTAGCTGCCTAGCTAGCTGCTTTGTTCTTAGCTAGCTGCTAAGCTAGTTGCCTAGCTAGCTGCTTAGCTAGTTGCCTAGCTAGCTGGTAAGCTAATTGCCTTGCTAGCTGCTTAGCTAATTGCCTTGCTAGCTGCTTAGCTAGTTGCTTAGCTAGCTGCTTAGCTAGTTGTCTTGCTAGCTGCTTGGCTAGCTGCCGAGCTAGTTGTATTGCTAGCTGCCTAGCTAGCTGCTAAGCTAGTTGCCTAGCTAGCTGCTTGGATAGCTGATTAGCTGGTTGCGTAGTTAGGTGCTTTTTTTTTTCTTTTTATAGATAGGTCCGACAAATAACTCCACCCCACCTGATGTTAAGTGAAGGTGAAGTCCAGACGTGAAGATAGCTGATACAGCAGTTTTACCTGCCACACCAGCCATCCTCACCCTGCCGGCCTGCATGTTGCTTCTTCACGCCTCTTTTAAAGGATCCCAGGTTGTAAGAGGGAGGGAACACGTGAGCGGGCAGAGCATTCCGTTTACGGATAGTGCGACAAAGAAATGAGTCACCAATTTTTTTTGTACGCGTTGGAATTGTGGCCACAGTTAGACGGTGACAACGTAGGCCAGCGCGCGTGGTCCTCTGAAGGAAAGGAGAAGGTGGGATAAGAGAGAATAACTCCTCAGAACACTCGCCGTGGTACAGACGATAGAACGCGCTTAGTGACGCCACGTCACGGCGTAATTGAAGAGGCTCAATGTGTTTAGTCACCTCCTCATCGCCTATGATGCGGATCGCGCGCCGCTGTAACCTATCCAAAGCATCGAGCAAGTACTTGGCGGAGCCATCCCAGAGGTGCGAACAATATTCCACGCAGGACCGCACTTGCGTTTTGTACAACAAGCACAGTTGATCGGGCGCGAAAAAACGCCACACCTTGTTCAGGACTCCGAGTTTGCGTGAAGCTGTTTTGATCACGGTTTCGATGTAGTTCTTTGGATTCAGGTCTGAGCGAACTGCCATACCGAGCATGGAAATGTTGCTCTGTAGCGGTAGTGTTGTGCCCTGAAGCGGGAAGGAATGGCGATGTTTTTGCCGTGAAAGCGCAAGCCTGAGTTTTCTTGGCATTGAACCCAACCAAGTTCCTGGTACCCCATTCGGAAATGTGGTCCAAAGCCTGATTGAGTTCAATGACAAGATTCTCCCGTTTCTCCTTGGTTACCGCCTGCCCAGCCGCTGCTTGTCCGAGATACCCCGCATGCACTGCACTATCGTCTGCATAGCAATGAATATTCCCAAGAGGAATTAAGTCATTGATATGCAGCAGAAAGAGAGTGGGGGATAGGACGGAGCCCTGGGGAACGCCGGCATTCACTGACATGAACCGCGAACTGCTACCATCCGTAAGGACACGAATTCTACGCTCATGCAGGAAGTCAGCTACCCAAGAACAAAACTGGGCTGGCAGACCGTATGCCGGAAGCTTGGAGAGAAGGCTTTTGTGCCATACCCTGTCGAACGCCTTGGCAATGTCAAGGCTGATAGCCAACGACTCGCCACGCTTGTCGACAGCCTCACCCCAGTTAAGTACGCTAGAAGATCAAACGTCGATCGTTTCGGTCTTAAACCATATTGACGATCATTAATCAGGGAGTGATCCTCTAGGTAGCGGGTCAGATGGTTATTAAGGACCTTTTCTAGAACTTTACATAAAACTGAGGTGACTGCTATTGGCCGGTAGTTTGCCGGGTCTGAGCGATCCCCTTTTTTGGGCAAGCGCGTGAGCACGGGAGACAACTCCGCTGCACATTTTTTAAGTACTACTGTTGGGATGCTATCAGGTCCACTAGCTTTCCGGACGTCGAGTGATTGCAATTCGGCACGAACCTCGCGCTGCCTGATTTTAATATTAGGCATCGTTGTGCCACAGTGAGGTAATGATGGTGGCAGTGCATTGCAATCGAAAGTGTTTTGCCAGTAAATCGGCTTTATGGGCTAGTGTTCCGTCTGGGCATCTCAGAGGTGGCAGCGAGGGCTCGCAGAAGTTTTTTTGCACGGCCTTGGCCAGACGCCAGTAGCTACGGGAGCCCGTAGGATGCGTCATAAGTTCCTGGCCAACACGTGCAACGCGCTGGGCATCCGCTCTGATGTAAGCCTTCTTACAGGCCTTGGAAGCAAAATTGTAGGCTGCTTTGAGTGAATCGACCTCGGGATCCTTGAGAGCGCGGCCTCTGATCCAAGCACTATATGCCGCTTGCTTACGCGAAGCAGCTTCAGCACAGTCGTGATTGAACCAGAGGTTACGTGTGCCCTTACTGATGAGATCAGAATGAGGAATATAGTATTCCATACCCATTATAATCTCCTCAATAATGGCAACGGCACTGGCCGATAGGTCCCTGTCACTAAAGCAGCGCTGCTTCCAAGGGACGGACGCAAAGTAGTCACGCATACCGTCCCAATCTGCCGACCCATAATGCCAGATACGGCCCTTGACCACTGCTGGACGCGGAGGCTTGGCCTGTGGTGCTTTGGCACATATCAGGCAGTGGTCTGACGATAGCCTGATAGCCCTGTAGATGGTTCGTGAGCAGAAGGTCCAGTAAAGAAGGAGCTTGACTTGGAATATCTGGGATCCTGGTGGGCAGATCAACCAGTTGCTTCAAATCATGCGTGAGCAGAGATACCTGCATGGTCAGTTTTGGAAGAACTTAACCACAAATTGTGGTGAGCATTAAAGTCCCCCAAAAACACCAATTCTGCATTAGGAAATTGTTCCTGAGCGTCATCTGCTGCCCGACTAAGGTGCTCAAAAAGTCGAGTTGTCTCAACATCGCCGGTGTGGGATCTGTAGAGGCACACGTAAACTCTGGCCAGGGGGCCAGAGTCGACGTGTACCCCCAGCATGGAGAAGGAGGGATCTTCCAAGCAGCGGAGACGGCGACAACAAACATCCGCCCGAACATACAGGCATACACCGGCTTTCGCTTTGAAGGACTCTTCAAGCACGTAGCCGGGATAATTAAGGTAGCCTGTGTCAGCAGGCGGAAGTATTTCTGTCTCCGTCAGGAACAACAATGCTGGCTGTGCTGTCTCAAGATGGTGGTGGACAGCGTTAAGGTTAGAGTGGAGTCCGCGTATGTTGCAGAACTCGACCTCAAACAGCGTTGAAGGCGTGGGGGTGTGCACCTGCTGCCATTATGGAAGTGAAAAAGAGACGTGAAACGAGTGGACGTTGTCGCGACAAGACCGGGCAAATTAGGGAGGCATGTTTCCCTGAATGATTGTCTGCAGAGGATATACGCCGACCCCACGCCCCGGTCACCAACCGGCACGACGGTCCACCCCGAGATTATGCATGACATGATGGGGCAGCCTCGCGAACTGGTTAGGAACGCTCGGGCCCCTGTACTGTGCCACGGGTGGCCAGCGGGACAGCCGTTTCTACGGGTCTCCCTGGCCGGCGGGTCGATGCAGTCCTCCCGGCATCGGTTCCACGGATGCCTAGCCCTGGACCGCATCCGTCGCGACAACCTCCACTCGAGCCCTGGTTGTACGCTGGCTGATCCCGAAACGCGCGAGAAGCACTTCACTGGTTTTTCACCATGCGCACGATGGTAACAAACCAGGCGGGTGTTAGGCACCCTACCACCAGCAGAGCGGATGGAAGCTCCGATATCCCTTAGTCACCTCTTACGACACCCACGGGAAGAGAAGGGGCAGTGAGTTGTATTCTTTCTCCGTCACCGCACGGACAGCCTAGCTAGCTGCTTAGCTGGTTGCCCTGCTAGCTGCTTAGCTAGTTGCCTCGCTAGCTGCCGTGCTAGTTATCTTGCTAGCTGCCTAGCTAGCTGCTTTGTTCTTAACTAGCTCGGCAGCTAGCAAGGCAACTTGCACGGCAGCTAGCAAGGCAACTTGCACGGCAGCTAGCAAGGCAACTAGCACGGCAGCTAGCGACGCAACTAGCTAAGCAGCTAGCAGGGCAACCAGCTAAGCAGCTAGTCAAGCAGCTAGTTAGGCAGCTAGCAAGACAACTAGCTCGGCAGCTAGCAAGGCAACTAGCTCGGCAACTAGCCCGGCAACTAGCTCGGCAACAAGCAAGGCAACTTGCACCAACTAGCCAAGCAGCTAGCTAGGCAACTAGCTTAGCAGCTAGCTAAGAACAAAGCAGCTAGCTAGGCAGCTAGCAAGATAACTAGCTCGGCAGCTAGCAAGGCAACTAGCTAAGCAGCTAGCTAAGCAACTAGCTATGTACCTAACTAGGCAACCAGCTAAGCAGCTAGCTAGGCAACTAGCTAAGCAGATAGCTAGGCAACTAGCTAGGCAACTAGCTTAGCAGCTAGCTAAGAACAAAGCAGCTAGCTAGGCAGCTAGCAAGACAACTAGCACGGCAGCTAGCCAGGCAACTTGCACGGCAGCTAGCTAAGCAGCTACTTAGGCAACTCGCTAAGCAGCTAGCTAGGCAACCAGCTTAGCAGGTAGCTAAGAACAAAGCAGCTAGCTAGGCAGCTAGCAAGATAACTAGCTCGGCAGCTAGTAAGGCAACTAGCTAAGCAGCTAGCTAAGCAGCTAGCTAAGCAACTAGCTATGTACCTAGCTAGGCAACCAGCTAAGCAGCTAGCTAAGCAGCTAGCTAGGCAACTAGCTAAGCAGATAGCTAGGCAACTAGCTAAGCAGCTAGCTAAACAACTAGCTTAGCAGCTAGCTAAGAACAAAGCAGCTAGCTAGGCAGCTAGCAAGACAACTAGCACGGCAGCTAGCCAGGCAACTTGCACGGCAGCTAGCTAAGCAGCTAGTTAGGCAACTCGCTAAGCAGCTAGCTAGGCAACCAGCTAAGTACCTAGCTAGGCAACTTGCACGGCAGCTAGCAAGGCAACTTGCACGGCAGGTAGCAAGGCAACTTGCACGGCAGCTAGCAAGGCAACTAGCACGGCAGCTAGCGACGCAACTAGCTAAGCAGCTAGCAGGGCAACCAGCTAAGCAGCTAGTCAAGCAGCTAGTTAGGCAGCTAGCAAGACAACTAGCTCGGCAGCTAGCAAGGCAACTAGCTCGGCAACTAGCCCTGCAAGCTAAGCACCTAGCCAGGTACCTGCTAAGTAACTAGACAACTAGCTCGGCAGCTAGCAAGGCAGCTAGCAAGGCAGCTAGCCAGGCAATTTGCATGGCAGCTAGCAAGGCAACTAGCTAAGCAGCTAGCTAGGCAACTAGCTAAGCAGCTAGCTAGGCAACTAGCACGGCAGCTAGCTAGGCAACCAGCTAATAAGCTAGCCAAGCAGCTAGCTAGGCAACTAGCTTAGCAGCTAGCTAAGAACAAAGCAGCTAGCTAGGCAGCTAGCAAGACAACTAGCACGGCAGCTAGCTAGGCAACCAGCTAATCAGCTAGCCAAGCAGCTAGCTAGGCAACTAGCTTAGCAGCTAGCTAAGAACAAAGCCTTGCCTTGCTAGCTGCCGAGCTGGTTGTCTAGCTACTTAGCAGGTACCTGGCTAGCTGCCTGGCTAGCTGCCGAGCTAGTTGCCTTGCTAGCTGTCGAGCTAGTTATCTTGCTAGCTGCCTAGCTAGCTGCTTTGTTCTTAGCTAGCTGATTAGCTGGTTGTTATAGCTAGCTAGCTAGTTGTCTAGACAACTAGCTCGGCAGCTAGCCAGGCAACCTGCACGGCAGCTAGCAAGGCAACTAACTCGGCAGCTAGCCAGGCAACTAGCTAAGCACCTAGCTAGACAACCAGCTAATCAGCTAGCCAAGCAGCTAGCTAGGCAACTAGCTTAGCAGCTAGCTAAGAACAAAGCAGCTAGCTAGGCAGCTAGCAAGAAAACTAGCTCCGCAGCTAGCAAAGCAACTAGCTCTTAGCTAGGCAACTAGCTAAGCAGCTAGCTAGGCAACTAGCACGGCAGCTAGCAAGGCAGCTAGCCAGGCAACTTGCACGGCAACTAGCTAAGTAATTTGCTAGGCAACCAGCTAAGCAGCTAGCTAGGCAACTAGCTAAGCAGTTAGCTAGGCAACTCGCTAAGCAGCTAGCTAGGCAACTAGCTAAGCACCTAGCTAGGCAACTAGCTAAGCACCTAGATAGGCAACCAGCTAATCAGCTAGCCAAGCAGCTAGCTAGGCAACTAGCTTAGCAGATAGCTAAGAACAAAGCAGCTAGCTAGGCAGCTAGCAAGACAACTAGCACGGCAGCTAGCCAGGCAACTTGCAAGGCAGCTAAGCAGCTAGCTAGGCAACTAGGTAAGCAGCTGGCTAGGCAACTAGCTAAGTAACTAGCTAGGCAACCAGCTAAGCAGCTAGCTAGGCAACTAGCTAAGCAGCTAGCTAGGCAACTCGCTAAGCAGCTAGCTAGGCAACTAGCTAAGCACCTAGCTAGGCAAATAGCTAAGCACCTAGCTAGGCAACCAGCTAATCAGCTAGCCAAGCAGCTAGCTAGGCAACTAGCTCGGCAGCTAGCCAGGCAACTTGCACGGCAGCTAGCAAGGCAACTAGCTTGGCAGCTAGCTAGGCAACTCGCTAAGCAGCTAGCAAGATAACTAGCACGGCAGCTAGCAAGGCAACTAGCTAAGCAGCTAGCAGGGCAACCAGCTAAGCAGCTAGCTAGGCAACTAGTTAAGCAACTAGCTAAGCTGTCCGTGCGGTGACGGAGAAAGAATACAACTCACTGCCCCTTCTCTTCCCGTGGGTGTCGTAAGAGGTGACTAAGGGATATCGGAGCTTCCATCCGCTCTGCTGGTGGTAGGGTGCCTAACACCCGCCTGGTTTGTTACCATCGTGCGCATTGTGAAAAACCCGTGAAGTGCTTCTCGCGCGTTTCGGGATCAGCCAGCGTACAACCAGGGCTCGAGTGGAGGTTGTCGCGACGGATGCGGTCCAGGGCTAGGCATCCGTGGAACCGATGCCGGGAGGACTGCATCGACCCGCCGGCCAGGGAGACCCGTAGAAACGGCTGTCCCGCTGGCCGCCCGTGGCACAGTACAGGGGCCCGAGCGTTCCTAACCAGTTCGCGAGGCTGCCCCATCATGTCATGCATAATCTCGGGGTGGACCGTCGTGCCGGTTGGTGACCGGGGCGTGGGGTCGGCGTATATTCTCTGCAGACAATCATTCAGGGAAACATGCCTCCCTAATTTGCCCGGTCTTGTCGCGACAACGTCCACTCGTTTCACGTCTCTTTTTCACTTCCATAATGGCAGCAGGTGCACACCCCCACGCCTTCAACGCTGTTTGAGGTCGAGTTCTGCAACATACGTGGACTCCACTCTAACCTTAACGCTGTCCACCACCATCTTGAGACAGCACGGCCAGCATTGTTGTTCCTGACGGAGACACAAATACTTCCGCCTGCTGACACAGGCTACCTTAATTATCCCGGCTACGTGTTGAAGAGTCCTTCAAAGCGAAAGCCGGTGTATGCCTGTATGTTCGGGCGGATGTTTGTTGTCGCCGTCTCCGCTGCTTGGAAGATCCCTCCTTCTCCATGCTGGGGGTACACGTCGACTCTGGCCCCCTGGCCAGAGTTTACGTGTGCCTCTACAGATCCCACACCGGCGATGTTGAGACAACTCGACTTTTTGAGCACCTTAGTCGGGCAGCAGATGACGCTCAGGAACAATTTCCTAATGCAGAATTGGTGTTTTTGGGGGACTTTAATGCTCACCACAATTTGTGGTTATGTTCTTCCAAAACTGACCATGCAGGGATCTCTGCTCACGCATGATTTGAAGCAACTGGTTGATCTGTCCACCAGGATCCCAGATATTCCAAGTCGTTTCACATCGTTTTCAGACTGCGTCGTCATTATTATTACAGCGTGTGGTAGATAGTGATCATTGGACTAACATTTAAAAAGAAACTTCAACGTATAGTGACTTTCTTCTTCTCCTCTCTTAAAAATTATTACAATTGTCGAATTTTACTTAGAGTTGATAATACAACAGCCGTCAACTATATTTATCACATGGGGGGATCCAACTTCCTCATTTAGATAAAGAAGAGAGTCTAGACGTACTTACCCTGATATAGAATGGGAGCTGACAGTATTATCAAAAATTAATAGGGAAATTAGGAAATGCGGAAATTGATTTATTTGCTAGTTGCTTAAATAAAAAATGTGTTAACTATGTCTCCTAACAGACAGACCCAACAATGCTATTCTGTAAAATTCTCACTCGCAGTTCCGATACAAATTCGGGCGGATCCACATTGGATCCGCGCGTCAAAATTTTACAGAATAAACCCTGGGGGTTAACTGGGGGGATCGCTTCTGGAAGCGATCATTGATTCCTTCACTTTAAACTGGTCAAACTATTAATAAAGGAAATCTGTTTACTAATCTGTTTATGGCGAAATCTTAAGATTTTGTAAAGGGTTGTATATAAATTAAGACCCCATTGCCACGTTTTGATATTCCATACGATTATAGGATCCAAGTAAACATAGTACTGTGTTGGCAAGTACTAACTGTTCTTTATTAACAGCGTTTTCATTATAATTATAAACTTAATGATTTAAGTAATCATTTGTGTATTATTTTGATGTTTTATGTCTTTGATATTTCTTCCCAATTCTTTCAACATCTACTTAAATTGAATTTAACTAATCTGGAGGACGAAGCACGAGTATAAAAAAATATTAAACAAACTTACCTGTACGTGAAGTTCTATCATAATCACAGACCAATAAGAGAACAAGTTAATTATAATGAAGTGCTTCGTCGGAAGAGATTCCGGTACACATAGCCCCAAAATTTCTATAGCAATGGGATCATGTCCCTACCTACAAAATGGCAAAAAGTTATCGAACAAAATAGCACCTACATACTTTAGTTACATGTAAAATAAATTAAATTAAAAACTGTTTTGAATTCTCCTGCAAAAAATGCGAATAAACTTTTTCTCCAACCTAATACGTAATTGACAAAGTTGGAAAGATGTTTATTGTTGAACAGGAATAAGCCTTATTTGAATTAATAATGTTGATGCAATTGGCCATTAGAGTAGTGGCATAATGGTGTCCATTCTGTCATGATTCGCTAAACCTAAACTTGACAACAGTGTATTCTTGTCATTCTTTATACAGAATGAAAAGGAGAGACTGATTTTATTTTATTATATTTATTTGGATCACCAAAAAGAACATACACCTTACACGCTAATAATACATTTCTTTTATTAAATAATTTGGTGTTGCCTTAATAACAACAGGCTGTCACGGAAAGCAAAAAAAAAAGTGTAATCTAATTATAAGCATGGAGCATAAGGCATCCTTTATAAAATATTCTGATTTTATAAAATAACAAAAACAAAACAATAGTCTATTACATTACATTTTTAAGATAAAAAACCAAACAAAAACGATAGATAGATGAGTTATTAAGTGTTAAGCTGTATTATTATTTTTTTAAATGTAGGGAGACTCAACTAAATAAATCGATTGCCTTATTTTTGCTTATTGAATTATACTGCGCTTGAAGCCTGTTTATAGGACAGTAAAGCTAACCTAAATTAGTCTTGCAATATTTTGGTGTAAACAAGGAGTATCTTGACAGACGTGGTAGTTTGCAAGTGATCGAGAAGTTAAGTTTATGTATCAATGACTGATATAATAATTTAGTTAAACTCTCTAGTTTAGAGAATAATACCAGAATCGACACCATTAATTAAATAAAATAGAATAATGCTATATCCGTTTCTGTTAGCAGATTTGCGGCGGAGGTGGTGGCGGCGGGTGCGTATCGGACGCAGATTATGATATTAAATTGTTTCACGTCGGGGTGCGGGGTGGGGATGAACAGAGACGGACTCGGGCATAATCTCTCATTCGACTTTTTGGCGCGGGATCGGGAAGCGTCACTTCAGCAGTCTTGTTTTTCTTGTTAAAAATTGTGTTGTGGCTGATGTTAGTGTCTAATGAAATGAAATTAAATGAAATGAAAAGTCATTTATTCAGTCTAGGCTGTTACAAGCACTTGTGAAAGTTAAGAAGCTACGCCATCGGTTCGCAAAACTACGGCGGGAGACCTTGTACTGAGAAGAACCGGCAAGAAACTCAGCAAGGGCTGCTTTTTTCTCCCTGTATTGATATATACAGAGTAGTAATGGTAGATTATTAACCACTAAGTGTTCGGGAACACGCACAGGTGTTGGAAAGTGAAACAAAATTGCGGAAAGTGTCTTTAGACGTTCCCTCAAGAGTCCACGGGGAGGTTCCAGTAATTCCCCTCACTTTTACTAAAACATAGGGAAAGGGGGTTTGACTTGACTGCCACTTACTTTGACTTTATTTATTACTTTGACCACTAGTGCTATAGAATTTGTAAACATTTTAACACTTGACATTGGCTAAATGCACAAGTCGTGCGAAGCCATTTAGAAAAAAATCTCTCATTCAGAAAAAGTTATTTGCATTAAGTTGATCGCCTGGCGCACTAATTTTGCGATTGGAGAAGTTTGATTTATTTATTTTAACTTTATTGACAAAAATACAAGAGAATGGTACAAAAAGCGGACGTAATGCTAATAGCATTCTCTCTCTGTTAATCTTTGGGAAAAATAGAAAAAACGCGAACGGTGGTATAAAGCTAAATATACACATAAATGTACACATAATAAATAATTTATTATGTTATTTATAGATTTATATGGAGTCAAAATGTAATATTTTGCAAGCACATGTCTACGAAACCATTAAGTCTTTATTTTTCCTTGTTTTTTTAATACCAATTAGCCTAACCCGAAAGTAAGCACTGTAAGGCTTGTGTTATGGGATACTAGGGTAACGGATAGAATACATATAATGTACATATATAAGTATATTTATATAGAAATACATATTAAACATCTATGACGGGAGTACAAATGCTCGTATTCATCACACTAACATCTGCCCCCACCGGGATTCGAACCCGGGACCTCTCGAGTCGGTGACACCATGAAACCCGGCGTCGTCAAATGTACGTTACATACGTCCACCACTCGGCCACGGAGGTCGTCAAACGGATGTTACGTACGTTTTTGCAAGTACATCATTTTCTACGACTGAATACGTACCTGTTCCAATCAAAGGCTTTGCCGACCGCAAATCACTGCGAAACCACACCCCCTAAATCTGGCCCCGCCTCGTCGCGCGCCTGCGCCCTGCCTGCCAATGGGACGCCGCCCTCCCCCACCCCATCTCACCACCATCGACAATCATGCACCCTCAATTGACCGCTTTGCACAATGTCATTTTTTCGCGCTAAACCGATCGCGCCGTCATAGGCCACGCCCTGACAGTATATTTTTTAATTTCCCTTTTTAATCATAAACCGCAGGCAATCGTGTCCGGGTCGCCAGTGATTGCGCTCGTCTAATCCGTACTCATTAACTGGCTAATACACTTTGGATAATTAGCTAATTAACCCACAATTTAATTTGAATAACGGGATAATTTGTGCACTAATAAACCGAAAAAATAAATGTGATAAATGTCAAACTTTAAACGGAAACAAGTGACAGAAAATGAATTACGACCTTTTTAAAGTAAATTAAAAAAAAACTTTTTTTTTTAAAAAAGAAGAAAAATGATGGAGCAACGTCCCAGCTCTATTTATCCGGCGAATTTGACCGACTTGCTTGCCGTGTCAGCGTACCAGCAGAACGTCGACCGCTTGGCGATAGACGGCGAAGAGAAATACAACAGCGATGCCTTTGCCGACAACAGATTCGTCGACAACGCAGAGCGGTCCCCGTCACCTGTGTCGACGACGGATGACGGGGACAGCGAGTCGGCCTTCGGCGTCGACTTGACCGGAAAGGCCACCAATTTGGCGGGAAAATCGTTCACCATCGCCGCCATTTTGGGTCTAACGAACGCCGAGGACGACGTGATGAACCTCAGCGTGCAAGAGAGGCTGCACCAGAACCAGAGAAATTTGCAGAACTACCTTTATGGTGGGCACGACATGCAGAGGATAAGCGACGGGTTTTGTAGAAGCGTGAGTGTTCCGGGTGCGCTGAGACAAGGTAAGGCCATAATCCAATTATGCTTCTAAAAATGTTACAGTTTTTTTTAATATTTTTTTTCAAACCTGCTTGGAAATTTGTCAAAAGTCAAAATATCTTTATTCAAATTGAATTCAAAATACAACTCTTTTGAATCGCCCATATTTTTTCCCCTACCACCAGGGGGCAATTCGCCTAACGGGATTTCTTTGCAAAACGCTATCGCTTACGATTTCATTTTGTTATTTCTAGCCATCTGAGGTTTTCAAATGCCTCGCGCTCTTTTTTTTTCTTTTGCATTGGTAACAACAATATTAAAGAAAATGAGCGTAAGGTATTTGAACACCTTAGGTGGTCAGAAATATCAAAATGAAATCGTAAGCGATAGCGTTTTCAAAAGCAATCCCGTTAGGCGAATGGCCCCCATTTTTAAGCTGTGGAGAAAAACTGGCGAAAAAAACTTCACAGCGTTAATAATTATGTAAGTAACAATATTTACAAAATATTATATTTTGAGAATCTTCTTCGAGATAAATCGAAATTGCTGTGCTGGCCAAATACATACGAGCAGCGGACGGCGACAAATGTATAAAAAAACTATATTTGTCGCGATGCTAATGCTACTAGAGGCCTTGGCCACAACCAGTAGGGCCATTCTGTTAAATAAAATCTCACTTCCGATTTCGGTAGTTCCCATTTTAGACATTAGTTTGATATGCATTACGCCATTACATGGGAAAATGTCGCTATAAGATAAGATAAGATAATAATACTTTATTGCACAACAATAACAAAAATAACACGAATAAAATACAAATACAAGGCAAAACAAACATTTAGTTGCACAAAGGGCGGTCTTATCGCTAATCAGCGATTTCTTCCAGACAACCCAATGAGCTTGAAAAAGTAGAAAGCACGATAATAATAATTAGGGAGGTTGTGCGGAAAACAAGACAAAAGTTTTGTAAGTAGTCAATTGATAATAATTAAAATAAACGCAAACATATAGACATACACAAACATTCACACATATCCCAATATAATGCAACAGTACTACTACCATAGCAATATTTTAATGAAAATTATGCTCATCTGACAAGAAATGTTCCTTAACTAGGGATTTGAAACAGGTTAGAGTTTGGGCACGCCTAATCTTTTCCGGCAGAGAATTCCATAGGTGGATGGCACGTATGGGAAAGCAGTGGCTATACGCCTTGGAAAAGTTAGGAGGTCGCTATGTCTGTTAGAAGCAGCCGGTATTAGATATTTGACATTTGTCAGAAATCCGAATAAATGAGTTCGTAAGTGAGTTTGCATCTTACAGTATAAAAAGGCGTTGATGGACTTACGTTCGTCGAGAGGCGGATTATCCTTAAGAGCCCTTTTACAAAATTGCGCCGCTGCCGTACTGATCGGCGTGTAAGTAGATTTGTACTAGTATATATTGCATTTTACGGGTGATGTTTCGAGTCATAAAATAAAATAACTATTAATGAACTTATTATAAAAATATATACATATTTCAGTAGTTCAATGATGGCAGATTAGTTTTATGTAAGTTTTTCATATTAATTCTATTTAATTAAATATCAAAATAGGAGGTAAACCTGCATTATTTATTGGGAAAACTCACGGAGGTTAGATGTTTTTTTTTGATAATGAGATCGAAAATCAAAATTCTAATACATTATGTTACAACAAAAATATATTTCTAATGTCGTAGTAATTAATTTGATCTAATTTATTGAACATTATTTAGCGATTCAGGCGTTTGAAGTTGTACATATTGTAGTGTATACCTATCGGAAACGTAATTAGGTCATGTCGCAATCCGCTATTTACGTAGATAGTTTTAGCAAGTAAGCAATATTATTAATTCAATTATTTTGTAATGTTTTATTGCACTCAATAAACGGACTTCAAACTATAAACTATGTTTCCTTAAATAACCAACGATAGGCTAATATTAGATGGCGACCCTTGCCATTCGAATCGTGTAATATACTTCCACCAAGAACTCAGTCAAAAGAAGACCAAACCTATTTCCAAAAATTCAAGATCCGTATTTTTCAAGAATACAAGATAATTTTCACAAGAATTAAGACTACAAGAGATTACAGAAGAAACAAATAATGGGAAAATCGGCATCCAAAGAACAAGTTGTGATAGCTCAAAACGCAAATGGAGCAGCTTCGGCAACAGCATCCCAATCCCAGAGCGAAAAATTGGCTATCCTAGAAATTTTGATCGGAGCGACCGTCTGCATAATCCTGTTTGCTGCAATTTATTACATTTTCAAGAAATGCAATAAACATTTTGTTCGCACCATACAACGAGAGCTCAACAGGAACAACATAGCCACCATCTCACGAGCTGACCTCACTACCAGCGCAGTCTAAGAAGTTTAACAAGAGAAGTCCAGGATTCAGCCCGGCCAACGTCGGTCATCATCGGTCATCGGCAGCCAGTCATATCACCGTATCAGCACCACTGCAGCCAGCTCGCCTGCCCCAGTCCCTCGGAAGAATCTTAGTAAAAAGGTTTATTCCTAAATCATTTTCTAGCGATTGCGTTGTTTTATCAAAAGAGATTCAGCAAGGAGTTTTCGTAGCTGGATTAATTGCGAAACCAAATAATGGTCGCATTCCCGTGAGAATATTAAATACTACAAGTAATGAAGTAGAATATGATTTTCAAAATATAACTATTTATGACTTGAATTATTTTGACGTATGTTGTATTTCGGAAGAACAGAATAGTGTGAGTAGAGTAAAATTATTGTTTGAGTTATTGAATTTGTCAAATATGAATCAGGAAGAAAGACGTAGTATCGAACATATTTGTGCGAAATACGCAGATGTTTTTCATCTTCCAGGAGATAAATTATCGACTACCAATGTTATGACTCATAGCATATCCTTAAAGGATAATGTCTCTCCTTGTTATATAAAGCCCTATAGAATACCTCATTCGTTAAAGCAAGACGTACAAAGACAAATTGATGATATGTTAGCCAACGATATAATAGAGGAAACAATTTCGGAATGGTCCAGTCCAGTTCATTTAGTTCCAAAAAAAACAAATAGGTCAAACGAAAAGAAATGGAGATTAGTTATTGATTATAGGCATCTTAATAACAGAATAAAAGATGATAAATTCCCTTTGCCAAATATAACCGATATTTTAGATTCCTTATCAGGTAGTATTTATTTTTCAAAACTAGACTTATCACAAAGTAATTACCAATTATGCTTAGACGAAAACTCAAGAAAATATACTGCATTTAGTGTAGATAAAATGTACCAACTTGAATTGGACCCAGAATCCCGAAAATATACAGCCTTTACAACTGATAAAATGTATCAGATGAAGCGTTCTCCTATGGGATTAAAAACATCTCCTAGTGTTTTCTCGCGATTAATGACAATTGCTATGTCAGGTATCAATTATAATCAAGCTTTTATTTATTTAGATGATTGCGTCGTTATTGGAAATTGCATAGATAATCACAATAAAAACCTAGTAACTGTATTAGAACGTTTACGAAAAGTCAATTTAAAATTAAATCCAATGAAATGCGAATTTTTACAAACCGAAATTGTTTATTTAGGACACAAAATAACGTCGCAAGGTATATTTCCCGACGATAGCAAAATAGAGACATTGCGCAAGTATCCGGTTCCCTCGAACGCGGACGACGTAAAACGATACCTAGCCTTTGCTAATTATTATAGGAGATTTATACCTAATTTTGCAAATATAGCTTTTCCGTTAAATAAATTATGCAAAAAAGATGTTTTATTTGAGTGGACAACCGAATGCGAAAAATCATTTCAACAATTAAAATCCCTTTTGATGTCCCCACCCGTATTACAGTATCCAGATTTTTCGGAAAATAATATGTTTGAGTTACGTACAGACGCATGTAAAACAGGATTAGGCGCCGTTTTGTCAAACAAAAATGGTCATGTTGTCGCTTACGCAAGTCGTAATTTATCGCCAGCCGAAAGCAGATATCCTATAATCGATTTAGAATTGCTCGCTATAGTATGGGCTGTAAGGCATTTTAGACCGTATCTGTACGGTAGAAGGTTTAAAATCCTTACAGATCACAAACCGCTCGTATATTTATTTAGTTTAAAAGATCCGTCCAGTAGACTAACTAAGTTTAGGCTCTACCTCGAAGAGTATGATTTTGAGATCGTGTATATCCCGGGTCGAAATAATGCAGCTGCAGACGCATTAAGTCGACTCCCGATTACGATGACGTGTGAGGAATTAAAATCACTTAATGAACAAGTTGTATCGGTACTTACTCGAGCACAAAGTAAAAAGCTAGAGTCTAAAGAACCGGTTTATAAAAATAATTTGACTGAAGAGTTATCTACCAGTAGCAGGCCTGATCAACCTGAGATTGTAGAGATTCTTAAAAAACCCAAGGACGTGACAGAGTTAGTTTTCACTAGTGAAAAAATAAATAAGAACACGGATTGTCTTTTCTCTGATAAAAAAAATTGTATTTATGTGCCTTCACAGTATACTATATATCTAAATACTCGATCGTTATCTACCCCACAGGTGTTAGCGAGAGATTTAGGATCTTTTTGTGAAAAACAAAATATTAATGAGATTTTAATCATTAAAACTAAGCAAAATGCAACTAATATAAAAATACTTGCAAGTTATATGAAAAAGTTGCATCAGAAGGTACCAAAAATTTTAATTACTAGAGATGTGATAAGAATAAGTAGCTACGAGGATAAGAAAATTATACTTAACGACTTTCATAATGTTGCCCACTAGCGGTCATGCAGGGGTAAACAGAATGTTGAATAATTTAAAACAATACTATTATTGGCCAGGAATGACTAATGACGTCATAGAATACGTCAAAAAATGTAGTCACTGTCAATTTAATAAATTTTCGAATCATAGTATTAAGGAGCCAATGGTTATCACAAATACTGCAAGCTCTGCATTTGAAAGGATAGCTTTAGATATCATGGGTCCATTGCCAGTTGATATTAATAATAACAAATACATTTTAACGCTGCAATGCGATTTATCTAAATTTGTAGAAGCGTATCCTTTGCCCAGTAAAGATTCCGAATCTGTAGCACGAGTTTTTGTAACCAATTTTATTTTAAGATATGGAATCCCTAAGGAAATCATTAGTGATAGAGGCACAGAATTTATGTCTAATATTATGACTGATATTTGTAAAATATTACATATAGAAAAATTAAATTCAACGGCTTATCACCACGAAACAATAGGTTCTCTAGAAAATAGTCATAAGTCATTAGGAGCATAACTGCGAATACAGTGTGATAGGAACACTTTAGACTGGAGCGACTGGTTAGCATTTTGGACATTTTCTTATAGTACTACGGTACATACACTAACAAAATACACTCCATTCGAATTAGTGTTTGGAAAACTTTGTAAACTGCCTTCAGACTTTGGAATGTCAGTAGAACCATTGTATAATTATAATGATTACCCTAAAGAGATGAAGTATCGATTACAGAGAGCACAGTACGATGCAAAAAATAATTTATTTTCTAGTAAGTTGAAAAGAAAATTATTGTATGACAAATGTACTTATCCTATTACATATAAAAAAGGTGACCTTATTTTAGTGAAAAATCAAACAGGAGATAAACTCCAAAACATTTATAATGGTCCATTTGTAGTTATTGAAGAAGTGTCACCCAATGTAAAAATCTTGAAGGATAATAAGGAATATCTTATATATAAGAATAATACGAAATTGTATTACACTTAAAAATAATAATTATAACTAGATTAATTTTATAACTAAACTTATGTTACTATAATTTTAAGTACTATGGAATTAGCCTTATCATATACTTAACATACATTATGCAACATTCAATTATTTTGTAATGTTTTATTGCACTCAATAAACGGACTTCAAACTATAAACTATGTTTCCTTAAATAACCAACGATAGGCTAATATTAGATATTACCGTTTTTCCCGTAAACTAGCTGCGGTAGAACGATCAGTACAAAAAAAGAAAACAATATTTGCAAATATTCTAGATTAACTTACAATAGGAAGAATAAATCTACTGTTTACTTCTATTGGAAATAGTCAAAATCTTTTATAAGGGGGTAAACGAAGCGCTCAAAAATTACGATTTTTTTGCGAAAAATGTGAAAGGGCTCTTAAGGCAAACTAGGCATGTGCCTAGGGGCACGAGGGTACAAAGGGACGTGCGGGCGGAATTGTAAAATAAAGAAACAAAATATAATATAGCATAAAATTAATTGGGCCAGTAGAAAGCCATCTGTACACACCTGTATCATCATCATCATCATCAACAGCCTATCTTAGTCCACTGCTGGACATAGGCCTCTCCAAATGCACGCCACTGAGATCGATCTTGGGCTACTCCCATCCAGCTCCTGCAAGCCATCTTGCGCAAATCCTCACTCATTTCTGATGCGATCCTTCAGAGAAACGCTGAGCGACTTTGAACCTGTCACACAATAAAAACTATTATTTTTGCTTACAACCTTAATTTGCTACAATTTATAACAAAAGATAAATTTAACGGAAGGGACTGACTAATACTTACGTCTAGGGTAGCCATATACTATATAATAAAGTATCTTACTATATTAGGGGCTCAAATACTATATTTCTAAAAAATATATATAATAGGCGAAACTACTATTTTTTGCTTAAAGCAGACTTTTGCCAATAAAAGCTTTGTCAAAAATAAAAACTGAATTATTAAGGTATAAAGCAGCAAAATAATATTCATTTTAAAAATAAAGTAAGTATTTTAAACACATACTATATTTTTTTTCCATTTTTTTGCCTTCAACAAATGCTTTTAATCCGCCACTGCGTTCGTCCATCAATGCCTGTTTTGCAAGCTGCTACAGTAATGTACTATTGCATTCAGATGCTAAACAAGGAGGCAACGCTCTCTTCAGGAATCTTTATGAACAGAGATAAAACAAAAGCCTAATAGTTCAAGCTTCATCTATGGCCAAACATTTTCAATCGGATTTGCATCCGGGAACTGTGAGGGACAATCCAATACGTCCATACAATTTTTCGTTTTTCAAACGGTACAGAGCGTACTTTATTTATTTATTTAGATAATAGTAACAGTGATACAATTAGTCCTTTGGACCATCATTTTTTAAAATTCCATCATAGTTACGAAGACAAAGGTATTAGTCATTAAAGTACAATTCATGTAAATTCAGTTGCAAAAAAAAATTATCTCGAGAAAGACTTATCCAATTTTTTTTATTAAATTTTTAAGTTGTTTAGCTCAATAATTCTTAATATTTTAGTAAAAATTCATAACTCGCAAACTATAAAAAATCGCGGAACATACATGGGGGTGTTTCGGATTCTCCAAGGGGTGTTCTATCTGGGGACTAACGCTTGACACTATTTTTTGGGACACCCTGTATATATAAAAATCAATCGCTGATTGTTAGTCTCGCTAAAACTCGAGAACGGTTAAGCCGATTTAGCTGATTTTGATTTTGAAATGTTTGTCGTAGTCCAGGGAAGGTTTAAACGGGGAAAAACTATGGAAAAATTGCGAGGAAGATAGTAAAAATACAATTTCATTTTACAACTTTAGCTTTTAATAATTATTAAAAAAAAATGTATATTTAATGTTTTGGCTGTGTATATGTGAAATAAATGGGATTCTATAGTATTGTAACGTCCTTGACGTTATAACCTCCTTGTTTAGGTAAACTCTTTGCTTTTGCAATGCCTACGGTTGGCAGTTATATTAAAAAAAGTTAATGTCATGATTTTAAGATTTGAAATAAGGAATCGTCTATCTTTTGATAGAAGGTTCCATTCTAGATTAGATCTTCAGGCACCAAGAACTTCCTCTTGTATTTAGATAAAATTTCTTTATATTCGCCTGAATGATAAAAAGAAATAAATAATTTATCTCTACCAGTATCGTTTAATTAATAAGCACGTCCCCAGGTTCTATCCATTCTGGGTAGAACTCTATAGTATACAACTAATTAATATATACATTATTCAAAGAATAATTCAATTTCTACCCATCATTCCTTGAATATTAAGATGCATCAGGTTGATAACGCTTACATTTTTTGCAATATTTTGGATGTTTTTTTTATCTGTATTTCATTTTTCCATATAAACTGTTCTATCTTCTTTCCTGTCAAACAGTTGAGGTTCGTCGTTTATCATTTCTTCCAAATTATTGTAAGCCGTACGAAGTACGCTGGGTCAGCTAGTAAATAATATAAATTACGGTAAAACATATTACACGTTTTTATTTATAATCAATAATAGGTGTGATATTAAACAAAACAACAACTGCACAAAAACATCAGCATCGCCAATTCCTTTAGTTTTAACAGAGATAATGTAACAAAAATAAATAAAAAACCAGCATACGGATAGACCATAGAGTACATTATATACTAGTAATAGAGATATCAGTTAACCTGAGAATACAGCGCCATCTAGCAATTCATGACATAATCACAAGTCATGTACTACTGAACCGTTACCGGCAGCTTTAGATGAGATTATTAATATGAAAAAAGGAAAAAACCATACTGTGTTAAAGCTACATTATTAGATAATTTACCTACTATTCGTTTACAGTTTTTTTTTGACAATTGTCTAAAAGTGTAGCTTTAACACAGTTGGTTAGAATAAATAAAGAAGTATTATAAATCAATTATTTTATTTATATTATTAAATATTTGCATGCCATTCTTTTAATATCATCTTTAAAATTTGTACAATTACGCATCTTTATGGTGCCGTTTAATAATTTATTTACCTCACCACGCCAGTTATATATAAAAAAATTACGAGTCGGATCTATAATAAAAGTTTCATTGCTTTCTTTAGCCGTGTTTTATATTTGAGATTCTTTTCAGTTAGCTTCTTCACCGCTTTTTTAAGTTAGTTACACTTTGATCCATTGCAGATGCTGAAAAAAAGCATTTCAATAAAATTAGTATCAATGTGAGGTGAAGTCTTAATTTTTTTTAACAAATTATTATTAGTATAAGAAAACTAAGTGGAAGGTTCATTTCATTATGTAATGTCTACTTATTAAGTAAAACATGACTAAAGCCCATAGAGGTAAGTTTAAGAAAAAAGCTAACAAAAGAATAAAGTTGATTAGGATAGGTGCTCTCTAAAATATAGATAACATATTTCTGATTTTTTTAAAGTTAAGTTAATAAAGTTATCAAATAATAGACAAAAATACTTATATAAAAATTACCGGTAAGCTTATTTTTACTTTGTATCTTCGATTTCTTTACAGCGTTTTGTTGTAATTCTACCTTTTCAGTCAAAACACCACCTGCAAAAAAATTTATATTAAAACAAAAGAGAATAAAGGAAAGTTTTTACTAATTTGTATATCTGAAATTTGATGCTTCCATTCAAACATTCAAAAAGAATTTTGCCCCTACCAGGATTCGAACCCAGAACTTTACAGAAGGCATTGACAACCAGTGCACATTCCACTCTACCAGAATGTCAGTAATGTAAAAAAATATTTGTAAATAAATCAATAAATATTTACTAGTGGATGTAGAAGGCATTGAAAGCTGAGAATGTTCAATTCCTTGGTCAATATCCATTCTGTTGGTGACATCCGTTAAAACACTCCTTGGTGCACCAAATCCTGAAAATAAAAAAAATATTTAGTAATTTATATAAAAATCACATTCAACTCAATGATTTTTATTAAGAGACCATTACATACACTCTTTACTCGATGTTTTAAAAGACTTTGAAATCAGCAATTTTCCTGGCAAATGTAAAGTTGGGACAGCATGTGGAGAAAGTGTTCTAGTCCAAGTAAGAAACTTGGTCTCAAAATGTTTTTGACAAACTATTCCTTGCTTGAAAAGATAATTATTGTCCATAGCTAATATCTCTCCGCCGAATACTACTGATTCGTACGTGTTCCGTTGCAATTAGGCACACAACATCTTGTCTGAGATGCCATTTTCGAGAACAACGAAATCCAAATAGTGAAGTCAATCAATAACCGATATGAAGAGCGCGGGGCAAAATGTAAAAGCAGGAGAATCGGAGTCCGGAAAAATAGCTGAAATCGTCGGAAAAACCACCAAAAATCACAAGAAAACATTAAATTCAAGAAGCGTAAACGGAACAGTTTTTTTTTTGTTACAGTTGTTTTTTATTAAGATTCTTTACCCATTCTGGGTAGGCAATGGGTACTGTGCCCATAAATCCAATTCTTTAGTTTATTATTTCAAAATAAAATCTGTTGTAAATAATATATGCTGATAAGCTGTATTTCTTCTTTCTTGATTTTTGTTACAGTCACTGACAGCAACTGGTATAATTTTGTGTTATTGTTTAAAAATATATAAAGTTGGAGGAATACCTAATAATACGTAAAAAAGATCTGAATAACGCCATCTAGTGAAATATTACATATCTAAAATTCGTTCTGTGATGTCCATACAAATAATTGTAGTTCGAAGTGAAAAGCCCCTGGGATAGACAGAATGACTGCAAATGGGTTTCTAATTTTAGTCTATAGTAATAACAAAAAGACCCATTGCTATTAATTTGGTGTTAAGGGTCATAATCCTCTTACAGAATAAAGAAATCATTTTAATATGTAAACTTTATGTTAACGACTTTTTGTTTGCTTTTGTTATTTTATTAAATCAGAATATTTTTATAAAAGATGCTTTATTCTCCTAATTAGATTACACATTTTTTGCTTTCCGTGACAGCCTGTTATTAAGGCAACACCAAATTATTTAAAAAAAGTATGGTGTATGTTCTTGTTGTGTGTCGAAATAAATAAAATACAAATAAACAACTTGTAGGCGTCGGTTTCTTCGTAAAATTTCGTCATCTTCTGAGCATCGAAAGTACCTACGCGTAAACAACCTCAAATATCCGTAACCTTTATGTAAGAAGCATCCCCGAGCATGCTCCTTTAATACATATAGTGGCTTCATGATTTGTATCACCAGTTTTATCAGCCGTTGCCACATCGGCGGTATTGCTCTAACGACGTAGTCCAATCATGAGCGATGTTACTGGTTGGCCAAAAAAGAGCTTCTTCGAAAAAAAAAACAACCATGGTCTTTGCTCTCGCGTGTATACATACATGTTGACATGATTCTGTTCGACAATCGCAAGCGCTCAGCAAGTTGGTTAGATCCTGGTTCAGCACGTAAACCTATAGGTACCCCAAACGAAACTGACCCCTAAAAAACTAAGTAACTATTTATAATTTTTATTATTTTTAAAGCATGTAACTGCTTGATGTTTAAATCTAAAGAAAATATAACTAGAAAAAATTCCACGCGGACCAGGCAGCAGACGGGACTCGAACCCGCACCCTTCGCAATTCGGGCGAATGCACTGACCAATTATGCTACCGCGGCCCTCACGGACCGCGTCGAAATTCTTTCTAGCTATTCTTAAGCTGCAAGGCAGCGCCATCTCTTCGCATTATAGGTAAACCCACAATGTCAAATGAATACTTTTACAAGTATTAAAAGGGTTCGAGTCCCGTCTGCTGCCTGGTCCGCGTGGAATTTTTTCTAGTTATATTTTCTTTAAGTAACTATTTGTTGGTCTAGCGCCGGTGTCGTTCATCACAGCTTCTTACCAAACGGGATGAGCATATCTGCAGATGTGTACTGTAAAACACTGAATACAATGATGGAGAAGCTCGCACATCTTTAACCAGCTTTGGTCATTCCGTGTATATTTTTTACTAGTGGCCCGCCCTCGCTTCGCTTCGGGGTAGAATTGATCAAAATCCTTTCTTAGCGGATGCCTACGTCATAACATCTACCTGCATGCCAAATTTCAGCCCGATCCGTCCAGTGGTTTGGGCTGTGCGTTGATAGATCACTATGTCAGTCAGTCAGTCACCTTTGAGTTTTATATATATAGATTTAATAAGGCATTTGCCATATTTATGTAGGTACACATTCGGTCTAAAAATACGGTCACATCGTTAATTTGTATTTTATAGCACTCTGGTGAAGTTATATTGCATCTTTGTTACACTCTCCCACATCTATAAAGTTATACAGAGACAAATATACTTTTATAACCAAAAGTATGTTTGTAAAACAGTTAAAACTCGTGTGAAATAAAACGCTTGAATCAGTCATCTGACAGATTAGCAGCATGTTATATAAAATATTGCATTATAATCTAACTAGCCGTGCCCCGCGGTTTCACCCGCGTTTTTCTCGTTTCCATAGAAATACCGAGATAAAATATTGCCTATATTATAGCCTCCCTCAATAAATGGACTATTGAATATTTAAACAGTTTTCATATCAGATCAGTATTTCCCGAGATTACCGCGTTCATAACAAACAACCACACTTTTCAGCTTTATAATATTACGAAAAATATAGATTAAGTTAAATTGTATAAGTCGAAGGCAATAGCTGCCTATCTGTTCGACATTCAGCCAGACACATAAGAATTACGACTACAGGTTTAAAGTGGACGGACACTGGGTTAAAATATTATTTTAAAGTACTTCTGAGTAAATTAAATTTTTTCGTTTTATTTTCTTGTGGCAGAAGAATATATTGATTGTTTCCGCAACCTGATCTTGACAACGCGATATATAGTTGGCCGTGCGAAAAACAGTCTTGCCGTAAATGTAATCCTACAAATTTAAATGTTTGTCCCTGTGATTTATTTATCGTTACGGCAAAAGATAATTTAATTGGGAATTGGACTCTTTTAAAATGAAAAGGCAAATCATTTGGAATCATTGGGATCCGAGGTATAAGTACTGTTTGACCAACCGCTGGACCAGTCAAAACTGTTGCAGCGATCACGTTATTGCGAAGAAATTTAACCTGAAGTCGAGTCCCGTTACATAAATTTGTGGCTTAAGATTTCTAAGTAAAATAATTGGGGCACCAATTTTTTACTTGAGAGAATGTGGGGGGATGCCACTCGGGTTTAAAGAATTAAGAAATTCCTGTGGATAATGGACTGCATGTTCTTGATCCATTACATTATCAATTAAAAAACTCTATGGCCCATAACTCATTAATAGGTACCAACTCTTAACATCTTACACACGTAATAACTTTTATACGAAATATCCGATTGAGATGAAACAAAAAGTATTTTACTTCTACATAAATACTCTTGATAACATAATGCTTAATTTCGATAAAGATTAATATTACGATACATATTTAACGTAGTTTTTTTCTTCAGACGATTTAATAATTATTTTGAACACAAAATCGGTTATTGTGATTAAACCATGATAGCTAGATATATGTTCTCGCGAACTTTTTTGTAGGTCTTAATGGGATCTACAAACCCGTAGCATATCATTTTGTTTTATTGTCAATAGTTTTTGCAGCGCACGCAAAAATAGGTTTTCGATTTTACGCCTTGTGTTACAAAATAGCAATTTTATTACGGATTCCTAATTTTGAAAAAAAAATATAGCCTATAGCCTTCCTCGATAAATGGACTACCCAACACTGAAAGAATCATTCAAATCGGACCAGTAGTTCCAGAGATTAGCGCGTTCAAACAAACAAACAAACAAACTCTGCAGCTTTATAATATTAGTATAGAAGTATAGATTTAAAAAGCTCAATTGAAACCGAAAACTTGCAAGTGTTGATTACCAAGAGGCGGACACACATGTATAAAAGCTTAAGTATATTTTTTTGGGTTGATGTAAAATTACAACAATTACATTTTTGTGTCTATGCGTGCCTAGCGTATAGAGGGCATTCTATGAGGACATAGAAGATGTCCGACTCTGCGCTTGGGTAGCATGTACAGTTAGAGGAACCCTTACTCTTAAATCTAAGTAGGTAGGCGGAAAAACCTCCATGCCCCGTGAGGATCTGATCAGCAATCCTATCAATCTTAATCTTTCTTACTATTCCTAAGGCATTTTCCGCACTAGGGCAAAATGCCTTTGTTGTGGCCGCTTTGCTTTCTCTCCTATATCGTCTGCCTCATTCTATTTTTGTCTCGTCGCGTAAATGTCGCTTGACAAGAGGGATCAGCGAGATCATGATCAGGGGCAGCCGTCAGGTCATAGTGCGATCTACTCTTCAACCCGACAGCCGCCTCCTTCGCCAGTTGATCCGCCCTCTCGTTTCCGACCACACCGACGTGGGCCATGATCCAATAAAGGGACACGGTTTTTCCGTTTTCCCTGAGTTGGACCAGATTGCCCTGTATTGTCTTCGTTATCGGGTGCGAGGAGTCAGGATAAAAAAGTCATTGCAGAAGAGTGGGAACGTATTCCTCAAAATGTTATTAGAAACATCGTGGAAAGCATGCCCACAAGGTTTTAAGCTGTGATTTCGGCAAGAGGAGGTCACACTCGCCGTTTTTTAGGTTTATACATTTGTAATTTTATTTAACTAAAAATAGTAAAAAAATCTTCTTGTCTTTATTGCTTACCACTTGCTATTGTTTGGTACATCGGCTTTAAAGAATTCATCGAAAATTAATGAAAAAATGTGCGAATTCACTTCACGCGTTTTAATTTACAGGAAAAGTATACATTAAAACACACAATTAAAATTAAATTTCGTTTAATTAACTGAAATCGAGCTCATAACGCAAATTTTCTTAGGTGTCCGTTTTTTTGCAAAAGAAAGAGAATATCTGTGTTTAGCGTCGTGAAGAAGCGTCTGCAGCTTAATGTACAGTATTGAGCGGACCTTTTTTTTATTATGCAGGCAAAACCTCTATTTACAGACGTTGGCGCCCTTAAGGCGCACACCAACGAACGGACCTCACACCTAGCCTCTCGCAAGTCTCACGGATGCGAAACGGAGAAGCCGTTAAAAAGTCCGCGCGGCTATCCGCTAAAATATCCTGCGAATAGTTTCTATGCTGTTAAGTGCGGAACTGCGAGATCCCCGTTGAGGGACTTCACCGTGTCTGTATTGAGCGGACCTAGTCTTACCACTGGTAGTAGAAAACTCAAATTCAAATTCAAATTCAAATGCTTTATTGTGAAATGTAGGTTAGTACAGCAAATTGGTGTTAGGATAAAAGTTTAGTGTCACTACATTTCGACCTTATTACAAGGTATACAATATTTTTTATGAAATAATTAGGTTTACAATTATATAAAAATCCATATTAATAAATTACAATTACAATAAAACAAGTCATAGATAGAATTAAATGTCAAAATTACTAAGCAATATGTCAAACTAATAATAATAATAAATTGTGCTATAATAGACTAAAATATAAGTCAATTACGTAATTATGTCCATTTTTTTCAAGGAAGTGTCACTAAGGAACTCTTGTGTATTATAGTATACTTTGTCAATTAATAGTTTCATTAAGCGTTTCTTAAACATAGTCATTGGCAAACTCTTTATATTATTGGGTATTTTGTTAAAAATTGTAGTAGCCATCCCAAAGACACTATTGCTAAATAGTGCAGTTTTACGTTCCATTGCACATAATGTATTCCCTATCCCTCGTCTATAGTTCCTATGCGAATTCTGTTCTATAAATGTAGGAAACATATGGAAGTTATTTTTGACGAACACTGCAACTTCATAAATATATAAGGAAGGTAATGTCAAAATTTTCAACTGCTTAAAGACCTCCTCACAACTATCAGTAGACTTTAAACCCTTAATAGCCCTGATGCATCTTTTTTGGGCTTTAAAGACCATTGTTTTATTTGTAGAATTGCCCCAGAATATTAACCCATAGCGTAATATGGATTCTATACATCCATGATAGGCCATTACGACGGTCTTGGTGTTTGCTATCTTAGAAAGCTTGAACATGACGTAAGCAGAGGAACATAACCTTTTGCAAAGCATCTCAGTATGAGATTTCCAATTCATTTGATAGTCAATTTGTACACCTAGAAATTTAATGTCAGAGACTGATTCAATTATGTCATTATTAATATCTAAAGTTACATTCGGTTTGTGAGTTTTTTGCCTAAAATGCATTATTTTTGTTTTATTAGTATTAAGTATTAGGTTGTTTAATTTTAACCAGTCATTAACATTTTTCAGAGCTACATTTATTTTTTGTTCGTAAGTGAGGATGTCATCACATTTGATTATGGCAGTACTATCATCGGCAAACATTATGATAGGGTGATCAATAACAGTTGATAGATCATTTATGTATACATTGAAAAACAAAGGTCCTACTATGCTGCCTTGTGGTACACCTACTTCCACATCTCTACAAACTGATGAAAATGTCTTTATCATTCCCGATTTACTACACAACTTTGTTATAACAGTATACTGTTTCCTGTTACTGAGATAAGATCTCATCAAATCATGTGCTATACCTCTTACACCGTATGAGTAAAGCTTGTCCAGCAGCAATCTGTGATCAACATGATCAAACGCGCTTGTCATGTCCATAAATATCGCACATACATGTTGTCTTTGATCAACAGAATTAATAACAGACTGTAACAAGTGATAAATTGCCATATTTGTATTTTTATCTCGTCTAAAACCATATTGCTCTTTACAAAATATGTTATATTTCTCAAAAAATTGGTAAAGATTGTCACAGATAATTCTTTCAAATATCTTTGAGATAACATTTAATTGGGCTATTGGTCTATAGTGTTTTATGTTAGTGTGTTCTCCTTTTTTATATATTGGCTTAACAATAGCAATTTTTAACGCATCAGGAAACACGCCGGAATCAAACATCAAATTTATCACATGATTTAAGGGGGATGCTAAATATTTAGAAAACTCCTTAACCAATTTAGTAGGAATACCATCTATTCCAACACTTTGCGTCATTTTTAATGATTTTATGGTTTTAAGTACCACCTCGATTGTACTTTGAGGCATAAATATCGAGTTAGACACGGAAAACCTCTGTGAATAAGAACGACCACTATTGTTAGCTTTTTGTACTGAATCCACGAAGTGATTATTAAATAAATTTGCCATTTTTGTTGGATCACTTACTTTTACACCATCTACATTATAAATTAGTTGCGCTGTTTCTGCAGGGAACTGATTTTTATTTTTGTTAATAACTTGCCATGCTGCTTTAGATTTATTAACAGATGTGCTGATATAATGGTTATTTTGTGAAAGTTGTGTGAGCTTTATAATCTTTTTATATCTTTGGGAATAAGTTCGGAGCAGATATTTATTTTCCTTGGTTGGACAAGATCTGTACCTCCAAAGCAGTTGTCGCTTTCGTTTACTACACAATCGAATACCTTGTGAGATCCACTTGGGGCTTTTATTAGATTTTATGGTCATTAATTTTTCAGGAAAACACAAATTGTGAAACAACATAACTGTCTCTATAAAAGCACTGTAAGCTTTGTTAACATCATTCGCTTCATATACATCACAAAAACTCAATGCCTTAAGAGCTTCATGAAATTTATTTTTATTTTCCTGGCAATAATCACGCCTACAAATACGCCAAGATTTAATTCGACACGTTTTGTTGACTGGACAGTGAAGGGTTTGTGATGTGTGATCAGACAATGCAAGTTCAGTTACCTCACTTTTACTGCCACGAACATTATGTGCAAAGTTATCTATGCAAGTCCCACTACTTAACCTAGTTGGTTCTCGTACTTCTAATTTCAAATTATAATTCAATAACAAATTCTCAAATTCAATGGACCATTTATTTTTCTTCAAAATATTAATATTAAAGTCACCACAAATGATAATATTTTTATTATTATTGCACAATTTATTTAATAGTAAGTCAATTTTATTCATAAATAATTCAATGTCAGAGTTAGGAGGTCTATAGATACACACAACGGTCAGAGATTCACGAGTCAAATTTATGGCACATGCTTCAATCACACCTTTAATACAGAATTTTGATACATCGATAACCTCGTAGTCAAAAGCATGACCAATCATAATGCATGAACCTCCCCTACAAATATCTCTTGTGTAGCTTGTAGCTAACTTATAATTGTTTACATTTAAATTACTCAAGTCCTCTTTGCGCATAAAATGCTCTGTAATACAAAGTATGTCCACATATTTATTTTTTAAGGTCAGTTCATGCATTGCTACTGCCAATAAATCTGTTTTGTTTAAAAGTCCACAAATATTTTGGTGCATTAAAGTTAATGATTTATACACGAAAAAAATTTAAGTCCTTATCTTGCGAATCAAATATGATATTTTTTTTACAGAAATGTTTGCTATTATACTCATCAAGTTTAGAGATTAGTCTACTCAAATGATTCATTATATTTAAAAAACCAAAATTGTTCAATTTTCCATGAATATAAGAAAACATTTTATGTGTATATTGTAAATCTAAACATGAATCCAACAAATAAGCAAAGCTATGACGACAATTACTAGAATACAAATAATGATTAAAAGTTTCAATTCTGGTATTAAACATTTTGACATCTCTATGAATTCTAAAAATAGGAGTAACAATTATAATATTTGTGTGATTAAGTAAAGCAAGTTTTTCTTGTATTGAGGTAACAAGTTTACTGTAGTTTTTTGTTGTTTGGAAATCTACATCACCTATTAGTATTACACAATAGTCATCCAAAGTAAAGTTTTGCAATTTTTGTTCAATACCTAATAATAATTGGTCCATACCTGCACCCGGTGACAAATAGTGATAAATGTTAAACTTGTTATCAAACACTTTTTGGGCTAATTTTAACACTTTATTAGATTTATTACTACTTAACACTAACAGCTTATTTTTCTTTAGAGTACTATCACTATTATTTTTAGTTGAGGGTATGCTCCACAATGTTTTGACGTTTGTTTGGACTGTAGTTTGTTTTGAACAACCGCTAGTGCCATCTAGTGATCGGTTGCATAACTGTTCGGACGACTTATCAATAACAACAGGTAAGCTTATTGTAGTCCCAGTTTCAACGTCGTCGTGTTCATGTTTACATATATGCGGATTTGATGTTCTAAATAATCCACGTGTCGAATAATGAATTCGTTTGACTGTAGGTGTAAAAAATTTACCTGCTTTTCTGTCAAAGGGTAAAGTATCCGACCGCAAAGTATTTACTGCATACTTGAACATAGACAGCTTTTTTTCATATTCCGCATTTTTTTCTTTTAGGTAGTAGTTTTCACTTTTAAGCTTAGATATTTCATCAAGGGCACACTGAAGTTTCAACCGCAACATATTCAGTTCTTCTTTATGTGGATCAAAATTTTCTGTTGATAGATTAGGTAAGCTGGTACAACTACCATCAAGTATGCTATTAAGGGTGGAGTTTACATAATTTATTTCAGTTTCTTCATCTAAAATACTTGAGTGATTGCTATGTGTGCTTCTTGGACGACGAAAAGTAATATTTTCAAAAAAGTTCATTGTAACGCCATCTATGTCATGCCGAGAGTACTAACCCCGCAAGCAGCTGTTACTTGACTGTCACTGTCCAAGGAGGCCAACAAATTATTGTAGACCTTTTTACCGAACGGCGTAAGAGCTATTATGTTTTGAACACACTTTATGTTTTGAATAAAATTAACGATTATAATCACTGAAAGTTCTATTTTACACTGTTTTGTTAAAACTAAGCACGTAATTATGTTGATGATTATTTAGTTATTAAAGTTATAAATTAATAGTTTATTTTCGTGTATGTAATTTTATAGTATTCCATTAAATTTACACTCGTCATTAAAAGTATATTTCTTCACAATCACTTAACGATTATACCAGATAACACTTCCATGGGTGCATTGTCGTCCTAATATAACGCTGATTACACTTTTGTAGCGAAGTAAGCACATTTAAATTTTTAATTAACACAATAATACAGAACTGATTATTTCGTGACAGTGGCGCCACCTCAACAAAAAAACCTGGTTTTGATGTTGAGTTCTCAAAGGATAGACTCGTTACACGAGAACTGTTTTGCAGCTTTTATGTTTCTTTCCACACAGGGATTATTGTGTAATCTGAAAATAAAAATCACATAGCTTCTTGAAATAAAGAAAATTACACGTTAACATTATTTACACGTTCGTCCGTCAATGCCTCTTTTGCTGGCCGCTGCAGAGAAATGTACTATTTCTCAAATATGCATGGCAATACTGCCATCGTTTTTGAAAAAAGAACACGCGAAGTATCGAATTTAGGGACAAAGAAAAATCGAAACCATTCCAGGGGCGTTTTTTTGAATTTGGAACATGACAACGCTCCAGCAATGTATGAAACACCGTGTTGGGTTAATAAATACTCTTTGATTGGATCTCTTTTATCATGGCATACAAAATTAGGAATCGTTGCTTAATACAAACAAACTTGCGTTCACGTGGCTGTGTAGCTATAAATGCGTTTGGCTTTTTACTAAGATGTCATCTAAGTCCACAGCCATCCACCTTATAAAAAGTATATATAACCATCTACATTCAAAACCCACATGCAAACCTTATCTGAAGTTCAACAAACAATAAAAAATTCTGTTAGTATTTGCCCCAATATGACTAGTGGCCTTTTAATTTTAAATAAATTAAATGTATAATACAAAAACTATATTTAATTTCTCTGTAGGGGTGGGCGTTTTTAGAATAACGATGCGCGATAACGATGCCAGGTTTGGATGCGCGCATCCGATGCAACTGGATGCCGTTATTGGATGCCGACGCCATCTAGTTTTTGTCAACGTTACTATAGCAACAGTGCCACAAACTTATCTGTGCCGGTGAAGATGCCGCTAGCGGAATATATATATATATATATATATATATATATATATATATATATATATATATAAAACTCAAAGGTGACTGACTGACACAGTGATCTATCAACGCACAGCCCAAACCACTGAACGGATCGGGCTGAAATTTGGCATGCAGGTAGATGTTATGATGTAGGCATCCGCTAAGAAAGGATTTTGATCAATTCTACCCCGAAGCGAAGCGAGGGCGGGCCACTAGTATGTCATAAGAATGTCACAATGCTATGAACAAATTGTAGTTTACATTTTTGCCACCGGCACTGAAAAGTTTGTGATACTATGATACTGACATTAACTTTGCATGGATGCGATGCCGGCATCGGTGCGCGGATCCGATGCGATTTATCAGATACCGATGCGCATCGATTTCACAAATATCTGAAAACGCCCATCTCTATTGCCCTGTATTCTTATGAAATAAGCACTATATTATATGCCTCGGCGGAAATGGCAATTGACTGTCTCGTATTAGTAAAGTCCTCGGTACGGTCTAAACTCACACTCGACCTGCAATTGCCTATTTCACGGCCTTTACAATTACTCACTTTTTTATAAAAGTTCTCATTTTAGTTTTCCATATAAAAAAATACCAGAAGACCATACATGTCTAAAAGGTTTTGGTTATGAAAATATGGTTCTGGCTATGGAGATTAAAAGTCTTTTTATATCTGGTTATGAATAAAATTTCTTTTTATGAACGTGTCCTCCGAGAGGTCACAGTGGAAAACGTAGGTTTCGTATTATTAAATATTTAGCAGGACCTTTCAAATAAATGTAGCCATAAGGATAAATTTGTAGTTGTTGGAAGTCGAATGCTACGACTCTCCGAACGAGGGATCTCAGACGAAACGCCTTAATTTTTATGTCTCCGAACGAGGGATCTCAGACGAAACGCCTTAATTTTTATATTGTTGAATCTGCCCAATTTTAATAATTTTGATGAATGGTAATGTTTAGAAGGTAATTTTTAGGACTGCGTACAAAAAATTAAGCTTTGTTTTCTCTGTTCAAATAAAGAAAATTCAATTAGTAGATGGGCCCTCAGTTCTTACGTGTTCAAAATTTATTTTACTGCTACAAATTTTTAGTTAAAGCCAAGTTTTTTTGGCAAGCTTTAAAATTTAGAAGAAGTGGTAGTCAAACTGGTACCCCATAAGTGCGAGGTTAATATAAACTACCAGTACAGATTAATAGGCTCTAGTAAGGGGGCTATCTTATTGATGCATTTTTTGCAGGAAATCGGTTGTTCAAGATATTAGTTAAATATTTTGTTTTATGTGTGCAAAATAAATAAATACATTTTTTGCTTTAAATAAGATTTAAAGGAATATCCTGCTTTATTTAATTCTCAGGGCTATAGGATCGTTTGAGTGTTTTTTTAATTGTGGACTATATTCTTGATAATTATTATTAAACAACACATAAAATAAAATAAGGATAATGTTAAAATTTAAGTGTCAAATTAAGTACTGAAAACTGTTACGAAGTGCAAAAGTAAAAAAAATATATATGTAGTATAGGAACTTACATAATTAAGTCATCGGAACTTAATTGACCAAAATGACAATAATAATTGTGATAGGTGTGAAGTTAATAGAATTTTATAAAAAGCAATAGAAGCCTGTGTGTGTGTGCGTATGTAGGTATGGAAGTTTATGATAGCTGTGTGACAATGTGTAATACGCTATGTCTATCTATGTCTGTGCCTGTACCTCAGGAGTGGGAACATTAATAGGGTGACGAAGATGATGGATGGAGTTATTTCTAAGTTTATGATTGTTTTTGTTCCAGATTCGGATCATGTGGAACTCAGGCCGCAGGTTGGTCAGTTGAAGACTGCCAGGAGTCACCCTATATCGTGTTCCAACAGGTACCTACTGCTGCAAATTGAGAAATATACCTACTCATCAAAAAGTCTTAGCAACATGATTTTTTATAACTTTCGACCGATTTCTTGTTTTAAACTTTCATGGTCAGTAACGTTACCTATAGTAGGAAATTTATGTTATTTACTAGAGATGGGCGTTTTTAGATATTTTTGAAATCGATGCGCATCGGTATCAGATAATTGGCATCGGATGCCCGCATCGATGCCGGCATCGCATCGATATCAACTGAATGTCGATATCTTGTATCACAGGATACGATGCAATATGAATTTCTACAGATGCGTGTTTTGTGTGGCTCTGTCTCTTCGATTCCTTGAATCAGGACTTGAAAATGTAATCGAAAACCATTTATTTACTTTTCGGTATGTTATCTGAAAAGATTGAATGCTGGCAAAATTATTACATAAAAAAATTCACTCAGAGCGTAGGTTTTGAGCGCAGGCAGGATGCCAGGTTTGGATGCGCGCATCCGATACGACTGGATGCCGTTATGGATGCCGATGCCATCTAGTTTTTATCATCGTTACTATAGCAACAGTGCCACAAACTTTTCTGTGCCGGTGGCAAAAATTTGAACTACAATTTATCCATAGCATTTTGACATTTTTATGACATATTTGTTCACCGCTAGCGACATCTCCACCGGCACAGATAAGTTTGTGGCACTGTTGCTATGGTAACGTTGACAAAAGCTAGATGGCATCGGCATTCAATATCGGCATCCAGTCGCATCGGATGCGCGCATCCGAACCTGGCATCGTTATAGCGCATCGTTATTCTAAAAACGCCCCATCCCTATTATTTACGTTTAGATTAAAATAAAAAGGTAAGATACGGCACTCGCGGCTCAAAAGTGATCCGCTCAAATTGTGGTGTACGATCACAATTCGCTTTAGTCACAATTGGACATTCAAACACGCTGCATGTGCACTCAATATAACAGTATTTCGTATATTCCGTGTTATAAAGATAAAACAATGCCTTCGATGCTTTAATAAAGAACACAAATAGTTCAAAATCAAATAACAAATGCCTCGGCAACAGTTTTCATTCGAAAACTGTAAAATCATATTTTCTTAAAAATCTTGGTTTGTCATGAATGTTATTTACGTAATCGCCATTTTGTTAACAAGAAAAGGACAACGCTCGCGCTGCGTTGAAGCGTGCAGTTGTGTCTCGCTCGCTCGATTGTTTATTTACAGACGTGTGAGAGATGGAAAAAACGGCTTATTTCTTAAAAGCGTTTAAACGTTGTACTTTTTAAAATAAGCGCGCTTGAAATAAAGCTTTTTCGTTTAAACGCTTATTGGCTTAAACGTTTAAAAGCATGCGTAAAAAGCGCGACGTTGTGTTGTGTTTTCGTTTAGGTATATCGTTTAAAAAAGCGTGAAAGTTTATTGTCGTTTCGTTTAAACGCTTATTGGCTTAAACGTTTAAAAGCATGCGTAAAAAGCGCGACGTTGTGTTGTGTTTTCGTTTAGGTATATCGTTTAAAAAAGCGTGAAAAGTTTATTGTCGTTTTTAATGTGTTTAAGTGTTTTATTGCGTTTTTTCTTCTTATTAATGAAATTGTTATTAAAATTTTTTTTAAACCTAATGAATTGATTGGCATTAAAAACGAAAGATTTTCAATTGAATTTAGATTTTATAATAAACATTTTTATAATAGTCAATGAACTTTCCTTCTTAGTTTACAAGCTTAGGACTGTCTGGAGTTAATATACTCGTGATCCAGGCGTACTTAAAAGTTCATTGATTTTATATACATACTTTTAACTATTTTATATGCACATTAAACCAATACACGAAACGCATTAACACGTCAAGCAAGCATGCAAACACACCGTACAACACCCACGCACTCTTACCCCGTCACAGTGACAAGCGTACTGCTTTTCGACTTCGTTTAATTAAACGCTTTTAACGAAAAAAGCGTTGGTTATCCGACCAAATTTTAAAAAAGTGCATTTTTTTACGTCGCATTATAATAATTCGCATTCTGTATTAACCGGCTCACGAAAGATGGCACGCCGACGCGGCGCTGTAGTCGCGCGTTCTATGTCTGTGATATTGTGAAATATTTAGTACCAAGGAATTCCGCGTACCCATTTTACGATACTGTAGTGGACTAGAAGGATCGAAGTATGTAGTTTCCTGGCAAAGACATAGATGGCGGGATTTGCACTTTTTAAGTAAAAAATATACTTGCACTTTTTTAAGTGAAAAGCTTACTCACACTTTTTAAGTGATAAGCTTATAAAGCTTATACTTAAAAGCGTGCTTACAAGCTTAATATTTTAAGCGCGCTTATTTAAGCGCTTTTCGTTTAAATGCCCACCGCTACGTGTGAGTGTGTGAGTGTTGCTTATAGTTAAGTCGGATCATATTTTATTTGATGATAGTATGAGCGTACCGTATCTTCCCTTTTTGTTTTAATCTAAGTATTTACGGGATTGTCACTATGTACCTTGATTTTAGCGAGCTTCCGATATTTCGACAATCTGCACTGGAGTGGCATTCTGTAAAGACACATTTCACTTTCGAACGCGGATCCGTTTCGGATTTTATCATTGGCATTCTGTAGTCAAGTGAGAATCAACGCTAGCGCTACTAGGCGAGAGTGGCGGTGAAATGAACTAACGCAGGATATAGCTTGACAATATGCTCAAGGATTTGAAGTTTAATGGCATTCTGTAACGAATTTTACACTCACTTTCGGATCCGCACTCGAATTGTTATGTCAAAGTGACTTAGTGTGTAGCTATGGTAATCAATCAAACAAACTTTGCTAATAAATTACGAGTTTTGTTTATAGAAGATCTTTTAAAGTAAGTATTTTTAATGTAGGTCTCATTGTTTATTTAATAATTCAAAAACTCATGTCCACCTATTTTTTCAGATCTCACTCTATTGCCTTGTGCTTAATATTAATGTCAAGAAGTATAAATGAAATTGCCTCAATTTTAAGTCATCCAGACATCGTAAAAATATATAACATTTCTGCGAAATGCATCTCAACACCAAGTGTTAAAGGAACAGTAAGTAAACTCTGATTAGAATTCTAAAAAATCTATGAGCCCGTGTCTTAAAGTATTTTAGGTAATGAAATCATAAAAAAATACTTTTATTGGCAGTTTCTTTAGTAAAGCAAATATTAAATGAGCTATTCTTTACCTTTGTTACAGTTTTTTTGAGAAATTTCAAATACGTGGAGTTGTTGGTTGCATAGATGGTATCTTTGTCACCATGATACGACCCAAAGAAAATGAAGAACGGTATTATTGTCGTAAAGGTAAGCATGCAAGAAATGTTCAAGTAGTAAGTACCTACACCTTTAACTGATTTTCATCTATTTGTTACTTTCTTAAAACTTGTCATGATTCATGAACATATAAATATATAAATTTATGTAAAGATAAATTAAAAGACTGGAATTCAATTTTGTAAATATTTTGTTACAGATTGTTCATGCCGATCTCAATGTTTTGCATGTCGATGCCTCATTTGTTGGAGCTAGCAATGATAGGTTTATTTGGCACCGAGGTTCTTAGAGAAATCTTTAGCTAAATCTCTATTAGCTGCTAGGAACTCGATCAAAACATTAAGCTGCTCTACAGAGGGATGCGACGATTGTGACACCACTGCAAAAAACAGAAATGATTTTAATATAAATTAAAACTTCAGTAATCAAAACCACATTTTATTTAACTTACTTCATATCGCCTCTCTTCTACAGTTTTTCAAATGAGCCAAAAACAAACTAAACAATGACCGCAATACGTTTGGAAGTGGATTTTCTTAACAAATATAATTTCCACATTGAACTTTTGGGAATATTAGATGAGATTTCTATATGGAAAAATACCGCTTTTGATAAAATCGCGCAAAACCCTTAGTGGGTATTTGCATTCGTTTACCAGGGTGCGTTCCAAACTACGCTCTAGGTGAAACAATTGTCAAAATTGACATCAGTTTCATACTTTTTTATGCAACGATATTAAATACCCTAGATGCAACACGTGCGCTCAAAATGTGTCCCAATCAAGAAGTGCTTGAACACGACTCTAGCACTACTTGACTCATAGTTACGCGCGGACTGTTGAAAATCAAGATGCCGCAAAGCTCCGTGAAAAAATGCATAATAAATACTTATAGTACGTAAAGTGTCCTTTTTTTATAGGTATCTAATAAATGTTTGTAAATTTAACGCATTTGAAGCAAATAATTATGTTCTAATACTTACTATAAATTGATTTAATAGAAAAAAATGGGTGCGTGTACTTATGTAGGCGCGTGAGAAGTTATCCTTCTTTGGCATCGTTTAAAATTAGTTTTTAATTGCATGCAAATAATTAATAACAATAAATTAATAAAAAGTCTGGAAAAGGACACAGTCAATAAAGTTCAGTTTTAATTTGAAAAAATAAATAAATAATCAAAATATTCAATTAAAATCGCTACTGAATATAATTTATTAGAACATATGTGATTTGCACTTGTATGAAACTCAAACACGTATTCCGAATATACAAACTAGAAACATGTGGATAAATATTATAAATATGAATACCTATAACTGTTACTTTATTACAAAAAATAAAGATGTGGTTTTTGGTTCTACTACACCAATGGTCAAGAGATGGCGCTGTAGTCTCCTGAATCGCGCTTTGTTTCCGTTGTTCCAGATTAATAAATACTTTTGATAGGCCTTCACAATGCAGTCGTTAGCACCCACTAAATAGAGATTCCATTTCTATTTTGATGGTAGATTTTCTTAATTTGCGGTAAACACAAAAGTTTGTGTTACAGTGATGCGCGCGCATCTTAAAATTTCACTCTCATCATTTTTTCATAACGCGCCTAAAGAAGTATAACTTCAAAAACGTGATATTCAAATACATGATCGGTAATATAGTTGTCTCTTTTCCTCGCGGTCCGTACCTGCTATGTTGCTAATAGCGCATCTTCAGTGCGTAGAGTCAAAGAAATAAGGTCTTTATTCTTACGCGTATAGCAATAAGTGGTAAAATTTTACGAGCTTTTTTTTTTTTTTTTTTTTTTTTTTTTTTTTTTATGCTAAATAGGCAATGCGTTTGACCACAATCTCACCTGATGGAAAGCGATGATGAGGCCTAGGATGGTACACGCCTGCCTAGAAGATGCCTGTTCACTCTGGCCTTGAAGATGTCCAGGTTATATTGGTCCGGGAAAACAGACCTCGGCAAGGAGTTCCACTCCCTAGCCGTTCGTATAATGAAGGCCGAAGCAAATCGCTTCGTGCGAATAGGAGGAACTTCGACAACATAAGGGTGGAAGCCCTCGCCGCGCCTGGTCGTCCGGTGGTGGAAAGGGGAAGGGGGGATCAAATTATGTAATACCTCCGCACACTCTCCGAAATGTAACCGATAAAACACCGAAAGGCAAGCTACACGTCTTCGGTGGTCGAGGCTCTGAAGATTAGCCTCAACGAGAGCGTCATTGCCTATGAGTCTCTTCGCACGGTGTTCCACCGAGTCCAGTGCATCCAGCTGATACCGAGCAGATCCGTCCCAAAGGTGACAACAGTACTCCAAGCAGGAGCGAACTTGGGCTCGGTAAAGGTTAAGGAGCTGCTCAGATGTAAAATATCGCCTGACCTTAGAAAGTATTCCAAGTTTTCTGGCAGCGGTTTTAGCAATGGACTCGATGTAGGGACCGAAATTGAGGCTGGATGAGATGTCCATACCCAAGAGCTCGAGATGGTCTTTAACCGGCACGGAGACATTTCGGAAAGTCGGAGTCAGATGGAATGGACTCCGTTTCGTCGAGAAGAGACAGGCTTGTGTTTTAGAGGGATTGAATCCAACCAAGTTGGCTTCACCCCAGAGGGAAACAGCTTCCAGGGTTGCATTCACTCCCTCCACCATCGCCTCCCTTAATGATCGGACATCTGCATCAGACTTCACATCAGGCAGATATCTCCCCGAAACTGTGCTGTCATCTGCATACCCAAAGATACCAGGAGTTAGGAGCAGATCATTGATGTGCAGCAAGAATAGAGTTGCGGAGAGGACAGATCCCTGGGGGACACCGGCATTAATACCAAGCAGATCCGACGATGTGCCATTAATGACCACTCGTATCGATCTGCCCCTCAGAAAATCTGCAATCCAGTTGCAAAGTCCGACAGCGATTCCATATGAAGGAAGCTTGCCAATGAGACTTGCATGCCAGACCCTGTCAAAAGCCTTAGAAATATCAAGAGAAACGGCGAGAGCTTCGCCGCGTTTCTCTATGGCTTCACTCCATAAGTGGGTAGCATACACAAGAAGATCCCCAGTAGATCGCCCACGGCGGAAACCGAATTGGCAGTCACTGAGGAGATCGTTATCTTCGAGGTAAGCGAGGAGACGGTTGTTCAATACACGCTCCATAATCTTACAGAGTATGGAGGTGATTGCAATAGGTCGATAGTTGGCAGGGTCGGCACGACTACCCTTTTTGGGCACTGGTTGGACATTGGCAAGCTTCCAGGTTTTCGGAACTTGGCCAATCTCAAGGGATAAGCGATACAGGCGAGTCAGAATAGGAGACAACTCAGGGGCACAATTCCGCAGGACAATAGCTGGAATGCCATCGGGCCCACTGGCTTTATTCACGTCTAGAGTGCTTAGCGTTTTTAGTACCTCTTTCTGATGGATGCGAACTTCCAACATGGCAGAAGAACACTGAGGAAGCTTAGGTGGGTTTACGCCAGCAGCATCTAGCTGTGAGTTATTCGCAAATATAGAGGCAAACAAGTCAGCCTTCTCTTTGGAGGTGTGAGCCAGCGATCCGTCAGGTTTAATTAAAGGCGGCAGCGACGACCGGCAAAAATTGGCTTCGACTGTTTTGGCTAGGGACCAGAAAGCCTTGCTTCCGGATGGAAAGGAGGCTAATTTGGCTCCTATACGGCCAATGTGATCGAAGCGGGCCTTGCGGAGAACACCTTTACAAGACTTGGCGGCACTGTTAAAGGCCTTCTTCAGACTTCGAACATTTGGTGATTTGCGGGCTCGAGCATCCGCCCAGGAGCGATACGCAAAATGCTTAAGCGCCTCTGCTTTAGCACAGTCCGCGTCAAACCAAGGGCGGGCGCTAAACCGGCGTGGTACGTCAGAATATGGAATAAAGTACTCCATAGCCTGACGCACCACGTCAGCAATGGCATCCGCGCAGCAAGTCGGGTCGTCCGAAGAAAAGCAGGTGCGACGCCAAGGATAAGATGCAAAGAAATGCCGCATCTCATCCCAGTCTGCTGAACCATATCGCCAAACACGCCTAGTTCCGATAGGTTCCGGGTCGCTTGGAGAGTAGACTGATACGGACTTCACCAGACAGTGGTCGGAACTCCCTAGAGGAGACGAAATTACCACCTGGTAACGGTCCGGGTCTGTTGACAGCAGAAGGTCCAGGCAGTTTGGTGTGTGGCTATCAATATCGGGTACACGTGTAGCGCCCTTCACAAGCTGGGAGAGACCTAGCGACATAGCAAATGTGTGCGCTAATCTCCCGGCATGGTCGGTTTTCTGGAACGGGAACAACCACTCATGGTGGTGTGCGTTAAAGTCCCCCAGAACGACTAGCTGCGCACTCGGGTATCTTTGCTGGGCTGTTTCAGCGGAGGCGCTGAGGTACTGGAAAAACCTGGTTGTCTCCATGTTCTCTGTGTGCGACCGATAAACACTGGCATAGAGTATTTGCTCTATACCTGTGTTCACCAGCACCCATAATGTAGAGAAACTGGGATCCTCAAGGTTGCGGAGACGTTGGCAGCAGATGTCATCACGAGCATACACGCAGGTGCCAGCGCGCGATTTAAAATTGTGCTCCAGGATGTAACCTGGGTAATGCAAGTAAGCTGCGTCAGTCGGGCATCTTATTTGAGTCTCCGTGAGGAACAGCAGATGTGGTTTATCGGTCTCAAGGTGGTGATGGACACTATCGATATTTGAGTGCAATCCTCGGACGTTAGCAAGGTGCACTTTTAGTGCGAGGGAGTGCATCCGCTGTTTCACCAGTTTCTTTCTTTTGACGTTCATATTTTTTTTTTTCATAGGTAGAGAGTGAACAGGCAGGAAGGGGACAGATGAGCGAGACTCTGCTAAGCTACTGCCAAGCGATGCAGTTATGACGCCACACTGACGGGTGACTGAGCTGGAGCGCGCGGGGACGCCCTAACCCCCCCAAAAGTGTCCATCGGGCCCTCGCATCCGGTCGCCAACCGGCACGATGGCGCACCTTGGGATTTTTCGCGAGTTGGCGGGGCAGCCTTTCGTAGGTGGCTTTCCTACTACTTGGGCCCCCTACTACCTGCGGTCGGCCAGCGGAGAACCGTGCTTAGGATCCCGCTACCCTCCGCGATCAGCCACCCAGCGCAGCAATCACGCAACACCGAAGCCGGCAAGCTGTACATCGCAACTGCTCGGACTCCCCCCCTAAAAACGGCAACACCAGGCATCGAGCCGAAACACGATGAAAGTCGTTTGGCGGCTCGGCTTTGCCTAGAGGGTGGTTACCAGCCACGGTCGAAACCTACCACCGGTGATGTGCCGAGCATTTGGCGCTACCCAGGGGACACGTGTGGGTATCTAGAGCTAAAGCCCACGGACGCGCTCGGCTTTATCCCCCCAACTTGCATTTTGAACTATCATAACTCATTGACGCATGCGTTTTAATAAAGACCTTTGCATTAAATGTAACTTTGAATGTTTAAATAATGCCTTACATTGTTTTTGACTACGCGATCATCTTACGGAGCTCCGCGTATCGTCCAATTTACCTTTTGGACAGGTTTCAGCCACGATTTTGTTCGTGATGTTGTATCTAGGGTATTTAATATCGTTGATTTTATGTCAACATTAAACGTTGGTAAAAAGTTCCACTCATAGCCGTAGGTTTCGAACGATGCCCAAGTGCGCGGAGTACCATTCTGTTAAAAGTTTAATAGATAGATACTAGAATCGATTCTTGGATGATTCTTTAAACCTAAACCTTAATTTGACAATAGTGTATCCTTGTCATTATCTATACAAAATGAAAAGGATACTCTGATGAAATTTAGTTTAAGTTTAGAGAATCATGCCAGAATCGACACCAATGAATAATTAAATTAATCCATTTTATGAAAAACAGAATCAGCAATTGCTGCAATCATAGACATAGTTATAATCATAAATATCGCTTGAAGTGAGACCGATCATTCATCTATGACACAGTTTTGTATCTATGGCTCTCACTGAATGCGGCGGATATGCATTCACATCGCACAACGGATCGCTTTACGGAAATTTCGCATTCTGTAAAAAATATTACCACCATGTGAAGCGAGATGTCATTCTTATCGCAAGTGAGTTGTAGTGTTACCATTTTAAGAAATTTCGGTAAGTCGAGATCATAGGAATAGCATGTGTCTATGGTCGTGATACATCGACATAGTTCATAGAGCAACACGGAAAGAAGTAGGGATATAATCCATAATACTATTAAAATCATTCTGCTACTTTTTGCGGGGGAGGAGTATGCACACAAAGGCAGTCCAATATACATTCGAAAAAAAAAACTGTACTTATGACACACGCATAAAAAAATAAACAATACACCGCCAAATCCTGCACACATATTTATATTTTTGTGTACGAATAAGTCACGCCATATATTCATTTCTTGGATGACAGTCACTCGCGGACCGTTAAAGAGTTCCGAAAACTACTTATAGTACTTAATGTCGTTTTTTCGACAGGTATCTAATCAATGAAATCGAGTCTGGCATGAATAACGGATGCAAAACATGTACTGACAGGGTTTTTGTTCTGTGAAACAAGTCCGACGATTGAATTTTAACAAAATAATCTTGGTTTATTCTAGGTTAAAAATTGTTCGTGTATTATCTAAAATACTTTTTTAAAATAATTTTACCATGTAGAGTAGAAAACGTTATAGATCTCAAGACCGCCCATTAATCTTACAAGAAGGAAAAGGGCACTAATTTCTTCGAAATGTTGTAAGTATACGTAAATTACAGTAGTTTTTATTTTTGTAAGACTATGTTAACCACTTGTTTGAAAAGCCACCATTAAATTGACTGGCATAAAATTTGATTATTTTATTTCCACCGCACAAACGTTGGTCCATGTCGCAATACAGCCAGTGTCTATGGACATTTCGCTCGCAGGCACTGGCACATTAGAAAATAAGTTCTTTTAATTCTTTTTTGATTTATGTTCTTTTTATATATTTTCGGATTTATTTATAAGTGTCATTGTAAAAAGAGAATAAGAGAAAATTTGATTCGTACATATTGTTATTTTGTAGTTGTGAATATTTTCGAATATAGTGCTCCAAGTACGTATTAATAGAATGTAATAATATTGATTATTTTCTTATCTCAATACTTTACTTTTATAAAAATCATAAAGTTTGTGTTAAAAGAAAAAAAGAGTATCATTAATAAGTTTATTCTGACCCAGGCTCAATCATAATTGTGACATTTATTGTTGTTATTCAACAACTTTTTTTTTTATTTCAGCAACACGCACAACAAGTCCTTGGCAGGCTTCGCCTCCATCTCAACAAAGATCTCTGTTAAAATTTGTCTAATGACACACGGCCTATTGTTGCGGTGCTAGACTGCTTACATTATATTCATGAGAAGTGGTCACTGCGTCAGCTACATCTACAACCTGCAGACCACACCAGACAGGCCACAGTAGGCCTATTCGCCAACTGCTTTTGACAGATGGAAGTAATAATCACAGCTATTTAGTGATCCACTACTTCTGCTTTATATAACACCACTCAGATACTTGTTCAGAAAAGCATCGATTAATATTCAATTTTCTCTTTATTTATATACAAAAAAACATAAAAATTGGCAAATAGGCTGACGAGCATCTCTGACAAAAATGTAACAATGTAATGTACAGTTTCAAAGGCATCTGTCATAATTTATGAATAAAAATGTTACATATTTATTTTAATGAGTTTTACTATAAATAATCACCCTTTTATTAAATTATCTTCATTTTCATTGCAATGGGGGTTTACGCAACTCGCCGGTCTATATTATATATCATTCAGAATTAAGTAGGTATGTATATTAAATATAGGAACTACACAGAAACTAATTCTTAAATAGTTAGTTTTTATGTAGAACATTTAAAACGTTCAATCTAAATAAAGAGGAGCCCGGAGACGCAGGTGCTTAGAGTATTCATCCTGCAATCATGAAAGTTAGGCAACTTTTGGTAATTGTATGGGTGACCAAAAACTTATTATCTCGATCTTCTCCGTGTTTCAGATGACACATCAATCTATTGGTCCCAGCTGCATCTGCAGTCCTTAGCACTGATCAGTCCGCACTAGGTCCTACTACTAGGTGGGTCACGGCCAGTCTCCCTATTCCATCTGCCTCAACAGTGGGGGCAGGAATAGGCTGATGATGAAATAGTTCAATAAAATCATTACTTTTGTAGTTTACTGTGGTGAAGGGTTAAAAATATGAGTGACTATTTTTTAAATCTAAATATATTTATTCAATTAACATTAACTACATTTAATGTTTACACAACACCGTTGCCTTATGCTTTTTACTAAAGGTTCTTTTGGTCTTATTATGGTGATAAAGGTACAGTCTATGCTACCAACAGCTGCAGGCCTTTTTAATTTCTCCAAAAATCTGTAACAAAAGTAAAGTTTATTAAAATAACTCCAAAAAAATATACCTAGTAGTTTTTTTAAAGGTAAATTGGTCTAAACCAAAGTTAAATGTCGTTTATTGACTCTTTTTCCTTCCGGTTGACTGGTAGAGAATGCTATGCTGGCATTAAGACCGCCATATGTAATGTAAAGGTATTAAAAATTAATTAAATAAAAAGTGGTCCTGAATAGCAGTTAGCATTAACTACTTAAGTATTAGATAATTTAAATAAACTACAAATAGAAATTTTATTACCCACATAAAATATTCTAAAATAATTAAAGTAAAGGATTGCAAAAACTAAGAAACACTGTTCTACTTGAATTATATGTAATATTTATACCGGAGGGTCTACTTTATTATATCTTTTGTACACCTATTTGCCCAAGTATTTGTTTAATTGTAGTGAATCAAAGTTTACTTACCAATTCTTTATCACTTGGCATTGTGATGCATTTTGCTATGTCTGGATGACATAAAATCTTAAAAAGGTGGCAATTTCATTTACAAGTCTTGATATTGATGGTTGGGATAAATGTGTGTAATTTTTTGCCCTATTATCCTTAGTAACTCCCATTTGCACAAATGAAAGTGTACACAGTATCTGAAACAAAAAAAACTTTTTATTCTTATATAATTGTTATAAAAAGTTTCTTGGTTGGGTTTTATTTTTGTTATGCAATTAGGTACTTTACCTTCATTCTATTGGATAATCCTTTTCCATTACACTTGGTTTCTTCTAAATGAATACTTTAAATCATTTTCCAATTGTTGAAAAAAATCTTTATTTAGTCACATATTCATCTTCACATGAAATTACTCAAGGTTACACAGAAATTGGGCTTGTAGGCGGCTTCTGGCCAAATCTACATCATACATGGGCTTTCTATAGTAAAAAGCAAGTAATAGAGTGAGTCATATGAAATACTAGATAGACATAATTTTAAAGAATTATTACTTAAATAAACAAAAGCAACGTAATTATAAATAATTTAATAATTACTCTTGTTTTATGATGATAATAGTCTACAGAAATACTCACTTCGTACAATCACTTCTATTACCGCAGCTAATGAGTAACTTTTATTTTGACAGTTACTTTCGAGTGCGGTTTTTAATGTGAGGTGTAAACAAGCGCTGAAATTCGTTACAGAATGCCATTGAAACGTCAAAGCCATTTAGGTATGATATGGTCTCACCTGTGATAGTTTACTAAACCGCCACTCTCACTTAGTAGCGCCAGTGTCGATTCTCACTCGATTACAGAGATGTGCATAGAGTAAGCCCTCATTCGGCCAAGTTACCAAACTTTAAAAATAAGACTATTTTAACTTTACATTCATTAAAACTTTAGACTTGAGCCTCATATCTACAAATATATCTAAAAAATAAATTTACGTGCTTTTTTTCACGCATAATAACTAAGTCGATATATCTCGATTTACCAAAAACTTTTAAAATGGTAACACTACAAATTACTTAGGATATGAATGACATCTCGCTTCACTTGCTTGTACAATTGGTTACAGAATGCGAAAATTCCGTGAATCGAAACCTAGAGAGCGAAAGCAAAATGGATCCGACACACACAGTGAGATGAGATTATGGGTTTTACAGAATTGCACTACTGATGACCAATCCGCCATGATTACGGAGTTACTCCTGAGATATCGGAAACTCGGTAAAAACAAAGAACATGGACAACAATCCCTTAAATAACATAATTTACTATTTGGACAGATTTATAATTTTTATTTATTTGTGACTAAAGCGAGAAAGCGTTAGAATAAATTATAACATCTCGTAACACATTTCATATCTGAATGAATTTCAAGTTAAAATAATTATTAGTTGTATTTTTGTGACATGTACCTATTTCAATAATAATAAGTAACTATAATTCTTTTATTTTATTTATTAAGGGATAAAAAGGGTTACAATATGTGTTTTATGACTAAAGATTAATGTGGTACCGTGGTACCGTAAAATCTAAGGTAATATTGTAACCCACAATATTATCCACAAATTATTAAATAAAAATAGTGCCTTGCTGATGTTACATTCAGTGAGAGTAAACTTAAAACTGTTATAATCCTTATGCTTAACTATAATTTTAACAAACAAAAAGTAACTAAACATTTTTCATAAACAAATCGGTAATATGTTGCTCGACATAAAATTATTTTATTTTTAATTTATTTTATAACGATAACATAAAATATCAACTGATAAAACTTGCGTACCTAAATGATACATGTTGCTTGATATGTGTATTTTCAATCTAAATACGAAATCAGTTTCGTTGTCATTAGTTTATGTCCCTACATAAAACCCTTTAAAGCCGGATAGTTGCCGCTGTGGAATAGAGTTACATGTGGATACATGCCTGGTTTTTAATAGGGAATATGTATGTTGAATGAAAACTACATAACTTTGACATAACGAGGACTAAAAAGCAGTACACTGTACGTACACATTTGACAATGACATTTCGCGCTCGCGAAGTATTCGAATTCGATATTGGTTCGTGCTAAGGGTACTTCTAATGTATTTCTACGTCACAACCGCTCTGTGGCGTTTCGGATATTTGACTTTGTCACAAGTTTTTCGCACTTTTTAATGATACATTTCATGCTCAAAAAAAATTTTTTTTCAACAAATATTGATGAAGGAACAATTCATCGGTAAAACAGTTTAAATATTAAAAAAATCATTATTTCAATTACATACATATTCCCTTAGCGATGTTGATGGTGTTGTAAGTCTTGCGTAATGCTTTTCTATAACATGTAACGACCTCTACGGTGGAGTGGTATGTTGTACATACGTACACTGATTTTCGAAGTCTCACCAGCTCCGAGAGCCTGGATTTGAATTCCGGTGGGGCACATGTTAGTATGTTGTTTGTAGTACAAATATTTGTACATAAGTCATAGCTGATTTCTACCAATGTACTTATTGGTTTCCTTCAGTAACCCTATATATTAATTTTTTAATGCTATGTAAGTTATACTAAGATGTACGCCTTTTTCGTTAGCATTCGAAAGTGAAAATGAAACCGCATCATCATATTCGCCACTGCAAAGCAGCACATAGGCAAAATTTTCCTGCAAAAATTGTGTCTCCTAGGGCCAGTTCTATCCCAAGTTCTTGTTCTTGAATAACTAGACTATCTAACAGATCAAGATTTCTCATAATTATGTGTTGGTTCATCTGGCATTTTTTTTAAGAAGACCTGAGAAAATTTTATGCATAATAAATAGATCTGGTAAATTATAAAGTATATTTTATATTCGCAGCAGTTCAGGTCGGAGTAAGAGGATACGAACAATCTTTACACCAGAACAGTTGGAGCGGCTAGAGGCGGAGTTTGAGCGACAGCAGTACATGGTCGGACCAGAAAGACTTTACCTCGCGCACGCGCTGCAACTCACTGAAGCACAGGTATCTGTATATATCTATCTATCTTTATACAGAACAGCTGGAGCGGCTGGAGGCGGAGTTTGAGAGACAGCAGTACTTGGTCGAACCAGAGAGGCTTTGCCTTGCGCACGCAACTCACTGAGGCACAGGTATCTGTATATATCTATCTATCTTTATACAGCACAGCTGGAAATATGGGGTCCTTTAAGAGAGGTGTGAAGAAGCATTTCTGCGGGCCGGCAAGGGGAGGATGGGGCTTCTACCCCCCTTTTCACCTCCTTAATAGATGATTTCTGGGATAAAACATGTAAGTATTATAAAAAATACAGAGAATAAATAAGGTTTATATTAAATTTTTATTTTTTATATTTTTAGGTTTATTATCGCATTTGTGATACTCCTGGTGTTGCAAGTGTCCATGGGCGACGGTGATCACTTACCATCAGGTGAGCCGTCTGCTCGTATGCCCCCTATAACATAAAAAAAGGTAGATTACAAAGATAAAATAAATAAAAGTAAGAAATAAGTTTAATAGCTAAGTTACGTCAATAAATGGGTTAAATAATAAAATACACTAACAATAAGTTCACATTATAAAATCTTAACCACAGGGAGTTAATTCTTGTACACTTGAATGACGTTCAGGGTTCGTGTTATTTTATGTTGAAATATCGAAATTATATATAATATGCGATCCCATTATCCTTGTTATTTATTGTTGTATTATTTCACTACGTAAACTGGCATTTTACTTTCAGTGAATACCAAATTTTAATAAAACAGTCAGTACTTACACCTCATACTCAAATGTCAGTGTGACTGACTTGATGAAAGCTCGGGTACGCCGACCTCGGAGTAGCATTTGTTGCCACATATGAAAAGTACGCCGACGGTATCTAGTTGAGCGAAGCAAGATCAATCATTTAACAATGGGTTAGGTTAGGTTAGGTTTACGCCAGTTAAGCCACATACGGTTAACGCCAGTGACCGCCACACGCGGTTAACGCCAGTGACCGCCACACGCGGTTAACGCCAGTGACCGCCACACGCGGTTAATGCCAGTGACCGCCACACGCGGTTAACGCCAGTGACCGCCACACGCGGTTAACGCCAGTGACCGCCACACGCTTCGTGGCGAGTCCATATAAAATGTATGAAAACTACGGGAAATATGCCGGTGGAGGCGTTTTGTGATTGTGGCCGGTAGCCCGTGTGCGGCGACACTTAGGATTTGTCACGGAAAAGAATAAAGTGGTTGCCTGGTTACGTTTTCTCGTTGATAGAATGACAATTCTTTTGTACTCAAATTAACATCTTATTTATAATTCTTAATATACACCAGTGCATCGCAGGAACCAAGTTTTATTTCGCAATAGTATTGTAACCATTAAGCTCGAGCAGTGGCAGCGGCCGGCGAAGCGACAGAATGAAAATTTGTTAGCAGTTAAATTGAGCAATGTCACCTTTTTTTCTCATGTATAATGTTTTCCGTAAAACCTCTAGGATTTTCGCGAAAAATCGATTTATCATAATATCATCCTACGACGGATATACGGAAAACTTTTAAATGTTTTGTTATTTATTCCTACAGGTCAAAGTTTGGTTTCAAAACCGTCGCATAAAATGGCGGAAACATCACCTGGAGGTGACGCAGCAGAGGCTGGCAGTGCTGCAGAGACACAGGCCCGAAGAACGAGACGACGATGTGTGAACCCTATAGGATAGAGAAGGACAAACGATGATTCTGTGAACGTGGAAAAAGTGTTAGGAGCATTAAAAATATCAACAAAAAAGCTTCAGTACAATCGATTTATAAGCCGCGCCAATAAAGAAAGGAATCTAAAATGGCAGCGGCGATCATGCGCTCTCACTCTAAACTATTGCTGTCTTTAGTCCCACACGGCGCGTACTGCATGCAAAATAAACAGTTCTGACTTTGTTCTCGCACTGTCTCGACATTACCTTATAAACAACTTTTTCTTTCTATCTTTCTTTTTATTTGCTGACCCTAAAATCTGTCAGTGTAGGTACAAAGACGCCATTGTCGATTCGTTTCTTTATTGGCGCGGCTTATGTCGATATATCGATAATACTGAAGATTTTTTTGTCAACGTGTGAAGAGAGCTTCTATTATAAGAAAAGGACAAATAGAAATTCTGAATTAAAATTAAAACTTAAAGTGAAAAGTTATAAAAGTGTTCGGAAATTTTATTGCCTGTGTACGGACTCTAAGTAAGTAGGTATAAATATACTTTGTGCGCTTAACAGAATACTAATTTATTACTGTTTAAGCATTGACGTTTAAAGACATTATTGTGCTTAAGTTAAATACAGTGCGCTCAAGATCTTGTGGCGCGTGGCCAAAATCAGAACTAATTTTAAGAAGGTATAAAATAACCCTCTTTTTTATTGAACAAGTGTAAATAAACCTTTCATTAAAGCTATTAACGGGATTGTTATCATGTACCTTGTTTTTTTATGAGTCCCAGATATTTCGACACTGGTGCAAGCGCCATGATCACGGAGTAACTGAAGTAATTGCGGGTAGGCTGTTATTGGCAGACATATCGGTCTACCCTCCGACGTCGTCTTTTACTGCGCTCGATACACCTACCACTGGTCACATTCTCACTATTCACTCGCACCTGTTCCCGACACACAATACACACAGTATCATATCGCGGAACGACACTTTTTTGATTTTTTCGGTTTTTGTACATACCAACCACTGGATTCAAGACACTTGACAATTTCCATCGCGATTGAAATTTATGTGTTAGGATATTTCAATCGCTTCTCTGACCAATCTTGGTAAGTAGTGGCGTTCTGTCAAGATGATTTGTGGATTGGAGCTCAATCCAGTGATTAGGACCCGAATCGATTAAATGTTCTGCGATAGCTGATTTTTGCGCGTACAAGTTGCATGGTAAAAATCCCGTTAATAGTTATAGTGTAAGAGACCATGAAACTTTAAAACAATAAACTTTTCATATTTACTTCAAGACTCTTTCGCAGTTCTAAAATATTGTAACGTTCCCTTCAGTGAGGAGATTTTACATAATTGTAATCCTCATTTCACCAACGAATTAGAAATTATATGAAAACATTACTCTCTAGCTTCTCAAGGGGAGCCCGATGGCGCAGGTGGCTAGCGCGTTCGACTGCGATCGATGAAATTAAGCAACTTTCGCAATGGTCGGCCATTGGATAGGTGACCAAAAATCTTTTATCTCGAGTTCCTCCGTGCTTCGGAAGGCACGTTAAGTCGCTGGTCCCGGTTGCATCTGCAGTCGTTAGCACCCGCCAATCCGCACTGGGCCCGCGTGGTGGATCATGGTCCAATCTCCTAATCTCATCTATAGTGAAGGCATGTGCCCCAGCAGTAGGGACATTAATAGACTGATGATGATGATTACTCTGCAACTATGACCCCTTAAACAGGGTTCCAAACTCACACAGTTTTCCTCCAATAGCAACGCGACACGCATACAGATAAATCAAAATAATTTGACAAATCAAATTCATTCGGCTACCGATTCATTGAGTAAGATAATGTTGAACGGAAATCCTAACCAATCCCAAGATCGCGTGTTCATCTCATTTTTAGCCCTGCCCACTTAATCGCAGTTTGCATGGAACCACTTTTATGGTTTCCCCACCCCCCACGACAACGGCTAACTAGAGCCGAGGTCCGAGTCTCAGAAACGCCCTCTAGTTGAGCCGACCCCCTCGGGTTCGAGTGGTCTAGAGGCTCCAGACGGAGAGGAGACTCCCCCGTGGGGAGATGCCATCCGCCTGGAATACCTCTAGAGGCAATCGCCAATTCTCGGCTTGAGGTCCCCTTAGGATTTCGCCGTCCCCAAACCCGGTGATACTGTAAAGGTCATCTGATACCAACAGCATACACACTCAAAAAAAAAAAGAAAAATGCCGTAACGTCTCGAAATCCCAAGATTGTATGTTGATCTCATTTTTAGCCCTGCCCACTTGATCGCAGTTTGCGTGGAACCACTTTTTAACTCAGTTCGTACCCATATCATGTCTAATTCGTTTTTCCACCTTATCACCAGCAGCCCTCTACTATCAATGTCATCCAAATGCCATCAAAGATCTTGGTCACACTTGAGCTACTTGACGCAAAACAAACAAACATACGAGCAGTGGGTGGTTGCCGTAGTCCTTAGATTAAAACAAAAAGGGAAGATTCGGCACTTGTGGCCCAAAAGTGTACCACTTAAATTGTGGTGCTTGAACACAATTAGATTTAGTCACAATTTGATATCCAAACACGCTGCATGTGCACTCAGTATAACAATATTGCGTATATTCTGCGTTATAAAGATAAAACAATGCCTTCGTTGCTTTTATAAAGAACACAAATAGTTCAAGATTAAATTTACAATTTCCACGGCAAATCTTTTCATTCATAAAACTATAAAAATATTTTTTCTCAAAAATCAAAGTTTGTCGTGAATGTTATTTACTTATTCGCCATTTGTTATCAAGATAAGGACAACATATACAGCTCAGCCGTTTGTAGAGAGAGAGAAAAAAAATGCAGTCGGCTGCCAAGCGACGCGGACTCGCCGTTTCGCTCGGGCTGCTTTGAAGCGTAGGTATAATGCGATTGAAATAAGAATAAGGAAGCTAATGACCTCCATCTGTCAAATGTCGCTTGAAAAGTACGGTTTGCAAAAAAACTTGGAACACTTTTTTTAGCACTGAACTAATGTTAGAATAAATACCAAACATTTGTAAACAAAAGAAAGAAAGAAATCATATGAAACGTACAGAAAATTAGTACAGGAAAGGGAAATATAAGAATATCAGTTTTATTATAAATACAGGTACTAAAAAGAAAAGCAGCAGTGATGATGACGACTACTCCGACGTTAATGCAGAGATGAGCGGAATTAAAGAGCTAGATTCTGATTAATGTTTCTTTTCACTCAGTCTTAATAAATAAATATTTTTAAAAATCTGATATTTTGCTTACTTAATCTTGGCAAATAAGTTTAATTAAAGAAAAACTTTTTTGCTCACTCTACCTAAATCATCATAAATCGCACTGTACAGTTCTGTCTCGCTCGCTCGATTAAATGTTTATTTACAGAAGCGTGCGTGTGTCAGAGTTACTTAAGTAGTTGAGTTGGATCATATTTTATTTGATGCTAGTATGAGCGTACCGTATCTTCCCTTTTTGTTTTGATCTAAGCAGTAGTCATTGATAATGGAGTTAAATACGGGAACAAAAGATTGAAGCGATCGTGAAGATATCGATTTTACGGCCGCATAATCATTCTCTCTCTTTCCTTTCCAAACCGCTGGTCGATTTCATACAGAGGCCCATGCACGAATTTTGACAGCTGCGATCTGCAATCGTATATTCATAGGCAAAATTTGTACCTATGGAAAAAGATAGTTTGTTCTTACGTTCGATAGAGGCCGCTGCTTAGTTTTCATAGAAACTTTGACGATGCGATACGAATACGGAGCTGCCAACATTCGTGCTTTTATGTATTGCTCAGTCCATTCTCTGGTTACCGTTTAGTCTACTAAAAAGCTAATTTCAAATGTAAAGATTAATTAAAAATAAGTTATGCAATAAGTATCAATAAAAAAAAAAACAATTGTATAGTTAGTTGAAAGTGGCCAATGAAACTGAATTAACATATCTCAGAAAGATAAGTTTTTCAAGAGAATAGGAGTAGAGATGATTTTTTTGATAACAAGAAATAATAATAATAGTTTATTGCATGAAAATATGGTATAAAAGGTGTTTGATTATTCTCATGTCTCACATATTTTACTGTTAGACAGCATGCAACAGTTTTTAAATTAAATTAAAATTAAAGTGTTATTTTAAGCGTATAAGTATAATGCCAAGATCATTTTATAATCAATATTATACCATCAAAATGTAAAAAATAGATGCCCAATGTTACAAAATTTGATTTCTCTCAAGATTCCAATAATCAATAATCATAACAAATTACAATCGAAAGCATTTTAGTGTTGAGTGTGTAAAACCACAGAACACAGAAAGATGTTAGAAGGGCCTTGTGGGCGGGGCAGGCGCGCCACAGTTATGTGTCAGCAAATACCAACGATATTAAATACCCTAAATACACCACGAGCAAGCACTTCTTGGTTCACAGTCACGCGCGGACCGTTACAAAGTCAAGATGCCACAGAGCTCCGTGAAAAAATGCGAAAATAATACTTAGAGTATGAAAAGTGTCGTTTTTTCCACAGGTATCTAGTCAATGTTTGTTAATGCATTTGAAGTTAATTTTGATCTAATACTTACAATAAACTGATTTAATATAAAATATTTGTTATATACAAATGCATGGTCGGTTATACGTCACCATATGGCCGTCTCTTTTTCTCGCGGTCCGTGCCTGCTATATTGCTAACAGCGCGTTCAGAATTGCGTGTAGAGTCAAAGAACTAAAGTCTAAATTCTTCCGCATATAGCAAAGTCGTAAAATTTTAAGAGCTTGCATTTCGAACTGTCAGAAGTCCTTGACGCATGCGTTTTAGTTAAGAACTTATACAGTATGTAATAAAGGTTACTTTCAATATTTAAATAATGTCTTATATTGATTTTGACTACGCGATCATCTTACGGAGCTCCGTGGATCGTTCAATGTACCTTTTGGACAGGTTTCGGGCACGATTTTGTTCGTGTTGGTGTATCTAGGATATTTAAAATCGTTGGCAAATACTCATAACTTCACCAAAACTTGATTCTGATTGCGTCGTTGTTCTCGGTTGTGAGCGCTGATTGGTTCGATTGTTTGATGTCGCGTTTAACCGCTCTGTGTGTTCTGTCAGTAAGACAGATAGGTGTCAAAATAAAAACATGTTCGAAATAAAAACTGATAATTTTTACTACATTAATGAAATATTCACATCATCATAACTGTTTTTTAAAAGTAAAAGATATTGCGACACGACCAACCTTTTCATTTATACTATTTAATTAATTTTGTAAGTAGTTAATTGTTATAATAATAACAGTAAAAATAACAGAACTGTTAAAATAATTTTGTAACTTCTAATGTTACAATATAACAATTGTAATAGGATACTGTTAACTACACTTGTTCAGCTTGAAATATAAATATTACATATAATAATACAAAGAAATGCCGTTAGGCAAAGTATAATTCTGACATTATTTTATGAGCCCAAAAGAAGCAGTAGCGGCTAACCAAATTTCTTGACTAAAAGTACAGATAAATAATGGTATGGTAATATGAAACCACGACGCAATTGAAACTTTTAAAATCATTAATAAAAAAAAATTGTGTATGTCAGCACGGACTCCAGACCGGAGTTTACACTCTAAAAATATTTTATTGACATTTGTGACAACTTAATGTTTTTTATCCGTTGCCATGGCTAAAAGTGAAAGGTGCGCAGATGAGGTTGCGCACAAAAACGTAACGAGGTCATTAATGTCATTCATCGATAGATTTTACTCCTCACATTTTTCTCATACCGGGCCCCTTATATATGCAAATCGATTCTTAAGGAGTAAATTCCTAAAATTGTGTGCTCGGAGCACACATCTGAAATAAAACTTCTTTTCTTAAATAACCTAACATTAGGCGGTGCATAAGGCATAGGGGAATGGAGCAGCGCACGCATCACTCATATATTATACATATTGTTTCGCGCGTTCGGCTGCGATCGCTGAACTTAAGCAACAAAAAAAAATTACTATCTCGTGCTCCTCCGTGCTTCAGAAGGCACGTTAAGCCGTTGGTCCCGGCTGCATCTGCAGTCGTTAGCACTCACCAATCCGCACTGGGCCCGCGTGGTGGGTCATGGCCCAATCTCCCTATTCCATCCATAGGGAAGGCCTGTGTCCCAGCAGTGGGGACATTAATAGGCTGATGATGATGATGATATATATTGTCCCGTGTGACGCTCGTAGAGTTTCAGCCTTCTCCAACTTACCTTCCAACTTTCATGCTCGACGGGAAGAGCTGCGCATGCATCCCACACAAACACACACACACACAAACAGGGTGTAAAAAACCTTTAACGAAGTCGAAGGTCACGTATTTTCCACATCATGACGATCTTTTTTTCTACTGGACCATACCTGAGGGTTTTTTGGTTATGGAGATATTGAAGGTCAGAGTCACATTTTTTTTTCAAGATTTATACATAAATATTTTCAAAACGTTATTCAGAAACTTTTTGATCGACGCACTTACACTTACGCACACACACACGCACATTCTTACCCACTCACCCATAAATGATTCCTACGTATAATATTTTGTAATATTACTTGTTTGGGTGTACATAATGCGTAGTTTTAGGCCCGGAAAGTTTCTCAATGATTGATCTAGTATTGAGCATAGTTAAAAAGGGATGTCGCTATAGTTAGCACATAGCGACATCCCTTTCTAACTGTACTCAAGTAAAGATCAACACTTAGTTGTCATTCTTTAATGCGGGCCTTAGTCTTTGTCACAGGTTTTTTTACATCCTATATGTGACTCGTGACGTATTTTCCGTTTCATCATTGCAATAGGATTTTTCAATTTACACCACGTACGAAAAGAAGTTTTGCTTCAAAAATTGTCGCTATGTAATAAAAGTTTCATTTTAATAAACTTTCGCAGTGGACGTTTTTCTAAGAAAAATTGCTAATGCGCACGCAGGCTTCCGTTTGTGTGCTTAAGAAGTTTGCCGGGGTGTATACCAGGGTTCTCATTACACTGGTCCTACTTATTCTCTCTCATGGACGTACTATAAAAGTTTGTATAGTAAGAATGAAAAGGAAAGACTGCTGTCAAATTTAATTAGACTTGAGCCTCCCTCCCTACAGTGCGGCCAAGATCTCGGATCTAGGATGTTGTAAATAATTATATATAGTAGGGGTGATGACGGGGTACACTATTCTACTACTACTAAACGAAATTCTATTTAGTCCGTCAATTAGATGATCAAAAAATAATGGACACGTATTTTTTCTTTAGGCAATCAACCAAAAAATGACAAAGTTATAGCGCGTCAAAGTTTGGGAGTAGGGGCTCGTGACGTCACTTTTAAGTGAAAATTGTACCAAAACATATGTCATTGTTGCAATCTCGTACAACAAAAAATGCTCATTGTAGGTGGCGCTAAAGTCTCAAAAAAAGTGTTTTTTCACTTATTCACCCTGAAAATATCATTTTAATGGAAAACTTTAAATGGCAAAGTTGTTTCGTACATAATTACCAACAACTTTTGTATAAACAATTTTTTTGTATTACTTACCGTTTACAAGTTATAAATTGCGCAGGTATGAAAAATCCAATAGAGCGGTTTTGGGCAGTTCAAGTACACATTTGCAGTGCACATTTCAATGTACGTTTTTACTATTTTTTTTTCAATCATGAAAAAGAATAAAAATAAAACTATTTTTTTAATTTTTTTTTGTTTTTCAATCATAAAAAAAATAAAAAATAGTAAAACGTACATTAAAATGTGCACTGCAAATGTGTACTTGAACTGCCCAAAACCGCTCTATTGGATTTTTCATACCTGCGCAATTTATAACTTGAAAACGGTAAGTAATACAAAAAAAATGTTTATACAAAAGTTGTTGGTAATTATGTACGAAACAACTTTGCCATTTAAAGTTTTCCATTAAAATGATATTTTCAGGGTGAAAAAGTGAAAAAACACTTTTTTTGAGACTTTAGCGCCACCTACAATGCTCATTTTTCGTGTACGAGATTGCAACAATGACATAAATTGTAGTACTCAACGCCCTCTACAATTATGGCCGAAAAAAAAGTTTTTAAAATGCATACAAAACAAGAAAAATGCGTTTTGTTACAATTTTCACTTAAAAGTGACGTCACGAGCCCCTACTCCCAAACTTTGACGCGCTATAACTTTGTCATTTTTTGGTTGATTGCCCAAAGAAAAAATACGAGTCCATTATTTTTTGATCATCTAACTGACGGACTAAATAGAATTTCGTTTACTGTACCCCGTCATCACCCCTCATATATACTATATTAAATATCAAACGTTTGAATGAAAAGCTGCAATCGGAGCGCAGTCCGCAGTAGTACCCATTACACGAACCAATATCCAATTCGAATAGTCAGCGAGCGCGAAATGTCAATGTCAAATTTTGTATGGAAACACGAACAACAGACGTATATCTAGATCGATTTCAACTATTCGAATTTGATAATGGATGCGACAATGATAGCGACCACGATCGCCACTATGTGGGGGAGGCTTAACATTTTTAAAAATTGTGTACAGAATAACTCATACATATTTATAACACTACATATAGGTCAATGTATGCCAATTTACAAATCAGATATGTCGTGAAAACTACGCGCAAAAAATTGTCATTTTCGTCTAGTTACGTCTTTTTTTAAGTAAATCCAAAAACTTAGAATTGACTTAAACATTGTTATTATTTTTTATAGTATAAGCGTTAGACTACTTCAAAATAATTAAATTATATCAGGGGGCCAATCGCCTATCAAAATATCAAAATGAAAACATAAGCGATAGCGATAGCCCTAGCAATTCCGTTAAGCGATTGACCCCCAGGAATTGAATGGTGTTTTCATATCCGGTGTTTTCAGTTACTTTTTTCTTTTCAAGAAAAATAAAAGATTAATTTGCAGCCAAAACTTTTCATGTGTCAAACGCTTTAGTGAATGTAAATAATAAATTTGTAAAATGATAATGAAATTGTAAATGTTAAATAAATTACTTAGTGTAAATTACATAACGCATAAACAATGTATCGGGTTACTCAAACACTTTTTATTTTGCTTTCAAATGTGGATGTGTTTTTATGGACTTTTGTTATACATAATGTAAATCTTTTTAATTACCGTGGCATTTAGATTTGTATCCATAGCAATATCATATGGCATTAATTGATTCCTTTTCCGCTACATATTGTAAGACTGTACTTTATTTAAAGCGCCTAAATATGGATGTATTCTAGTCATTATTATTAAAATTTTTGAAGGAATATCGTTTTTATGCATTCAAGGCGAAAGTTTGGGGGAGAGCTTTAAGAACTTTTCTTCCATGCCTCTCAATAACTGCGTTTTCATAAACCTTCATTGAAGCAGACGCTGTATGTACAGACAGTCCTCGACTTACGTCGTTTCGATTTACGTCGTTTCAAGTTACGTCGAACAATGTTTTGAAAAAAAATACCATTGTTTCACAACACAATTTGTTGTAGACGTAAGATACGGACAATTGTAACGAAATGTCTGTCATTTTTATGACATTCATTGAAAGAGAGCCTAGAAAAATCGCAAAATGGGATGGTACACCTACCTAGCGTTATATAAAAAAACGAGTGTAGAGATCTACACCATTTTTTTTCTCATTAGTATATTTGTGCTAGTCGCTTTCAAATAAGAAACAAATTTTCAGCGTTTTTTGAAACGAAACAAATGCAGCGGACCGATATCTTTTTCTCTAAGCTGAATCGTGTGTATTGTTACTAAGATGAGAGCTAAATTAAAATGCGTAATGACATCTAAGAAGAAATGGCGACTTGTTAATGTTTTAAAGATTTTTACAAGCAGTTTTTACCCACGGCTTATAAAAATAAACTTTTAATTTAGAGGTACATCTTTTAAATTAAAAGAATGACCAACAAGCATAATTTGGCTCGCCCTGACGGATGGCACAATACATACAAGAGCAGTACTTCGACCGAATCGACGCACGCACACAGACAAACGTTATTTACACGGTCGCTAACCAATCTTAGCGAGAAGAATCTATGCAGAGTGCTACGTCGCGCGCCGCCGAGACTGGCCAATGGCCGAGTTAAGTTAGCTGCGCCGCGTCGCCCGCGCCGTCTGCCTCCGTTCCGATTTCGAAACGTGGCAATAGTAACTATACACATACAATTAAAATCAACAAAAATCTGTTTTACATTTTGTAGGTACCAACCCTAGCGCTCCGCTCAGTCGTAGGTTAGATACCTAGAAAGAAAATGGCTGAGTTACGCTACTGCTCTTGTATGTATTGTGCGGATGGTAAGCGGCCACTACAGCATATAGACGCTAGCGAAATAAAAGGATATCACCCACCCCGTTGCCTACCCTAACCCAAGCCCCTCCTTTGTGGGGCCTACCTGCATCGTATACGGAGAGAAGCGACTCCGTCGTGCTATCATTGCCCGTGGTGGTCCCGGCAGCGCCATGATGTGATCATGGCAATAGGACGGGATCTCTCGCTGCCCAGCGTCGATAGAGCGATGCTGGACAGCGACAGATCCTGCACTGCGGTAGTCTCGTTCTGTGAGGAAGTCATCCTCCAGAAGGAGACAGCGGAGAGGGCCCGCGAAGATGACGCCCGGGCCGGCCCTCTCCGATGCCGACGGCGGCGTGGTAGGAGGTGGCGGTACGACCGCCTCATTCCACCCTAGTGAAGCTAGCAGACGGCGGACAGGGTGGTCCGTCGTCCACATTGCACAGTCTCACCCGTCGAAGGGGGATGCCTAGGTGCTTCCGGGCATCCCTCTGACCGCCAGGAGGAAGAGAAACCCCTGCCGGGGGTAACGTGGAGAGCCGCCACAGGATCCCATGAAACCCGTTCCGGCAGGCGAGGAAGGACTGTTGGGTGTTTAGTGGGTAATATGTTATGCCCTTACTTTCTTCATAATACATACAGGTTGTAAAGAAACCTTTCACGAAGTCGAAGGCCACGTATTTTCCACATCATGACGATAATTTTTTTCTTCTGGACCATACCTGGGAAAGGAAATTGCTCAAAATGGCCCAAATGTACAAAAAATATTGACATATACGATAATTCTTTCCGTAAATTATACTTTATATTACAATCATTCGAATATAACGGACACCTTTTTATAATATATTCATTTTAAAGAAGATTTTTAATTTTACCGGTTTGGAAAACAAACGAATCATTTTTAATGGCTATGGGTGTAGTAACATTCAGCCAAAGACAGATCAAAGTTGCTTAATATATAACATCAAAATAAATCTATTTTGTAAAGATCAATAAAATAAAACATTTTATTTAATACACTGTGTTATTAATATCCACAACAATATTATCATCTTCACTACATCCAAATGTGCTAAGACGATTATTGTAGATGGTAGGCGACATTATAAAGTCTTTTGCCCCATACATTTTCCGCCAACACTTCCATAAACACATTATAAGGTATGATACACTAAAAATCTAAAATATCGTGATGATATGTAATATTAAACTCAAAATAAAAGTACTTAATTTGTTTTATTTCATTAATCTACCTTATCAGAATATTGAAGCTACCTATATCAGGAATATTATTATATTTAACATTGATTAGAACTATCATGAACCTATGCATATGTTATTACATTAGAATTACCTTTTACCATTATAAACCTATTTATTACTAAGAAAACATCCTATTGGTTTTTATTAAATTAGGATAACTTTTTGCAAACATAACCTCAAAATCATTCAGTGTATATGGTTTATAGAAGTTCTCAGGGGTGTCCGTTAATAATATTCATTTCTACAGTAATTTATATATAATTTTGAATCTAGGAATCAATTTTTCATAATTATTGGTCTTTAGGCCAAACATGTATGGAAGCTGAAGCCGAAGCAATCTCCTTTATGATTATGGAGATATTGTAGGTCAAAGTCACATTTTTTTTCAAGATTTTTACATTAATATTTTCAAAACGTTATTTAGAAACTTTTTTTGATCGACGCACTTACACACACTCACACACATACACACAGGCACATTCTTTGCGTAACGCCACAGTAGCGCGCTGCGCTATATATTGCGTACAGGAAAAATATTGTATTTCTTTAACTTAACAATTTTTTCCCACGTATAATATTTTGTAATACATATTACTTGTTTGGATGTACAGAATGCGTAGTTTGATTCTTTGTCATAGGATTTTTTACACCTGTATCAAAATAGAGTCAAATAAGATTGCGATCTTAAGTCTTCGCTGCCAATAAAAAAGAGTGAAATCGATAAAATTTAGATTTGTTGCAATCAGCTGTTTATCTAATGACTTTAGTGCAATGTGAGTTGCACAATGTTGTAGTATACGCGCGTAATAATGAATTAATGAACGATTACTATCAAGGAAGTGGCGAAACCAACGACGGGTCGGTTACGTACGCTGATAGTGATGTGTGGCGCTGACTATGGAGTATCGATATGATGTTATCAACAGCCTAGTAACCAGTGACAGAGTCCTCAAATTGAGTCAACTACCCGGCTTACTTTTTTATTTAATCTTAAGTTATTACATTGGCAAAAAACTAAAATTTATTTATTAAATTATAGGAAGTGTCATATAGTAATTCGGCGCCACTTCGTAGTGATGTAAGTATTGCATACCTTAAAAGCATGCGCCATAAGTGTGAGTGAGAGAGAAAGTAGCTCCTCCCACCATACTTTTATATAATATATATATATAATATATATATATATATATATATATATATATATATATATATATATACGGTATTAAAGGGCTAAATAATGTTTTTTTCCGCGTAAAGATGTCTATGTAACTGTACTGAAATGAAATGAAAATAACCTTTGTAAACTTTAACTTATAAAAAGATCTTTTCTATCGTCCTTATATTTTTTCCTACCTGTTCAGAACATCTTTTAACTGACAAGAAGAACAGGCGAAAGAAACTTCTCAGCTTTTGCTGAAGTAGCGACATTTACATAAAAACATGTAGTTAACAAATTTCATTCTGTGTGTTACAAATCAAGAGTATTTAATATTTCATTGTGAAAGATACTTTTTGATACCCTAAATAGAAACCCATTTTTACCTACACTACAATTATAAAAATCTTAAAGTAATTGTCTGTTAGACTTTTCATGCATTTCTCTAGAGAGATAAAAGGCACCTCGGAAAGGGACATCGCCTACTTTTGTCATGAAAATAAAACTTGATAGGTGTGATTTTTTTTTCTGTTTTGTTCAGATCAATTTCCAAAAATATGTCATCTACTAACGATCTCAATTGCACTATATCGCCATCAGTCTTTTGAGGACCCCACTGTTGGGCATGGTCTTTTCTCTGAAATCTGAATGAAACATGAGCAACATCCCACCACGCAAGCTCCGTGTGAATTGAGAAGTTCCCAAATCCCAACTAATAATAAATAAATCTTTATTGTGTATGGAACAAGGTAACATGAAAATACAGATCTGAATGCTAATGTCCAGTGCCATTTGATCCTACCTTTTCAGGTGTATATTTTTACATTTATACTGTACGTATAGGAACCATTTGAATATTCCTACTTATATTCTATATACTCTTGGATACTATAAAAACAGTTTTGGCTAAGCCAATCCTAAAGTATTTTTTTCTAATTTAAAAAGTTTTAGTTCTTTCAACTTGTCTAGTAATTTATTGTAAATTTTAATGCACATAATAAAAGTGTTTTTAGCTGCTATAGACAATTTTGTAGCAGGCCTATGGAGCTTATTTTTTACTAATGCAAAAATTGCTTAATTTCTACGATCGCAAACCTAACTCACTAATCACAATCACATCAAGCTAAATAATTTGTCACTAGCGGCCTCCCGCGATTTTGTCCGCGTTAATTTAGGATTTTTGAGAACCCTACAGGAGCCTAAACTATTTTTGGAATAAAAAGTATCCTATGTCTTAATCCAGGTCATAAAATATATGGGTACCAAATTTCATCCAAATCTGTTCAGTAATTTTTGTTTGATTGAGTAAAAACACACACAAACTTTCACATTCATAATACTAGTAGATTTGTTATTTTACCTTATCGATAATCATTTGCATAGTGGCACGTCACTACGGCACTCCACTCTCGATATCAGCGGCTCTCAAGTCAGTGTTTATTTACATCTGACAATAACAGCACCAATACTTGTAAATTATATTATGTTATTATAATATTTTAATAAAAAGTGATATCCAAAATATACTTTTCTGTGTGTGGCAATCAAGTGATATTAAAATGCGATTAAAATACTAATTACTTATCTACATTAAGTAATTAACCGTTATAAACATGGAAACTAGTTGCGTAGTAAACAATGAAAGTGGTAAGTGCACGTAATTTAATAATTAATAAACGACCTTTGTGGCTCTGTAGCTAACGTACAGGCTTTACGAAAAGTTTTTCGTACGTCATAAATTCTTGTGGTCCCAGATTCTTAGTGTCACCCTCAGGTTCGAGTAGTCTAGAGGCTCCAGACGGAGAGGAGACTCCCCCCGTGGAGAGATGCCATCCGCCTGGAATACCTCTAGAGGCACTCGCCAATTCTCGGCTTGAGGACCCCTTAGCATCTCGCCGTCCCCAAACCCGGTGACGCTGTTAAGGTCATCTGCGACAAACAGCATACACACTCAAAAAAAAAATACTTTACAATCATAACTTCCATATAATACAAGTGCTTAGGGATTTTTTTATCTTGCTAACTTCATTTGTTCAATATTTTTTCTTATTTTATAAGAGTGACAAATAAGCATAAGACCCGCCGGATGGTAAGTGGCCAGCATAGTCTAATAAAAAAAAATGTGTGCACGGACCACACATCTGTAGTGAAACTTCTTTTCTTAAATAACCTAACATTAGGGGGTGCATAAGGCATAGGGGAATGGAGCAGCGCACGCATCACTCATATATATGTATATGTATATATATATATTGTCGCGTGTGACGCTCGTAGCGTTTCAGCCTTCGCCGAGTTACCCTCCAACCTTTTTTTTATAGATAGGTCCGACAAATGACTCCACCCCACCTGATGTTAAGTGATGGTGAAGTCCAGATGTGAAGATAGCTGGTAAAGCAGTTCTACCTGTCACACCAGCCATACTCACCTTGCCGGCCTGCATGTTGCTTCTTCACGCCTCTTTTAAAGGATCCCAGATTGTAAGAAGGAGGGAACACGTGAGCAGGCAGAGCATTCCATTTACGGATAGTGCGACAAAGAAATGAGTCACCAAATTTCTTTGTACACGTTGGAATTGTGGCCACAGTTAGACGGTGACGCCGAAGGCCAGCGCGCGTGGTCCCCTGAAGGAAAGGGGAAGGTGGAATAAGAGAGAGAATAACTCTTCGGAACACTCGCCGTGGTACAGACGATAGAACGCGCTTAGTGACGCAACGTCACGGCGTAATTGAAGAGGCTCGAGGTGTTTAGTCACCTCCTCATCGCCTATGATGCTCGTCGGGAAGAGCTGCACAAGCGGACATTTATATATACTACTCCTCTACGACACCATCCTCTACCCCGTGGAGCCCTGGAAACCTTAGGTACTCACCGGCAGAAACACAAAACCACCAAAAGATAGTGTTATTTTACTCCGTAATGTGGAGATTAAGTAGTTCCACAGACGGCCGCTCCAATTCGAGCGGAAAATCCGCCATGCCCTATGACTCTTATAAATTGAGAAGCTGGCGAACAAAACGGTATAATTAGTGAGCTTTTTGGCATTGTTTTTATTTTTAAATTTAGTAATTTTAACACTGTTTTAGGTGGTTTTGATTGAAAATTATTTGAGATTCAAATTCAATCTCCGTATTAATGCATAATTTATGCACAGCCTTCTCCGCAAAAATAAAACTAATTGGCGGCGACTCGCAAGGATTTGACAAGTTACAAATGCCAGTAAAAATAAAGTAGTTTGACCAGATGCGTAATTATACCGTTTTATTCGCCAGCTCCTCATTAGGCGCGTCTACACAGAACGAGCAGCCTCGCGAGGCATTTGTCGTGCGAGGAAACTGTCCCCAAACGAGCGCGGCAAGCCCGAGCCAGTTTTCTTCGTTCGTTCATTCTCGTGATTTTTCCCGCCTGAAAGATCCCATCAATGACTCAAGTTTCTTTTTTAAATCAGGAACCGGGACATACATCTGGTGGCTAATATTTAACCAGGCATCTTCCCTAAGTCCTCTATTTGTATCTAATTTTATATATTAGATAGAGGAATATTTTATTAATGCCATAGAAAGCCGTATATTTTAACCAAATCATATTAAAATATAATCTTTAAGCAAGGAACGGGGGTACAAATTCTGAAGTGTCATGTGGAGTATCTTATGAAATTTTTCGAAAGTCAAACAGATTTTCACTTAGTTTCTGAATTTCGAGAAAAGTTTAAAATATGTATTACAACTTTGTACGGGAGCCGTGTTTCCTCCCTCATACAATCTGGGATCCTTTAAAAGAGGCGTGAAGAAGCAACATGCAGACCGGCAACGTGCATGGTGTGGCAGGTAGAACTGCTGTACCAGCTATCTTCGAGTCCGGACTACACCGTCACTTAACATCAGGGGGGCAATCGCCTGTAGAGATTGCTATGGCTATCGCTCTCGCTTATGATTTCATTTTGTTATTTCTGACCGTCGAAGCTCGCCTCGCGCTCGGTTTTTTTCTTTTGCATTTGTAATAACAATATTAAAGAAAATGAGCGTGAGGTATTTGAAAACCGTCGGCGGTCAGAAAAAAAGTTTATCGTAAGCAATAGCAATAGCTATAGCCATAGCAAGCCCTTTAGGCAATTGACCCCCAAGGTGGGGGGGAGTCATTTGTCGGACCTATCTATAAAAAAAAAAGCCCTCGGCTGGCAAGTAAGTCCGACCCCCATCTAAGGAAGTAAAAAAAGCATCCATTTTTTAAGTATTTTTTTTAAGCTCAGATTGAAACCTATATTTAGTCAAATGACGGTTAACAACCTTAATTTGACTTTGCTCATGACTTTGCTCAAGGTAGAAACGGGCAAAACAAATAGGTACCCACTTAGCTGATATAAGTAGTTGAAGTTAAACGAAACATTATAAAACATCGAGAAAAAAACTTGTTGAATATAATTAAATTCCGGTCAAAGTTCAAGCTTTTCTCAGGCACTTTTAACACCAACGTTTATACGAACGTCAATAAAGACGAGCTACGAAACGTCAATAAATAAATAAAGTTTCGTGCATTAACCCGTAAAAACTAGTTTTATTTAATGAGTGATGTGCGTGAAAATCTAAGAAACAAATACCAATGTTTATCTCAGGTAAGTAGGTAGGTACTTTATCATCATCACATCTACTTATTAATGTCCCCACTGAGACACAGACCTTCCCTATGGCTGGAATAAGAAGATTGGGCTAAGTCCTTCCACACGGACACAGTGCTGAACAGTTGGTGCTAATTAACGACTGCAGATGCAGCCGGGACCAACAGCTTAACGTGCCTTCCGAAGCACGTAGGAGCTCGTGATAGTAAATTTTTGGTCACCCATCCAATGACCGACCATTGGGAAAGCTACGTAACTTCCACAATCGCAGGCCGAACGTGCGAATATAAGTAATTTTAAAACGTTCCCAATAAATTTCCAATAGTATCACCAAATATTTTTTTCTTTTACGAGGTTTCTGTTGTGCTGACAGTAAAACAAATTTTTACTATCTTGGCGGAATTTAATTTAAAGTAGTTGTATAAAAACCAAAATAAAAAACAGAAATCAAATCAGAAATCAATATATCTTTATTCAAATTGGATGTATAGTACAACACTTTTGAATCGTCCAATCATTTTTTCCCCTACCACTCGTTATTGGACATATTTTTTAGCTGCGGAGAAAAACCAGCGAAAAAAACTCCACAACAATAAAAGCATAATGTAACAACATTTACAAATCATTATGTTGTTACAACGTCAATACAATCATGATTTATTTAATATAGAAAACCTGTTGGAATGATTGGAACAGTTCAAACCCAAGCATTTTTGACTGTAATATAACCAGACACTTTGTAATAAGCTTTTTTAATAAGTGCTTTTTTTATACTATCTTTGAATTTATTTATGGTTAACTCTTGGATATTGCTTGGGACTTTATTGTATAAGCGAACACAAAGACCTCTAAATGAATTATTGATTTTGTGAAGCCTAGTAGCAGGTAAAGTTAGTTTATTTTTGTTTCTTGTATTAAGTGTGTGAACATCACTGTTTTTAAAAAAAAACAAATTAATATTTTTTCTTCATTTTTTTTCCGTATTACAGAATGACAAATAATTGTTGATCTTTACTTGAGTACAGTTAGAAAGGGATGTTGCTATGTGCTATGTATAGCGACATCCTTTTCTAACTGTGCTCAAGACTAGATCAATCACTGCGATTCTTTCTATAATACGGGCTTTAGTCGTAATTTTTTTTATGAATTTAATTTACTAACACTAGATTTGTAAGCATAATTGTTACTAACCATTATGGATGAAAAATATGAAATAAATGTTATTATTATTATTATATACTAGTGGCCCGCCCTCGCTTGGCTTCGGTGTAGAGCTGTAGTATAGACTAAAATGACTTCATATAATTATAAAAAAAAAACTGAAAATGGTAGGTATATTTGCCTTTTCCAAATTTCTATTGACATCACGTCACTCAATTGTTTTACTTTTTTTTTATTTTTTTTATTTAAACTTTATTGCCAAACATAAGCAAACGGCGGACTTAATGCCATAGGCATTCTCTACCAGTCAACCAGTATGATTGTTGGAGACAAATAGTATGGCGATAGAGCAAAGTTGCTAAAAATTAAATAAAATGAACAATATCAAAATAACAGCAATAAAATAATAATACTTAAATACAAATTGATGCACATATATAAAATACTCATATAAACATACATAAACAAACAGATATAAATAAATATATATATATATATATACTTATGCATAACATACATAAAATACAATAAATATAATATATATCGATGCAAACTATAGGGAAAAATCACGTAGTCAGGTAGTGTTCACGCACAAGTTTTTTGAACTCAAACTTATTTTCAGTACTACGTATGCTTAGTGGTAGAGCATTCCACAGGCGTATGGCAGTAATAGTGAACGATTTGGATCCAAAGCCAGAATGATTAACGGGGATTTGTAGTGTAAGATTTCTGCACGAGCGAAGATCACGTTGATTGGAAGTGCCCAGAAATTGAAATCTAGATTTCAGGTACTCTGGGGCACATGGATCGTATAAAAGCTTGAAGAGCATGCAAAGTAATCTAAGGTTTCTTCAGCCATAGATTGGTAACCATTTAAGTTGTTTTCTTAAGGGAGAAATGTGGTCGTATTTACGTAACCCGAAAATGAAGCGAATACCGCTGTTGAGCAAACGATCCAATTTGATAAGAAGGTTTTGAGTGATGACAGAATAGCAGATGTCGGCGTAGTCGAGAATAGGGAGAATAAGAGACTGGACGAGTGCGACTTTGGTACAGGAAGGGAGAAAGTGCTTAAGACGATACAGTGCTCGAAGTGTGTTAATCACCTTGCGACTAACTTCTTGAACATGAACTTCCCAGCTGAGAGTAGTATCGATAAATAAGCCTAGATTCCTAACGCTGGGTAGATACTGGATAACATTACCATTATAAATTACCGCATTCAAGTTACTCAGATCAAGCGTAGCTAATTGACAGGAACTACCTAAAAATACTACTTTCCCGGAACTTTTGCACTAACATTTGAAATTTATGGTATGGTATTAAAGTTCAAATTGACTTTAAGTATTATTACGAATTGTTTGTATGGGAGTATAGAAAAGTGCTGTTTTTGGACTTTTTCAGGCAATTTTTATAATTTTTCTCCGCGTAAGAACCATCCTCGTACTTCAAGGAATATTCTTAAAAAAAGAATTATCGAAATCGGTTCAGTTGTTCTCGAGATTTGCGCTTAGCAACACATATTAGTTTATTTACTAAAAATAGTGAAATACATACACTTAATACTAGAAGTAAAAATAAGTTAACTTTACCTGCTACTAGGCTCCACAAAATTAATAATTCGTTTAGAGGTCTCTGTGTTCGCTTTCACGATAAAGTCCCAAGCAATATTCAATAGTTAAGCCTGACTAAATTTAAATCGCACATTAAAAAATCTCTTGTTATGAAAGCTTATTATAAAGTGTCTGATTATATTACAGACAAATATGCTTGGGTTTGAACTGTTCCAACGGGTATTTCTATATGATATATATTATGAATCATGTGTTGACGATACTACTATTGAAAAGCTGTATTTAAAGTTGATTACGTAAGGCAGAATATCAGACTATTTAAGAAGATTTGAATGACACAAAGCGTGGTCATGATTTCTCCATTGTTTTTGCTTTGTAATTGTTTGCAGTGTCCTACAGATAATTGACTTTAATTTTAAGTAAATATGTTGTGGTTGATATAGGTGGTTATGGGTAGTCATGCTCTCTTAAAAGTCTCTTCAGTGGTGTCGTGTGAGGCGGGTCGTTACGTTCCCTAAAATATGGGTGAGCGAAGCGATGGCTGGTTCATGAGTCATGCGCGTGAACGGGTGCTGCCAGCGGAGATGAGTCTGCCCTAACTACTTTGATATTTAAGATGTAAATGTTTAATTACACCTATTATAAATAACTCTGTTTGTATTTAAACTGTGTGACACAGCAATCAAAATGCAGGTGAACAATCAATGTATAATTTCAGATTATTTAATGAAAAGTGACTTCATGAATCATCTCTGAAGTCATTTTTCAACTTTACGACTCTGTAAATGATAAAACAGGGAGAAACAGCCCTTGCTGAGTTTCTTGCCGGTTCTTCTCAGTACAAGATCTCTCGCCGTAGATTTACGAACCGATGGCGTAGCTTCTAGACATTCATATGTGCTTGTAACAGCCTAAACTGAATAAATGATTTTGATTATGATTATTATTCAGCGATTTATTTTTATATTATAGAAGATAATGCCACACCGTTATAGACTGAGAACAATAGGGCTCCTTATTTACTCTTCGGGTACGAAACCCAAAAAACCACGTTAAGAGTTAAACTTAAATATACAGCTGATTTATTATCTCGGAGAGTGTTTAAATAGATAACATGGAACAAAGGTATTAATTTTATTGTTTATAAATTCTGCTGTTTGGTAGATAACACGCATAATAAGTTTGTTGACTGATAACGGGCGAAAGTCACGTATAGCAACATGCGGCGTCATTCTATAGTGCGTGATTTCATCTTCATAGCCTTTTATTTCATAATGTAGTAGGTAGCAAATGAATGAAAATCATCATTAGCCATCATCATGATCAGTACTATTGTTTTTTTTTTTGAGTGTTTATACTGTTCGTCACCGGGTTTTGGGACGGCGAGATCCTTAGGGAACCTCAAGCCGAGAATTGGCGAATTCCTCTAGAGGTATTCCAGGCGGATGGCATCTCCCCACGGAGGGAGTCTCCTCTCCGTCTGGAGCCTCTAGATCACTCGAACCTAAGGGGATCGGCACAACTAGAGGGCGTCTCTCAGACTCGGACCTCGGCTCTAGTTAGCCGTTGTCGTGGGGGCCGGGAAAAAAGGCCCGGGTACGTACCTGTGTGTAGCGTGTCGTGTGTAGACTGGGTCTTCGCACTCTTATCCTACTGGTGCGGTGTCTGCCTAATGCTAAGCTAGTGTGTAAGTTGCTAGCTGTATAGTGTTGGTGTTTGTGGCCTGTGTGGAAGGAGTCAAAGGCGCGTTGGCGCGGGTGATTTCGTCGTCGGGGTACTCTAAGACGTGCCTAGGCCGACGGAATCGTAGGGAAATATGATGTTATTATCATCATCATTCTATTGATGGAGCTTCTAGAGGGTTTATTTAAAATTTCTTTGCACCCAAGCACAATCTTTTGCAGCTCCGTAAAGTATCGTATTCGTCAAATTTTGCACGGAAAATTCTATTTTGTTCTCACGTCCGCCAGGGGCGGTCCTTAGTTTTCATGGTAACTTTGAAGATGCGGGCCTGTGGTGACAAAAAATAATAATCTGCAGATTTTCATGATGTGGGGTAACCGTACGAGGGTTGAAAAGTAGGAAAAAGAAAGTTTTGAGCGCGTCAGATATTGAGAAGGGATGTGTCGTGACCAGTACGCACCCTTAGCAAGCACGAACCAATATCGAAATCGAGTCCGAAATGTCATTGTCAAATGTGTATTGATTTTTAGTTCTATTTACGTCCTTTGTGGCACTGCTGTTCAAGTTTTCATACAAAATTTGACAATGACAGTTCAGACTCGCAAACTATTCGAATTCGATATTGGTCCGTGCTAGGGGTACAGTTACTAAAGAGCTCAGGTATGATGGGAGTACTTTACAAGGTACAAGGTTGTCCCCTTATAGGTATTCTGCCGCGCTCGAGTATATCCCAAAATCCCCTCTTGGGCTCCCCTTCTATTAGTGGTAAAAGTTATATTACATTGAAATTAAATTTTAGAAAACTATCAGCATTTTTGTTTATGTTCTCTCTAGCTAGACAGAAAAATTTTAAATTATGTAAAAGGAAACGAAATTTCAACAATTAAGTTTTCATTAGGAGCTGAGGGACAACCATACGTCATGCTATTTTACCAACTGTCCCATTATTCGTATGGGTATTGACTGATCTTTTTCTTTGTAGACAGTTGTCATCTTCTTGAAAGTGTTTTTTTTTTTATTTGGTTTGTCAACGACGGTTACAATCGAAACTACAAATTTTCTAAAAATACTTTAAGTTAGAATCTTACGTACGTTCATGCACCATCGTATCATACGTTCATAAAAATCGTTGGCCATGCCATTGCAATTTGTGCCTAATGCAATGACACATAAATTTCGATATTTTGGTAGTATCCATAATCTCAATTTCGGTCTAGCAGCAAACAAACCTAGCTATTCCCTCTCACCATACTGGTTTTCTTTCCAACTCATTTTCTCTTCAAGCTATACGACTCTGGAACGCACTGCCCCCTCATATTCAAGATGCTCCGAACAAACTAGCTTTTAGACGCTCCGTGCGTCCTCATTTATTAGATTTCTCCTCTGCATTCACCTAATATGATATAGAATTCTATGTATATACTTATTATGTAGTATATATACATTATCTTGTTTCTTTAAAATAAATAATTTAATGAATTCTTTTTGCACTACCTTCTTAAGATCTTTGCTGACTGGTAGAGAATGCTTAATGGCATTAAGTCCGCCATTTGTACACTCATTTGTGCAATAAAGTAAATATAAATAAATAAGTTCTATAATGGTTTGTACAGCTGTGTTCTGTTATATTTCCAGGTTCCAGATTATCCGGTAGCTTGCAGGAAGTGTACACGGATTTTGACGCCTGGATTACCAAATGGAAACGAAGATTCAAGCAAAGGTTAGCACTGACATAAGCGACGAACTCCGTGGCTGAGTGGTTTGTACGCCGGGTTCCAAGGCGTAGCCTAGAGGTCCCGGCGGGTTCGAATCCCCCACGACAACGGCTAACTAGAGCCGAGGTCCGAATCTGAGAGACGCCCTCTAGTTGTGCCGATCCCCTCAGGTTCGAGTGGTCTAGAGGCTCCAGACGGAGAGGAGACTCCCTCCTTGGGGAGATGCCATCCGCCTGGAATACCTCTAGAGGCACTCGCCAATTCTCGGCTTGAGGTCCCCTTAGGATCTCGCCGTCACCAAACCCGGTGACACTGTAAAGGTCATCTGCGACCAACAGCATACACACTCGAAAAAAGAATTCGAATCTCGGTGGGGAAAATCTTAGTATGATGAATACGAGCATATTTGTTAAGTACAAATATGCTCGTAAGCCTAAGTATAATATGTCACCGGCAATCTGCATAATGCAGGTATTCTATACAATACCTAGGCAATGTACAGAATGCTTGGGTCGTCAGGCAATTTATAAAATATTATTAATATTATTTTCCATTTTAGACTTTGCCTGGGTACAATTATTAGAGATTAGATTACTCAGCTGGCTGGCCACCAGGCACCAAGTGTAAAAACACAGATCTAGGCTGTATATAATTCTACACAAACTAACCTTAATGTAGTTGGATATAAAATGGCGAACAGATTTAATAATTATCACTGAATGAATTACAGTACAGCACGAACCAATGTCGAATTCAAATATTTTGCAAATTTCATTTTCAAATTTTGTATGGAAACTTGAACAGCAGCGCCACAACGGACGTAACGAGAACTAAAAATCAGTAAACATTTGACAATGACATTTCGTACTCGCAAACGATACAAATTCGATATTAGTTCGTGCTAAGGGTACTGATCAATAAACGTTTGACCAACTAGAAGCGAGCACGCCGCGGTAGTGGCCGGCCAAGCGCCAGATAAACAGATAAAAAATTAAAAAACGTTTTAATAACAAGCTATTATTTAAATGCGCTATGAATATTAAAAATTAAAATTTCTTTTAAACCTTTTACTATCAACTTATAACGTCATTAAACAATTTATCACACTAATATTATAAAGGCGAAAGTTTGTGAGTGTGTCAGTGAGTGTTTGTTATTTCTTCACGTCTGAACGGCGGGAGAGATTTTAATAAAATTTGTTATGGAGTTAGCTGACACCCTGGATTAACACATGGGCTACGTTTTACTGCGGGAAAATATCCTTAATAAATCGCGGGTAACACCACGGGGCATAGCTAGTAAACAATATTTTAAATTAAAAAAATATTTTAAGAAACCAAGTTTCTACATGCACATGTAATATTTTTTTCGTTTGGAGAAGTAGCCATTATTAGCCTCCGCTATCGATCGCAGATGTTAAGATACTTTGAACATGAGCGGTATAAGATGGGTGACCAAAAGTTTTTTATCTCGACCTTAATCCGTGCTTCGGTATGTATTTTAATCAGTTGGTTCCGCCTGCATCAGCAGTCTTTAGCACCCACCAATGAGCGAGTGGTGGTAATTCCAAAGAACACAGAAAGAGGTTAGAAGGAGACCGTTTGTACAGGAACCGATGTCACCGGATCGCCCCCACTCACTTCCACACCTAATAGATAATAGCAAATCAGACGACGCGACATCAAACAATCAAACCAATCAGCGCTCACAATAAAGTTTTGGTCAAGTTATGAACATTTGCTCACACATAATTGTGGCACGCCTGCCCCGCCCACAAGGCCCTTCTAACCTCTTTCTGTGTTCTGTGACCCCTACGACAACGGCTAACTAGAGCCAAGGTCCGAGTCTCAGAGACGCCTTCTAGTTGAGCCGACCCCCTCAGGTTCGAGTGGTCTAGAGGCTCCAGACGGAGCGGAGACTCCCGTAGGGAGATGCCATCTGCCTGGAATACCTCTAGAGGCACTCGCCAATTCTCGGCTTGAGGTCCCCTTAGGATCTCACCGTCCCCAAACCCGGTGACGCTGTAAAGGTCATCTGCGATCAACAGCATACACACAAAAAAAAGTGTTCTGTGGGTAATTCATAACCCATTTTTTCTATTTCATCCATAAGGAAATCTTGTGCCCCAGCAGTAGGAATTTGCTTCCGCTCATTAGTGGGAGAATCGATTCAAGCGTCATTGAAACAGATAATTTAAAAATTTCATGTGAATTTAAAATAGAAAATTATCATTTCCAGATCTCAAGTGCTGAGCCTCCTATCGCCAGTAAACACAGAGTTACAAACAACAGATGAAGAAACAACACGAAACCTCATATTGGATTTATTTTTCTACGGTGTTGTCGATAAAAAAAATATGGCAACAAAACATAAATTTTTCAATTCAAAACTCTCGCTTACTGAAGATTATGTTAGTTTAGATTACATTTTATTCAAACTGTTGTTAACTGAAAATGGAGGACAGCGGATATTGCTTGTAAACTCTAAACTGTAGATTTTATTTTATTCAGCTATTTTATACCAAGTAATAATATTTGTACTGTATAATTACTGGATATCATAAGCCATTTATCAATTTATTGTAAATTAAAAGGGCGACAAGCTTAAAATTGCTTTGTTAATTTCCATACAATGCAGACGCGGTATGAAAAGATTCTTCAATAGGTACAGACAGAATTATCACACTGTCACATAGAAAGATTTGTTTAACAATTCTCAAGGTTAGTGAAAAAAGATAGGATTTCTGGGAAAACGCGTGTTGCCTCTGTATGATTGCCAAAAGAAACGTTGTCTCGTAATAAATATTCGTGGGTTCTTGGATTCACACTAGGTTAGGTTAGGTTAATGTTGTGATAACCATGAAAAAACTCCTGTCTTTTAACAGCAAGATTGAGCAATGTCATCATCATTGTCTAATTATTATCGGCGTTTTCAAAAAATTCCTAGAATTTCCGTGATGCCTAACACATAACTTTGAAAAGTTGTTTGTATTAAACTATTGAATAATGTTATAATAATTGCCGTGAAATGTAATTAAATGTTGTACATATGTATAATGTAATTGGTTATTATATAATTGTAAATAGTTATCAATATTGAAAATAAAAACCTATTTCCGAAATTAATTAAGTAGGTATTAAGTTAATTAATGTGTTGAAAACGAACAAAAATTATTTGTAAAAATAAAACAAATTAATAAAAAATACGTACTATGAAATAATAAAATCTGTGTTAGGATACAGGTAAGGTAAAATCAAGCAATTTAATGCTTAAATAAAAACCTTTAAATCATTGCTAGTTTTTTGACATAAGGATTTTTTACAAGGAATATAAAATAAATCTCGCCTCAGAACTCTCTATCTGGACGAAAGGAGAATGCATTTGTACTCTTAACCTGATGCATTTTTTGTTGTATGGCTAGGTAGAAATCAAAATTACATGAAGTTAAATTGGGTAGAGTCCATAAGCGTGTAGCAGTTTTGACTACCACACTAAATAAGGTAGTCCAAGAGATGAAGCTAAAAAAACGGTAAAACCACGCAATTTTTTCGTCCAGCACCGATTTGTACAAAAATTTGGGTTTAGGCTTATTTTACCCTCTAGTTCATCTTCTATATTGTGCCGTTGTACGCTTTTTGTTTTTTAGGGGTGTGAAAACTGCCCCTTACTATCAAAAATTATAAAATTAAATTAAAACCCTAAATATGGGTAAATAGTTTCATGCTTTAGAATACAATTTCATAATCTTTCAACCTACCCTTGTTAAAAACTACTCTTAACAACATTGATTTTTTTTTTCGAAAAAAAATATTGATCGATTTCTAAGCATTGCTCCTTCATTTTAGATGATAGAATTTTTTTTTTCAGAAACGAATTTGAAGAGTTTTCAGGAGCTATAAGACTATGTAATTTAAATTACTTAAGATCCCTTAATTTTTAAATGGGGAGAGTTTAAAGCGCTTTAATAAGGTGATGTTCGATAGTAAATGTAAGTGTTAAACAGCTATATTTCGCCAAATATTCACTGTACAAAAATATGGTAACAGGGAATTTTTTGACATTTTAAAAGCTATTATTTAGTACTATATCGTTTTTTTTCGTATCTTTAGCATTTTGGGAGATATTTTTAAGAAAATGGTGAAAAACACGAAATTGAAAAAAATCGGTTTTCCCTTTAAACTCCAATTTTTCTTAAATTTGGTCAAACTTCGTGGGTGTATTAATAGTACATATATAAAGAGAATCACAGAAGGGTGGCGATCAATTTTAATTAGAGGGTACTTTAGGGGTTGTTTTCACATATTTATTTCGTAGAAAAAAGCGGGTACCGATCTTATTTTGATCATAACTCGGTCAATTATCATAGAGACATTTCATGCTAGAGACATTGTTTTTTATTTGTTTGAAAGCTCTAATTAAATACTTTTAAAAAAGAGTCTATAAGCTTTCTTCGAATAAGGCAAATTTTTCTCGTTATTTCGCTGTAAATCTTTCAATTTATGCATTTGACGAAAAAAGCTAAGCATTAATTTGCTGTATCTTAGTTCATATTAGTCATAGAAAAATTATTATAAACGTGTTGTCTTTGTTTTTTTTAAAATGTATAATTTGTCTCTCTAGACATTTTTTTTTGATAAAATGCACATTTTTTGAGTTATTCGCAAAAAACCATTTAAAAAAATCGATTATTTTCGTCAAAAATCTGTTATTTCTACTTTGAAAAACTCAGTAAATATTAGTTTTACGAAAAAAACCTATATAACATTTTTTTCTTAGAATTACTTTTTCCTTCGATTCCTACAGTTAAAATGTAATAAAAAAATTCCACCCTCGAGATGGGGTGGCAACCACCCTGAAGGCGCTAGCGTACAGCGGCATGATAAAGAAAATTATTCTTGAGATGTTCCCTACCTTTTGTGTAAATTTCAAGTAAATCCATGGTGGACGAAAAAATTTCGAACCAAAATGCTAATTTCCTGGACACGCGTGGATTCATCAAAATTTCATTCTTCCACTGATTCATCTGGCAAAGGTGTAAGGGACTTGTTTTTGCCAATTAGTTTTCAAGATACGTTCAAATATTTTGTGCACAGGCGAATAATAATTTGTTACAGATGAATCAGAAACAGATATAAAAATGGAAAACATCATGAAAATTTATTAATGAAATATCTCTTTCCTTTTCTGTTAGGTTTAAATCAATTCCAAGTGTCCGGTTTTTTCATATAGTGGATCTTGGTCTAACTAAAGGATCAAACAACTATTTCGGTATGGTCTGCTTGATCATATTCATCAATAATGTCTTCTTCTGAATGAATATCACATGCTTTTAATTTCTTTTCAGCATACCATTCAAGTACTTTCTCTGATTTTCTTCGTAGCAGATGTATGGTGTTTGTAATATGTAACTGACCATAGCTTAAAAACGATCACAACCTTGGTTATGTTATTAATAAGCAAGATGACGAAATGAAAACAAAATTTTACGCAATAAAACAATTTTATTAAAAAATATTATGAAAGAAATATTACAGTTGAAAGTTGAGGAGCAGGCGAACATTAATTACATAAAATTAATACAGGAGCAGTAAGAAACTGAATGTCATATTTACAGTGATCTTTTGGCTCGGTTTTTAATTTTGTCATTTTAACACCGTTTTAAGCGGGTTTGATTGAAAATGAGAGAGATTTACATTCAGTGGGCGCAAAAGCTCCAGACTGCAAAAAAATTTTTTGACTAGATACGTAATTATACCGTTTTGTTCGCCAGCTCCTCCAATCTTAAAATGTAATTTTAGGTAACATTGTATCTAAATTTCGGATAAAACTTGATTACCTTCATAGTTGAGCTAGTTGCACACCGGTTTACTTTAATTGTGAGATACAGTGTGTTGATGACTAGCAGCGTGGGAGCTGCTGAGTTCAGGGAAGGTTAAAGAACAACTAAGAAATTTAATGTGCAGCGAGGCAGCCACAAGCGTGCAAAAGCTTGTCACAGACACTTGATGTTCTTTGACGAATTTTCTTCTTTTGTTTTGGATGTTAAGTTTTTTTTTTGTTTTTATTTATTTAGTGCCTTTTGTCGGTTGTACCCGGTTTGTCGCCATTGGAGATCAACAATGATTTGTGCCTCTTTTTGCCTTTCTTCATCTGATAAATCATATACTGGCATACCTGTACGATTGCAAATATTGTGCAAAACACAACATGCAATGACAATTTTCGCAACCACATCTGGGTGGTTATCCAATACTCTGTCTACCAACAAGCAACTAATTCGCCCTTTTAACAGGCCAATTGCTCTTTCCACTGAATAGCGAGCAGTCACATGTAGGCTATTGTACAAAGCCTCTGGGGAACTTTCTTCAACATCACTAATTGGAGTCATAAGGTATGCGCACTGAGCATAGCCTGAATCACCTGAAAAAAATTATATGTAGGTGAGTATAAAATATGTATGTAGTTAATAATAAATAATCAAATTTGCATTCTACAGTAGGGCCTTACCGAGTAAAACAACTTTTTCGCCATTGTTTGTTAATGTATGTAAATGGTCTTTAGTAATAATATAATTAAAAATAAAACTATCATGAGTAGCTCCACAAAGGTTGGGTCTACATGTAATATATTAAGATCTGCATATGTTATCTGAAAACAAAAGAAAAGAAAAAATAAGAATAAAAAACAAGTCAAATAAACTCGGCCCCCTTATTAATACACAATAAATTAGCTTAGATTAGTTACACAATTTTTTGTCTCTGTTCATTGAAATACAAAAAGCTTTTGAGTGATATGAACAACATACAGTGTAACTGGACCAAACTTATTCCTTGTTTATTAATAAAGGGGACGGAGAATAGTTAGCACTTGGCATCCCATGCAAAGTAAAAGTTCATCATCATCATCAGCCTTTTAATGTCCCCACTGCTGGGGCACAGGCCTTCCCTATGAATGGAATAGGGAGATTGGGCCATGACCCACCACGCTAGCCCAGTGCAGATTGGTGCATGCTAACAACTGCAGATGCAGCCGGGACCACATCTTAAGATGCCTTCTGAAGCATGGAGGTGCTCGAGATAGTACCTATAAGTTTTGGTCACCCATCGAATGACCGACCACTGTGAAAGTTGCTTAACTTCAAGTAATGCAGCTGATCGCGCTAACCACTTGCGCTATCAAGCTCCTCAAAGTCAAGCAAAAGTTACAATGGCCATTCACTGGATTTGTGAAAAGTAGTACAGATAGTGATAATTAGAAGATGGTAACTAAAATTCATTGTAGTTAAAAAAAAATACCATTTGCACATTTCTTGCATGGTAACCATTGCGACAGTATAATCATTCTTCATTTTCTGCCGGTTTCTTCATTGCCACTAGAGTGCCATCAATGCATCCAATTACTCCTGGAATGCCAAACTTATGCCAAACTTTCGATAGAATCTGTAATTTTATGTAAAGAATATTTATGAAAATTTTATGATTAAAATGTTAAAAAAATATAAAAGAAATGCCACTGCTACGTTTTTATTTTACATAATGTTGTTTTTTAACAATTATTACGAATTGAAAATACTTGAAACGGAACGTATTTTAAAACACCAATCAGCGTTTAGTGACGTCACTCCTGTTATGACAACTACTTTGAGGTTATGGTTGTTAAAGTAAATATTATTTTATGGGAATATTTATTGCGTTTTTTTACATTTAATAAAAATGGAAGTTGCGTTTATCAAAGCAGACTCCAGGAATTTACCAAGAGTTAGCGTTGACATGGTTATAACTTTTTTTGTCCAAAGTGCAGAGTTTTTAAGTGTAGAAATGAAAGGGACTAAATTACTACGGTATGTAAAAATCGTAGTTGTTAAACTTCGTATTTTATTCAGCGGCTTCTACAAATCTTACGGCGATAATGCAATCGGCTATGTCCAAATTAAAATAGATAGAGAATTATGTACAGTAAAAGGTCGAGTTCTCCGGAGCATAAAGTACGTAAAGAAGGTTATCGTGTTACAGTTATTTTAAATGAAACGCAAAGCTTGGTTCAGTCCTGCCAATGTGAAGATTGTGCCACACATTTTAAACTTTATCTAATTTTCGACGTCATTATCCAACTGTAAAATTAAAAATATGTTATAGACAGGTTTTGTAAGTATTAGGTAGGTTACTAATGCGTTTTTTCGTACAAGCAGATTAATTAAGCATATAACAAGTATATTCGCCGACTTACGTCAAAGTGATCTTCTCAGCATCGAATAAGTCTTTGGAGAATAATTGTCATTTCTCTTCGCAGCTTGAAACCACTTTTTTTCAGTTTTGGGTCAGAAGTTCCAGTCAAAAACAATTTATTTGGGAACTTTGTTGAAGTAGATTGGCACAAAACATGAGTCAACACGGCTTTTTTCGGAATATTAGTGGTATTGTTATGATCACATGATGTTGATGGATAGTCCATTTTAAATTTTTCAAAAAAATATGCAAAAGTATGACAATTTAAAGCCAACAACGAACAAATACGACCAGTGACAGACAGGAGTGACGTCATCGCAAACATAGGTTCGTTTTCGCGCAAAAATTTAAATTGTCAATTTAAAACCGCATTTTTTCCGATAAATCACAATGTTTTAATTTTTTAATATATCTGTGGTTTATTCTACATGGAATTCTTTAAAATGAAAACAAAAATAAAAATATTGCATCTTCCCTATTTTAAAATTTAAAATAAATAGTCGCATGATTTTTTTATATTTTTATTTTAAATAGTTATACATTAGTATTATCCTCGTATTCTTCTTGATCAATTTCTTTATATTTTTATTCATATCGTTTGTTGGCTGGAATGAAACGCAGTCACCCTATTCTTTAATGCCTTGTTTTACATGCAAAATAGAGGCAACATGTTTATTGATAAATCTGTTCCGGGTTATTGTTTTTATAAGGTTGATTTGCGATAATATTCTTTCACAAGCAGCATTCGACATTGGCGAACACAACAAACATTTTACAAAATTGGAAATATTTACGTATTTTAAGTTACCATTTGAATTTCATATTTACGTTTCATGGTAATATGGTAACCATTCACACACACCACACGAAATCAGAAACAATACAAATCTGTGTCTCCGACAGTTTTTCTAGTCCGACTAATTAAATAAACAACTGACAAATAAAGATGTAGGTAATATAAACATTATACTCCGCGCTTTAATTGAAGTATTTTGCTTCATTGTGTTCTAATAGTCCAGTCAATGAAGGCTTAACTTTGCCATTTTGAGTTGATTACCTGCAACCAACGCGAAAATTTCTGCAAGAGTTCGTAGATTAATATACTAAAATTGCAGGGTGGTGCATTGACGGCAAAGGGTGAAAAAAAAATGCGAACGGCGCAAAAACGAGTTTTTCGTCAATATCTCGCGACTGGCTGGAAAAATAGATTTTTTTTTTTTTGAATTTTGAAATTTCTTTATTTGTATAATAAAAACATAATGTATACACAGTTACATTATAACATGATAGTAATCGATATTAATAGACTATGCAAGGCGCCTTTTTATATCATTCAAACATCGAAAATACACTGTGAAAATCATACATAAATTTACTAATTTAATAGGGAACATCTGTGTACATTATTATTTCACTTTGCGGCGCGAAATAAATACAACATTATGCAAAATAATGTTACATAACAACAATAATAGCAGAGTGTCAATGAGGGTATTTATATTTCCCTCTAATAAACTTGAAAGTAGAACTAACAAGCCATTGCTGCAGCAATGAATACAAACGGAACAAACTCAAGATACCCACGATAGGATTGAAGCTACCGTCGAATAGTCAGTACGGTAGGGTAATTACGTTATTCGAAGTAGTTGAGGAAATAGTGATGAGGCAAACGATATCGAGAATAAGTTTTAGCATAATGCAAAGTGCACAATCGCGATTTACCAATGTTTGAAATTAACTTGTTTATATGATTTGGGTTATTATAAATATAGAACTTTTTTGATGCTTTTAGAATATAACTTTTAATTTGAGGGAAACCAATGTTTTCGTGAAGTTTGGTTAAGTTTGTACGAAAACTGGTATTATAAGCAATTTTAATTGCTTTGTTTTGAATTACTTGGAGCTTCGAATAGTTTGCATTACAGGTACTTGACCAGACAGGGGCAGCATAAGTGATACAGGGTCGGACTAATGTGGAGTATATGCGTAGTTTAGTATCGGGGCTAAGATTTGATTTCCTATTTAGGATGGGGCTTAGTGCGTTCATAGCCCTTATACCTTTAATATGTAACTGAGATATATTTTTTGTCCAGTTAAGTTTATAATCGAGCACAGTACCGAGGTAACGTACAGACCTGCTCCAGGGAATAATATGGCCATCAGACTTAAGACTTTTCGTAGGAAGTGAACGTTTCCTAGAAAACATTATAGCCTCGGTTTTGTTAGAATTCAGTTTGAGTTTCCATGTAGATAAAAAATTTGTCAGCGTCTCTAATGACCATTGGAGACGTGTAATTATGGTATCATCATCGTCCGAAGTGGTAAAACTAGCTGTATCGTCCGCATAGCAGGCCAGATAAGTGTGTGGTTGTTTTTTAATATCATTCAGGAATATTAGAAAAAGGATTGGGCCTAAAATAGATCCCTGGGGAACTCCGGCCAGTATCGCGTGGAGTTTAGAATGATGACCTTCGAGGTTTACGAAGAATGATCGACCTACAAGATATGACTTAATTAATTTTACTAGCTGCATGGGGATGCCAATTTCAAGGAGTTTATGAAGTAACCCATCATGCCAAACCGTGTCAAATGCCTTTTCAATATCAAGCAGTATCATACCTGTCGACTTTCCTAGATTGAGGTGGTGTGCTACATGTTCTGCAACCCTCGCCAACTGTTGTACTGTCGAATGACTTTGACGAAAACCAAATTGTTCAGGGATAAGTTGATTATTGAGATAGCCCGACAATCGTTTGGCAATGATAGATTCAAATAACTTACCCAGTGCTGGGAGAAGACTGATTGGTCTGTAGTTTTTAGGGTTTTTATCGTCCTTACCAGGCTTCTTAATAGCTATTATTTTAGCAACTTTCCAGAGTTCAGGAAAATAACAAATTTTAAGACAATCATTAAAAATCTTACAAAGAAAAACTATAGCTTTTCGAGGGATGTGTTTTAATAAAATATTGTGTATGTTATCATGACCGGGAGATTTGCGATTCTTGAGATTTTTAAGGGCTGTTGAAATTTCTCTTGGTTTAACAAGATGATCGATTGAAGATTCAATAAACTTGTCAATAGAATCGAGAGATTTGTTAACTAAAGATACAGTTTCAGGTGGACTTATCCAGTTGTAAGTCAGAAGCATATTATTGGAAAAGGTATCAGCAAGTAATTCACACTGGTCTTGTATATTAGTTGTGATGCTTCCATCGGCAAGTTTAAAGGGTGGAATGGATGTAGGTTTTCCTTTCAAGGACTTGACTACACGCCAGAGATCTGAGCTAGGATTATCAGCATGAGCCAGTTTTGTGTTCCAGGTATGGTCATTGAATCGCCTAATAATGTCTCTTATATTGGCTTGCAAATGATTGAATTGTGCAAATAAAATTTTACGAATCTGTGGGACCGTTTCCTTGAGAGCCCGCTTACGAAGACGATTCTTGTCTTTTATCATATCTTTAATATAATTGGGCAGCGAAGGAGGACCATTCCGTGTTGGCCCATGAGGAACAAATGTTTTCTGTGCTTCGATTATTAATTTAGAGAAGTTTGTGATTGCTGATTCTATATCAGTTGGGGTTTTAAGTGTGGTTGGAGAAAGATCAATATTCTGGTTTAAAAAATATTTATACCCATTCCAGTTAGCTTCGGAATATCGAAATTGTACATAATGTTTACGAGTTATGAGACCATCTTTAGAGAATATGACAGGCAGATGATTTGATGATAAACGATTTAATGCATGTAGTCCATGAATATCGTGAATATTTTTGGTAATTAACACGTCAGGATTGGAGGGAGTAAAGTTGCCACAGTAGTGGATCAAAGTAGGGGTAGAAGGAGCAACGACATCATAATCATTGTTTACCATATGATCGTATAGAACTGTACCACGATCATTGATAGTGTTACAATTCCAATAACTATGTTTACTGTTTAAACCTCCCATAATCAGGGAGGTTTTGCCAAGGGTATACAAAATGTCAAGATCATAATTTAACAATTGATGATTGGGGGAGTTGTACACAGAAACTAAAGCAACTTTCTTACCCGATATTTGAATGTTTACGCCAATAGCTTCAATCTGATATGTGGGAGAAATATCAAGAGTAGTATATGGAATATCTGATTTGATAATAATCGCTACTCCTTGTCCAGATCCATCAGCTTTCTTATCCTGTCGAACACATGTATAACCTGGAATTTCTACAGATAAGTTAGGGTTGAGTTTAGTTTCACACAGTGCAGCAATGTCAATGTGTAGTTCTCGTAAGAGTTCAGTAAATTCATTTATTTTTGTACGGATGCCATCAGCATTCCAAAATATAATACGTAGTTTATTCAGTTTGTTAGACATAGTGACCAAGATGGGTGAGTATCAATATAACCTTGTCGATCATGGAGTGACAAGCTAGGAATTTATGTTTAAGTGACTTGATAGTAGACAATATTTTAAGCATTTCTGTTGTGGTGCTATCAGATTGTTCAGATGGCGAGCTGGTCATAGTTGAATTGTTAGGTATGATTATTTGGGTATCTTGTTTATCTGTATTTGTAACCACATTTGCCCAGGAGCGCCCATAAATTTTTGCACTTCGGGGTAATGTTCTAGCTGACAAAGTAACCCTTTGTTCCTCTTTCATAGCTTCAATTGATTTTAAATAGTTTTGTCGAGCATTGCACAGTCTGTAATTAGCCGGGTGGTATTCTTGACAGTTGCAACATTGAGCAGGAGTGTCACGATCCTTTTTGGTACATTCACTTGTTTTATGTAACTCAGTGCACTTGACACATCTAGGTGGTAGATTACAATGTTTCGATGTATGCCCAAACGATTGACAGCGGAAACATTGAGTCCCAAGGTGTGTTTTGGCCTTAAATTTCCTTATTTGAACAGCACAGCGACTAAGGTACTTGATTTTAAGAAATGCTGCCGTATCTGTTGAAGGGGGTAGTTGTACAAGAAATGGCGGGCAGTGTGTGGCATCATCAGGTGATTTTGTAAGTTTACGGATAGAACTGTTTTTAAATCCAAGATTGTCTAATTCATCAGTGAGTTCCGCCTCTGCATAAGCAGGGAGACCAAATATAACATATTTATATGGTCGTTCGTCTTTTCGAGCAAACGTAAAGAAAGGCATATTTTCGGAACGTAGCCCTTCCTGTAGGGCTGTATGGCCATCTGTAGAATAACAAAATACAGCTATCTTGTTGTTACCAATATATTTAAGATGAAACCCTTTGGTGTAACGAGAAATTACAGTCTTGATATATTCGTGAGTCCAATCAGTCTTTATTTGAAGATGGATAGGTGGTATCTTACTTGTATTTTTCTTGATGGTTGCATCCCGAAGCTGCGTGCTTTGACCAGATGTACTTTGATCTCTAGGGAGAACACTGTATTTATTAAACGTTTTACAGTTGTCTGGGTTGGTTTGTACTGTGCACTGGGTGCTACCCGTTTAGGGGTTTTCCATTCCAAATCAGGATCTCTTGGTCTTTTAGTACGTAGATTGTCCAGAGCTGAGATGGAGTTAGATCTGAATATATATTTGTCCATAGTTACCAATGCCGGAATATCGATATCGATTGTTGAGAGTCGTTTCCATCACTATCGTAAAAAACGACACTTGGCGAGGTATATAGAAAAGAACACGAGCGTCAGCCACGGGTGCTGGCACCTTAATTAAAAAATAGAAAAGTTGTAGAAAATTTAATTCCCTAAAAAAAAGGTATCAACTTATTTTCGCGTATCTCTCATAGTTTTTACACAAAATGCAATTAAAGGTGCAAAATAAAAAAAGAAAAAATATTGTTTATGGTTTTTTTTTCGATTTTTAAACGATCCTACGGGGCAAATTCAACAATCACCAATTACTGAAATATTTAAGGATGAGTTTTCGGCAGTCCACTGAAATGAAAATTGGCCACCGAAATGGTAAATAATTACCACCGAAATGATACCGCCAAGAACATCGTCTTTGTAGTAGAAGGGTTCCCTATTTTGAATTTAAATAAATGTCTTTATTCTTTGTAAATATTTTTGTTCATTATTTTTTTAATAAGAATTATTAATGATGAATTAATTAATTGTTACTCCTATTAAATATTATTACTAATTATAATTATTAATATGTACATTTTCAAAATAACGAACAAAGCGCGTTTAGAAAGCGAGAAGTTTATTATTAGTAAATCGTCCCCTTAGTGCCAAAACCGATTATCTGCACTTTTCCGCTACTGAACTTTTATAATACCAATCGACCCGTCTCATTAAGCTGCATCTACAGGTAAAACCCATTATGCTCTACGACGCATACTTCCTGAAATAGCTAATGAATAAACAAAATAACTGCAAATTATTTCCAAAATTCTTGATTTAAACCCTAATAAACCCATTCAAAACACTTTAATTTGTAAACGTATTAATTGCTGAAACCAAGTTTCGGATTTAAACTCATTTTTCATGTAGACACTTAGAGTAAATATCCTGTGAGATTATTCCACTAAAATAAGTTATCCCACGGTAATTAGCTTTGACTGTTTGAATTTTACCAGATATTTTAATTTTACTAGATGAAGTAAAAACTAAAAAACCTGTCGCTTTTTGAAAAAAAAAATATATAGAATATTTGCGTTATATTTGAGGCAAGTAAAAGAAGATACCGAATTTCAATTTGTTTTTACTGAATAACTTTTATTTGACGCTTTATAAATTACTTCAGCTCAAATCGATTATCAGTGCTTACTCTTTTCTTCCACTGTAATTTATTAGCGTTAGTCATCGTTACTTCAAAATTTATACTTCAGCTAAAACCAGTTATCCATGTTTAACCGTCTCTTCCGTACACAGATCGTGCGCTAGCGAGTGAGTTGCTCACTTTTATTCATTCATTGTTCAATCGCGCTGGGCAACACTGTTATTCTTTTGTTTAATTAATCACTAATAAACATTACTGGGTGAACTATTCTGCGTATTTAGTTTAAAATGATGGCTACTAAGAAAGATGACGAAAAATATAGTTAAAAAAAAAATATTTAATTTTACCATTTCTTTTTCTTTCATCGTGTTCAGCGCAAAATTTACGTTTAAAACATATATTTGCAATATGTATTATCATTATCATATAATAAAATTTAAATATTTTTTTTGTCAAGATTATTATATGAAAAAAGGAAATAATAAATAAATAAATACCCGAAAGATATTAATTAAATCCTAATGAAGCATGTAGGGGTAAACTCCCCGAGCAAAAAAACAAATACACGGTATTCCTCAGAGCGGCAGTGCAATGTGCTGATTTATGATTTTGTATTTTTTCTTGGTTAAGTAGGTACTTCTCAACCTTGGCAAAAATAATTATTGAGTAATGGCTCTAAATCCATAAAATAAAAAAATACGAAGTGGCATTTTATCATCATGGTGACCTGTTCTAAACCCAATTCCTCTCATAAAATTACTACCCCTGTAGTTACTTTTATTTTTTGGATTGAAATTAACTTTTATATCAATCTAATATATATATATATATAAATTCTCGTGTCGCGGTGTTTGTGGTTAAACTCCTCCGAAACGGCTTTTCCGATTCTCATGAAATTTTGTGTGCATATTGGGTAGGTCTGAGAATCGGACAACATCTATTTTTCATCACCCTAAATATTGAGGGTAATCCACCCCTAATTTTTTTTTTCAATTTTAGATATTTTTTTTATTTTTTTTATGATACATCATTCAAAAATACATACAACCCTAAATTTTCACCCTTCTACCACCAACCCCTATTATTTTATGGCGGTACGAAGTTCGCTGGGTCAGCTAGTAATATATAATATAGCCGATCAACAAAAACCACTATTGTTTATTTACCTTCTTTCTTATACATGTAACAAGCACACAACTTTTGTCCTGGAAAAAGTTATCATTTCCATGGACAGTAAGTTTTTGTGAAATAGGTTCGATTACATTGTGTTGTTGTATCCCGCTTGTCAGTGCTCCCTTCGAGCCAGGCCGCCTTAGATGGATCACACGCACGCGCAACAACGTCATTGTGGATTCCCGCCAAATAGTAAGCATACCATTTCAGAGTCCAGGGAATGAAAGTATCGCCGAAATGATACATCCATAAGTTTTTAGAGATCCTTGAGTCAATATAGGTATATTAAATAATTTCGGTTTGTGATGTACGTTTACCGAGAAACTGTAGGTTCGATATTTCGGATGCAGTAGTATCTCAATCTAAAATTTCTAGTTTAAAAATGTATATTAAAGTTAAAGCGGATGAAGTCATTGGCGGCCGATAGTATTTCTATATAAAAAACTTGACTTGACTCGCTTGTACATGATGAGTCATCAAAAATGGTTTCTGAAGGCAAACGATCAGATTGGCTAATTTCTGTAGCCAAAGTTCTGCATAATCCATGGTACTCCTTAGATATGACACCTTTGTAGCAAAAATCAAAAAAATTTCTTTGCTATAGATTTTTTTTTTATAAATAGGCTCAAGAAATGACTCCACCAGAGGTTAGGTGACGGAGGAGTCTAGACGCGAAGATAGCTGGTACAGCAGTATTACTTGCCACACCAGCTATCCTCATTTTGCCGGCCTGCAGAATTGCTACTTCACACACGTAAGAGGGCAAAGTAATCCATTTGCGGATAGTCTGACAAAGAAATGAGTTACCAAATTTCTTTGTTCACGTTGGAACAGTGGGAATAGTAGTTCACAGTAAGTCGGTGGCAACGTAAGCCAGCGCGTGTATACTTCTGTAGGAAAGGGGAAGGTAGGTTAAGAGACAATAACTCCTCAAAACATGCGCCAAGGTATAGTCGATAAAACGCGCTTAATAAGGCTACATCACGGCGTAATTGACGAGGCTCGAGGTGTTTAGTCACCTCCTTATCGACAATAATGCGGGTCGCGCGCCGCTGTAACCTATCCAAAGCATCAAAAAAGTACTTGGCGGAGCCATCCTCTGGGGTGCGAACAATATTCCACGCAAGACCGTACTTACGTCATGTACAACAAGCACAGTTGCTCAGACGTGAAAAAACGTTAGTTTTACCGTGAAAGCGCAGACCTGGGCTTTCTTGTCAATGAACTCAACCAAGTTCTTGGTACCACATTCCGAAATGCGGTCCAAATCTTTATTGAGTTCAATGACAAGATTCTCCCGTTTCTCTTTGGTTTCTACCTGTCCAACAGCTGCGTATCCAAAATATCCCGCATGCACTGAATTATCGTCTGCATAGCAATGAATATTCTAAAGAGGAATTAAGTCATTGAATGCAGCAAAAAGAGTGTAGGGGATAGGACGGAGTCCTGAGAAACACCGGCATTCACTGACATGAACTGCGAACTACATCCGTCGCCGTCCGTTGACGCTCATGCAGGAAGTCAGCCACTCAGGCACAGAACTGAGTAGGCAGACCGTATCCAGGAAGCTTGGAGAGAAGACTTATATGCCAGACCAAATGATCAAAGCCTTGGCGATGTTAAGGCTGATAGCCAAAGGCTCACCTCGCTTATCGATAGCCTCACCCCAGATATATGTCGCGTACGCTAGAAGGTCACCTGTCGATCGATTCAATCTATCTTCTTTTACTTGCCTCAAATATAACGCAAACATATTACATATATTTTTTTTGCAAAAAGCGACAGATTTGTTAGTTTTTACTTCATCTAGTACAATTAAAATATTTGGTAAAATTCAAACAGTCAAGTCAAAGCCAATTACAGGATACTCACAGGATATTTTAAGTGTCTTCATGAAAAATGAGTTTAAATCCGAAACTTGGTTTCAACAATTAATACGTTTACAAATTTAAGTGTTTTGAATGGGTTTATTAGGTTTTCAATCAAGAATTTTGGAAATAATTTGCAGTTATTTTGTTTATTCATTAGCTATTTCAGGAAGTATGCGTCGTAGAGCATAATGGGTTTTACCTGTAGATGCGGCTTAATGAGACGGGTCGATTGGTATTATAAAAGTTCAGTAGCGGAAAAGTGCAGATAATCGGTTTTGGACTAAGGGGACGATTTACTAATAATAAACTTCTCGCTTTCTAAACGCGCTTTGTTCGTTATTTTGAAAATGTACATATTAATAATTATAATTAGTAATAATATTTAATAGGACTAACAATCAATTAATTCTTCAAATAATTCTTATTAAAAAATAATGAACGAAAATATTTACAAAGAATAAAGACATTTATTTAAATTCAAAATAGGGAACCCTTCTACTACAAAGGCGATGTTCTTGGCTGTATCATTTCGGTGGTAATTTTTTACCATTTCGGTAGACAATTTTCATTTCAGTGGACTGCCGAAAACTCATCCTTAAATATTTCAGTAATTGGTGATTGTTGAATTTGCCCCGTAGGATCGTTTAAAAATCGAAAAAAAACCATAAACAATATTATTTATTTTTTTATTTTGCACCTTTAATTGCATTTTGTGTAAAAACTATGGGAGATCGCGAAAATAAGTTGATATCTTTTTTGTAGGAAATTAAATTTCCTACAACTTTGTGCAAGAAACTTTTTCTATTTTTCCAGCCAGTCGCGAGATATTGACGAAAAACTCGTTTTTGCACCATTCAGCATTTTTTTTTCACCCTTTGCCGTCAATGCAGCACCCTGCAATTTTAGTATATTAATCTACGAACCCTTGCGGAAATTTTCGCGTTGGTTGCAGGTGATCAACTCAAAATGGCAAAGTTAAGCCTTCGTTGACTGGACTATAACACTACTAGCACAATACCTTAAACTAGAATAGGCAACGTTTTATTAGATTATTACAAAAGTTTCATGTTACTCCATATCTAATAAAATATTTCTTTTCGGTAAATAGACAACAGACATCGGGCGCTTGAATAATTTGTTAATAATACATATACTTATTCACAGTGTACTTATTTTCGCAGTAAAAAGTCAACTTCTGTGTCCACTAGGTTGAAACTAAAAGATTATACTGTGGCGGCGACATCTATATGCCCCACATACAACGGATGGAGGAAATCATTACTCACCATCCTCAAGAGATGGTGTTACCTGCACTGCGATCTTAATAGTATGGAAGCCTTACATCGCGCAAATGAAATTCGGAGGCTAACTCTTCATATATACGATGCCCGACTAACATCAGTCGGGTCGCGGCCCCCGAGCTAACATCACACAGCTCGGAGGAAGATCTTCCCCTTTGGCGTTCCTACACTGGTGACACTCGACTGAGCACAGCAGCAGCAAGAAGCAACCTTCTACCATCGCAGCGCAGCCATCAATCCTCATATCCCTTCTTCATCAGGTCAAGCAGCATCAGCAGTCACAGCAAGCCAGCATCAGCCTCAAGGTTCCATCGCAGCTCTCAACGACGCTTCCTAGACCTTCGGCAGCACTCGACGGCATCATCCCGACCTGGTCTCCGCAGCCCACGACCGGTACCTCATTTGTCGGCCGCAAGCACACCGGCGTGGCAGCCCTGCACACCAGCAGCTCGGACCCACCGTCACACTCCACCTGTCTCGACTCACCGTAGACTGGAGCAACTCTGCAGCACTGGCGACGCGCCTTCACCCCACCCGTCTCGACTCACCGCAGACTGGGGCATCCTGCAGCACACTGGCACTTGCAAACTCGACTGATGCACCGACTGCTGAAAACACTGACTATCGACCTCCGGTCTCGGAGGGGAGTGATGTAGCGGCGACATCTATATGCCCCACATACAACGGATGGAGGAAATCATTACTCACCATCCTCAAGAGATGGCGTTACCTGCACTGCGATCTTAATAGTATGGAAGCCTTACATCGCGCAAATGAAATTCGGAGGCTAACTCTTCATATATACGATGCCCGACTAACATCAGTCGGGCCGCGGCCCCCGAGCTAACATCACACAGCTCGGAGGAAGATCTTCCCCTTTGGCCTTCCTACAATACTTTTAATTTCATTTTCACAAACGAGTGGCGGCGTTTTGGATGCGACAAATACTAACATACCCACGATATTTCGGCACTGTTGCAAGCGCCATGATCACGGAGTAACTGAAGTAATTGCGGGTAGGCTGTTTATTGGCAGACATATCGGTCTACCCTCCGACGAAGTCTTTTATTGCGTTCGATATCCGTACCACTGTTCCCATTCTCACTATTCACTCGAAACTGTTCTCGACACACAACACTTACTGTATCGGATCGCGACACGACACTTTTTTGATTATTTCCGGTTTTACACATACGAACCACAGGATTCCAGACACTCGACAATTTAAACCCGTCCTCACGATTGAAATTTTTATGTTTTGTTATTTCTATCGCTTCCCTGACCAATCTTGGTATGTAGTGGCGTTCTGTCGAGATAATCTGTGGGTTATGAAACTCAAACCAGTGGTTAGGACCAGAATCAATCAAATGTTCCGCGATGGCTGATTTCTGCGTATCGGAAACTCGCTAAATGCCGAAATATCGGAAACACGCTAAAAACAAGGTAGGGTAACAATCCCGTAAATAACTTATATTACTATAATGTTAGTGACCATGAAAGTTTAAAACAATAAATCTCATTTATTTTGAATTTATCACCCAATGTATAGATTTACATCTTTGTCGTGCTCTTTTAAATCGTTCACCAGTTACAGATCGCAGGCTTTCTGGTCTTCCCTTTTTTATTGGTAGTGTAAAGCTCTAATAAAGAGTACTTCCACTTATCAATCAAGCTGCTACCAGCCCAGTAAATATTGCAAATGGTGCAGTCATAGCAATTATATTACAAAATAAGAATAAGTATTTATAAATTAGCGAATAACGAAACACTGTTTACAAAATATGCGAAGCAACTTTTACAAATATAATCAAATAAACCTTTTACTTAGTTTTTTTTAATCTTGTTCATCAATTAAATATTATTATCCTAACTATCTATACTAATATTATGAAGAGGCAAGAGTTGTATGTTTGTAACAAATAATGTCTCAAACTACTGAACCGATTTCGAAAATTCATTCACCATTTAAAAAAGCTACATTATTTAATAGATTTTCAAGCATTAATCGCAATATCGTTGATTAATCTGCTCGCGTTATAAATCTAAAGAAAATTTTTACTTGAAAAAAATCCACTCTGACAACTTCTTCGAAAGGATTTTTTTCTAGTAAAATGTCTCAAACTACTGAACCGATTTCGAAAATTCATTCACCATTTATGGAAGCTACATTATTTATTAGATTTTCAAGCATTAACTGCAATATCGTTAAATAATCTGCTCGATTTATAAATGTAAAGAAAAATTTTACTTGAGAGAAATCCACTCTGTCAACTTCTTCGCGAGGATATTTTTCTAGTAAAAAATTCTTTACAAGTAACTACATTACATACGAGTGACATAGGCTATATTTTTTAAATTTTTGATCCACTATTACAGTGATAATGGCTTACATATTAAAAATTAAAAGATACATTTACACTATACATTATATTCATGTTACTTTTATTGTTTTTGCAGTGTAGGCAAAAATGACTCGCAGATGGGAGATTATTCTCTGTCTCACGTGACACTTATTGTTATATTTTGGGCAATTCACCCAATAGCTGCATAAATTATTATCAAAATGTTATTATAATTTATAAACTATATTATTGTTAAGTTTCAATAAATCCATTCAGTGTTTTTTGCGTGAATGAATAACAAAGATACAAACGTAAGATTGAAATTATAAGCGCAATTGGTTTTTATACAATTTTAAATCATTGCAGATCCTAAACAGTCATATAAAATGAAAAATTATGTAAGGAACCAAAACACAATTTTCGATTATCTAGACAATAATAAATAAATAAATATTTCCAACACTCACACCAATTAGCCTAGCCCCAAAGTAAGCACTATAAGGCTTGTGTTATGGGATACTAGGGTTACGGATAGCATACATAGACTGTACATATATAAGTATATTTTTATAGAAATACATATTAAACATCCATGACTGGAGTAGAAATGCTCGTATTCATCACACAAACATCTGCCCCCACCGGGATTTGAACCCGGGACCTCTCGAGTCGGCGACACCATGAAACCCGGCATACAAACCACTCGGCCACGGAGGTCGTACAATGATACCCCATTCGACATATTTCGTCAAGTTATTTTTTTCCTTCTCACACTATGGCACCTAATTGTCCCCATATCAATTAAGATTACTATCATATCTTTAGTAGCACTCCCATGATCAAGACGAATCGATTGACGTATGAATCATCAAAATCTCTAGGGTGCCACAAAGGAACATAGATACATAATATAGACTGTTGAATACTACATGTACCCTGCCGGCGCGTCGCGCTTCGCGCTCTTGCATTGCGCAGTCGGGTAATAATAAATAATTGACATTACACATTTGTAATGGAAAGTGACTTCATGAGATATCTCATATTGATGTCATTTTACAATTTGACAACTCTGTATATAATACAGGGAGAAAAAAACAGCCCCTGCCGAGTTTCTTGCCAGTTCTTCTCAGTACAAGGTCTCCCGCCGTAGCTTTTCAGAAGTGCTTGTAACAGCCTAGACTGAATAAACGATATTGAATTTTGAATTAATGAAATCACAACTTAGACGTTAAATGCGCCATTAGAAACTTAGATATATCTTCGGCTATGGCCTCAGGTTTGTTTAAGTGCAAGTCGTGGCCACCATCGACAATTTTAAAACTGTAGTTCCGGTAGGGCCAGCAGTCAGCGTCTGTTATAAAGGGTACTGTCTCGTATAATCCTATGTCGATCACGCTCTGAGCTAAAACAGCGAATGTGGGGGTCGTACAGGTGGTGTATATCCTCCTCAGATGCTCCCCTGAGAATGGTAGAATGGTTACTTCCTTCATACGCTGATCGTAGGTAAATCTGGAATAAATGCGAAAGTCAAAGTCAAGTCATAGGGTACGGCCAGAGTGCACTCAGATTCAGACTCAGAAAACAAGCGCGAGAAATAAACAATGTAGTTAAAGCAGGGTGGCCATAGTGGCTGCAGGCAACCTGCTTAAACTACACTGTATATTTCTCGCGCTTGTTTTCTGAGTCTGAATCTGAGTGCACTCTGGCCGTACCCTTAGGCTGTATACAGAACGAAAGCTGGAAGCCGACCAGCGCTTGTCAGCGTTGGTCCTTACCGGTAACGAGGGTTGCCACCTTTTTTTATGTCCAAATAAAGTACATCGGATATTAAAGGTAGAAAAAAAGTACATTGTGTCCAAAATAAAGTACTTTTTATTTCACTTTATGAGCAGGTAAGCTTACGAATATATTTTACGCTACTCATAGCAACTTTTAATACATAATTTGTGGCTACTAAGAATCTGTAGTTCATATCCGCAATGGGAAAGGCCATTGTACAAAGCCATACAGCCGCGACAATGTTGCAGGGATGAGCTAAGGACGACATATTATACATACTATTGTTACATTTTACAGAAAAATTCCTCCCTATCCTCTTTTTGTATATTTATGTAAAATTAATCTCCAAGTAATCAAATCACATTAAATAAAGTATTTTCGCGTACTTTATTGTTGGCATAAAGTATAGAGAACAATTACCTGAAATAACGTTAAATACTGTATAATAAAGTACGGGCGGCAACCCTACCGGTAACCGACGCAGGCATTTCTATGGACCAGCGCCGATAAACGCCGACAAGTGCCGACACGGGCTGGTGAGCGCTGGCACCGCCCTTTGAAATTAATGAACAACTAGGCTTCAATCTGATTCCTTTATGTAACTTATTGTCGGCTTCCAGCTTTCTTTCTGTATACAGCCAAAGTCCTATAGTTTTTGAGGTACTTGACCTTTGCCCGTCGTTTCAACGGGTGGTCAGCTTTAACGTCAGTCCCACGCAGAGAGAAAAACCCATCTCGCGCAGATATTTCATGAAAAAAGTACATCTCTAACTTGTGGAGGCCTGGCTACAGGCAAGATTGGTAAAATTACGATACTAAATTGCCAACCCAAGTGAGAGAACATCAGGAGCGTTCTTTCAATGCAAACACCCACCAGTCAAGGAAGTAGACTGGTGATCTTGATTGCTGGATGCTGAGTATTAATGTCACCACTGCTGGGGTACAGACCTTCCCTATGGATAGGATAGGGAGGGGCCATAACCCACCACATGGGCCCAGTGCGGATTGGTGAGTGATGACGACTGTAGATACAGCCGGGACCAACCGACCACTGCGAAAGTTGCTTAACTTCAACGATCGCAGCCGATCACGCTAACTTGCGCCATCGAGTTCCACAGAAGAAATGAAAATCATTAATTTAAATTAATAGTACGAAGTTATTTGTTTTGTTCAGTTGCAAGTACCAGTTTTGATATTTAAGTAATTAATTGTTATTAAGATATGTAATTAGAAATTTCTACTTATTTGAAGAAACAGGTATGCTGAATTTTAAGCTTTCACGTGCTCAATTTATAAATCTATAGTTCTTTTTTACTAGAATAAGTTCAAGTTCGTCAAAGCTTCAAGCAAAAACAAATCTTTGTACAATTTATATGTCCGCTTTTTCTTGAGAGAGCAGTACCAATGACCGAATAAAATAGGCGGTAGGTTCTGATCAAATAGTCTAGAAATATTGTAGTTTTTTATTGGGTATACATAGAAAAATCCGCACATTTAAAGCTTAACACATAGCCAATTCCCTAAGTGAAATTAAGAAAAGACGGCATTAAAATAACACTACTTTATGGTGATTTCGTGTTTACGTAAGGTTTTTGAACTCAGGGATGGAGTCAGGGTATAGATCCCGTCACGTAAAAAGACCGCAGAGCAATAGTGGAGGGGATGCGTTTGCGCATGGTTGCAATCGCGGCTGAAAGTATACACGATGCGTTCTTGTCGAGCGATGATTTTCAAACATACAGATTTCTTCAGAGGTGTCCTAATACAGTTCCTAAGCCGTCGCACGAGCACAAGTACATTATTTTCATCACACAATGAAATCGCATCGCGCCATCGCACGATCGTCGCCAAGCAGGCCGACGCCTTTGGCTTTGTTTTTTTTAAGTATAAGTTTCAGATAGAATTATTGTAGAGTAACAATTGGTTTTTGTATCTTACAGGGTTCTTCCCGATTATCGCGATAATCGATAAATCACGCTGTGTACCTGCGCACAGCACGATTTATTTAAAGCCAGCGGCCATATTACGTGACGGGATCAATACGCCGTAGTATAATCTGGTATCGCAAACGTCTTTTTGGCGGCTGAACCATTAATTAGGATTAAATAACCTTTTCATATGAGGAGAAAAACTGATGTGAGTATTCTTCAATTACTTATACATATATCTAACCTCATAGAAGGATATTAAATAATATAATTCCACTATTTTATAATGTACCTGTAGAGGCCGTCACCGGCAGGCTCCAGGCACCGCTCCAGAACGTTCTCTGTGGCCTCTTTTGGTATGCTTCTGGAGCTCATTATCATTTCTTGAGCCTGAAAATTAAAAAGACTGTGTGGCCATTTTCATATTAACAGACCTTGGTCAAAAAACTTAAGGAATTAGCCAAAGGTATTGAATATTTTAATTTGATTTTGTTTATTTGCTCTGCATGCCACATTTAATTATCGCCATTTAAGCACATGATAAAAAAAACGGTACCTTTCTTTACTCTGAAAAACCAGACGTACGTATAAACAAAATTATGATTGCATCAACGAGTTTAAATGTTTTTCTTTGAAACTTTACATGCAGCATGCAGTTAAATGCTTAAAATAAAAATGTTATAATATTTTTTTAATAAACGTCGATTCACACAGCCTAGGTCAAGTTTTCAGAAATAGGCAATAAATGTACTTAACTCACATTCTGCTTTGTTTACCATAAGATTTACCTGTTCGTAAGTGTATTTGGGCGCGCCGTCCAGCCCGCCGTACAACTTGTGGTATTTGTGAGGTTCGTACGACTCGTAGAAGCGGTGGTACCATCTCCTCAGTCCCTCCTTGGTGGCGAACGACGCGTGGGGTCAAATTCCCCAATTGGCATTGCCTTTTATATTGCTTAACATAAGATTTACCTTTTCGTATGTGTATTTGGGCGCTCCGTCTAGCCCGCCGTAGAACTTGTGGTATTTGTGAGGTTCGTACGAGTCGTAGTAGCGGTGGTACCATCTCCTTAGTCCCTCCCTGGTAGTGGGCCAGGTGTGGTAAGCGGGCACCGGGTCGAGTTCTACCACGCGGGTTATTATCTCGGGGTACGCTATGTTGTAAATCTTACCTGCAATAAAAGGTGTATTGAGAAAAACTTTTTAACAAAAATATTCAATCGCCGAAAAGGAAAAAATAATAAACCTTTTATACTGTGGCGGCGACATCTATATGCCCCACATATATACAACGGATGGAGGAAATCATTACTCACCATCCTCAAGAGATGGCGTTACCTGCACTGCGATCATAATAGTATGGAAGCCTACATCGCGCAAATGAAATTCGGAAGCTAACTCTTCATATCGAGCCCTTACCGCCAAATTATCGTAAGCGACATTCGCCAAATTATCGTAAGCGACACTTTTGTCGAAATGCGTTTTTTGTGGAAACTAATATTTTAAACCGTAACGGACCCATCTCTGTTGATATTTTCCTCCAAAAGAACACCGTTATAATATAATAGAGGGAAGAATAGAGGGAAATATCAACAGAGATGGGTCCGTTACGGTTTAAAATATTAGTTTCCACAAAAAACGCATTTCGACAAAAGTGTCGCTTACGATAATTTGGCGAGTGTCGCTTACGATAATTTGGCGGTAAGGGCTCGATATATACGATGCCCGACCAACATCAGTCGGGCCGCGGCCCCCGAGCTACCATCACCCAGCTCGGAGGAAGATCTTCCCCTTTGGCCTTCCTACAATATCTTTAGTCAAATTATTATTTGAAGTCAAAACAGAGTTAATATTTTGGGTAAAGTGAAAAATACTCACCAACAATAGTCCCAAACGAGTGCGCCACATACATGAACTTCTCCCAGCCGTAATGTTCCTTAACTATACTTATCACCGGCACATAGTCCATCACTGTGAACCGCACACCTCGTGGTAGAGGGTCCGAGCGACCGTTGCCCGGTAAGTCTATCGCCACGTAGTAGAATGAGCGTGGTAGGAGGGCGACTAGGGACCGGAAGCTGGAGCACACGTCCAGCTTGCCGTGGACCAGTAGCACGGGGGGGAGGGAGCTGTCGCCCCATGTTAGTCCTGGAGAACAGAAAAATGCAATTAAAAATCATTTGCATTATCATCATAAGCCTATTAATGTTCCCACTGCTGGAGCACAGGCTTTCCCTGTCGAGGGAACAGGGAGACTGAGTCTTGACCCACCACGCGGGCCCAGTGCGCATTAGTGGGTGCCAACGACTGCAAATGCAGTTCGCCGAGAGGGTGTCTATCAGAATACATTTTTTTTAAATCAATTTTCATTTAACCGAAAACTATTCTACGATTTTTAATATATTTTTATTCGATTCATCAATTTTTAATCATCGCTGTTTTATATCATCGAAAAACGTTTCTTGAATAAAATCTTTAAGTTGTTTTGTTTACCAGTAAAACGATATATCGAACTTACATTTCGTTAGACTGTTAAGTTATCGATAAAACTATTCGTAAAAACATGTTACAATAAATGTGTCGACACCCATATAGTATATTTCATTACTAGTACGGAATGGTTGTCATTGCAAAGAGTTCCGACAAATGTCTACCCGAGCCGAAGGCGAGGGTTGACAGTCGGAACGAGTTGCAATGACGGTTCCGTACGTGTACTGAACGACTATTTTTAATACAGTTGCGAAAAAATGAAGCAATTTAATCAAATTATAAAAACACAATAAACTCAATTAACTAATCATTTATTTCTTATAAAAGTTATAATTCACATATACATTGAAATTGGTACAGTTTTTTATACTAACTGGGGAAGTTTTACGTTGCATATTTACTGTTTGAGACAAACTATTATTAATTTAGTATGATTGTTCATGTATATTTGTCATACAATGGCGTTTGCTAGTTGATGGAATTGGATCTGATGAATTATCATTATCAACGAAGGTACTCGTAGATGGACGAACGTTCTCTTCAGCATGTGAAGGAGACGGACTGGACCTTAAATTAATGGATTGTGTGATCTTTTTCCCAGTTTCTAGTTTGTTGTTTAATGAATCACCAATATAGCTTTCTGCAACTTTGTCCGATTTCCAACCACCTAGTCGCTTTAAGGACGTCAAATTGGCTCCTGAATCTGCCAATAATGTAGCAGAGGTCCTTCTGAAGCTGTGCCCAGAATAACACTCAGCATCCGGCAGACCAAGAAACATAGCTATTTCTTTTGGCATATTACCAAATTTGTTTATGCCGATTACTTGAGCTGTACACTTCCCTTTTTGGAAATTTTGAAAAAAACGGTCGGATTTTCCTTTTTGGGACCGCTGGTTCATATATTTTTTCACTATTGTGAGAAAATCTCCTTCAACAACAAAACTTCGCGGTATCTTATTTTTTGTGTTTGGAATCTTGATAAGTAGCATTTCTCCATGGGCTTCAATATCTTTTAAAGTAATATTGGCTAACTCCTCTCTGCGGCAAGCTCCAACAACGCCAAAAATCAGAGCAACCTAAAAAAAACGATTTGATTCATATAAATAATGTATTGACTGTATTTTGCGATTTTGTAAACTGAACACTAAAGAAAAATGTAGATATGTATACTTATTAATAAATTACCTTTGTGGCTAAATAACAATCATCGGGAGCTTCTTTCAAAAACCTTTCCACGTCATTCGATGTTAATATTTTCGACTTTTTACTGGTAAACCCATCTGATTGTCGTTTTAAGAAAGAATTTAATTTTGGATATTGACTTATATCCACGTTGTTCCTTATTTTCAGCATACTTTTTATCATCGAAAACCTTGACCATAACGTAGAAGGTTTTAATTTTGCTGAGAGTTCGGAAAAGTATGCCAACATAACATTTTCTGAAAAACTATTTGCTTTTTTCTCTTCTTTCCACGCAATAAATTCATCGTATGTAGATATGTAGCGAATTTTTGACTTTTCCGGTAAAATGTTCTCCGAAGCATTTTGTGCAATTATACTGAGTTCCGGTGGAGTTAATTCAAAAAAATTTAGGTCGAAATTACTCATTTTGTGTAAAAAACAACTAAACTCGCAAAGAAAATTTCGGAAAATGGCGCCAACCGTAGAATGTAAGCAGTTTTTTTCACCCATTCTGATAGGCAAAGGGAACTGCCCATACAGCCAAGTCTTTAGTACTTAGTATTTTTTATTATAAGAAATGAAATTGAAATTTAATGATATGAAATGAACTGAAACCTTACCTAACTCATTCAATCAATTAATTAATTCTGATATTGGACAAATTAGTATAGGTAGGTTCTTTTTAAAAACAAATAAACCTATTTGCATGAATCGCAAAAACTTCTATGATTTTTTTTAGTTAAAACTTCATGGTTGTTTTTTTTTAATAGAAATAATTTTGACAGTTGGGAAAGAAAACGCACGAGTTCGGGAAAGGCAAAAAAAAAGCACGAGTGTGAAATAGCCCAGATCCCGAACGCTACACGTCCCTGCAATACGCCACTTTTTGAGCAACTGTATTAAAAATACTTTTTCACATAACAACTTTTGATCGCAGTAACGTTTCATCGAATGACGAATAATTTTTGTTGAAAAGGTATCTTTTTTTTTGTTATGCTATCAACGCTAACCCAAACTAACCTAGTTTGAAGTATCACCACTTGGGCTCTGGAAGTACAGTTTAGCCCGCCTCGCCCCTCCGCGCCTACGCTACCACCATCCGATTTGACGCCCACCGAGCTTACACCCGAACCGACACCGCAAACAAAGAGACACGCTAGAGCAACTCCAACCCCGGAAGTCGCCGACAAGCGAGCATGCCACCCGCGCGACCCGTGCCTGCACCGCTCGCTCATCATCGGCGACCGACCGGAGTCCCAAGACCAGCCGCTGAACACCACGAAGTCACCTCTACCGCCGCAGGTGATTTCCGTCACACCCTCAACCCAGTCACAACGAGAGCCGAGAAAAAAATTTGCCAACCCACCCTCCCACAACCACCTACGCACAGGCCGCCACCACTACCTCGGCCCAACCTGCCACCACGACAGCCGCCCATCCATCAGCTATGCCGCCCGCCCAAGCCGAAGCAGCCCGCCCAAGCCCGAGAACTGCCGCTACGACCGACGGAGCCGCTCCCACCGCTCCGAGGGAACGTAAGTTCCCTCCGCTGGTGGTCGAGTACCTGCCCGACTGGCCCACGCACTTTCGGGCCATACGCGAAAAGCTTGGAAGAGCCCTAAACGCACGCCCCTTTGGAGTGGGGGTGCGTTTCACACCAGAGGACGCAAACGAATATCGACAAATACAGGCCTACCTTACAGACCTTGAAGGATTGGGGGGCCTCAGTTGGTACTCATACGCATTGCCGGAAGTGATAAGTTTAAAGGTCGCTATTAGAGGACTCCCGTTTAACACTGAACTGGCGCACGCCCCTTTGGAGTGGGGGTGCGTTTCACACCAGAGGACGCAAACGAATATCGACAAATACAGGCCTACCTTACAGACCTTGAAGGATTGGGGGGCCTCAGTTGGTACTCATACGCATTGCCGGAAGTGATAAGTTTAAAGGTCGCTATTAGAGGACTCCCGTTTAACACTGAACTGGCGCACATTGTCGAGGCCCTACCGGAAAAGGGCTTCCAATGTGAACACATTAAACGTATTCGAGCCCGAGCCAGCCGTCCTGGCTGTATCTACTTTGCAGCCCTTACCAAGACAAAAAACACCATCCCCGCCATTTACGAGCTCAAGGAGCTTCTTTTCATGACAGGGATCATGATAGAGGCCTGGCGTGGTAAAAAAGGCCCTGTGCAATGTTACCGTTGCCAGGGCTTCCGCCATTCCTCTAAGGGATGTCATCGCCCCATAGCATGCGTTCGCTGTGGCGCCGCACACGCCGCCGCCGACTGCCCGCGCCCACGGTCGGAGCTCGCGGCCTGCGCCAACTGCGGCGGACCGCTTTCGGCGAATCACAGCTCCTGCCCGGCCCTAAGAAAAGAGGCCCACAACCCACAACCGCGACTACGGTGGCCAAGACAGGCCCCGTCACAAACGCAACAATACAAAAAAAATAGGTAAGCGAACACGCGCCGGCCACACTCATGGCCCCCGCCAATGCGCCACCCGCCCATGTTGAAACCACTACCTCTCAACGCAGCCGCAAGAAGAAAAAGGGGGCGACGCACCGCCTCTAAAGGAGGTACCGAAAATCAACCCGCGGAACCACCACAGAAAACATCATCTGCGCTTGTAAGTAAACAAACAGGCAACGACACAATGCAACGCCTGCTCGCCTTCGCCGAGCAATTTCAACAAGGCCTCCTAAATATAGTCAAACAAAATTCGCAGGCCTAAGATTTGTTCATTGGAACGACCAATCGCTCGGTAGGAAACGCCGCATGTTGATTCACTTTCTACGCAAGCACAACGTGGACATCGCTCTACTGAGCGAAACTAGACTGGCCCTCAATATACAATTTCGCATCCCAAATTATACTACATACAGGCAAGATCGAAGCTGACCAACCAGCGGAGTGGCCACTAGAGGTCTAATGGTCCTAGTACATCGCAGAATCATCCACCAGCCTGCACCCCCTGCACATCTTACCACAATGCGCGCACTCGGAATAGACCTGTTGCTCGGCGGTCACGAGATTCGAGTCTACGCGGTTTATAAACCGGTTCCTTACTCGATATCGGTGAGTTAATACAGCTTCTGCGCCCGCTACCTACCATCTTGGCGGGCGATCTAAACTCAAAACACACCGCTTGGCACTCCACCACCGTTAACGTGTCGGGCCTCGGGCCCCTCCGAGCCGACGCGACATGACCCAGCGGGAAGAGTTGACGACTACCTAGATATAACAATCCACCGCGATATCGACGGTCTCATTACGCAGGAGGTAATGCTAGACCTGCCTTCCGACCACCGCCCTGTCCTGTGCACCATAAGCACCCACACGCGTGATGCCTCCCACTCCGCGTGCAAGTGTCAATTGGGACGCCTTCCAGCGAGACGCAGACAAAAACACAACAACGCGGCCCATGCATACCACAGACGACATCGAAGCGACAACCAGTGAGTTCACAACCGTGATATACAATCTGCGTTAAAAACATCGACCCGCACTCGCCCCGCCGCAGAGGGGAGTCGCCCCCCCCCCCCCCTCCTCCCGCAAAGCAAACGATTTCACGAGTATTTGGCAGGATTTCATCGAGTGTGGTTGGCGTCTTATTTTAATTATTCTTTAATTCGTTCATAGTGGATATTGTGAAATAAAATTGGTGTGATTTTGTGTTATAACTGTCTGCACAACTGAAGAATTAGTGGAATATTTAAAATATACACTATTGTGGTCAAGTGGACATGAGAACTTTATTGTAGTGTTGACTACCTCACCGAAGCTTATCGAGAAAGCTGACTCGATACTTTTCATGCCAAACACTCCGAGAAACATTATAAATGCGTCACACCCACATTCTAATGTAAAACAGTGTTCATTGGCTGAACGCACAAACCGTGCATGCCATAAAAAAAGAAAAAAAATCGATTTCATGTCGTTCCAGAGTAATCAACAAGAAACGTGGGAAACTTTTTTCTTTTTGTATTGACGCAAAAGTAATTAGATGTTACATGAAATTAATTTGATTCATTTAAACAAAGTTCTTTATTAAATTTATAAACACTTTTCCAGTCAAAATGGGGTGATTTGAAAAAAGTTATTTAAAATTAATTCTACAAAACTGGTATCAGGACACACCAGAGTAATAAATTTTTGGTAGATGGCGATTTTTTTTTTGATGTACTTATAATAAAGTTAGGCACTATTATGTATATGTCCAAGGTATACTGCATGCCAAACTACAATAAACAATATTTTGAATTACAAATTTATTTTAAGAAACCTAGTTTCTCCAAGCATTCGCTATTTTTTTTCGTTTGGAGAAGTAGCCATTAACTAGACACGTACCGTGTAAAACAAAACACTATATAAGATAAGTCTCACCAAAAATAATAATAATTACTTCACAAAAAACAAAATTTAAAGAATGCTATCAGCAACAAAAACATACCGACAATCGTGCCCCAAGGCGCTTGAATACTAAACTCTTTTTCGGTTTCGTCTATATGCATTTTCAAAATGGAACTTCAACTGTTTTATTTTTTAAATAAAGACCTGAACTTTTTTTAATTTTCAAAATATGGTAAAATGTTTATTATAGCCTCTATTCTCTATACAGGCAACAAGTATACAGACTACTAATTGGTAGGCGCGAATGATACAGCGAAACGATAATCTTTATTACGTACCATGACGTCAAGATAGTGAATGACACATCATTTTAGCACAACGATTGGTTAATAGTGTTTATGAACTTTGGACGATCTTATCATAAACATTACATTTTGATTCTCATATTTCTAAAGCAATGAGTAATTGAACTTTGAGCAATACTTTTTAATCACTAGTGTAGTGTGGTTTAATTGATTTCCCACAAAACATATTTTCCATACATTCCATTTAATTTTTTTATTTTCTATTTTCCAAAGAAACTTCACCACCTTTTCACCACATTATACATGATAATTTCTGGCATAAAAACAATCCTTTTAGGGTTCCGTAGTCCTGACAAGGAACCCTTATAGTTTCGTCAATCGTCATGTCCGTCTGTCCGTCCCCGGTTTTGCTTGGAAACTGTTAGCACTAGAGAACTATAATTTTGTGGAGATATGTATATCGCTTTAGCGACCAACTTCATGCGTTACTTTTGTGTTTACCGCACATTAAGAAAATCTACCAACAAAATAGAAATAGAATCTCTATTTAATGGGTGCTAACGACTGCATTGTGAAGGCCTATCAAAAGTATTTATTAATCTGGAACAACGGAACCAAAGCGCGATTCAGGAGACTACAGCGCCATCTCTTGACCATTGGTGTAGTAGAACCAAAAACAACATCTTTTTTTTTGTAATAAAGTAACAAAAAGTATTTATTAATCTGGAACAACGGAACCAAAGCGCGATTCAGGAGACTACAGCGCCATCTCTTGACCATTGGTGTAGTAGAACCAAAAACCACATCTTTATTTTTTGTAATAAAGTAACAGTTGTAGGTATTCATATTTATAATATTTATCCACATGTTTCTAGTTTGTATATTCGGAATACGTGTTTGAGTTTCATACAAGTGCAAATCACATATGTTCTAATAAATTATATTCAGTAGCGATTTTAATTGAATATTTTGATTATTTATTTATTTTTTCAAATTAAAACTGAACTTTATTGACTGTGTCCTTTTCCAGACTTTTTATTAATTTATTGTAATTAATTATTTGCATGCAATTAAAAACTAATTTTAAACGATGCCAAAGAAGGATAACTTCTCACGCGCCTACATAAGTACACGCACCCATTTTTTTTTTCCTTTATTTCAAAGACTATTTTTCGATGTAGGGATCCGTTTGCGAAATATTGAACTTTAAAGTGCTATTTTTTGTTCGTGTAGGGTGCGGGGGCCCCTTCTAAAAGCTAAGCTTTAAAAACCTTTTTTTTTTGTCTGGGAAATGCTTTGCGCCCTTGGGCCGGGTGAAATGAGCAGGGCCCTACCTAACGCCCTGAACAGGGCCACTAAAAACCAGACAATACTCCTGCACCGGTCACCCGGCGTACATTCTGAGGACCGCAGTCCCCCCAATGCACGCCGGGAGTGCGGGTGTGGTCGCGGCAACCGTTGCCGACTGTCCGCGCACCCTGGCTTTAAAAACCTGTAAAAACTCATGATAATGGTGCTTTTTATAAACTTTTCATTAAAATTATAACGGTTAAAATATATACGTTACTTTAAGATTAATAGTCCTTCAATTTATGTATTAGAAAATTTCTGACCTAGTAAAAATTCTTTAGAAGAAAACATCAAAAAATGACTTAGACAAAGTAATTGCTTAAAATCTACTCTTTCCAAAATACATTGACGTGGTGACGACGAGCAACTACGGAACCCTACACTGCGCGTGGCATGACACGCACTTGGCCGGTTTTTTTTTAATGTTAAAAGGGTGGCAAAGACTCTACGTCCCGCCTAATGGCCAGCGACTAAAATAGCTTATAGAAAGAAAGACGCTTGCGACACCAGAATTATTACTGGCACCTAGTGTTGCCAGGTCCGATTTGTTTTAAATCGGTACATGAGCACAAAAAATCAGGATTTAGGGTTGTACATCGGGACAGTAAACAAAAAGTAAGGGGTTTTTAAGTCTGGGTTTAATTTATTGCATTTTAAACTACTATAGTACAAGTATAGTATTATATTAATTACCTGAATTTCATATTTTGATTAATCGGGATATTTAGCGTCCCGATCAGGTACAAATCGGGACGCGTCCCCAGATCCCTGAAAATCAGGACGTCCCGGGCAAATCGGGACACCTAGCAACACTACTCGCACCGTGTTGCCTACCCGGAGCTTTTGGCGGGATTTCATCGAGTGCGGTTGGCGTCTTATTTTAATTATTCTTAAATTCGTTCATAGTAGATATTGTGAAAAAAAATTGGTGTGATTTTGTGTTACAACCATCTGCGCAACTAAAGAATTAGTGGAATCTTTAAAATACATGCTATTCCGGTCAAGTGGACGTGGGAACTTTATTATAGTTTCCACGTCCACTTGACCGGACTACCTCACAGAAGCTTATCGATAAAACCAACCCGATACATTTCGTGCCAAACACTCCAAGAAACATTAGAATGCATCACACCGACATTCTAATGTAAATAAAAAAAGAAGATTAAGATTTGTATTTATGTATGCGACTGAAGGACTTGTATCCATGGTCATGGATATTAAAAAAAAAGTTGTCTACCCCGACCCAATTATTTTATAATAGGTTTATTTGATTATATTTGTAAGTTACTCTTACTACATTTTTGGTAAACAGTGATTTGTTATTCGCTAATTTATACGTACTTATTCTTATTTTGTTTATAGGTAGAGAATTTTTTGGAGTTTTTTTTTAAAACACACCCATTAGCCTAGCCCCAAAGTAAGCACTGTAAGGCCGTTATGGGATACTAGGGTAACGGATAGAATACATATACAGTACATATATAAGTATACTTATATAGAAATACATATTAAACATCTATGACTGGAGTACAAATGCTCGTATTCATCACACAAACATCTGCCCCCACCGGCGTCGGCGACACCATTAAAACCCGGCGTACAAACCACTCGGCCACGGAGGTCGTTAATAGCTATGATTGCACTATTTGCATTACCTACTAGGCTGGTAGCAGCCTGATTGATAGGTGGAAATACTCTTTATTCGAGCTTTACACTACCAATTAAAAGATAGACCAGAAAGACTGCATGCGACCTTTAACTGGTGAACGCTTTAAAAGAGAACGACAATGATGGAAATATATAAATTGGTAGACAAAATAATAAATGAAATTGCTATGACGCTGTACCTAACGCTATGAAAATTTTATACTACTCGTATGCCTTTAGTTTAATCAAATATTATAAACTTTGCTTTGGTGATTATTTAATTTAGCGATCTTAGGCAGTTGCCACCAGTGTCCAAAATAACAGACGGGAATTATTACTTTTGTCAACTTGCAACATTAACGTCATTGAATGGTATTGTATATAGGGTGATTAACAACGTTTGAAGTTTATTCATTAATTAAATTTTTCATAAAAACTAAGTACAACACTTAGGTATTTCTATTCTGCCAGGTCGGCAGGACCTCTCATGGGCGATGCATAATAATTTTTGTACTTATCTCACTATATTTATGAATAGGTACCTTAAAAATGCCCCTATAGCATGACCACCGAAACGGATATGATAAAGCGATATATCGGCATTAACTGTCAGATTACAGTGGAGTTTAACAGTTGAAACTCGATAAAAAGCTTTATCATATCCCGTTTCAGTGGTCATGCTAGAGGGGCTGAAACGAAAAATATTTAAATCATCCCAAAAAAAAATCAGTAAATGATCACCAAACAAACACAGCTGATAACCTGAGATTCAGGTTTACTTTAGCAATGTTAGCAACCTCAAACCCCTGAGGATCATCCGCTATTCCCTCGGAGATCATTCCAACATGTGCCATCGATAACCTAATTAGGTACATATGTTTAAAATTTATATCTTTCTTCATGCAAAAACGGCTGAACAGATCTGCTTCTTGAATTGGCATGCATATGGCATGACTATTTGTTGCCTGTTATATTTACGTACTTATATACTTGTATATACATACATGCACACAAAATATACAACAATATATAATGTGATTCAAATAAGAATAGGAAAGACAATGACCTCCATCTGTCAAATGTCGAAAGTACGATTTGCAAAAAAATCTCGGAACACTTTTTCAGCAATCAGCTGATTCTAGAATAAAATCAAACATTTTTAAACAAACAATAACAAATGTTGATACTTAATATTAGTTTTTTTTTTCATTTATTGAGCTTTGCCTATGAATGGTTGATAACCTAAAACATCAACCAAATGTCACTTTATGATGCCTTCAAAAACTCGATTTAAAACTTCCGTTTACATTACATGCAAGATGCATGTTCGTATGAGACCTGCATGATTATTCACAACTTCTCGGGCGGTAATGCAGAGATGAGCGAAATTTAAGAGCTAGATTCTGATTAATGTTTTTTCACACATTCTTAATAAAGAAATAGTATTAAAAATCGGTTTGTGTTCTTTCTCAACCTTAGTAAATTAAATTTATTAAAAAAAATGATACATATTTTGTCTTAATCTTAGTAAATAAGTTTTATCAAATAGCAAATTTTTTTCAACACTCTACCTATTTGGTTTGAATTGACAGCTATGACGTCAAAATATGGCGCCCAGTCTGTCCTATTCTTAGTTGAATCGCTTTATACACACGCACGCGCATGCGTACTTATACCTACATACACACACAGGGACAGAGTGTTAGGTAATATTTCTATAGATAATTTTTTAACTGTTTTTGCTAGAAATACTGCTTAATAAGTTAGCTCGTTCATAATAACGGGCATTAAGTAACGCCTTCCACGTCTCCCATAATAATTATTTACTTTAGGCATAACTAATATAGGTATCTTAGAACCACGGGTAAAACTCCAGCATCTACATATTTGGTTTCCGTGAATTATATAGGTAAAACGAAGAATAGACACTGCATTTGTGTAAATCACAATGTTAACGCGCGCCGGACGCTGACAATGCAGTCACTGGTAATTTCAGATAGTTGACCAATTAAAGTAAATGAATTTTATATTTACTCCTAAACTACTTGATAGCACAGCACTGCTGGGTATCAAACACGACTGTTACTAGTGTTGCCAGGTGTCCCGATTTGCGCGGGACGTCCCGAATTTCAGGGTTCTGGGGACGCATCCCGATTTGTACCTAATCGGGAAGCTAAATGTCCCGTTCCCGATTAATCAAAAAATGAAATTCATGTAATTAATATAATACTATACTTCTGACGACCTCCGTGGCCGAGTGGTTTGTACGCCGGGTTTCATGGCGTCGCCGACTCGAGAGGTCCCGGGTTCGAATCCCGGTGGGGGCAGATGTTTGTGTGATGCACGAGCATTTGTACTCCAGTCATGGATGTTTAATATGTATTTTTATATGAATATACTTATATATGTAAAGTTTATGTATTATGTCCGTTACCCTAGTATCCCATAACACAAGCCTTATAGTGCTTACTTTAGGGCTAGGCTAATTGGTGTGAGTGTTGGAAATATTTATTTATTATTTATTATACTTGCAGTAATAGTTTAAAACGCAATTAATTAAACCCAGACTATAGGGTTTTTAACCCTTTGTTTTTTGTTTACTGTCCCGATCTGCAACCCTAAATCCCGAGTTTTTTGACCTCATGTACCGATTTAAAACAAATCGGACCTGGCAACACTAGTTGTTACTAACCTTGAATGTAAGTCACGAAGGTTTACAAAATAATTACCTATTACCTAAGTATTACATTGTTTTATTCCATAGGTAGGTACTGCAGTCTATTGTTTTATATTTTTAAGTCTAATAATAACCACCATCATCTAGTAATAATATAATCATATATAATAATATATCCTATGTACAAGTGCATTAATTGTAAGTATATTGTGTTATCACAATCTTAATAACTTCCATAATGCCCGGTTCTTATATTCAACGTTCCGTTAATATGACTCTTAACTCATTGATAGTTGTTGTTCTCGAGCCACAGTAACGGTTAAGCATTTGTGCTCAATTTTTTCTAATCTTTCTGAGGCGAAACTGAAAGAAGTTATTTTTATTGGGGAACTAATTTTTTGAGCTGTTTTTTAAATATTCAAGATATAATTACGATCAATTGAAAAACATATTCAGCTGTTATTTAATTTAATGGCGGTTGATTAATCATTGCGACAGAAAAACATGGACAGTAATAGAAAATCAATTAGTCGGTTATTTTATCATACAATTTCAATTCTAAAAATAATTGAGCAGTCCAATAACTGAATGAGCGGTAAAAATGATGGAATGGGCGGAAAAGAGAGGAGGAAAGCGTGACCTGCTCTTCTTATACAATAAGTTTATTTTAGCTGCTACTAAGCAAATTCTATGACATTTTAATTACTTAAATATGTCTCGAATTACGAATAAAAGTTCCTATTATTTTATTATATACAATTTGTTTTATTTAATTCCTTCTGT